>CM063448.1:13712500-14337500 GCA_032191425.1 Lymantria dispar
CGAAGGTTACTCCCAGATCTCGAATAGAGTCTACCTCGTGGACGCACTAGTTAAGT
The DNA here is from genome assembly GCA_032191425.1 of Lymantria dispar. Classification (NCBI taxonomy): domain Eukaryota; kingdom Metazoa; phylum Arthropoda; class Insecta; order Lepidoptera; family Erebidae; genus Lymantria; species Lymantria dispar. Next base: position 13,712,557 of record CM063448.1, read on the forward strand.
ATGAAGTATTGTGACTGTATAATATGTTGTTTCCTTGTAAATTTCATGTGATTACATTTTTTAACATATAATTTGTAATTTGTTGTAATTTGTCCATCAGTCATAGTTAAAGGGTAACTGCCTGAGCCACCGCGTTTAGTCTTCACGTATGTCCAAAACAGCTTTGGATTAGTTTTTATATCACTCTCTATATTTCTCATGTAATTATAATACAATTGCTTTGCTAAGCTTTTACATCTTTTTGACAACAATGCTAACTCAAACTCATCCATGGGATGTTAAACTCTTAGTCGTCTTTTACGACACCTACAAAAAAGTGTTGGTACTAACTATTCTTAGCCGCGGTGTGGTATACAGCCACCTCTATAATTCATACATATGAACTAAATGTTTTTCGTATGAAATATGTAGGCATTCTTATTTTAGGCTACATACGTATCACCACTGAACACAAACCTTCTTTGCAATGGGAAAGAAATTGGTCAAAAAATCAGCTTACAATTAGAGTTTTATTCTAATTTTTTCTTTTTTGTTATTTGTTTCTTAATCGTCTCTTATTTTATATTATTAGTATATATTTCAAGATAAAAACCATATTGCTGTGTGGTAGCGGCTTCGAATACTACCAACCCTTGCTTTGCTCGTGGGTGTCGTAAAAGACGACTAAGAGCCCTAGATTGACCCGGACCAACTCCATCTGGTACCATTTGGGTCAACGATTACATTCCCAAGGAGGGTTGACGTCAGGCAGGCGGCCGGTCATAAAAGTCATTGCCGAAACTTTTTGCAATATGTTAAAACAGATGACATATTGCGTCGACCCCAAGTAATTGGGATAAGAGCAAGATGATGATGATTTCAAGATAAAACTCTTGAAATCAAATCTTCATGCATTTTTGCATTAATATCGGAATAGAAATGGAATTTTATGACAATATATCAAATAAAATCGGCACGCAATTAATGTAAATTGTAAAATAGAAAGGATCGTCATAACTAGACTCATAAGCCATTACTCCTGAGGGTATTGATCCGACCGCTTTCGTAGAAATATATCCAATAGATTAAGTTTCTAATATGTGAAAACATTTCACATAATATTAAAACATAATTTGTTTTTAATCCTATGAGAACTACGATGACTCTATCGGCATGGATTTGTGACAATTCGTGAGTTCAATGTTTATTTGTTTACCATTTACAATAAAAGATTTTTTCATAGAAACTTTTACAGGCGTGCGTACATTAACTGAACAATATTTAATTGCTATTTATTGGAAAAAATGCACAAAGAATAAGCAAAAATAATTAACAAACTTTAATTTTTATTTATGACTAGCAACCCGCCCTCGCTTCGCTTCGGTTTCAGTCGCCTTACCCGCGTAGTGCCCGTTCCCGTGGGAATACCGGGATAAAATATAGCCTATGTTACTCCCTGATATTATAGCTTTCCATTGGTGAAAGAATTTTTGAAATCGGTTCGGTGGTTTAAGCGTGAAAGCGTTACAAACAAACAAATAAACAAACAAACAAACATCCTTACTTTCGCATTTATAATATTAGTATGGATATACCAGCAAATTCACGCGGTCCGTATAGTTCCCACTTCCGATGGACAGATAATCGCAAATAATGAAGCTTTCCATTGGTGATAGAATTTTAAAATCGATTTAGGCATCAAAGCATCCCACGCAAACACACTCAAATTCGCTGATCTGATAATTTTTCACTGTTTAGCAAACTATCGGCATTGCAACTACTTGACCCCACTGGCCCAATCGGTGAATTCATTCAAATACCAAGCACTTGATGAAGATCCTTATGTATTACGGAACATCGTCACTATACGGTAGGCCTTATGGCGGATGTTAAACTGCACCTAATCCGTCCACCCGTGACATCTATTACCTTTATATTATATTTAATCTAGAAATTAAGGTTCAGTCTCAGTACCTTATATAATTAGAATACTCTATCACGTTAGAAGCAACTCTGACAAAAGGTAAAACCTCTGATCAGAATTACTTCTTAAGGGACTATATTAATGTTATATTTAATTATTCCTCAATATTTTATATGATATCCCAGGTCTCACATTGACAACCCTAACTACTGGTAGCTGTTACGTGCCAGCGAGCTTGGAGTACAACATGAGCAGCACTTTCGTTATGCACACTGCTATACAAAAAATGTTTTTATATCAAAGTCAACATTATCTGCCAACTTGATTCCTTTACGCTAATTATGTTACACAATTAATTAGTGTATGAGTAGATTGATAAGATTTAAAATACCCGTTAATTCTTTTTTTATTATGTTTTATGTTAATTTTTTTTATTGCTGTAGGTGGCAAATAAACAAACAGCACACCTGATGATAAGTGATACTGCCGCTTTGAGACCTTTGCTAGGCCGCTGTCTAACTGAATAAAGTGAAGGGAGTGTGAATGCGTGCAATGAGGTTCGGTGATATTAAATCAATCACCAAAACGCATCACACGCAAACACCCGCAAAAAATGGGGTTACCGGCTCTCTCACCAAACGAAGTGCATTAACAAATTACTACTACTCAGACGTCGATGTTCAGCAATAGTGTGGTACTCCACACTCTCGCTTCCTACCTCACCTCTCACACGCTCTCTCTTCGGTAGTAGGTAACCCTGGACGAACTGCCTCGCAGTAGTAGATAGAAAATTGTCGACAGTGTGGTCCTACCACGTATATTTATATTATACTAGCTGATCCGGCAAACGTCGTGCCGCCATATTTTTTTTCGTTAATAAATATTCTAAATTGCCGAAAATATAGTCTCTAATGGAAGAACAATGGTTCTTGTCGGGAAAGATTCGATCGTCTTGGTCGCGGCATGGTTATTGATGATTCAAAGAGAATACAAATTACTGATGATTGATTTCTCACAAAATTATAATTATCAAACTTTCAACGTTTAGCTGTCATTTGCGTTTTGTTATTACATATCAAATGCGTTTTTGTTAAACTACGTTTCATACTGACTTGTATTCTCTTTGACATTTGCATGCGATCGAATGGGATAAAAGTGTCCTAAGTCCGTCTCCTGGTTCTAAGCTACCTCCCCACCAATTTTCAGCCAAATCAGTACAGCCGTTCTTGAGTTATAAATAGTGTAACTAACACGACTTTCTTTTATTATATATAATAATAGATGTATTTTTATGCTTAGTCTTGTCATAAGTTCTATCATAATCACTATCTAACATTTTTTAAGTGCCGAGGTTTATTTAAATTATACGAAATGTTCTTCCTGATTTTGGATCCAAACTCAACATTCGAAATCAATCGTCGATCACAGCCCGCTAAACGTTAATGCCTATATTAGACACTAATCAGGGCAGCTTTGAAAAACTCTAAATCAGAGATGTCTTGAAAGAATCCAATTTAGATATGCCTTAAGGAAATGATTTCTGATATTTATACGAGTATTACACATTGTAAATAAAACTACTTTACAGAAAATGTTCGAAACATCGGGCAATCAAAAATCAAATACAAACACGATAGAATCTATAATGAACTCTTAACTTAAGGAACTCTAAATTCTGTTGAAGTTTAGAACAAGTTTGTTTCTTCTAAATATTGGCATATATTGTGATCCAACGGATTTACCTTCTCTTGCATAAATGTTATTTGTGTATGCCCTTAGATGTTTTACAACATTCACTGCTAAGAAAAAGCGTGGTGAATTATATTCTTACACCGTCACCATAAAGAAAATGAGAAAAGTACTCGCTATAAAAAGATTTATTTCTTGATGTGATGTATTGTGCATGTTAAAAAATATATGCACCTGTATCTGCATCAACAAAGCAGTAATATTATATTACAAAACACATCAATTTATTTTTTACTGTATTATTTAATTTATGCTGGTTATTATGAAGGAGAATAATTAATACTAGCTCTGTTCTTAGCTTCACTCCTGTAGACTTCGTACTTGTTATATTACTTAAGTTTTACTAACTTAACAGAATTATTCTCTGTCGAAATCCACTAATGTAACCTACAAGTAGAACACTTGCCTAGTGCGCAATGCAATTAACTATAACCTCTACAATATATGCGTTTTAAGCACTAAAAACCAACCTTTTTTTTTTTTGTGGGTGGGCCGCGGTCGAACGCGCCTCCGCACCACTTCGTCCGGGGCGACAGAGGGGCTTAAGCACGCAACTCCCGCGACCCACCCGAAAACCACGTCGCCTTCGTCGTTGGGCCGACCACTGGAGCAGCGTTAACTTGTCGTCAGTGGTCAGCCCGACGGAATACCCCTATTGGGGCACCCTCCCATCGACCGACGTCCCCCCCTCGGGGAGGACGTCGGTCTTTCCTCACGCGGTCGGCCTCTCGGCGGGTGACGGACTAATCCCCGGTCACGTCACCCGCGGCCGCGGCTAGGGCGGCATGAGGCGCAGATAGTTGCGCCTGCGCCGCCCCAGTCGCCGGCGGCGGATCTCCTCATCGAGGCTGCGCTCCTCACGCAGGCGATCCGCCGCCTCCTTCCGCGAGATCACTGTCTCGCAGAAGGCTGCGACCGCGTCCCAATTCCCGACGCTGTCGACCATCGCCCTAGCGATAGCCGGCAGCGTCAGGTCCGTACCGATGATTGCGACGAGTTCACAGCGCTGCACTGCCCAAGCCCCGCAGGCCTCGAGCGTATGGCGCGCCGTGTCTTCGTCGCAATCGCAGTGGTGGCAGGACGATGTACTCTCCCTCCTAACGACCTTGTGCAGGTATTTGGCGAAGCACCCATGCCCCGTCAAAACCTGCACCAGTCGGAAGGAGAGCACCCCGTGCCGCCTCTCCAACCACTGCATCAGAACCGGCCGGAAGGCCTCCACGGTTCGCACCCCGAACCGAGGCCTCTCCAGCCAGACTGCCCAACGGGCGATGACGTCTCGGCGGGCGTCGACGCGCCAGGCGGTGAGATCCCATAACGAGACCACACCGCCCTCCGCTCGCACCCCCGTCACCCGCCGATATAGTCCGGCGAGCATCTCCGCCTCCAGGTCCCACGGGGGAGTCCCGGCCAATAGGCACGCTGCCTCCGTCGCCACCGTGCGGTATCCGCGGATGGCCCTGACCGCCGTGACCCTCTGTGGTCGCCACAGAAGGGCCCTAAGTCGGGCGGTCATGGACCCCGCCCACACCGGTGCGCCGTACAGGTCCATCGACCGGATGACCCCCGCGTACAGCCGTCGGTACGCAGCGCTCGGTCCGCCCACGTTCGGCATAAGCCACGATAGGGCGGACGCCGTGCCGACGAGCCGCGGAGCGAGCCTGCGCCAGGCCGTCCTGCCGGCCCTGCCCGTCGAGCACAAGGCCCAAGTACCTCATATGGGCCCGGATGCTGATGTCGACCGAGTGGACGGTGATCGAGACGCTGATGGGAGGGCTCATAGTGCGCCATGGAACAAGAGGGCCTCCGTCTTGTCCAGGGCGACGCTCAACCCCAGCGCCTCGATCCGCCTGACGACCTCCTTGGTGCCCGAGGTCGCCAGGCTTACCGCCTCTTCTAGTGTCCCACCGCGAGCTGTGACGAGCGTGTCGTCGGCGTAACAAATCACGCCCAGCCCGGGCGGGAGGCTCCCCCTCAACGCCCAGTCGTAGCCGATGTTCCACAGGGTGGGTCCGAGGACCGACCCCTGTGGGACACCGCACGTCGTGGGCGTTCGCACGACGTCCCCTGCTCGGTCGGTGCAGAGGACGCTGCGCCCCTCCAAATAGTCTGCCACTAGCCGCCTCAGGTAAACTGGCACCCCGTGTTACCGGAGCGCCTCCCTGATGCAGCTGAATGGCAGACTATTGAATGCGTTGGCGATGTCTAGGGACACCACCAACAGCACTCCCCCGCCGGTGACGGCCTCAGTCGCCACGGCCCTCAGGCGCAACAGAGCCGCGATCGTCGAACGACCCCTCCTAAACCCAAACTGGGCGTCCGACAGATCGGGCCCCGTGCCGACGAGGTGCCGCTCGATGCGGGCAGCTACCACCCTCTCCAGTAGCTTGCCCGTGTCATCGAGCAGCACGATAGGCCTGTAGGCCGAAGGCGACTCCGGAGACCGTCCCGGCTTCGGCAGGAGCACCAGCCTTCCCTCCTTCCAGCACCCAGGGAACCAGCCGGACGCTAAACACGCGTCGAACAGCCCCCTGAGGCGGGGTCCCAGGTGTTCGAGGACCAGGGCCAGCACACGGTTAGGAACACCGTCGGGCCCGGGGCCGGTAGACTTTGCGCGCATGCGCGTCACCGCCACCCCCATCTCGGGTTCCGTGATGGGCGGAACACTGTCGTCGTCGGCCTCCCGGTCAGTGTCTGGCGGAGCCATGACCGGGGGCGTGTGTTCCGCCCGCCGCGGGAACAGGTCCTCGATGACCCGGGTGAGAAGGCCGGGCTGGAGAGTCTCGGTGAGGGGAGGGCCCCACGCGCGTAGCCTATTCAGCACCGCGCAATAGGGGCGTCCCCAGGGGTCACGGTCGAGACCGTCCAGCATCTCCTGCCGACTGACGTCCTTGGCGGAGCGGACGGCCAGCCTGAAGGCCGACCGCGCATTGCGGTAGCCCTCGTAAAGCACGGTCTCCCGCTCCGCATCGCGATGGCGCCGCTGGCTACGGGTGTAGGCCCTCCGGGCACGGATACACGCGGCCCGGAGATCCGCCAGCTCCCGGGACCACCAGTGGACCCCCCTCCTCGGGGGCAGACGCCGTACCCGGGGCATGGTCGCATCGCAGATCTGCGTCAACGCACTGCGGATGCGGCCAGCCTCGGCGTCCACCCCGTCCGACTGGTGGGCAGAGGACAGTCACGAGTATACGATGGCTGTCTCCGCCAGCTGGTCCCGGTCTAAGCAACCCACAGCCCATCGCGGGATCGCAGGACGCCCATCCGCCCCGTGACCCCTACTGGGCATCGGGATTGCAGGGGAGACCTCCATCCGGATATACCGGTGGTCCGACAAGGTCTCCACCTCCTCCACGACGCGCCAGCTCCCCACGCGTGCGGCGACCTCGGGGCTAGCGAACGAAAGGTCCACTATCGACCCGCCCCGTTGTCGCACGCACGTATGCACCGAGCCCCTGTTCAGCAAACAGAGGCCCAGTGCCGCCGCTCACTCCTCGATCGCCCGTCCTCGATCGCCCGTCCTCGGTCATTCGTCTTAGGGGACCCCCACGCCACGGACTTGGCGTTAAAGTCCCCCAGAACGAAGACCTGGCGCGATGCCAGTCGCCGTAACGAGGCCTCCATGATGGTGAGGAAGGCCTCGAAATCGGTCATACTCCAGTTAGGGGAGAGATAGACTCCGAAGAATGTAATTTCCCCCCAGTCCGCCGCGACGTATCCGACGCCCCTGTTCCTAAGGGTCAGAGACGTGGAGGCGACGATTGCCACGGTGCCATCGGTGCTACCCAACCAGTTAATCCGGTCGGGCACCACGTACGGCTCCGCGACTACGGCTACTCCTATCAACCACTCCGCCATGGCTTGCAGGAACACGTCCTGCGCACCGGCGGAGTGGTTGAGATTGGCCTGGAGGAGACGAATGGATACGGGGTCCATTAACGGTCCGTATCCATCGTCACCTCCTCCGCGCTAACGGGCGATCGGGCCGCGCTCGGAGCGGGGACTGGCCCGGTCGATGGGCCGCCCCGCCCCTTTGGGGCCGATGCCGGGGGTCTGCAGTCCCCAGAGCCCATGCGGTGCTTGGCAGGCTTATTGGCACCCGCGGGGCAGTGGGGCACCGCAGAGCACGATGCCGCCTGGTGTTCAGCCTGACCGCAACGGAAACATAGCCCGCTGCAGTCAAAGCAGTTCCTGCATGTCGGTCGGGTATGCCCGACCGCCATGCACTTATAACACCTCGCGGGCCGGGGCTCCAGCACGGTTACCCGCGCTGAACTCCAGCCCACGAGGAGCCTGCCTGAGTCGGCCAATTGCTTGACCGACTCCACTGGGCACTGCACCCAGACAGCACCGACGCCGCCCGGACCAGCCCGGATGGTGCCAATCCGGACGGTGTCCGAGGCACACCCGATACGCGCCATAATGGCCTCCCGGATGTCCTCCACCGCCACGGAGTCGTCCAGACCCGTGAGGCGCATATCTGCGCACTTGACGGGCCTGGTGATTCGGACTCCATCCTCCGGTCCGAACAGCCCCCTCAGCATCGTGGCCAAACTATCGGCCGTCTTCGCGCCCTCGGCCCCAGGGAACTCGAGTATTCGAGCCCCTGTCCGGGCTTTGCGGGTCCTCGCCTCGACGCCCCCGATGTCGGAGACGTCCAGCTCCCGCCGGGCGCGTCTTAGGACGGCCTCATAGTTTAGGCCCCTCTCAGCCACCTCAGGCAGTACGGTGATTACCACCGCAGCCGTCTTCGGCGACTTGAGGCCCCTACGCGACCTTTTCCCCTTTCCGCCGGCTCCCGCCTGGGGAGCGGCGGCCACAGCGGCACTCTTGGCCGCCGCTCTCCGCTTTTAGCCACGTGCCTTCCTGCAACGTTCAGCCACCTGCCAGCCCTGTTCGAGCCTAGCAGCAGCGCTGAGCGCAGCAGGCGCAATCGCTGGCGCCGGCCGCGGCCCGGCCTTGGCGGGAGCCGGCACCTTGCCGGCCTTCTTGGCCCCCTTGGGTCCCGCCGCGGCCGCAGCGTAGCTCACCATGCGGCCACCCTGACAGGGCAGCGGGGTGGGAGCCGACGCTTGCGGCCGCCTCGTCTTGTCCGCGGCGAGCGGCGGTCGAAGGGGCGACTTAGGCGAAAGCCTGGCCGCTACGGCCTCGATACGCGCATCCATCATTAGCCCTACTCGGGCTAGGATGACGCGTATCGCCCACTCCGATACGCCATGCACCTCGTCGGGCGGCGGCTCCTCCCCCTTCCGAGGTCTCCCGCGGCCACGAGCCGGCGGAGGGACCACGACGAGGGGAGGCAGCGGCGAAGCCGCGACGGGCGCAGCCGGCGCAGTGGCCGCAACGGGCGCAGCCGGTGCCACGGGCGCAGACGACGGGCCCGCCCTCACTGGCGCGGCCCGCTTCGGCGGCGGGGCCGGCGCCGGCAGCGCAGCCGGCACCAGGCGCTCAAATTGGGACCACAGGACAGCCATGTCTTTGGCCAACCCGCGGTTCTCCCTGCGCACTGCCTCCAACTCCGTCTCCAGCTTGCGGTTGCGTTCCCGCAAGCCGGAGACCTCCTTGCTGAGGCGGGCGTTCGCAGCCTGAAGGGCCGCCACCCCGCCTTCCCGGTCGGCTGAACCCGGCGTCGCCGGTCTCGCCACCACCGCACCGCCCCGACCCCTGCGTCCCCGGCGCGCGGTCGGCACCTTAGGCCTGATAAAGTTGCTCCCATCCGATTCGGATGTGGAGCTGCCACCCTTTGGCAGGGGGCGCTTCCGATCCCTCGTCGGGGGCCGGGCCTCCTCCCTTCCCCTCCCAACACTAAGAGCCGCCGTTAGAGCGGCGGCCCCCCTATCCACCACCTCCCTATCACCGACATCACTATCTACCATCCCAGACGACCCACCAACCATCATCCCGGACGGCCCTGCTGAACACAGCCCTTCGCCATCGGACGGCCCTGCGGTCCCACCGCCCTCGCCCGTGGACATCTCCTCGGCCGCATCTGGACCTTGTAACGGCCCTGCAGCACTGCAGCCCTCCTCCCGCGACGGCTCTGCGGCTGTGCCGCCCTCGTCGCTCGACAGCGAGATGTTTGTGCTGTCGCTCAGTCGCGAGTCACTCCGCTCTGGGCCGGAGTCACTCCCACCATCTTGCCTGGACGTTCCTGCGGCCCTGCCGCCCTCGTCCCGCGACGGTCCTGCGGCTGATCCGCCCTCGTCACTCGACAGGCCCGAGCTGTCACTCTTCTCCTTCGGCGCCCCGGCGATATCGCCGTTTCCGCCCCGCGACGGCTCTGCGGTAGCTGCGGATGCACCGCCCTCGTTGCGCGCGGCCACGGCGGCATCCTTTTGTGCCCGCCGTTCCGCTTCCCGCTTTAGGCGCAACCTGCGTTGATGCGCAGTCTCCACGGCGCCCCTCCTCTTCCTCTTCCTTTTTGGAGCCACCTGTTTCGCCGGGCTCGCGGCTGCTGCAGAAGATGCTCCCCACCCATACGAACGGGAGCTGACTATACCGGAACTTAGGTGCGACTCATCGTCGTTCGTAAGCACCGGCACAGCAAGGGACTCCCCGGCTTGGCCGGGACCCTCTGGTGAAGTCGTACGTTGTTTCACTTCTGCCATGTCGGGTTGGAAGTTTAAGTCCTCCTTGACTACCACTCTAGCGGCTGGACGCTTTTTTTTTTCACGCGCGCTTCTTAACCCACCAGCCATACATCTCCTCGCCGAGTGGCCAAACTTGAGATTTGGGGTAATTTTTTATAGGGGTTTTCTTCCCCGCAGTCTGAAGACCCCCGGTCCTGACCCCCCCTACTCAGGATTACGGTTTGGGCCTTCCGGGTCTGGCCGCTCGCGAGCGACCGACCCGTCACGCCCCCGGGCCGTGACGCAACCGTCCCTGGCGACGGAGTGCCATGAGACACATCCGCCCCATTGGCCCCGAGCCAAATCCGCCGTGCGCTCTGCCTTCAGAGTCGGCTCGCGGAGACCCCCCCTCCCGCCGGAATCTTGGCCGTCCATATGGACGTTTCCAGGGTGCACCACGTGGAGGTGCCCCGGCCTCGCACCCCAAATGGACGTTTCCAGGGTCCACCACGTGGAGGTGCCCCGGCCTCGCACCCCTGCCCCGGCCTCGCACCCCACTAAAGACCGACCTACCACGATAACAACAGCGTATTGTGGTGTCTCATAACTCGGCTTGCTCTTTGAGTAGAGCATCGTTAGCTACGTGGCGCAGGTCGACCCCTTCCCTCCAATACAGTTGAGGGCAGTTCTAGTAGTTAAGTCGTGACAGGGTAATTTTGAAAACTGGTCCAGACATATTTGTTTTTGTATTACATCTTGAAAAAAATGTGGCCTGATCCGAAGGGCACCACACAAGAGTTAATAAGAAGTAATTTAAAAAGAGACGAGCTCACTGAGTATCTTGACGATCTGCGAAGCTTTGGACCCTGTGGTAGATTTTATCAGTGATTGTTGTACTCAATTACCACATTATTCTATCTACTCGCGGTTTATTCTAGAAACTACAGGGATCATGGTGTGCAGTTTCTAGAGTCCTAGTAACTATCCTTCAGTTAATGTGCTTGGCATGAAACTTTGTGATGCTAAAGGGTATGTAAGATTCGTTTGTAGTCACATTGGCTTTACAACCTTTATTATGACGGCTGGAAGTCCAGTAATTACCATCATTTTTGTAAATGCGCCACGAATTATAAATATGTAACATAATATGAAAATTAATTATTATTCAATTTTTGCTTTAAGAGCTAACAAGTTAACAGACAAACAGAAGTAAACTTTTATTATATGTATGGGTAATGTAATACACAAACGAAACCGTAACGTGAACATTTATAACAAGCAGTTTATGATTTTAATCGTATTAATTGTAATAAAACTTGTGTGGGGTACAGTTTAGAATATATTTATCGCACGCGGGGTAAATATGTGTATTGTAAAAGCAAAACCTAAATGCTGATAAGAAGTTATGACCCAATTGGCGAGTTAGAACTTTTACATGTAAGGCCACGAAAAATCAATATATATTTTTATGATAAAAAAGGAACTTCTTGAATAAATGATAATATCTTTAGAGCTATTCCAGAATGTCAGTGCTGAGTGTTAGGCTGTTTTTCTCTTTGATCTTTTTATTCAACCTATATCATCGTGATCACGGCGCATATATGTCACACTGTCTCACACAATAGGAGGAAAAATAAGCCACGCTAGTCAGACATATTGGTATAGGACAACGGTCCCCACCTAAAACTACTTACTAACCTCTAGTATTTAATTTCGAGTTTCCTATCTCTAGCATAGATATTGTATGCACATTATATCCTTAATCGTCTTTTACGACAGCCATAGTCAAAATAGAGAGTGGTGAATTAAATTCTTACTCTGTCACCACACGGCAACTTTATTAATTGAAACCCAATGTATTATTTGAGTAGTCTAAAACGATAATTGTATTCATCAGTATCATCATTATCATAATTTCAACTAATATACGTCCCATTGCTACGCTCTGTTTTATCTCGAGTTTTCTTTCTTTTCTCGATGTTATAGACATTATATATTTTATTTGGCTTTGTAGTCTTTTACGAAGGCACAGGCAAGATATGGGGTGAACTGCATTCTTACTCCGTCATCACAGGGCAAATTTTTTTATTTATAATTTTTGATTAAACTGATTTTGAGCAGATTGATTTGATGGTTTCAAAGTCTATAAGACTAGAAGACATATATGTTTGTGTCTTCTCTATATAGATTTATTCTATCTTCCATTATGGGGGAATCCCTGGAGAAAGAATGTATATGCACTATAGAATAAGACTGTGTGTTAATGTTAACACAATAACAAGTCTTCAACACATTTACGTGATGAAGAAGCTTTATAATCATGAATGTTGTCAGATTCCTTTTTGTGTTGATTAATACCTACTTTTTGTCCTCTAGAACTCTGGATAGCTATGCGTGTCACATAAACATATGATTTAATGGTACGTCTAATAATATTATAAATTCTATATTCTGCACTTTTTAACTTGCCATGTCTAATGACTATTGCATTCATAATATTTAGCTTTTCAATATATTTAGCTTATTACCTAACCAACAACAAATCGTCAAACATTATGCTATTATAATAAATAAATCATTCTTTTTTTCTATTTTTAATCAGTTCCAGTTTTATAGACGAACCACTTTTGACAGAAAATCAATATGTTGCGGCATAATGAGCATACTTTGGGAAAGATCATCGTTTGCATGTATCGTTTTTTTTATACATTACACATTGACTTTATTTACGTTATCTTTTACAATTAAAGTGATAATCAACCATTTATTACTTAATAAACATTCCGTTTAGTGACGGAGTATGAATACAATTTACCACCGCCAGATCTTGCCCGTGTGAGTGTAAATGTCTACTAAGGGATTATTGCAGATACGCACCCAGCTGGCTATGGGCTTGTTCGCCGCCCGTTCTCGTCGCCCCGGACGGATCAGACGGTGAACAATCATCATGGTCTGTCGTCAAAATAAATGGATTATTGCAGATAACATCTATACAACAAAAGGAAAACTCAAGATAAAATACTACACCAACCCATCAATTTCCCATCCGTTGCGGCAAAGCGAGCGAATGATGTTGATGATACCACACACAAAATTTCGAAAAGTCAATGGTACCCTATGATCGAAACCAAGATCTTTGCGTGACAATCTACTAGTCTCCCAATTAATGTTATTATAAAAAATATATGTGCACCATATTAAAAAAGAAAGATAAAATTACGTATGTGTTAATCACGCATTAAAATAGTAATCGGAGGCAAATTTACTATTGTTTGACATGTTAAGAAACAATAAAAACGGCGTATGAAAACTAAAACAATTATTATTATCGCCTAACTCCAGAATAGTTCTACAGTATTAGTTCTAAAGGCCATTAAATGTTGAAATACAGCTCATTGTTATCGATAATATTTTTCTAGCGTAAACTAGGTTATTTCGAGCTACCAAGTTATTTTAGTTAAACGCTATATACCCAATTATTAAACAAAAAAGTGTACGTTATATAATTTTCCAATAACGTAACATTTATAACTAATACTTAACAACAATTATTTTTCTACAGTGGAACGTAGCGCGCTGGGTGGTCCATCGAAGTGGCGAACGGTTCAACTGGCGGAAAGTTGTAATACTGTAGGTAGTGGTGACCATTTATAGTTCCAGATTGTAATATGTAAGCTGACCCAACAGACGTTATTATGTCGCTCTTGAACCAATTACTTGTAAACAACGTCTGTTTAACAATTAATTTAACATTCATTCCCAAGGAGGGTTGACGTCAGGCAGGCTCAGTCATAAAACTATTGCCAATAATTCTTGCAGTTACGTCCACCCAAGTAATAAAGTTAAGAGCAAGCTGTAGACAATGTTCCTGTACAGCTCCTAATTAGGAATGCGATTCTTGAACGTTATTTGTTTGAACGAAAGCGAAACGAAAACGAACGAAATAATATTGACTAGATATTTAATTTTTTTAAAGACAACACTTTTTTTTTGTAACCACATCAGCATGCACGCCGTCTGTTCTACCCCGGGTGAGGCAAGGATGGAACGCAGCCCCATAACCCAAAATATTTCCTCCCCTTCGCCATTGGGCCGGCCACCAGTACCGAGTTTTTTGTCATCCGTGGCTAGCTCGGCCATATCGATAACAAAACGCTACGAAAGATTTAATAGTTTGCTTTGCTGCATCGTCCGTCATCAACGTCAACCCTTCTTGTTGATGTTATTGAGACGTGTCGTAATAGTCAATACTCTAATAAAGAGACAAGTGTAATTCTATTTCAAATGTATTTGATGATGTTCGTAGAAGATCAAAGTTCGTGCACGTTTTGATTGTAGTAGCCAAGCATCTTTTATTATCGAATCACTGAATAATAAATTAACATTGAAGACAACTTATAGACACTTAGAACAGTATTGGTATAGAACATTCGCTTAATAATAAGGCTGTATTATAAAACTACAACCTAAACACACACTAAATTCAATGTCAATATATCATATTCCGTGTGGTGATGGAGTAAGAATACAATTCACAACTCCCTATCTTGCCCATGGATGTCGTAAAAGACGACTATGACTATTATTTACATAAGATTTTGCTTTTTGTCATTTTCTAGGTAACAACACATTTAAAAAATAAAACTTATAGCGCTGCATATAGCTTTGAGATACTTGCATTATTGCTACTGAATGTTCGCCTAAATTTAGTTAACATTTTGCTTTCTTAATTTTATCTAAATATTTTTTTGGTTAACTTCACACTGAGGAATAAATTATATATGTACCAACTAGCTGACCCAACATACGTTGTTCTGATCAAATGAAAGAACAGCGACACCTACCGGGTCTAATTTTGAATCTAAACCATTCGCGAATCCTCTTGAACATACACAATAAATTTCATCAACATCGATCCAGTCGTTTAGGAGGAGTTCAATGACATACGCACGTACACAAGAAATATATATATACGATAAAACTAGTATTAAAAAGGTCCCACTATTAACAACTGATTGACTGCACAGATGGCATAGTGGTTAAGATACCGTCCTACCGTGCCAGTGTCATGGGTTCGAATCCCATGCGGACTTTGTGCGATCCACAAATTGTTTTTCTTAGTCTGGATGCAATTTATGTGCGTTAATTAAACGTTTGTAAAGTCCCCCGCAACACAAGGATTGTTATCTTAGCACAGGGATGTCTTTAAAAAAATATCCATCTATAATTTCAGAAGATCTCTTCAGAGTCTCTTGGGTGTCTTATAGGTTACCACATAGTACAAAAACACCAGAGAGTAAACAAAAGTACATCCAAGTACTATGATTAACCACCATAGTCAAGTCGTGTCGACGCTAAAAAAACATATTAAGCGTTCCTGATTCATTCATACTGCAACAATGGAGTCTCGTACCTAATAAAATAATAAAAGATAAGCCAAGATTTTTAATTCAACGAACAGAATGAATATAATTATCGGTAGGTATATCCATTCTAATATTATAAATGCGAAAGTAAGGATGTTTGTTTGTTTGTTTGTTTGTAACGCTGTCACGCTTAAAACACCGAACCGATTTCAAAAATTCTTTCACCAATGGAAAGTTATAATATCAGGGAGTAACATAGGCTATATTTTATCCCGGTATTCCCACAGGAACGGGAACTACGCCGCGATTAAAGCAACTGAAACCGAAGCGAAGCGAGGGCGGGTTGCTAGTGGAATAATAAATAGATTTTATATAGACATTTAATATTATTATATAGATTATTATTATATAGATTTTATATAGACATTTTATATTTTAAGCTATTTAAATTGACATTTATCATATTATTATAAACGTAGGCCTCTGCCTTAGGAAGCCACTAGGCGCAGTCATTCTTTGGGGGGATTATTATCATAACCACAACACTGGACAAGCCAGTTACCGACGCGATACTATTTACTATTTAAGGTTGATCTATTTTATAGATATAGTACCTATAAAATTGATAGGAATGTATACATTAAAATAAGTTTTGCTTACTTAGCTAAATAACTTACTCTATGTTCAAATATGCACAATGAGGTTAGTTATCCACATGTGACTACGACTGTTTGAACTAAGTAGCCGAATAAGAACCTCTGGGATTACCTTTCCTAGACGAATGTGCGGAATAAATTCCGGGAGTTCTTTGAAATAATATCTTTGAAAGCAATAAACCAGTAAGTTAGAACATACGCCGGCGAAATATACCAAAGTTTTCAGCGTGAGTCGTAACTCGCGAATACTTAGCACAGAGGTAATAATTTGTGTCGTACTTCTTATAACATCTGTCTGCCGAATATGCATGAGGGTAGTACTTGATATCGAGTCGGTAATAAGCTAAAAGAATTAACAGAAATTGCCAGCGATAACATTCACGAAATCAATCATCGAAATAGCATCAGCCATATGGCAATTTGTAAACTAGAAACAACTAACGGACGCGAGCTGTTGACAAATTGCGACCGGCCCAACTGCTATTCTACTCTACACCGTAGATTGGTGATAAGCGACCAATTTGAGGAGGCGCCACGACAGGGTACGGAAGTCGTTATTACAGTAGGCGGTGCGACCTAGCAAATTGCACCCCAACACGCCATCTAAACGTGACAGCGCTGTCGAACACATTCCTTATTTTGAAACGTCTCAGCATGACAATCTGTTTAATATTACGAATATCGAAAATTCTTACTATATTCAACAACTAATATCTCTGTGAATTAAAATAATAATACTAAAATATGAAAATCATGTATTAAAGCAATCCAATGTTACTTTGACTGCAAGTATTAAGCTATAAAAAGTTTGGTAAAACCACTGCTTTATAAGTAGCTCGTATCACGCGCGTCTACAAGCTATACTATGACGGTCCGTAGCGGTTACAAGGTTAAGCGATACATTGTTATGAATTTATTCCACGCATTATATGCACGCATTATTCCTAATATATATAATAGATTTATGTTTTAAAAAGTTAACCAACATACAACATGTGTGTAATTAACTTTATTATACATCTTATTGAGATAGTTATTTCATGCTAGCTATACGCGTTCTCATTAAGTTTTGTTTCGAATTTCGCTACTTTTTGCAGCGATGTTACTTACTCGTGTGTATTACGTAAACATGAGCTACTCAAAAAAAAGGTCCAGGACTATGCATCGATTAAATTATATTTTAAACTAGCAACCCGCCCTCGCTTCGCTTCGGTTATAGGTTATAGTCGTTTTACCCGCGTAGTTCCGGTTCCCGTGGGAATACCGGGATAAAATATAGCCTAGTTTACGCCCTGATATTATAGCTTTCCATTGGTGAAAGAATTTTTGAAATCGGTCCAGCCGTTTTGAAGATTACCCGGAACAAACAAACAGACAGACAGACAGACAGACAGACAAAAAATTTTTAATTGCTATTTTAGGCATAGGTGTCGTGCAAATAACCGTGTGAGCACGAAAAAAGCCTATTATTTTGACATTACAAACAGACACTCCAATTTTATTTATTGGTATAGATGCTAAAATAATAAATATATTAAATGCGTTATGTACATTAATTTTTAACTATAGTCTCAGTGTTAGGACCGACTCAAAATGGGATAGTTTTAAGCCGCAATTCAACTTACTGCCTTACTGCGAGGTAGTCTTAAAGGTGAAGAAAATCTGTCACACTTTCTTTATGATCACGAAGTCCAGTTAGTGCTATATTTTTGCTGCATTGATAATATACATCACTTGCGTGAGTGTCATATTTACACCTTCCAAGGACATTGTTGAATCAATACTTTGCTTGTGTGTGATATTGAATATTCGTCTAAAATCTATTTTGCTATACCGCGGGAACAATGTTTTTTACTGGATAAAAAAAAGCAGATTTTTTTGGCCTTGAGAAATACAATATTTTTTGGTAATCTGTTGAATATGTTATAACAACATTACGTAAGGTTTGTTAATTAAAATTATATTAAGTGGACGGGTCCACGTAGTGTTCGTACGAAAAAGGTGGTCAAAGCAGTAAGATAAAGAATTCGAAGAAATCCTGTCCGAAAGTAAAAGATTTTATCTCGGGATATGAAAATAGCAACTAGAACCATGTTGCGTATTTTAAAAAATGACTTAGGACTTGCAACTTATAAGAGATGTACTGGTCATTTCTTAACTAATAATTTAGAAAAATAAAAAAGTAGGGTGGTAAAATCAAAACAACTACTGAAGCTGTACGCAAAGGCTGGTCACAGAAAAATTTTGTTTACGGATGAGAAAATTTTTAAAATAATAATATATATATATATATATATATATATATATATATATATATATCTCGGCAACGGCTTCAACGATTTTGTTGAAACTTGGCATACTAGAGGATTCGGGCCCAAAAAATCGATCTAGCTAGGTTTTATGTATAGAAAATGTTTTTTTGTCAGTGTTTTTGGCAGACAATATAATGACATTAAATTTTAAAAGATCAAGACAAGAAAATTCAAATTTTGCCCTCAATGTCATGAGTTACGATAGTTCAGTGGCGAAGTAGTCGGGTTTCATTTTATTTTTGATATCGGCGATAAATGGCGTCGGATCGAATCTCGGCGTTATTATTATTCTCTTTTTGTAATTTTTTATATAATTTTCATTATTTATTTTTTTATTTTTTATTAATATATATCTGAATAAATGCTACAAAAATACTCCGAGCGAAGCTCGGTCAACCTGATATTTTATGAATTAAACTAACAACCTGTAAAAGTAATAAATGTAATTTGCAATAGCAAAAAAAATGTTTTCTTTGTTACAGTATTTATGGTAAGACTAGGTATATATATAATAAGATATAATGAGATTTACTACCACAGAGAGTTTATTATTAGATACGAGGTAAAACTTTACAATATGATTCTGGAATGCCAAATGTCGTGCGTTTAATCACCACGTATGATAAATGCTTTTCGTAATCCATAAATAATTGTTCTTATTCTAGGTGTGATTATTATACGTTAAATTTATCTTTATAAAATACTATGGGATACAAGGATGTTCGTGTGGTGACGGAATAAGAATACAATTCACCACTCCCTTGCCGTAGATGTCGTAAAAAAAACGAGTAAGGGATTTAATAAGCATATAACATCTATGGAAGAGAAGGAAAACTTGAAACAAAACCCTATAGCAACACGTCTGACCAGCGCTGTAGGTATATATAGTTGATTAATTTGTCTCCTATCGTGGGGGAGGCTCGAGCCCAGCAGTGGGCGTATATAAACCGAAATAATGATGATGAGATGACAAGGATTTATTTTGTTTATTTTCTTTGAAAAAATGCGTTAAAAATGCAGTAATTGAAAGAAATGTCCCTAATATCACCTCATATTATCAGAACCTAAACACCTTATCTCAACTAACATATCTTACACGGAATGCGAATATTTTTTTAATTTTGTTCTATTACGTAACATCTTATCCTTACTAATATTATAAACGTGAAAGTAAGTTTGTTTGTTTCTTTGTTTGTTACACTTTCACGCTTAAACCACCGAAACGATTTCAAAAATTCTTTCACTAATGGAAAGCTATAAAGAGTAGCATAGGCTATATTTTATCCCGGTATTCCCAAGGAAACGGGCACTACGGCGATAAGGCGACTGAAACCGAAGCGAAGCGAGGGCGGGTTACTAGTAATATTATAAAAGCGAAAGTAAGTTTGTTTGTTTATTACGCTTTCACACTTAAACCACCGGACCGATTTCAAAAATTCCTACAGCAATGGGAAGCTATAATATTAGGGAGTAACATAGGCTATATTTTATCCTGCTATTTCCACAGAAACTTCCGTTCCTACGTGGGTAAGGCGACTGAAACCGAAGCGAAGCGAGGGTGGTTTGCTGGTTATAAATATTATTACTACGTTGGCGTCTCCACGCCTACAAGTAAAATAACAATGTATAAATATTAAATTTAGACAAAATAATCTTCAACTAAATTAAGATCAAATAATAAGATAATGTGGTGTCGTGTAGTGACGAAATCAAAATACAATGGTTGTGACACCCACTTTTAGCCGTGGGTGTCGTAAAAGACAACTAATAATATAACATGCATATAACATCTATGTAAGAGACGGAAAACTCGAAATAAAAACCTTTTGCCAACAGTTTGACCAGCGTGATATAGTAGGATATGATGATGAATTGGTAAGAAAATCCGTTTGTCCTATCATATATATGACTGATTTCATGAGGTTTTTTTTGTGTATTCGGGTGAAATCAAAAATGGTTTATATTAACGATTGTCCATATAGAATCCACTACGATCGATTTTGAGGAAATCCTTTTTTTAGATTTGTACAGAACACGTATGTACCTATTTGTCTATTGCCATTCTTTATCGTTCGAACACAATAAATTTCATTACTTTTTAAAATTTAGAATAACGAAATCAGAGTAGAGAAATAAATTCTTAAATATTCAGATTTTAAATATATAAAATTAAAGTTAAATACTTATAATTTAATAAAATTTAGTTTTCGACAATTCGTCATTGAGCCTTTCGCCGTCCACTTCCGAACGACGGCTACCTCATAAATCGTCACAAGTAGTGGATCCGTGCCATCAGCATTCAAGACCTTTCAGTAACTTTCATCAAGTCGTCGGTGCATAGTTGTCGAGCATTCATTAAAAACATAATGCTCATAAAATAAAACATAAAACAAGATAAAAATAAAAACTAAAACCCAACTACGGCAAAAAAATTAGCTATCGAATAAATACGGGTAAAGTCACGAGCTAAATATGAAACACGACATATTGGTCTCAAATTTATTTTTTAAAACAGTACTTTAAGACTCCTAGAGAGCCGACCTCTAGAGAGCGCCACATTAGATTCAGTGACACAACATATAGCCTATAACCAGTGGACAATTAAGACGCTTCTAACGATACCTCATTTGTCCGGTTCTAATAAGTAGTTGAGGAGCTATGAGGAAACAGATGAACATACATACAAACATACATAGCCTGTCAAAAGTATAACCCTCCATAGTCGTGTAATAAAAGAACATCCATCTTTTATAAAAGTACAATTGAAGATTCGTGATTTGTTAAATTATGAAAATCACTTATAAACAAGGCACTTCTATGGCTGTTATAAAAATATTAACGTGGAAGAAAGGCAGTAACTTGCATGAGCACTTTTATAAGAAAATATATAGCAGCTCTGCAAGACTGCACCTGTAAAATTTACATATAGAATTTATACACCACTATTACTCTCTAGGCACTTTAAACTTTATAGTAACAAAGATTTAGTTTATCGTTTTTATAAGTCTGCCTGAAATATAATATTCGTATGTGAGGAAGTGGGCAGTATGCCAATGGGCAGACCACCACATCGCTCGACGAACCGACAACCGCTGGGGAAGAGAGGTTATCGAGCGGCGACCACGTATCATATGACGCAGTGTAGGACGAACTAGGTGGACCGAACCCCTTTTTTTTTTTTTTTTGGGGTGGCCTGCGGTCGGCGCGCCTCCGCACCACTCCGTCCGGGGCGACAGAGGGGCTTAAGCACGCAACACCCGCAACCCACCCGAACACCACGTCGCCTTCGTCGTTGGGCCAACCACTGGAGCAGGGTTACTTGTCATCAGTGGTCGGCCCGACGGAATACCCCCTTCCCGGGGCACCCTTCCATCGACCGACGTCCCCCCCTCGGGGAGGACGTCGGTCTTTCCTCACGCGGTCGGCCTCTCGGCGGGTGACGGACTAATCCCCGGTCACGTCACCCGCGGCCGCGGCTAGGGCGGCATGGCACGCAGGTAATCCCGCCTGCGCCGCCCCAGTCGCCGACGGCGGGTCGCATCATCGAGGCTGTGCTCCTCGCGCTCGCGACCCGCCGCCTCCTTCTGGGAGATAACTGCCTCGCAGAAGGCTGCGACCGCGTCCCAATTCCTGATGCTGCCGAGCATCTCCCTAGCGATGGTCGGCAGCGTCAGGTCGGCACCGATGATTGCGACGAGTTCACGACGCGGCTCTGCCCAAGCGGCACAGACCTCGAGCGTATGCTGCGCCGTGTCCTCGTCGCAATCGCAGTGGTGGCAGGACGGAATTCTCTCCCTCCTAGCGACCCTGTACAGGTACTTGCCGAAGCATCCATGCCCCGTCAAGACCTGTACGAGTCGGAAGGAGAGCACCCCGTGCCGCCTTTCCAACCACTGCATTAGCATCGGCCGGAAGGCCTCCACGGTCCAAACACCGTATCGAGGTCTCTCCAGCCGGTCTGCCCAACGGGCGATGACGTCTCGGCGGGCGTCGACGCGCCAGGCGGTGAGCTCCCTCAGGGAAACAACACCGATCCCCCCCCCCGCGCACCCCCGACACCCGCCGATACAAGTCGGCGAGCATTTCCGCCTCCAGGTCCCACGGGGGAGTCCCGGCCAACAGGCATGCCGCCTCCGTCGCTACCGTGCGGTACCCGCGGATGATCCTGACCGCCATGACCTTCTGTGGACGCCACAGAAGGGCCCTAAGTCGGGCGGTCATGGATCCCGCCCACACCGGTGTGCCGTAGAGAGCCATCGACCGGATGACCCCCGCGTACAGCTGTCGACATGCCACGCTCGGTCCGCCCACATTCGGCATCAGCCATTGTAGGGCGGACGCCACGCCGACGAGCCGCGGGACGAGCCTGCGGAAATGCTCCCGAAACCACCATCGCCCGTCGAGCACCAGGCCCAAGTACTTCATATGGGCCTGGATGCTGATCCCAACCGAATTGACGGTGATCGAGACGCCGATGGGAGGGTCCATACGGGGCCCATGGAACAAGAGGGCCTTCGTCTTGTCTAGGGCTACCCTCAACCCCAGCGCCTCGATCCGTCTGACGACCTCTTCGGTGCCTGAAGTCGCCAGGCTTACCGCCTCTTGTAGCGTCCCACCGCGGGCTGTGACGAGCGTGTCGTCGGCGTAACAAATCACGCCCAGCCCGGGTGGGAGGCTCCCTCGCAACGCCCAGTCGTACCCGATGTTCCACAGGGTGGGTCCGAGGACCGACCCCTGTTGAACACCGCACGTCATGGGCGTTCGCACAACGTCCCCTACTCCGTTGACGTAGAGGACGCTGCGCCCCTCCAATGGACCGAAGACCTGGTGAAAGTTGTTATGCTTCGTTGGATGCAGGCGGCACAGGATCGCACTCTATAGCGTAAGATGAGGGAGGCCTACATCCAGCAATAGCCGGCGATAGGCTGAAATGATGATGATGATATGAAGAAGACGTTTAGACTTTTTGTATTAATATATTTGAAAAACACTTTTAGACGATCGATTACTTTTTAGACACCTCAAAAACTTCCCAATATTTTGGCCTTTGATGTTTGGAAAATGTTGAAAATTGCAAGGCACTAAGTTATGTTTCCATAAGGTGACGGAGTATGAATACAATTCACCACCCCTCTCTTGCCCGCGTGTATCGTAAATAACGACTAAGGGATATGATATGCAGGTAACATCTATAAGAGACAAAGATAACTTGCCGAATGCGATGATGATGAAATTATATGGCGAGATGGACACGATTTTTAAATGAAAGTAATCGTATCCCAGCAAACGTGACTTCCAACGCCACACTCACTAAATACGCTCTTTTAAAATCTTGCAATCAACCATTTTTTCTCTTTTGTTAATTTTCATGAATAAATGTTTAGACAGCTTGAATATTTTCTTGGGGTGAAACCCTTGGTTACCAATCGATCTGCAAACTTCCCCTTCTTTTAAATTCAGCAATAACCGCGGTAAGCCGCGAGAAAATAAATAAATAAAAGTTGTTAACAGAAATTTACGCTATTTTTTTATCTGACTTTAAACCTTTTCACAGTCACAGTATTTATTATAAGCGAAAAATATGTCAGTGACTTCTATTAATACGAATGAATACTGCTATATTATCTCGACAAAATCAATCGAATACTACAAAAAAGTAATTGTACAGTCACATCGTACAAATTTCTAGATATACAATATTTTTTATAGATAGATATACAATATTTATTTTTAATTATTTACTAGAAAATATATATTTCATTTCCTAATCACATTGTTTAAATCCTGAGTGAAAAATAATGTCCAGAAGATATGATTTAAGTATAATCACAAACATTCACATTTAATCAACTAATTAATGTTCACGAATATAGTGTTAATGTTAAAAAATGGAGAAAAATATAATTCCATTATAATCCCTCTCGCAAGTATCGCATATGATAATAAAGAAAACGGGTCTTTAAATTCGTACTTTATCGCTTAGTATCTGATAAAAACATCGGCCGTAGGTCGCATCGCAACCATCTGCTAAAATCTAAATTTAGCAAATTGTCTCAGTATGAAACTAAATGCAACTTTAACCTTAAGTTATGTACTGTATCCACTTACTTTACTTGCTGTAAGGTGGTACGTGACGGATTTTTTAAATCGGTGAATAATTACTTCCATGTAGTAACAAGTAAGAATATAATTCACATCCTCTTCCTTTCCCGCGTGCGTCATAAAAATGTCTGAGGCATTTACCCGGATAAAGTCACTGTATGAGAAGAAAACTCGAAACTATAGGCAAATTAAAGGCTGTGGCAATAGTTTGGAGTTCTGGTAAAAGCAGAAAGTGAAAAAGATTGCATGTCACTGCCGTTATTTAGAAGGCCTGGCCAATCAGCATTCATCATCATTTCAGCTCATAATACGTTCCACTGTTGGGCTCGAGCCTCCTCCACAATAGGAGGGAAATTGACCTACTATACCACGCTGGTCAGACTGGTTGGTATAGGGTTTTATTTCGAGTTTTCCTTCTCTTAATGCCCAATAGTGGGACGTATATAAAATGACAATGAAGAATGTCGCGTACTATATAAGTATATATAAGTATATATAATGTGTAAAAACTATGTTCTAAATCCATACTAATATTATAAATGCGAAAGTAAGGATGTTTGTTTGTTTGTTTGTAACGCTTTCACGCTTAAACCACCGAACCGATTTCAAAAATTCTTTCACCAATGGAAAGCTATAATACCAGGGAGTAAAATAGGCTATATTTTATCCCGGTATTCCCACAGGAACGGGAACTACGCGGGTTTAAGCGACTGAAACCGAAGCGAAGCGAGGGCGGGTTGCTAGTACTTAATATAACTTAATCCATCAGAACCGTCATGATCAAATATATTTACTGTTTTATGAAATGTCTTCTTCTCAAGCGAAACCCAATAGCACTTTAACCGAAGTAAGCAATAAATTTCAATAATAATTCATATAAATTTCTATTTACGGCAAAAGAATATCGACTTCACTTGAAATTATTCTTAAATGGCGGTCATATATTTTAATTAAGGCTCCGTGCTCATGCAGACGTCGATAAGGCAAGTAAAACGGTAACGATATGGTTAAGTTGGACGGTCGGTCTCGTTGTGGCACGTTTTATTTCACATAATAACATATTAGGTAAGGCCCCGCGGCACGCGCTCTGCCCGTCGCGTATTTTCGTAGAACGTGTAAATAAAACTTATTTAACGGCTACACGAAACGCAAACCGTCATGCTTTGGGTTAAACAGTTTTTGTTTTACGAGAATGTTCATATTTTTATACAGTTAATATCTCACTAGTTTATAAGCGAAAATGTATATAGTTTGATATTAAAACAGCCACATGTAAAGGTGATTTGAATGCAATACTGGAAACCAAATTTAGAGTCAAGACGCTCTGCCTAGTCGACTACTGAATAGACCTTTAAAAGGTATTGCTTCGATCTGTTGGACTACTTTTCATCATACCTATGTCTTCCTCATACTTAGGCATCATCTGAAGTTGAGGAAAAATTGGCTTATTGTACAACACTGGTCAGACGCGAGTTTTTTGGGCGGCCTATGGTTTGACGCACGCCTGCCCGTTCCGTCCAGGGTGATAAAAGGGCGGCACGCGGTCCATAACTAACCGTATGCCCTAAAAATAAAAAAGTAAAATTTTAATTAATTTTTTATGGTTTCGTACCCAAAGGGTAAAAACGGAACCCTATTACTAAGACTTCGCTGTCTGTCCGTCTGTCTGTCCTTCTGTCTGTCCGTCTGCCTGTCTGTCACCAGGCTGTACATCAAGAACCGTGATAGCTAGACAGTTGATTTTTTTACAAATTATGTATTTCTGTTGCCGCTATAACAACACATACTAAAAACAAAATAAAATAAATATTTAGGGAGGGCTCTCATACAAAAACGCGATTTTTTTTGCCTGTTTAATAGATAATGGTACGGAACCCTTCGTGCGTGACGCCCACTCTTAGCCGGTGTTTTCTTCTTTAGTATAGCTAAATAGCTATATCATCTGCTTATACCCAATAGTTATCCTTTATCACACCTGTAGGAAAGAAATGTATAGACAATTGAATTCTTACTATCTCATCATTTTCATCATCCTGCTCTTATCCGAATTACTTTGCCTACACTCAAAATGCCCTTTGTTTCATAGTAAATATTGTAAAAGTTGTGGCAATAGTTTAGTGTCTGACGTTAACCCTCTTTGGGAATGTAATGGTGGATCTAAAGGTATCAGGCGCAGTTGGCTCAGGTCGATGTAAAACTTTTAGTCGTCTTTCACGACACCCACCTGCAATATAAGGGTTGATAATCCTGTAAAGTTGGTAAGGGTTGGTTGGTAACACCACAAAGCTTCTTGCTCTCTCTCCAGATGGGAATACTTAATATTAATAAGTGGTTTTTTTAGGTGTGGGCTACGGTCAGTGCACCCGTCGCTCGGCTCCGTCCGGGGCGACAGAGCGGCGGCGCGCACAGCCCTGTAACCCACCCGTGACACGTCGCCTTCGTTGTTGAGCCAACCACCGGTGCAGGGTGACTTGTCGTCAGTGGTCGGCCCGATGAAATACCCCTTGAGGAGTACCCTCTCCGCAACTAACATCCCGCCTCGGGGAGGACGTCGGTCTTCGTCGTACGGTCGGCTTCTCGGACTAACTCCTCGGTCACCCGCGGCCTCGGCTAGGGATTAATAAGTTGCTTGACATAAATTACCGTCAAGTCCAATGCGCAAAATCGGATGCCTTATAGTCTTCTACATGAATTACTTAATAATTTACAACAAACGATCCGTCAGCATTACTATCAACTTAGCCGTAAGGTCAGATAACTGGTCACGGATAACAAGAAACTCAGTACCGTTGGTTGGCCCAATGACAAAAGAGGAAAGAATACGGTGGGGTATGGGGCCGCGCTCCGGGCACTCGCCACAAGGAACGGGAGCGCTGACCCTAGCCCACCCAAAAAAAACTGTCAGATAACTGCTCAGAAGTAAAATCAATTGAACGTGATGGAAAAAATAAGTGTTATATAGATTTACAAATCGAACTGTACTGGGGAATAAATGCCACGAAGATATTGCTGATTTAATAATAATAATAAATATTTGTTGGATCAAGTAACAATGACTCATTATGTGTTAGTACGACTTACAACTAGGTTAGTAAACATACAAATACATTCGAACACATAAAAATAATACACACAGAGAAAATAAATAAATAATAACTACCTATACACACTACATTTTACATTTGTCACCGCTGCGACATCCCATGGGAGACGGCACTACAGCGACTTAAATAAATGCAATCAAGCCTGCTCGCAAATCGCAATCATGTTCAGGATACTGTTGGAGATGGCCCGCACCCTGCGCACCAGGAAACCGCATCTCTTTCGCATTGTAGCGTAGAAGCAGTGGTCTCGAAAGTCAAAGAGTGAAATCGGTAGAGCTGCCCTCAAAAATCGGTATATTTGTACTAAAATCGGTAAATAAAAAAAAACAATATAGAATCAATTTATTTTTACCTTAGGTTATTGTTATTACAAACAATTTTTTTAATTATATATTATCTTACAGGCTAAATATACTTACTTTTTTGTACCATACCAATATTTTTTGGCCATAGCCGCAGTCATGTCTGGTTTGATTATAAAGTCGTAACAATTAGAAACGGTAAAAAAACGTTTTGTATGCGACAAACCAGAGATTAACTCTGTAGACAGCCTATTTCGCTGTTTAATTTTTATGAAATTATTTTTTTTTATTATTATTTCTTTTGAGTTTGATTATTTCGCTTTTTCTTTAAAGGCGCTACTCTGCGTCTATATCCTGTAAATTAATGCTCTGAGAAATTCTAGGAAAGAGCCTTGTAATAGGAACAATTGTTGCCGTTCTACCATTTTTAACATTTATTGCATCAATTATGTCTAAACCTTTTATTGGGTTATCTTTCAATGAGAAACCGCGTGGTTATCTGTTTTAAGAGGGCGTCCATAAATTACGTGAGGTGTTTTTTTAAATTTTCTATCCCTCCCTCTCCCCCTGTTGAGAAGTCGTGAGATTTTATTCAACCCCCATCCCCCAATCTCTCGTGAGATATTTCAAAATGTGGGTTTCTTACGTAAACGCGTTGGATTGTTATTGTAAAAAGAAAAAAAAATTGCTTCGTGCTTTTATTTACGACTAGTTAAGACTAGTAATCGATATTGCTGAGAGTTTAATTATAAGTGTAATAGAAATTTGACAATTGTTTTGATTCGGTCAGAAAAAAAATTGCGTGATATTTGCTGAGACCCCCCCTCTCTCCAACGTAAGATTAGATGAGATTTGACTCGACCCCCTCCCCCCCTTAAACATCTCACGTATTTTATGAACGCCCCCTTACAAGATTCTTAATAAAAATCTAGGCATATGCATTTAAATAAATTTAATTGATCTGCGTGTAGATCTCCTGTACTATTAAGTAGTGTATTAGTCGCAGCAGCACCACAGTATATAGCATCGGTATCCAAAAAAAATGTAGGCTTTTTAAAATCCCATTTTTCAATTAGAGTGCTAGTTATATATTCTCTTTTCAAAAAACAATCAAAAACAGTCCTCAAAATTCTAGTTATGTTTTCAAATAAATTATGATTTTCTGGAACAATGGCAACAACATTGCTAGTTTAAAAGTATTAAATCGTCATTCGGTAGAAAATCGGAGGATTTTCCATGTATTCTCGGCAGTCGTTGAAAAATCGTTGCATTTCGGTATTTCAGTAGAGCGCGGCCTATATGGGTAGAAATACCGAAAGATCGGTAGGTTCGAGACCACTGCGTAGAAGCAATCTACGTGTGCGTCGGCAATCATTCCTGATGCGCTACAGAAGCGGGGCAACCTCACCAGCACCCTGAACGCATTGTTGAATTGGACACGGAGTGCGCTGTATGATCCCCGCACACACTCATCCTTAATGAGGATGACAGATTAAATATGGAAATGAAGACGAGATGATAAAAATGAACAAAGTAATTAGAACATCATAACATACTGAAGGAAACTAATCCGAATGATGTGTCCACTATTTATGGTGCCAGTAACGACGTATCAACTTCAAATGGATTTTAGTACCGCCCCTTTTACAGTATGCCATACGACACAGTGCAGCGAAATATGTTCCTGTGGCTATGTATTAATTAATTTTGTTATTTTATAATTTATTTTCTATGATTCTGTGTAATCTGAAATGAATGATGAATAATTATTACTAATTAAGAGTCGTTTTATTCGCTTACAGAATTCATCTGGGGCACGGCAGTGTCCCCGCCAAGTCGAGCAAAAACACAAATTAAGATTTTCTTATAAAAGACAATATACCCTGGATTAAGGAAATAATCATTGTATTATAGATGATTTAATAAATATATAATTCATCATTTCTGCTCATATACGTCCCACTCATGGGCTCGAGTCTCTTCCACAATAAGACGGAAATTTACCTTAATGGGAGGACAGGTTGGTATAGGATTTTATTTCGACTTTTCCTTCTCTTGCATAGATGTTAGAGGCATATTATATCCTTCAGTCGTCTTTTACGACAGCCACGGGCAAAATAGGGAGTGGTAAACAGTATTCTTACTCTGTCACCACAAGGAAAAAACATATAATTAATGAAGACAAACATTATATACCCAGACTCGGAGCAATAATTTGTGGATCGTATACGATAGAAAGGGTATGCCGCCGAGCTGGCCACGAATGCTAAGGAGCTAGGTACCGTTGGCCAGCCCAGTGGCCAAGGTAAAGGTATACGGTAGGTTGTGGAGCGGTGCGCCGCTCTATCGCCCCGGACGAAGTGTTCTATTAATTTACAGAATAGATTAATATTTTTTTTATAAAAAGCAACAACGTGCACTAAGATAACAATCCCTCTATTGCATGGTACTTTATAAATAAAATTAACGAATACAAATGTGTGATAGTAGATCGGTATCTTAAACGCTATGTCATCTTTGCAATCGATGAATTTTATATAAATAAATAATTTAAGATATTATACCTACAATGAATAATTTATTAAAATTAATAGAAACGGCCATAAATATATTAATCAAATACCTATTTTTACTCATATTTTAATATATTTCTTGTGTACGTGTGTATGACACTGAACTCCTCCTCAACGGCTAGACCGATGTTGATGATTTTTTGTGTGTATTTAAGGAGATTCGAGAATGGTTTAGATTCACAATTGGACCCGGTAGGTGGCGCTGCTATTGATTTCAAGGAGAATTACTTTTATTTTATTTGAACAGAACAACGTCTGTTGGGTCAGCTAGTTATTTATTAAAGTTCTTGTGCATGTCATGATGAAATAAGTGATTGTGATCAATGTAATGATGTGTATCAATGTAAAATAACATTACATATTCGGCGGTAACATAATATACGGTTACACAGCAAACAGTAGCGTAACATTAGGGTGGCAGAGTAGACAAAAGGCCATTGGACCCTGACTCAAGGGACCCCCAACCCTATTAGGCCATGAGCACTAGAGGAACTTAATAATAAATACAATTTTTAATTAAAAAATATTAATTCAGTTTCTTTTGAAATTCGGTTAGATATTTGCTAAAAACATACAAGAAATATAAATTGGAATTATTTAATAATGTTTTAAGTATAATATTTAACTTAGTCTTGTAATTTAAATTATTAACAGCCATTGTGAATTTTTGCAGTCCTTATATGGTATTATAGTTATGCCATTGATAGTAAAATTATATAGTGTACTATTATGTAATTGTTTTTGTATCTGTGATGTTTAAAGTTTCCTACTAAAAGAACAGTAAGAATTTTATGAAATACTAGCAACCCGCCCTCGCTTCGCTTCGGTTTCAGTCGCTTAAACCCGCGTAGTTCCCGTTCCTGTGGGAATACCGGGTTAAAATATAGCCTATGTTACTCCCTGATATTATAGCTTTCCATTGGTGAAAGAATTTTTGAAATCGGTTCAGTGGTTTAAGCGTGAAAGCGTTACAAACAAACAAACAAACATCCTTACTTTCGCATTTATAATATTAGTATGGATTATGTGTTATACAAAACTTTTTTGCGGGTTTTATTGCTTATAATTTTGTTACCATCCCGTTGTGATGTTTTGAATAGTTTTCAGCGTTCATAATCACGGAACCAAAACTGAGATACAATAAAATTAGCAAATTAATCTTATTCTAATTCTTGGTATATATACCTACATCAGAAATCGTTATGAACTTTGAAAATAATTTTGGACGTTATGTATTTATCACAGTAAGCTACTCTATATCTGAAAAGCTTTATGTAATGGCGGCTACAAAACTTATCCTTACATTTACTCGTAGATGCCATAAAAGACGATTAAGAGCTTTATGTCATCCTGGACCAACTTCGTCTGAAGCCGTCTGGTCGACATTTATATTACCAAGAAGGGTTGACGTCAGGCAGGCGGCCGATCATAAAACGAATGCCGACAACTTTTGCAATGTATACATACGATGGAAGAGGACTACATATGGAGTTGACCTCAAGTAATTGACATAAAAGCAGAGTGATGACGCATCTATATCTCAAAAATTCCCAGAAAAGTGCTACTGTAACTAATCGAAATGACTGAAATACTTGTAAGATCATACGATCGTGTCGCAGTAAAAGTACATTATGAAGCTATAAACTGCGTCATTAAAAATATATCTAACTATAATATTATATTCGGTTGAGATCAGCATCCGGGCCCATATGAGGTATTTGGGCCTGGTGCTCGACGGGCAATGGTGGTTCCGGGAGCATTTCCGCAGGCTCGCTCCACGGCTCGTCGACGCAGCGTCCGCCCTATCGTGGCTTATGCCCAACGTACGCGGACCGAGCGCTACGTGTCGACGGCTGTACGCGCGGGTCATCCGGTCGATAGTCCTGTACGGCGCACCGGTGTGGGCGCGGTGCCTGACCGTCCGACTCAGGGCTCTTCTGTGGCGACCACAGAGGGCCATGGCGGTCAGGGCCATACGCGGATACCCCACGGTGGCGACGGAGGCAGCGTGTCTGTTGGCCGGGACTCCCCCGTGGGACCTGGAGGCGGAAATGCCCGCCGGTTTGTATCGGCGGGTGTCGGGGGTGCGAGCGGAGGCCGGTGTGGTCTCTTTGAGGGAGCTCACCGCCTGGCGCGTTGACGCCTGCCGGGATGTCCTTGCCCGTTGGGCAGTCCAGCTGGAGAGGCCTCGATTTGGGGTGCGCATCGTGGAGGCATTCCAGCCGGTGCTGATGCAGTGGTTGGAAAGGCGGCACGGGGTACTCTCCTTCCGACTAGTGCAGGTGTTGACGGAGCATGGGTGCTTCGCCAAATACCCGCACAAGGTCGTTAGGAGGGAGAGTACACCGTCCTGCCACCACTGCAATTGCGACGAGGACACAGCGCAGCGTATGTTCGAGGTCTGTGCCACTTGGACAGAGCAGCGTCGTGAACTCGTCGCAATCATCGGTGCCGACCTGACGCTGCCGAGTATCGCCAGGGCGATTGTCGGTGGCGTCAGGAATTGGGACGCGGTCGCAGCCCTCTGCGAGGCAGTGATCTCGCAGAAGGAGGCGGCCTCATCGAGGCTGCGCGCCTCGCGCAGGCGATCCGCCGCCGGCGACTGGGGCGGCGTAGGCGCGAATACCTGCGCCTCATGCCGCCCTAGCCGAGGCCGCGGGTGACGTGACCGGGGAATTAGTCCGTCTGCCCGCTGAGAGGCCGACTGCGTGAGGAAAGACCGACGTCCTCCCCGAAGGGGGGACGTCCTACCCGAAGGGGGGACATCGGTCGATGGGAGGGTACCCCAAATAGGGGGTATTCCGTTTGGCCGACCACTGACGTCAAGTCACCCTGCTCCGGTGGTCGGCCCAACGACGAAGGCGACGTGCATCGTGGGTGGGTTGCGGGTGTGCGTACTTACGCCCCTCTGTCGCCCCAGACGGAGTGGTGCGAGGAGCGCGCCGACCGCAACCCACCCCCAAAACAAAAAAAAGCTATAATATTATAAATGCGAAAGTAAGTTTGTTTGTTACGATTTCATGCTCAAACCACCAAACCAATTTCAAAAACTCTTTCAGCAATGGAAAGCTATAACATCAGGGAGTAACATAGACTATATTTTATTTCGGTATTGCCACGGGAACAGGAACTAGACGGGTAAGGCGATTTAAACCGAAGCGAAGCGAGGGCGGGTTGCTAGTACTACATAAATAATGCAGTATCTACCCTTCACTTTTTAATAAAAATATTAATGCGACCTAAACATACAATATTAGAATTCTTGCAGTGAAGCGAACTATGACTAATAGATTAACTTCCATTCAAGTGAACATATCAATATATTTACATTAAAATAGTATTACTTTATAACAGAAAAATATTTGCCATTAATGGGATTGAAATATGAAATATTTATAGAAACAGGGGCTGAAATATACACGGGAAGCAAGATCTGCTGACTCGATGTCCGCGTGCATAGTGCAGCACACGTCATAATAGAGTTATTTGTATGCATCCATATAGACAGAGAGGGAATGCGAGAGCCCTTCACACCGTATCATCCACGGGTGGGTGGCCGCCCTAATGAGGGCGAGTTACGTAATTTACGACTAGGGGAGATTTTGAACTCACTGTGCAACTGTTTGAAGTTTTTACGCATATTTAGTCTGCATATACTACACAATATTATAATACAGTTTGTAAATATGACTTACACAAGAATTGTCTGCGCTTGTTTTGTTCGCAAGCGTGTCAAACCTTACTACCAATGTTATTATGTATTAGTCACTTCCAACCAATTGTCATATGGTATATGTACTTCCCTGCTCCGGTGGTCGGTCCAACGACGAAGACGACGTGGTGTTCGGATGGGTTGCGGGTGTGCGTGCTTATGCCCCTCTGTCGCCACGGACGGAGTGGTGCGAGCAATGCGCCGACCCGTCCATGTAATTAAAAGAATATGGGTCACCATATTCATTGATTGACAGTCGGTAACGCCGCAATAAATTGATATTAGGTTGGCTTTAAGCTCATAGAGTTAATGGATAATTTAATCAAATCAACATAGTGGTAGGACCTTTAATTAGTGGTAGGACCACACTGTCGACAGTTATCTGTCTACAGCTGCGGGCCGGTCCGTCCGAGGTAGTACCACACTGAGCAGAAAATCGACGTCTGAGTAGTAGCAATTTGTTACTGCGCTTCGTTCGGTGAGCGAGAGAGCCAGAAGCCCAACTTTCTGAGGGTGTTTGTGTGTGGAGGGTTTTGGTGGTGCTCTTGGTATCACTGAGCCTCAATGCACGCATTCACACTCCCTTCACTTTCTTCGCGGTAGGCAGCGACCCTGTAAAGGTCCATAAGCGGCAGCAACACTTACCATCAGGTGTACTGTTTGCTCGTTTGCCACCGTTTGCAATAAAAAAAATATATATGTTTATTTTTATTTAGAATCAATAACTTTGTCAAGTAAAATAGACTAAATAGAATCTAGAATCTATCAATAAATCTTAGAGATATATGTGCAACTTAAAAATATTATTGCTGGTAAAATATTTCTCCAAGCAGCATCGCTGCTGGTGAAAAATTTTATATTTTTAAATATGACTTTGTAAAACCCATAGTCAAATTATTAACATAAATCATAATCATAAATTTAAGATCTATTGAACCTCAACATTTGATGTGGCTAGTTTAGCGGTAAATCTTATATTTAGAACAATAGATCTTTACAATAAAAAAAAACAACAACTTGCATATGATATAAAAATAATAAATTGATTCACCGAACATAACATGACGAATGGGAATTCTATCAAGAAAATAAGTTATTTTGCTTTCTACAAATAGTTTTAACTACGAGTATTTAAAGATATTTATAAATAGCAAACATTTTATCATACAACTTGTTTCGACAGCATGGTATTATTGTAGGTCCCTCCCATTGTGGAGAAGGTATAAGCCCAGCAGTGGAATCTATTTGACAAAAGATGAATGACGTTGATATATAGGCTACTAGTCCTAACTCAAATCTATTTACTCAAATTACGAAGCATAAAACGCAAACTTATAGGTGTATGAGCGGCCGCTTCCCCTCGCTCAGCCGCATTCGCATCACTTAGTTGAACAATTTTCAAATTTTCGATATTAAAGTAAATTATAAAGCCAACCTGTCATAATGGAATTTGTAGTCCTGCAAATAAGAAAAATTTTTGCTTTTAATCAAGGCTTCTAACTGCTAAGTTTTACCTAATAAGGTCGATTGATTGGAAAAAACAACCATCTTATAAATTCACTGTTTTCTGAATTTTGACATCCAACCACATTCAACCAGGTAATTAAATGTATACATTTAATTATATATATATATATATATATATATATATATATATATATATATATGTATATATATATATATATATATATATATATATATGTATGTATATATATATATATTCAGGATCTCGGAAACGGCTCCAACTGAAACTTGGTATACTAGAGGTTTAGGGTCCAAAAAATCGATCTAGCTAGGTTTTATATATAGAAAATGTTGTTTTGTCCGTGTTTTTAGTAAAACAATATAATGACATTAAATTTAAAAAAATATATAAATTCAAATTTCGTTATCAACGTCATGAGTTACGATAGCTCTGTTGGGGAGACGGCCGGTTCTAATTTTAGTTTTATTGGCATTCAAACAGCGTCGGTTCGGATCTCGGTGTAATTATTATTCTCTTTTTGTGATTTTTTATCTAATTTTCATTATTTATTTTTTATTAATATATGTCTAAATAAATTCGACAAAAATATTCCGAGCGAAGCTCGGTCAACCAGATATTTGATTGTAATCTGTACAATTTATAATGTTACAAACCCCAAGAATTAAAAATGTTTTTTTCTTCCTTAATACTAGGTCTTAAGTTATTCTACATGAAAGGTCTAATATCGGTTATCGCGGTGATAAGCTTTTGGTGCAAAACTTCACTGTTGGGATTGTTGGGAAAGAAAATTAAAAATGTAGCACATGGAATAATAATAGTTTTTGTATTCAAAAGTCTTATTAGGTATATTCAAGGCAGAATTTGAATAATGAGTACAGATGCTTAAAAATATAAATAATAATGACACTATATAAGAATACAATTCACCACTACCTATATTGCCCGTGGATGTTGTAGAAGATGAGTAAGTGATGTAATATGCATTTAACACCTGTGAAAGAGAACTCAAAATAACACCCTATACCATCATGTCTGACCAGCATAGTATAGTAGGTCAATTACCCTCCTATTGCGGAGAAGGCTCGAACCAGCATTGGGACGTATATGAGCTGAGACGACGACAACAGTACCTCGAATTAGATGTTTTTTGTTTAATACACGTAGGAATAAAAATTTTCCGTGTGGTGGAGTAAGAATATAATTCACCATTCCCTATCTTGACCGTAGATGTCGTAAAAGACGACTATGGAATATAATATGCACATAAGATCTGTGCAAGAGAAGGAAAACTCGAAATGAAACCCTATACCAACATGTCTGACCAGCATGGTATAGTAGGTCAAATTCCCTGCCATTGTGGAGGAGGCTCGAGCCCAACAGTGGAACTTATGTGAGCTACGATTATGATGATGTTGATGAGTAATAAATATATACAAACAATTATAATTATTTATTTGTGTAAATTAAAATGTCTAATTACTGACAATATCAAAGATTCGTAATTATAGAGAAACTGTTTACAACAAAGAAGAGACACCAATTAAAATAGGTTCGAGCATTCGAATCGAGTACGAATAAATATTTGTATGAATTTTGTAAATAAAACACACACAATACAGGGATTCTCAAAAATCTCTATAGTAACGATGACTTGTTGGACGTGAGACATAGTCATAGTCCGCCCGTGACCATGAACGTTGTGAAGTATTAAAAATGTCGGGCAATCAAAAATCAAATATAAACGCGTTAAAATTCGTAAAATAATTTTATTTACAATATGTTAAACACGCGTATATTTCAGAAATCATTATGTACGAGTTTTCTTAACTCAAAGTAAGTAACTAAAGTAACTCTAGAATTCATTTGAAATTATAACAAATTATCGACAGGAATGGTCATTGACATCAAAAGCTCAGAATCATAAAGCGATAGGTAAATTTTGGGTATACGATGCCTTCGTACTTCATCGAAAACGGCACCACACCCTTCTCATTTGTCAAATCAACAGAAATATATGCGTGAGAACTCACAGATTGATGGGGTGGCCTAGATTGAATTACATCTTGGTAAAACCTGACGAGGGTCTTACATTCCATGCGGGCATTTGAGAACAAGAATAATATGAGAATTTGTTCGGATATCCGATATAAGGAAGATGTTCTCTTTTCTTGCGGATTGCGGTAACATATAAAGTTGAAATGATTTACGGCTTAACTATTACACTACTATAGTTATGTAGCTAAGCCGTAAATGTAACATTTGATAATTCAAAATATAAATTTAAAGCAATTTTGTGAAAATTTTAATTACAATACTTAAATATAGAATGTACAATAATAAGTTATAAAATAAAATATCCAAAAGAGGTCAATAACAAGTAAAAGAAGTCCTTCCATATAATTTTTTAGTGTTTATGTTCATTTGGATTAATTAAATGTGTGCAGATCAGTAAATTATAACTCCATGACTGAAGTATTATGGGCACATGCAGGCGGCAAAGCACCACACTTTGTGGCGAAACATGAGGGGGACCTACGTCCAGCAGTGAACGGCGATAAGCTAAAATGATGGTGATGATAACTTCCATATACTCGTATCTTAAGCAATAGCATGCTTAAGATACTGTAGTAAGTGCAGAGCGCTAGTTTTTAAACAAAACTATTAGCTCCAGGGCAATATATAATAACATATAAGATAAATATTAATGACTAATTTTATAATATGCAGACAGACGCAGTGTATAAATTGGTAATTTTGAATAAATATTAGTATTCACATCCAGAGTTGTAATTAAATGGAAGTTGTTTATTCTGTTTTGATGAAAACACCTACCGTAAGATTTAGGGAGGCTCAGCTACCTGTTCGTACAGCCTTATATTACTGGATCGCATTCATCCCCTATTTATCTAATAAATATTTACTTCAGAATATCGCAATACTGTAATTTGTGGCATTTATATATCCTAACAGTTCGAATGATTAAACTTAGAATGTAAGAAGTTACACTATATTTAGAAGAATTATTTTTGATACCTAAAGTCTCACCTTGCCTTCCCTCACGGTTTCCTTCAACAAAATTTATAAATAACCTGAACTGCAATGGATTAATAACATAGAATTTGTATAATACATTTTTCAGGTATTCTCCATGCAAATAGAAAAAAAAAAAAATTCTGAATATTTATTTATAGTCTACCAGAAGTCAAGCGTAAATGTCCTTATATAATTGTATTGATATATGTGAAATAAATTGATATCAATAAATATATATGTATTTATCTTACTGTTTAAAAAGATATATAATACAGTTTCAAAATCATATTTAATACCACAAACATTAACTATAAAGCCTTCAACAACATTCACACGCTCCAAAACACGTGGTGTTAAGTAATGTTGCGGTCATAATATTAATAGACAAACAATTTACGCGATATATTAAGTTATCAGTGTGTTAAATCTTCAATAAGTAAATAGGGCTTATCTGAAGTGTGTAGTTTAATCGGATGTTTATCCAACTAATTGGATTTTCCGTAACACACCCTCCCCGAATTTCCTCCCTGTTCTCCCAAGAAATCTTGTATAAAACTGCACTTACACACTAGATGTGCTATACTCTTGTTTGAGTTCAAGTTGGAGCCATACCTATTAATTTTGTGCCGATATTAAAATCGTTTGAACAACGATTTGATAATAACAGTTTGGTAGACTCTAAATGAAAAATGCAACTTCAGCTGTATAATATTTATTTATTTATTTCATTTTAAACTGTATAATATATATATTTATTCATGTCAGATTGTGAAACACGAACTAAAATCAAAATAAAATAAAATTTAACCTAGTACGCAACATATACCTATTGAATTGAGTGACAGAATTGATTATGTTATTCAATACTTTATGATACTTTTTTTTTTTTTTTTTTTTTTATGTGTGGGTGGGCTATGGTAAGCACACGGGCGGTCCAATCCGTCCGGGGCGATGAAAGGACGGCGCGCAGGCCCATAACCCACCCGTACCCACGTCACCTCGTTGTTGGGCCGACCACCGGAGCAGATGTGACTTGTCGTCAGTGGCCGGCCCGACGGAATACCCTTTCGGGTAACGTCACCTCTCGACGTCCTGGAACGTCGGTCGCCGTCGCGCGGTCAGCCTCTCTGCGGGTGACGGACAATTCCCCGGTCCGATCACCCGCGGCCTCGGCTAGGGCGGCATTAGGCGCAGATACTCGTGCCTGCGCCGCTCGAGTCGCCGGCGGCGGAACGTGTCGCCGAATAGGAGCTCTACTCGCACACGATCCGCCGCCTCCTTCCGTGAGACTATGGCCTCACAGAAGGCGGCGACCGCGTCCCAGTTCCTGACGCTGTCGAGCATCTCCCTGGCGATGGTCGGCAGCGTCAGGTCGGCACCGATAATCGCGACGAGTTCACGGCGCTCCCCCTCCCACGCAGCACACACCTCGAGCGTGTACTGCGCCGTGTCCTCGTCGCAATTGCAGTGGTGGCAGTACGGTGTGCTCTCCCTCCTGACAATCTTGTGCAGGTACTTCGCGAAGCAACCGTGCCCCGTAAGCACCTGCACCAGTCGGAAGGAAAGCACCCCGTGCGTCCGCTCCAACCACTCCATCAGCACCGGCCGGAAGGCCTCGACGGTCCTGACACCGTACCGAGGACTCTCCAGCCGGACTGCCCAACGGGCAATGACTTTCCGGCGGGCGTCGACCCGCCAGGCGGTGATCTCTTTGATGGAGACCATACTGCCGCGGGCGCGCGTCTCCGACACCCGCCGATATATGTCGGCGAGCATCTCCGCCTCCAGGTCACACGGGGGGGTTCCGGCCAGGAGGCACGCTGCCTCCGTCGCCACCGTGCGGTAACCACGTATGGCCCTGATCGCCATGACCCTCTGTGGTCGCCTCAAGAGGGCCCTCAGCCGGACGGTCAGGGACCCCGCCCACACCGGTGCGCCGTACAGGGCCATTGACCGGATCACCCCTACGTACAGCTGTCGGCACGTAGCGCTGGGTCCGCCCACGTTCGGCATCAGCCGCGAAAGGGCGGACGCCGCGCCGACAAGCCGGGGAACAAGTCGATGGAGATGCTCCCGGAACCAAAAATGCCCGTCGAGCACCAGGCCCAAGTACTTCATGTGGGCCTGGATGCTGATGGTAACCGACTTCAATACTTTATGATACTACTTACAATATTATCAGTTTTCGTACTTTCTTTATTTAACAGATTACTGATACTTCATACTATTTTTCTTACACGAGAAATGCTTTGTTAAAGACTCATCAGGCGAATGAGAAATCGAGAGATATATAAACCCTATACATATTAACGTATATACTCAAACCCCTTGATGGAAGGATTTCTAATAGTTTTAATCATGCCCTGAAACGATTTTAGATCGTGTCATAATTTTTTTTATCATTATTATCTTCATCATTACAGCTTATATCTGTCCCATTACTGGGCACGTGCCTCCTTCATAGTAGGAGAGAAAGACCTACTATGTCACGCTAGTCAGACGTATAGATATAGTGTTTTATTTCAAGTTTTTATCTCTTGCATACATGTCTTATACCTATCATATCCCTTAGTATTATTTTACAACGCCCACAAGCGAGATAGGGGACGATGAATTGTATTAGAAATCATTACATTTTTATATACATGTCTATAAAATCGATATATTATGTAGTATTCTTTCAAGCGCAAGTGGAAAAAGGTTTACTCCAAAGAGTTTTTAACAAAATTTTACAATTGGCTTGATGCCAAACCTCTTTAGAAATATATTTATTGGTAACTGCCATCTATAGACCTGTACTTTTAAATACATTACTGCAAAGTTTTACCATTTGCGGCGTTATTAATTTTATCCATTCATCCATCCATCTATTAGCCAATTGACGTCCTACATAGGTATTCCTTCAAATAAGTGCAATCTCATAATTTCCAGGAGAGATCTGCCCGTTCTCTCTTCATCCAATTTTATGACTCCAACAAGAAAGTAAGAATCAGTGCCAAAGGTTTTTCTACCCACACTATACAATATTCAGTTGAGAGTAAACATTTATCGTACAGTTTTAACTACACTAATAGTAGAAGATTATTTTATTCAACTTTAGTAAGATCGCTGTCTCCTAGAAACTATTAATTAGTATTATGCCCTCTACGTTTTCTTGCCCAGTATGGTTGCGTTCCGGTGACTGCTTATATAATTAGTTAGTGTCAAATTAATAAATTGACATAATATAA
Organism: Lymantria dispar; assembly: GCA_032191425.1. NCBI lineage: Eukaryota > Metazoa > Arthropoda > Insecta > Lepidoptera > Erebidae > Lymantria > Lymantria dispar. The sequence goes on from CM063448.1 coordinate 13,754,654, forward strand.
TAATTACCATAAATTTAATGTTTGATAATAACTAATCAAAAATAAAATAATTAAAAATAAAAAATCATTTTTTTTGTACTGATACTTTTGTATAAAAAATATGAATCAAAATATGTAGCGGATCTCTGAAATAACGATGGCTTATTGGACGTGAAACACCTTTGTTCTCTCGTAAATATGAACATTGAAAAGTATTTGAACGTCGAGAAATTAAAAATCAAATAAATACAAACGCGATAAAATCTGTAAAATAAGTTTTATTTTAAATGTATGTAATACTTATGTAAACAACAATATAAAGTTGTTTAAACAACAGTCTGAATTAACACTTGAAACAACACAAAGTTAAGGGTTGAAACAACACTTTTATCGTTATTGTGTTTCAACACACTAAGCAAAAAAATCTTTATGCTCTATTAGAAATATTGGAAAATTTAAAAGCAAATATAAACGTGTGAGTGGTATTAAGTAATATAATTACAAACTATTGCTCATAATCATTTTATACGGGTAGTCCAAAATTAAAACTCAATATTAATTAATTATTACCCAACGGTTCCCTGCGACTTTCAAGATGTCGTCAGTTCATCTAGTAGGGGGTCGTCCTACGCTGCATCGTCCGATTCGCGGTCGCCACTCGAGAACCTTTCTTCTACAACGGTTGTCGGTTCGACGAACGATGTGGCCTGCCCATCGCCATTTCAACGTGCTAATTCTGTGGTCTATGACGGTTACACCGGTTCTTCTACGGGTGGCCCAAGGTCGTTCCGAGTGACATTCTCTTGGGGAGGCCTATGTCCAACAGTGGAAGTCCCATAGGCTGACGGATGGATGGATGATTAATTATTATACCCTTATCAATATTAATTATTATCCTCCATGCTATTTGGTGGCGACTACGAATATTACCAACTTTTACAATGCTCGTGGGTGTTGTAAACGACGATAAGAGCTTTACATTAACCTGGGCCAACTTCATCTGACGGCATCAAGCCAGCAATAATATTCCTAGGGAGGGTTGATGTCAGACAGGCGGCGAGTCATAAAACTATTATCCTATTACCTTTGCAATATGTACAATGGAAGCTGAATACATATTGCGTTGATCCCAAGTAATTGGGAGGAGTGCAATGATAATGATTAATTATTAATCTCCATATGATGATGGACTAAGAATAGGAACTTTACATAGATTACTATGTAGAGTTCCTATCCCACCCGTGTCGAAAAAGACGGCTAAGGTCACACACACATACTGTTACTATAAAAGTAAGAAGATAATCTCGATATAAAATAATATACAATGCTCTGGATCAGAGTGGTATATATATATAACCTACTAAGGTTAATTCCCTCTCTCGTTAGGTAAAGCCTTTTTTTTTGTGGGTGGATTACGGTCGGCGCACTCCTCGCCCAGCTCCATCCGGGATGACAGAGGGGCGTAAGCACGTACACCCGTAACCCACCCATATAGCACGTCGCCTTCGTCGTTGGGCCAACCACCGGTGCAGAATTCCTTGACTTCAGTGGTCGACCCGACGGAATACCCCAAGGGAGTACCCTCTCCCATCGATGTCCCCTACCGGAACACCGATCGCCGTCGCGAAGCTAACCTTTCCGCGGGTGCCCGGACTAAATCCCTTCAGTCCAGTCACCCGCAGCCTCTGCTAAGGTGGCATCAGGCGCAGGTACTCACGCCTGCGCCGCCCCAGTCGCCGGTGGAAGACCGTGTCCATGTGGAGTCGTTCCTCCAAGGTTAGGTAAGGCCTAAAGGTTAAAAAAATGCCTGTGCCTAATATGAGGCAATTAAAAAAGATTATAGCTTTGCGATGCACGTGCATTATCTGTATACTTTTAAATGTATAGATTAAAGCTGAAAGCCCTGATATCAACACATTCCGTTGTTAATCTAAACAGTATAGCTATATATTATTCTTTACAATGTAAACTTTACCAGCAATAGAAAAGATTAAAAGGGATAGAATAAAATAATTGCCAACTGATATATAGAAACTTAGTAATCTAAGCACATGCTTACTGAGCTTCTAAACTAGGTGTTGCATATTCAACGAGCGATTTGCGTAAGTAAGCAATGGTATATACATAACCACATATATACCTACTGTTGAAATCCATATTACATATATGTATATAGTTTAGCGGGGAACGCAGTGACGTAAACATTATATTATTATTCTGTTACTTTTTATTATATTGATTAAATAGGCGTGTTTAATGTTTGTAAGTTAAATCAGTATTTTTATAACTAATTAGTGACCTAAGATTCAAACCTAGTCAGCCAACCTCACGCTCACAGTAGGTAACTTAAACCACTATACCAATGAGTAGGTATTTTCTTAAACGGAATAATCTTTACTAATGTTACTACTATTATAAATGCGAAAGTTTAGATGAGAGTTTATTACTCTATCATGACTGAAAGGCTCAATGGATCTGGAAAAAAATTAGCACAGAGATAGATTATAGTCTGAAATAGGCATGTCGACCGATCTGAGACCGATTAATCGAAGAATCGATTCATTAGGCCCAAAAAATCGATTTTTAATCGATACGAAGCACTGAATCGATTCTGTGAATCGATACTTGTAGAACCTTTTATCTTTTTTGAAGACGGTTAAAAATACAAAATTGAAAGAAAATTTGAAAAAAGATTTATTAATCGGAAATCGACTCTTTAGTCCTCGATTTTTTTGTGAATCGATTTCTTCGACTGCGATTCAAATCGACTCAAGAATCGATCTTTCTCAGAAAGAATCCCCATGAAATAGCACGTAGACTACTTTTTATCCGGACAAAGTTTATGTTTCTCATTTAGATTGGCGGAAGCGAAGGTAGATCACAATTATAAATGCAAAAGTAAGTTTATTAGTTTGTTATACTATTAAGCTTTAACTACTCAGCCAATTATCATAAAATTATGCATGTATGTTGTCAGAAGCAGAAATGCACATACGTTACTTTACCTTCAAAAAACATATAGTTCCACAAACTCAGCCAAATGATATGAATAAATTAATATATATGATAAATTTTCCGTGTGGTGACGGAGTAAGAAAATTCAAATTCGTCTTACACGTGGATATCGTAAAAGATGACTAAAGAGTATATATCTTTAGTCGTCGTATATGCTCATAAAATCTGTGCAAGAGAAGGAAAAGTCGAAATGAAACCCCCTTACCAACATGTCTGCCGATCACTGACGACAAGTCCCCCTGCTCCGGCAGTCGACCCAACGACGAAGGCGACGTGGGTACGGATGGGTTATGGGCCCGCCCGCCGTCCTTTCGTCGCCCCGGGCGGAATGGATCGCGTGTGCGCTTACCATAACCCACCCATAAATAAAAAAATTAAAAAAACTAACATGTCTGACCAGCCTACTATACCATTATAGTAGGTCAAATTCCCTCCTATTGTGGAGGAGGCAACAGAGGGACGTATGTGACCGGCGACGATGATGATGATGAATAAATTGTATCCGTAAAAAGGGATACGAGCCTCTTACACCTTTTCATGAGAGAAAAACTCTAACCACAACAATAAGTACTACGCCAAAAGTCTGACCAGCGTAGCATAGTGGGTAAAATTTCCCTCGCATAGTGGACAAGGCCCAAGCCTAATAGTAAGAGGTCTTTGTCACCTTCCTTCTTTATTAATCATTTTCATTTCAGCTCATATACTCCTACGTCTCCCTGCAGACCCCAATCCTCCTCCACAATGGAAGAATAATTGACCTATTACACCAAACTGGTCAGACAAGTGCAGCTTTTTTTTGTAATTTTTCATTGAATAGATATTATATGCATATTATATCAAATTCAATTAAAAACATGTTTCGGTTGATAATAATATTAAACGAAATCGAAAATAAAACATTTTCTGTTGTCAGCGAAGACTTAAAAATGTAACCATTTGAAATTTAAACAGATGGATGAAATGATAAATTGTCAATGAAAGTTAAATTTTTACAAGCGTTCATGAGTTTGTCAAGCATTCCAATTAATTTTTTCTCTTGATCGATCGGTTCGCGCGAGAACAAAGCAATTACGACATCGGAACGTAACCGATAGCAATTAATTTATTTTCGCTTCAACGATCAACCATCCGAACGCGCCCTTTGTAGGCGTCAATTCCACGCCTTTTATATTAAATTGTTATTTATACTGAAATTTATAGATAGTGAAGTGGTTCATCCAGGACAATAAATTAGCTATGCAATTATAAGCTTATTTGAACATCCGACTCGTCCGATTCGTCATTGTCTCTGCCCACGTAAGTCCTACTGTTGGGTTTAGACATTTTTCCACAATGGGATAGTAAATAATTTACTGTGCCCCACAGGTCAGACGTGTTCGTATAGGGTTTAGTCGAATTCTACGGCGACATTGGAGTGGTAGGACCACACTGTCGATAGTTATCCGTCTACAGCCGCGGGCCGGTCCGTCCGGGGTAGTACCACACTCAGCAGAAAATCGACGTCTGAGTAGTAGCAATTTGTTACTGCGCTTCGTTCGGTGAGCGAGAGAGCCGGAAGCCCAACTTTCTGAGGATGTTTGCGTGTGGAGGGTTTTGGTGGTGCCCTTGGTATCACCGAGCCTCAATGCACTCATTCACACTCCCTTCACTTTCTTCGCGGTAGGCAGCGGCCTTGTAAAGGTCCATGAGCGGCAGCAATACCAATCTAGGAATTTAATATATAATAATTATCTCGATTTCCGCGTAGCGACAGAGTAAGAATACAATTTACCACTCCCTATCTTGCCCGTGGATGTTGTAAAACACGACTAAGGGATATAATACGCATATAATATCTATACAAGAGAAGAAAAACTCGAAACAAAACGCTATATCAACCTGTCTGACCAATTTGATATAGTAATGTCAATTTCCCTCCTATTGTGGAGAAGGTTCGAGCCCAACAGTGGGACGAAGGTATACGAGCTGAAATCATGTTGATGATGAATCATCCAGAGAATTATATATATTATAATAACCTAGGAATCTTCGGTGTGGTGATGGAGTAAGAATACAATTCACTACTCGAAGTTTGTTTTTTTATTGCAAACGGTGGCAAACATTACACCTGATGGTAAGTGTTGCTGCCTCTCATGGACTTTTGCTAGGCCGCTGCCTACCATAAAGAAAGTGAAGGGAATGTGAATGCGTGCAATGAAGTTCGGTGAAACTAAAAGCATCGCCAAAACACACCACACGTTAACGCCCTCAGAGAGTTGGGCTTCCGGCTCTCTCGTTCACCGATCGAAGCGCAGTAACAAATTGCTACTACACGGACGTCGATTTTCTGCGAGAGTGTGGTACTACCCCGGACGCACCGGCCTGCGATTGTAGTCAGACAACTGTCAACAGCGTTTTCCTACCACTAACAGATAGCAAAGTAATTGTTTGATGTTGATGATTCCTTGGACACAATATTGGTTAGAATGCCTATATAATTCAAAGTGTATGTTCCTAAATAATTTAACCGATATCTATTGTCTCGGTTGCAAAACGGGACATTTGACATGCAACTTTAAAAAAATATTATGTCAACGCTTTGGTCATTATTCACAATCAAATACATAGGTATATTATTCCAATCAAAACAAATCGGATAAATGTTTCTTTTATTATAAATCCAGATTTTAGGGTGTTAATGGCCTGTAAATGTAGAAAGTCATTATTCATCATCATCATCGCAACCCACATAAGTCCCACTGTTGGGCTCGGGCCTCCTCCACAATGGGAGAGAAATTGATCTACTATACCGCTCTGATCACGCGTGTTGACCTAGGTTTGATGTCGAGTTTCCCTTTTCTTGCATTGATGTTATCTGCATATCATATCCCTTAGTCGCCTTTTACTGCACTCACGGTCAAGATAGGGGGTGGTGAATTGTAATTTTACTCTGTCGCCACACGGAAAGTCATTATTAAACTATGATGATTACGAATTTATTCACCTTATCACTCAAATAATAACACAACCGGAATACCACGCTCTTCTACACTTCAATCTATAGCTCTGCTACTCTATCATCGTCATCACCGCAGCCCATACACGTCCCACTGCTGGGCCTGGGCCTCCTCCACTATGGGAGGGAAATTGATCAACTATACCATACTGTTCAGACATATTGGTATAGGGTTTCATTCCAAGTTTTCCTTCTCTTACACAGATGTTATGTGCATATTAAATCCCTTTGTCATCTTTTACGACATCCACGGGCAAGATAGGGAGTGATGCATTGTATTCTTACTCCATCACCACACGGAAAGCTACTCTATATTTTAAAGAATGAATAAAGTCTTTAAAAATATATTTGTTTATATTTTGTTTGTGAGTTGGCAATACACGTTGAGAAATCCGATTGAAACGAAACTTTGTAGAGGTATTGTTGGCAGTTAGGAACAGTGTGCCTACTCTGGAAATCCATTCTAATTTCAAATCCGATTTAATTCCAATCTCACCAAACTTATATTTGGTTTATGCTGTGTGGTAGCGGCATCGAATACTACCAACCCTTGCTTTGCTCGTGGGTGTCGTAAAAGACGACTAAGAGCCCTAGATTGACCCGGACCAACTCCATCTGGTACCATTTGGGTCAACGATTACATTCCCAAGGAGGGTTGACGTCAGGCAGGCGGCCGGTCATAAAAGTCATTGCCGAAACTTTTTGCAATATGTCAAAACAGATGACATATTGCGTCGACCCCAAGAATTGGGATAAGAGCAAGATGATGATGATGATGACCAAACTTATATTTGGTACTCTTGAACAAAATCGAGAATAAATTCTTCGCGTTTGGCGTTGTTATTTTCACCAAATGTATCGTATTTTCTTATTTTAAATTAATAACGTTATCGAACTCGATCACTACAAAGACGCTTTCTTGCAATTGTGCAACATTAATGATTTTAAACTACGTCAAAATCTCGTCAGGAGTAGCAAATTTTTGATTTAATCGACGAGAGTCGAATTCATTTAGTTCAAAAATATTCCACGGAATTTGATTCCAATCGTGCACTAATGTCACTTTCAAGAGTACCAAATTTGCTCAAATTCGAGCTGTGATTGGATTTAGGATTGGAATCGAGATTCAAGAGTAAGCACACAGGTCTTTGTCAGTTTACTACTATTTATATAAATTTTATTTAAATGTCAAGCGGTCTGATTCTAACTCCAATAATATATCAACTCAATATCTTCTACAAAAAAATATATATAGATACATTTACCATCCTAGTACTTACTCCCATTGACAATATTGTACCTTTTTATAACATATACGAATGTCTTATACTGAAGTAATCCTCATATAATATATAATTATGAATGGGCAAGCTTTAGTAGGGTATACCGGACCGCAATATTTAAAACAGTTTTCATGTTTGAGCTTTTAGCAAACCAAAATAAAATGTAAAGCTCGTTTTAATATATGGATCATTGTACAAAAATAAATTTATTAAATTGCCAAAAAACCTATCATGATATATGTAATTTATTTAGAGTAATCATCAATCTAATTAAGTAGCAATATACTTACATAGATTATTTTTAAAGTGAAACTTCTTTAGATTCGTTGTGATTTCAAACTCGATGAAACGAAAAAGCGAGTCCATAGAGACACAAACGCGTAAATGTATAGGATTCAGCCGGCGAGAGAAGGAAATAAAGGATGAAGGATAAAGGAGTTTCACTTCTGATATGCGTACTTTGTACACATTTTTTTTTTTTGCAAAATTATAAATTCTATATTCTGCACCGGTTCATTTTGGTGTATTAGGGGAAGATGGGGTAAGATAGAGACTCTAACGTATCTTTTAAATAAATTCCTCCGTCTTTATTGCACAATATTGCAATTTTTATTAAGAAAATAATCAGTATATTATCCTTTAATTACAATCAGTCAAAACAAAAAAATAAAATTTTTCTCATAGAATTAGCTATTTAAAAAAAATAACAATAACTGCCCATCTTACCCCACCTATAGGGCAAGATGGGGTATCCCTGTGGGTAAGATGGGGTATAGATTATTTAACCGTCGTTATCTTCACAGACATGGCAGATAAGGACAGCTTCATCATCGTTGTCTTCTACTACTGCACAGCCACAATGCGCCCACTTACCGCAAGTCTGGCAGCTGATCCATCCTTCAATGGACTCGAAATACAAGCCGTGACAGTATAGACATTCAGTATCGTTCTCATCTGATGTTTCAGCTTATTATTTTGCCTTGCCTCTAACTCTATTTTATAAGGAGAAGCAGTGTTAACAGCCATTTTTCCTCGTCTATTAACTCGTCTTGTTCTTTTTTCGGCCATTCGTGGATAAGCCATTAACTGCTTCGGGCTAACCAGATAGAAAGCTGCATTATCCAAAGATTCATTTACTGTTGCTTGCTGGACTAAAGATGTGGTTGCAGTTGGTTAAGGTGATTTTTTTGCTGTGGAATTGGTAAATAAATAATACAACTTGAGGGTCCAGTTTAGGCAAGATGGGGTACTCACCCCATCTTGCCCGCAAGTAAGTACTCCATCCTTCCCAAACTGGCCCCTCAAGTTGTATTATTTTGTTTGAGGTTATAAATCAAAACTAGCCGGTAAGAATTAGTCAGTTTAAATTAATAAAATAAACAGATATTAATAAAAAAATATGTCACACACCTTATGTATCATACAGAATGAACAGTCACGCATTTAAATAACCTCAAAAATTACATAAAACTATTAAAAATAAAAAAAATTACTTACAAAGTCACAACGTGCGTGTCTTTGACAAAAATTTTTGTGTCACTGACAACTTCCGCTAAGTATCATCAGATGGCGTTGAAATATTCTTTCTAAAAATATTCTATCATGTAATTTGCTATGGTCTCCATCTTACCTCGCTACCCCGTCTTACCCCACCTTCCCCTACCTATGACAGCAAAGGAGGTCAGCAGCCACGCTCTTATTTTATTAGTGGTACCTAACTTAAGTCTAATATAAGAAAGAATTAGTCACAATGCTTTGAAAATACTACAGGCACTTCTAATATCAAATACTATATTAGAACAAAAAAAATATAGTGTCCTATATATAATTCCTGGACTTTCATAAGGATAAAAAGAGTGCATACTTTTCTTGAAGTTCTGATTCATTTTGAGATAACAAGATTGGTATTTGCAGTTTGGGAAAGAAATAAGAATACTCTTATCGTGAGAAAGTAAAATGTGGTAAAAAAATGGGCACGCAAAATTTTAGCAGGAAATTTCTTAGATCTTTTGACGATGATAACACCAACATTTTAATAATAAAAAACTGATTACCGCCATCTTCGAAATTTATATAATATTATTTCACGAGAAAGGTGACAAAATTTTTCCTATTAAGATCTTTAGAAAAGAATTCATGCTGACTTTTCTACTCTAAATCAATTATATTTCAAATGAAACGTTGATTTTAACAAATTTAAAGCTAATAAACTCAGTTGTTCGATACGAATATATTGAAACTGTCAGTTAATATTGTCTTTAAATATCTTTAAATGAGCAATTCTTGTATATATATATATATATATTCAGAATCTCGGAAACGGCTCCAACGATTTTGTTGAAACTTGGCATACATACTAGAGGATTCGGGTCCAAAAAATCGATCTAGCTAGATTTTATTTATAGAAAATGTTGTTTTGTCTGTGTTTTTGCAAAATAAACAATGGCATTAAATTTTAAAAGAATATGAATTCAAATTTCGATGGCAACGTCATGAGTTACGATAACTCAGATGGGAAGGTGACAGGTTTTAATTTTGGAATTTTTTGAATCAAACAGCGTCGGTTCGAGTCTCGGTGTTATTATTATTCTCTTTTTGTATTTTTTTATATATTTTTCATTATTTATTTTTATTTTTTAGTAATATATAGGTATCTAAATAAATTCGATAAAAATATGCCGAGCGAAGCTCGGTCAACCAGATATTATTGTCTTTAAATGATAATACAATTTTATGAACTAAGTGAATAGTACTATAATTTATCTGTAGGCGTAAAGTTATTCTCTTCCTTAGGCTAGCAAGTGTCGTAGTAAAATCATAAATGAATATCTCAACAGATGAATCGAAAACTAATCTATTAGAAGACAAAGGAATGAGAAAATTAACAAATGTATTTTGATTATTTTTTCTGCATTAAAAAGCCTTATACGTAAGGATATGTAGATCAAGACCAAAACTCTTTTCAAATAAAAGATGAAATATAAATTATATAAATAATTCGCTACTAATTTTTAGACGCGCTACGGTTTTTCTATTATGCCATTATAAACAAGTGCATATGTATATATCTTTATACATATAAATTTTCTGTTCGTGTGTTTATAATTGAACTCCTTCTAAACGGCTGAACCGATTTTGATGATTATTTTGTAGCTATGCCGATGGATATGAGAATGGTATAGATTAATAATTGAAACCGGTAAGTGACGCTGTGATCGATTTTAAGGAAAATACCTTTTACAATTTTTTTTAGATTTGAACAGAACAACGTCTGTCAGCTAGTTAGTATACATTTATAATCTTACATTTTTTGACAGGCCCCAAACCAAAAAGGTGCTATACTTACTCTCTGCCTATTACTACATGACGAAACTAGGTATAATTTCTATGCCCTACGAGGTGTTGCATTGAACTGTGATCGCCAACCCTCCTAGGGTTGATAGTATAGTAATTATTGAAAAAAGTAATTATTATCCACGTTCTAATAGATTCATTCATATTTACAATTCATCTAACAAACCAGATTCTATGTACCTAATTAATTAAGAAAGGTACAATTACGTATCCATAAATATTTAAATAACGCCAAAACACAGTTATTCCATTTACGTACTCCATACACTACGCCCGCCCTATTCTATCGTATACATAGGCTTAAAAATCTACCTTCCTTTCAGTATCAGAGAGGATTAGGCCACTATACTGGTTTAGTATACGTTGCCCTTCGATAGAGAATAGTAATAAAGTTCATAGGTCATCGCGTCGCTTTCGTCGAGAAAAGCTCTGAAGAATACAGGTTACCTCATTATGTTTTTTTTTCGTCATTTAATATACACATGAAACAGAGTTGAGTATATACATATGTCAAAGCCAATAATAAATTTCTAAATTAACTTCGTCTGCAATAAAGCCAACGGTCGATTTCTCTAATAGTCATTAATAATAAAAATATTGTTAACGCAGTAAAAGAAATACGTCATATATGTTAAGGCCTTTGTTCTTTTATTTTAAAAATTGTTCCCTAAAACATACCTACGCTGGATTGACGGACTACCTTTGCAGGATCAATCGGACACGTATATCGAAATACCAGGTCACGAAAAACGAGCGCCGGCGACGTAACGAACGTGCAATAAAGTGAAGACGTGATATCAACCTTTTTCAGAATCGACATCTGCTAAAATGTAACGTTGAACGCCTCAGCTATTTATAAACAACGAATATTATAAATGAATTTATTAATTTATATAAAACAACGTCAAATGTTCAACACAATACAAAACAATAAAAGAACGTCAAATGTTTACGTATGATTCTGGTACAAATCGTAAATAAAACTTTATGGAACTGAACGCATACAAGAAAAAGAAGGAAAAATAAAAGACAACAGATAAAGGGCAATGTTAAAGCACATCATTTATAAAATGAACAGGAATGGTACCATAAACTGGAATCATGAAAGTTTATATCCTGTTTTAGTTAAGGGCAGAGCATTGAATCGTGACGTAAAAAATTTACGATCACACGTCAAGAGAAACACCAATGAGGTTGTAAACAATACCCTTCCGATACTTAAGTATCTTCTTGTAAAACTTCATTAGTAATTAACGTTATCTAGTTTCTTGTATACGTCATTTTCTTTGGTTATTAAATAATACTATACGAGTCGATGCTATACTTAGTAAACGGGACCAAATCATTCTAACTCTGTTTTGTTAAGTCCTTAAGTCACGGGCACAAAAGAAAATATATTCTATATAAGCTGTTTTCTTAGAGATTTATTCGAGTGGGGTCACATAAAAAATAGAGTTGGCTTTTAGATGTAGTCTCTCTTAGAAATCCTGAAATATTGCCGCTCATTTCAATTAGTTCACTTGGTTACAAAAGCTTCCAGAACGTTCCTGTTTTGTTTTATAAGTGGATAATTCAAGGCCACGAATTTAAAATTTTAGAAATTCTATAAATTCGTATTACTCAATTATGGAAGGTTTATTAGCCTCAAGCTATGCTCGCGGCTTCGCTCCCCATCTATCCGAGTTTCTTTTGCAGGGATGAAAAGTAATACTTTCTTGTATCTCTAACAATGTGTATGTGAAATTTATTTTATTCTTATGTCTCTCCAAGGGGGATAATGTTATAAATGCTACGCTTGGTAGCGGTGGATAACACAGTTGGTATTACAGGTTCCGCTTTTTTATTTTATTTTATGTTAGAGTATGGTTTGCAAACACCTCGCCCAATCTGTCCAGGGTGGCGGATGGTCGGCGCGCAACCCTTTTTATTGTGGGTGGGCTATGGTAAGCGCATACGCGGTCCATTCCGTCCGGGGCGACGAAAGGACGGCGCGCAGGCCGATAACCCACCCGTACCCACGTCGCCTTCGTCGTTGGGCCGACCACCAGTGCCGAGTTCCTTGTCCTCAGTGGTCGGCCCGACGGAATACTCTTTCGGGTACCCTCACCTCTCGACATCCCTGTCCCGGGACGTCGTCCGCCGTCGCGCGGACAGCCTCTCTGCGGGTGACGGACTAAAATCCCCGGTCCGGTCACCCGCGGCCTGCGCTAGGGCGGCATCAGGCGCAGATACTCGCACCTGCGCCACCCGAGTCGCCGGCGGCGGAACGTGTCACCGAAGAGTAGTTCCTCTCGCGTACGATCCGCCGCCTCCTTTCGTAAGATGATGGCCTCACAGAAGGCGGTAACTGCGTCCCAGTTCTTGACGCTGTCGAGCATCTCCCTGGTGATGGTCGGCAGCGTCAGGTCGGCACCGTCAGGTCGGCACCGATGATCATTCACGAGTTCATGGCGCTCTCCCGCTCGCGTGGCACACACCTCAAGCGTGTGTTGCGCCGTGTCCTCGTCGCCATCGCAGTGGTGGCAGGACGGTGTGCTCTCCCTCGTGACGATCTTGTGCAGGTACTTGGCAAAGCTATCGTGCCCCGTCAGCACCTGCACCAGTCGGAAGAAAAGCACCCCATGCGTCCGCTCCAACCACTCCATCAGCACCGGCCGCAAGGCCTCGACGGTCCTGACACCGTACCGAGGCATCTCCAGCCGGACTGCCCAACGGGAAATGACGTCTCGGCGGGCGGCGACCCGCCAGGGCGGCGCGCGACGCTAACGTACCGTGTTGTCTTCCCTTTGCAATATTAGATTCCCCTGGAGAATGGTATAGTTTATTGTCATGTAGATCCGTCAGCTATTTTGTGTAGCGTAGTGGTAGGACCACACTGTTGAGAGTTGTCTGTCAACAGCCGCGGGCCGGACCGTCTGGGGTAATACTCTACTCTCACAGAAAATCTACGTCCGAGTAGTAGCAATTTGTTACTGCGCTTCGTTCGGTGAGCGGGCGAGCCGGCAAGCCAACTTCCTGAAGGTGTTTGTGTGTGGTGGGATTCGGTGAGTATCACGAAACTTCATTGCACGCATTCACTCTCCCTCGACAGGGAGCGGCAGCGTAGGAAGCGGCCTTGCAAAGGTCCATGAGCGGCAGCAACACTTACCATCAGGTGTCCTGTTTGCTCGTTTGCCACTGTGTGCATTAAAAAAATAAAAATAATTATGAAAAGCGCCAATCTTTCGATGAAAAGTAAATAAAGAAAAGTATCTTTTAAACTTGATATAAATAAAATATAGCTTATCCACTTTAGAAGTAAATGCGAAGTTCTTAACTTTCCTAAAATATATTAAGCGTTACTACACTGAACTGTCAATTAGAACTATCAGATTTCGATAGTATAGTTACAAAGTAATAAATATTTTATGAGCAGTCTATTGTCTCTTTATTGGCAGATTGAAGGATTCATTAATATTCACAACATAACAGTTATTCGGCTGTAATATACAAGATAAAAAAATTATAAAATATTTTCTTTATTCATTACCTATAATCTAATAGTTCAGTAAATAAGTTATTCATTTCATTCCTCTGCAAATTATTTTTCTCCTTCTTCTTCTTCGGCCCATATAGGGTATCCCATATAAGAAGGAAAGATATTACGAAGTACCCCAATTTACTTTTTTTGACTTTTTCCTCGTCTTTTTTTCACATATGTAGGTAAATGGAAAAAAATGTGAATATTAATTAGCACTCACTACACGGTGAAGTAAACTTAGTTTTTATAAATTACTATAGTCCATAAAATATAGGATGATCTCTGTGACAGTTGTCCCTAGTGCTGTCACGCTTACAATAAAGTACGTACATAGTTTTTTATCGATAAAACTCTTTATTTTTAAAATTGTGATTTTCTATTATACTTAAAATACAATCAATGAAAATTTTTTGAATTTATTTCAAACAAAAAGTGTTTTTTGACTGTGTTAATTATTCAAAAGAAGTACAATCCAGGTCTAGGTCACTATTATCGTCATCACTGGAGCGTTACTGCTAGAACATTTATCATATTTTGCCAAAATAGGGACAGTCGTTAGATCAATAGATTAACTGTGACCGTTTTATGAATAAACATGTTTAGTTTATTGACAATAATGCGTACATTATATAATATTATCATTTACTCTGAGACAAAAAGCAGTTTTTTAATGTTTAATTAATTCATTTTATTTACCTTACAATGTAATTGTCTGTTGTAATTTTAAAAAATAAGTTGAAAGATTTATATAGATACTGTATTGGGTTTATTTCTTTTATGAATAATGTAATAAAGATCGGTATATCGACTGTCCCACCTCTTTTTTATTTTCAGTCCAGTATGACATTTCACGCAGTGTAGGACGCCCCCCCACTAGGTGGACCGATGACCTAGTGAAAGTAGCTGGGCGTCGTTGGATGCAGGCGGCACAGGACCGCTCATTGTGGCGCAACATGAGGGAGGCCTACGTCCAGCAGTGGACGGCGATAGGCTGAAATGATGATGATGATGATGACCTTTCACGTATGTAAGCGTCATTTATGTATAAAATGTTTACTAGGCATTTCAGTACTTACGAAGTACATTTTAGGGTGGGTTGCGGTCGGCGCGCTCCTCGCACCACTTCGTGCGGGGCGACAGAAGGGCACACCCACAACCCACCCACGATGCACGTCGCCTTCGTCGTTGGGCCGACCACCGGAGCAGGGTTATATTTATAACTAGCAATCCGCCCTCGCGTCGCTTCGGTTTTAGTCGTTTTACCCGCGTAGTTCCTGTTCCCATGGGAATACCGGGATAAAATATAGCCTAGTTTACGCCTTATATTATAGCTTTCCATTGGTGAAAGATTTTTTGAAATCGATCCAGCCATTTGGAAGATTATCCGGAACAAACAGACAGACAGACAGACAGACAAAAAATTTTTAATCTGTATTTTAGGCATAGGTGTCGTGCAAATAACCGTGTGAGCATGAAAAAAGCCTATTATTTTGACGTTACAAACAGACACTCCAATTTTATTTATTGGTATAGATATATTGCAATTCAGTTGCAATAAAACTGGCACGAAAAGAATGAAAATATATTTGATACAAAATGAAATTGTAAAGATGTCGCTCGTTCAAACTTACTTCGTTGGTTTCGTTGACATCTGTCACAGAGATCAAGCTATATTTTATGGACTATAGCTGACCCGGCGAACTTCGTAACGCCATAATTTTTTTCATTAATATATTTTCTATATTGCCGAAAATATTGTCTCTAATGGAAGAACCATTACATCTTTGTCGAGAAGATTCGATTGTTTAGGTCGCGACATTGTTAATGACGATTCAAAGAGAATACAAATTAATGATTATTGATTTCTGACAAAATTATAATTATCAAATTTTCAACCATACTTAACTATAGACAAAATTACGTTTAGCTGTCATTTGCATTTTCATTTCATAGTGACTTGTATTCTCTTTGACATTTTATGTCACGTCACACGGGAACGCGACAGTTTAAATAAATATCTTCAAAGATATTAACAAAATAAAAACGTGCGGTGCGCACCGCCCCGGCCGTTGCGTGGCGATATAGGCAGTATCTATCCGATTGTGTCGCGTCCAGCGCTGTGGGGTAAGGAGCGTGGTCTATTACGTCTACGAAGTAGGAAAACCAAAATAACAAAAAAAAATCTTCATCATCATAATTTTTATTTATCCCGAACTTTTAACTTGAAGTATTACGCGGGACAAACGGGCCGGGACAAAAATATTTCTACGCGGAACAGAGTCCGCGGGCACTGCTAGTTTTAATATAAAATAGCATAAATACTAAGTTAGGCAACAATTTATTTAAGGTTGTTATATCAAGACATACTGTAGCAAAATATAAATCATAAAAAAACTCATTTTATACGTGCCCCTACAAATATCCCACCTACGTAGTGTAAGTGTTTAAATGAATTAAAAGTACTTTAATAATGCCACCATCATCATCATCGTCTCAGCTCATATACATCGACGTATGATTGGGCTCAATTTATCTCCATAGAGACAAGGAATTTGACTTATACCTAATAGATAAATTTTCCTCCCACCACGCTGCTCAGATAGAATGCTATAGTTTAAGTCCAATTATGCCTATTCGTGCAGTGATTTGATATGCTTGCATCCCTTAATTGTAGTTTACAATCATTCACAGAAGAGGAATGGAGTGACGATCATAGTATTCTTACTCCGCCACTATAATGTGTGAGTAATTATTAGTAAGAACATAAAAAATCCGTTTGGTAAGGGAGTAAGAATATAATTCACCACCCCCCATCTTTTGTGATATAAAAGACGACCATTCTTTTTTCGTGCGTGACTATATTTGTTTGGCGCATCTGCCGAAGTTGTCATAGCCATCTGGCTATGACAACTTTATCCGAACTGGTAGGTGGGCGCTGAGGGCTCTCCACCCGAAAAGACGACTAAGGGATATGATATGCCGATAACGTTGAGGCGAGAGTAGGCAAACTCAAGCAAAACCCTATGCCAACATTTGACTAGTGTGACTAATTTTCCTCTCACAATGGAGGAAATGAGATAATGATGAAAAATAAATTTACGTTTATTAATCGTAGCAAGTGCACACCAATGTAATAATAGAAGACTGATGTTACAGTTTTTCCTCATCCCGTCACGATTCCGAAATATTATACTTGGCAAGAGATATTTCTATTAATTTAATTTTCTATACATTTGAAACGCCTGAAACACCAGATTAGTCAACAAATGACAATTTCTTGCCCTTTTCATGCTACAAGAAAGGCGCAAAGACCTTCTTCACACCGAGACAGCGTCTTATGCTATACAAAGCACAAGTTCGTCCTCATGTGGAGTACTGCTCGCATCTCTGGGCAGGTGCGCCCAAATATCAGCTAGACCCACTTGACTCCCTGCAAAGGCGTGCTGTTCGAATCGTCGGGGATCCGAATCTTACGGACGGATTGGAGTCGCTGGAGCGGTGGAGAGACTTTGGGTCACTCTGTGTACTCTACCGACTCTTTCACGGGGAGTGCTCCGAGGAACTGTTTGACTTGGTACCACCGTCACCATTCTACCAACGTACCACTCGACACCGTAGAGAGTGAGTACAGAGTTCATCCATTTCACCTGGAAACGTTATGGTCTTCAACTGTACGTTTCCAGCAATCATTTTTCCCACGTACGTGCAAGCTCTGGAATGATCTACCTGCTGCTGTGTTGTCCGAGCGCTATGACATGTCCTTCTTCAAACGAGGTTTAAGAAGAGTATTTTCTTCACGGTAGGCAATGGCCCGCCTGTGCCCCTGGTATTGCAAAGGTCCATGTGCGGCAGAATCACTTACCATCAGGAGTTCTGCCTGCTCGTTTGCCACCGTTGGCAATAAAAAAACTAAAAAAAACCTGTCCACACATTTACTCTTTGCCTGTTGGCTGTTACCATTTTGCAGTTAGTCTCGGTTATAGTTCTTTAAAAACATATAAATGAGGCATACAAATGCAACTTAACTGAGGACTAATACTTTTATTTATGATTAACACATATTAGTCTTCGTGAGAATAGAATAAAATTTGGCACAGTATATCTTAGCTAACTACGTCATCTTTACACAAGTCTTGTGAGCTTTTTAATAATAACAGTCAAACGACCCGTATTGCATTTTGTTTCTAACTTTTACTTGAACTAGATCGAATAGTTTTTTGAACCAAAAACTCGTTTAAAAGCGGATATTGCATTCGAGAGCGTTCCATTTAGATCGATGCTATGTAAACTACTCTTTTGCGTATTAGTGCCTGTATCTTTTATGCATACAATCTCAAATACAGAATGCCATTAAATTATATGATGACTGCCTGACGCAATAGTAAATCTATTTCTATACAAGCTTAAAATTGATAAAATTTCTTAAATCGGTCACAGCCACATATGCTGGGCTCCATTTGTCAATTTCAGACATTTTTGAAATATGAACCCCCATCACAAAATATAAAAATTGCTATAGTCGTTTAGGAAAAATTCAGTCACGAACACACCTATGGAAAAATATAAAGCATTAAATTGATTACATAAATTCTTCAACTCAATATGTTCCATTCGATCTGAAGAAGCCTAGTAACGTCATCATTGACCTCCTCTATATTTCTATACTTATTTACTACACTACACTATTGAAACAAGTTGATATTGGATATTATATTTAAGTTTTATCCTCTAGATCTATAGAGCTTGATGAAATTTAAATCCTTTAATTCATTTTATTTTACCAAAATTTTAATCGCCTTTTACTGGACACCGAAAAGCAAGTATGTAATAGTGAATTATATTCCTTATTGACTACCACCAGGATCATAGTTTCATTCTTATACAATAAATGTAACTCTTGTCTGTCCCCCCTTTTTAAATATAATGAAATAAAAATGTTTTTTCTGGTTGTAATATAAATTTAAGCAATGACGTATGTTCTTACTATACCTAGTCTTGCCATAAATACTGTAACACAGATTTTTTTTCTATTGCAAATAAAATTTATTACTTTTACAGTGTGTTAGTTTAATACATAAATATAAAAAGCTTATTCGAAGTCTCCATTGGCTGCAATACAGTCCTTTAAACGTTGAGGCCAGTTGTCAATAAAAGCACGCACTCTTTCCATACGAAAATTCTTCACTGCCAATCCATACGGATTGTTTTAGGGACTTCAAATTATCAAGCCGTACTCTCTAAAACTGACCGTATATCATAATCCAGCGGAAAAAGATCGGGTCTAGACGACGACCAGTCTTCAGCTCTGATGAACTCCGAAACGTTTGTTTCCAACTGTCTGCGTAGATCGAGTTTTATGACCCGGCGCCGAGTCTTGCTGGAAGGACCATTCTTGGTTATTGAACATGGTGTTGTTAAGGGGCTTGACTACCTTCTCAAGAATAGTATCTTGATACACTAGTGCGGATGTTTGGATACCTTTTTTACAAAAGTATAGCCCAGTCACTCCTTCAAAGCTACCAAACATCACTGAAGTCGGATAATGCCCACGTTGCACTCTGTCGACTAATTGGGAAGCTTCCTTAGAGCTTTATAAATAGGGCCCTTACGTACGGCTTCAGTAATTGTTTCGATTTTACCACCCTATTCTTTTTTTAAATTATCAGTTAAAAAATGACCAGTAAGTACGCCTCTTATAGGCTGCAAGTCCTAAGTCATCTTTCAAAATACGCGACATTATTCTAGGTGCTATCTTCACGGTGCTGATGCAGTGGATAAAACGGCGGCACGGGGTGCTTTCCTTCTGACTGGTGCTGGGTTTTGACGGGGCATGGATGCTTCGCCAAATACCTGTACACGGTCGCTAGAAGGGAGAGTATACCGTCCTGCCACCACTGCGATTGCGACGAGGACACGGCGCAGAATACGCTCGAGGTTTGTGTCGCTAGGGCGATGCTCGACAGCGTCAGGAACTGGGACCCGGTCGCAGCCTTTTGCGAGGCAGTGATCTCGCGGAAGGAGGCAGCGCGTTACGCGCGCGAGGAGCGCGCGAGCGCGATGTTAAAACATCGATGTTGCTATAGGCAAAACATCGCAACATCGATGTTAACGGAATTTATCATCGATATTTGTATTTAGCCCGTAATAAAAGTACCTTACTACTACCGGGAGTCACCCTATAATATAAGATCCGACTCAAATTTCTTAAAAAAAAAACAAAGCTCATCATAATCCTTCCGCCGAGAAAAGCACTCACTACTACCAGGATTTACCCCTATATTATATGATACGACTCTAGAATTCTTAAGAAAATTAAAAAAAGGTCATCACAATTCCGCCTGGAGAATTTTATTTCTTTGTCAAATATTAAAACCTAACATCGATGTTGGACTTTCGAAAATGACATCGATGTTTTTCTAACATCGATGTTATCTAACATCGATGTTCGATTTTCGAAAAACATCGAACATCGATGTTGGGCTTTCGATTATGTCATCGATGTTAACATCGATGTTTTACTAACATCTATCATCCCTAATACGTATATGAGCTGGTAATGATGATGATTACTAAAATAATGTCTGTGTGTAAAACTTTAGGGAATATAATTTAATATAAATTTATTATGAAGATGGTTGTTGTGGCAACAAAATTTACCTATTTTATCGTGTTGTGACTTATTTATCCGATTTGCTAACATTTATGTTCATGTGGTTCAGGTATGCTGCAACGTAGTTAAAATTTTGTCGATAATCAGTTTCATCATCATCACAGCTCATATATGTTCCACTGTTGGGCTCGAGCCTCCTCCACAATGGCAGGGAAATCGACCTACATGTAATTGAGGTTTCGTTTCCATTCTCGACTCGGATAATATATATTTGGCCAATAAATTCTCCGTAGTAACAATAAGGAAATGTACTTATTTAGTAAACGACAATACTTGCCGCCATATTTACGAATGAACTAGGTATATATGAACGATACATATTTTGTGCACCTTTTGCAAGTGTCTTGAAAATCGCCCTTGCTTAAACATTATAAAAGTACAGCTCATCTTTAATTCAATTTTGTATGGATAATACTCATATCATGCACTTCAGTTCTGTAAAATAAAAAGAGTGTGTCCGTTACGATTTAACTCTGAAAATGGCAAAATATAGGGAATTAAGTGGGGATTAAGGCCGTTGCGGTCGAGGGCGATGCTGCACACGAGTAAAATATTTAACGTTTGAGCAGATGGTAATTAATAATGTGCTACCATACCACGGACCGGTGGATGTCTACCGGCCGGATATAACAGAAAAATTGCCGGATCAAAACTGAGAGCTTGGTTAAAATTCTGGAAGCAATTTAAAGCTTTGCTGTTAAAAAGTTATGTTGCTTTTAGGATACTCCTACCGATACCGTCCCGAAAAAACCACAAATTCCATTATGAATATGAAGTGTACATACTGAATTATACGCACGGCCTTCTAATATTTTGCTGTTGAATTAATCGAATCTTTATATATTGTTTGATTAACTACATAAAATAATGAACATGTAATTCTGAGTTATGTCTTATACTTATCTTGTCTGTACATGTATGTATGTCTTATACTTATATTATCCTTACTAATATTATAAATGCGAAAGTAAGGATGTTTGTTTGTTTGTTACGCTTTCACGCTTAAACCACCAAACCGCTTTAAAAAATTCTTTCACCAATGGAAAGCTATAATATCAGGGAGTAACATAGGCTATATTTTATCCCGGTATTCCCACGGGAACAGGAACTACGCCGGTTTAAGCGACTGAAACCGAAGCGAAGCGAGGGTGGGTTGCTAGTACCTATTAAATAATTTCATATAATTATAGTCCATAAAATATAGCTTGATCTCTGTGTCTCTGTGACAGATGTCAACGAAATCAACGAAGTAAGTTTGAACGAGCGACATGTTTACAATTTCATTTTGTATCAAATATATTTTCATTCCTTTTGTGCCAATTTTATAGCAATTAAATTGCAATATATTATAAATATAAAAATATTAATATTCATGCCTGAAATGTACCTCGTAAGTACTGAAATACCTAGTAAACATTTTATACATAAATGACGCTTACGCACGTACAAGGTCATACTAGATTGAAAATAAAAAAGCGATGGGACAGTCGATATACTTAAATCGATAACCGATCTTTATTCAATTATTCATAAAAGAAATAAACCCAATACAGTACCTAAATAAAACTTTCAACATATTTTTTTACAATTAAAACAGACAGTTACATTATAAAATACATAAATTGAATTAATTAAACATTAAAAAACTACTTTTTGTCTCAGAGTAAATGATAATATTATGTACGTATTATTGTCAATAAACTAGACATAATTATTTATAAAACAGTCGTAATTGATCGATTGATCTAACGACTGTCTCTATTTTAGCAAAAAATGATAAATGTTCTAGCAGGAACGCTCCAGTGATGACAATAATAGTAACCTAGATCTTGATTGTGTTGACCTTTTGAATAATTAAAACAGTCAAAAAACAGTTTTGTTTGAAATAAATTCAAAAAGATTTTCATTGATTGTATTTTCATTATATTAGAAAATCACAATTATAAAAATAAAGAGTTTTATCGATAAAAAATTACGGACTTTATCATAAGCGTGACAGCACTAGGGACAACTGTCACAGAGATCATCCTATATTTTATGGACTATAGTATAACTTTAACTTATTAACTTGTAATGAATACCTTAATAAAGTGGTTTAATAAAACTACCAAACACTCTTTTTAGATATTCAAATTCAAACGTGCGATGCACAAAACTCGCGATAGTGTCATCTATCGAGTTACGTCAATATCTCAAACACGGAAATAAAAAAAAACAGTAATCCTATTTATAAGGATAATGGAACAAATTACGAGTCTTTGATAAGAGTGCAAAATTTTAAATTAATCCAATGTTTAGAAGGGGATAACAATGACTTTCAAAGATTCGGTTACATACAAACCAACGTAATTCTAAGCATATTAAATACATCCATGGTCACGAATCGACTATGAGCATCCATAAATTTTATTTAATATTAAGATAGATATTGGAGTTGAATAGAATAAGGCGAAATGTTCTCTAGTAGAGATCATTCTAAGAAATATGTTCGCCTGTTGTGCTTATCTATATACGTAATATACATATAACCTACGCCTTTCTTTTCTAATATCTTTTTGCGCCATAAAAAAGTTCTATCGTTTGAGCTAATCTCTGTTTATTTTTTTTAATCTTTACAGGACTTTCGCTTTGTATTTATTTACTTACATAAGTTTTCAATAATCAATCTAGTTCATAGTTTAGTAGTGGTAAATAGGTTTGCTAACAGTTTCTTAGCTGCAGTACCACTCTCGTCATCTTATTATGGACAATTTTCTATTTATCAACTTAGGCTTCCCTAGAGATCAATATTGCTATAATCGCCACGCTTGGCCGGCCTGAAGGCGATCGCATTTGTCATAGAGTATGACTGCCCTTTCTACTGACGTCCTCACGTCTAGTTTTCACGACTTGCATGGAAACGAAAGAAGTAATGCCCAATTGAATTCTTAACGCCTTATTACAAGGCAAAAAAGGAGACAAGTATCATTGTAAAATTCATAATTACTGTTACATTTTTCTGTGACATCCTTTCATTTAAAAAGATCGCATTTAATAGCAAAAAATATGATTTTTTTTATTGTGTTGTGTAAAATACTCGTAAATGTTTTAGTTCGTCTCAATCTTTCATTTAAGACTTGAAGATAACAATAAATTTTGATTTTGGTGTTCAGTTACACACCTAGAGATAGTAACAGATTAAAATCGTAATAAGCAGTACCTACATACATAAATATTACTAGCTGGTCCTTTCAAGTAAAATTTGAAGCTGATCCTTTTTAGAAATATATACAAAGGTTAACCACTGTAACTTAATACAAAATTGAAATACGTACATGTGATTCTCAGCAAACGTTTGAAGGAAAGATCAATTTAATAAGTCAATAAACCGTCGCCGATTGAGCCAATCTCATTTTACGAGTCCCTTGACTGCACGATCAGACATCCTAAGTTACCAATGCCCAACTCAAGTCAACAGTGTAGTCTTTATTTTAAATGAATACATGACTGAATATTCATTTTTTCTTCTTATATTGTGATAATATTTTTGATGTTTAATTCACAAAATGCTATCTATTTCGATAGCTAACTCAACCCAATATAAAGTCATAAAATCGCACATTTATTTTACTGTATGTATGGTGACTGTGTAAGCATACAATCCACCGCTCACTTTATTGTCCGTGAGTGCCGTAAAAGACTAAGTGAATATAATATGCCGATAACAAAAAGCAAGAAAAGGAAATCTCCAAATAAAACCTTATACCAATATGGCTTACTATAGTTAAATGGTTATATCAGTTTTG
Source organism: Lymantria dispar (assembly GCA_032191425.1). NCBI lineage: Eukaryota > Metazoa > Arthropoda > Insecta > Lepidoptera > Erebidae > Lymantria > Lymantria dispar. The sequence continues at coordinate 13,779,255 of CM063448.1, forward strand.
CTCCTACTGTGGAGGAGGTTCGAGCCGAGCAGTGGGACTTGTGTAAGCTGTGATGATGATTTATTTACCTCGATGACTAGTGATGGACCAAAAATACAAAACTTTCCCAGCCATCACGCGAGTTTCATAAAGTTCGACGAAGGGATTTCCATATCATTAAGCTTAGGTATTCATCTTTGGTAATCTTTTTGGGTTGGCTGTGATCAGCACCCACGTCGCCCGTTCCGCTCAGAGCGACGAAAGGCAGCCGCGCAGCCTATAACTATTACGGCTATTACCGGTACCGAATACCGTCCGTCCAGCCCGACGGGATAGCTTTTCGGGTACCGTCCCTCCTTAGCACATCCATCTACCTAATCCTTGGTGAACAGTGTCGGCCACGTGTTTTCTACCACAATCCTAGCCATAAAGCCAAATTACGCCGAGCATATTAGTAGTTGTCAAAACTGGAAATGATGCAATAAGGTTAACAATCTTTTAAAAAGCAATACACTTAATTATCTAGGACCACGCTCTCGTTGATATTCAGGCTTATTGTCCACCATTAACTTGGACAGGTCTCGTATCCTTCAAAGTCCAAAAAAACAACACAACAATTATTATTTTTCCTCTAAAAAAACTATATCGTAATCAAATAATATTTGCCACTAAAAAAGAATTATATTTATTTGACGTCGCTTACGCAAGACTTGTCCACTTCAAATAATTTCATGAGAAAGATTATTTGGCCTGCAAATCATGATTATTTTATTTTCATGGTATTATTTGGCGAAATTGCATTCAGGCACTTTTTAAAATTAAATTTCTTATCTTTACAACGAACTTATCACGCGCGCTGTAAGACTTTTTACAATTTCATTTTTTTATTTATCATAAGGCAAATAAAGAAGATAAAATTATATTCGTCCTGTTATATGCAATTTTAATTTGATACTCTATTAAATAACTGTCGTTGTTGTCATCTCAACTCATACATGTCCCACTGCTAGGCTTGAGCTTGCTCCCCAATAGGAGGGAAATCGACCTACTATACCATGCTGGTCAGACATCTTGGTATAGGGTTTGATGTCGAGTTTTCCTTCTCTGACGTAGATATTCTCTGCATATCATACCCTTAATCGCCTTTTACGACACCTACGGTAAGAGAGGGGGTGGTGAATTGTATTCTTACTCTGTCACCACACGGACAACTATATATAGGCATATTAGTATGGATATTAAATTTATTTCATCGAATCTGCAAATATAAATAGTTTTAAACTACCTGTAGCGTAATGTCAAAATAAAAACTTATTACTAAATTAGAAAATAGTTTTATATGTTTTGTTTGTATGTTTGTTTCGGCATATCTACAAAATTCCTGGCCTACTTTGATAAGATTTTAGTGAATTTATAAATAATAATTTACACTATTTGTTACATACAGTTACGCTACTCGTAAGGTGACAGGTTAAGAATATAATACCTACTTTTTTTGGGGATTGGTAACGGTTGGCCCACTCCTCGCCCGACTCTGTCCGGGGCAACAGAGGGGCGTAAGCACGCACACCCGTAACTCACCCGTCACACGTCGCCTTCGCCGTTGGGCCGACCACAGGAGCAGGGTGACTTGTCGTCAGTGGTCGGCCCGACGGAATGCCACTTGAGGAGTACCCTCTCCTCGACCAAGGTCCTCCCCTCGGGGAGGGCCTTCGTTATATTCTTACCTCCTCGGGGAGGACCTCGGTCTTTCCTCGCAATAAAATACCTACTGAGGGATCACCATGAGAAAGGGTCTCAGTAATCTCCACAGAAACTTATACCACTAACTTCGAATACTGGACTTCGATAGGCTGTGTAATAGTCAATTCGCAATACATTCATTGAACGAAAATTAGTATTCACACAAAAAAATAAACTCGACTAAAATTAAAATCTAGGATTTAGTCCTTATTTTTATACAGTTGGTGTGTGTGGGTATTTCAAATATAAGCGTAATATTAATATGGTCGTGTATAGCCTTTAACCCAGAGGAATAGACAGAAATGTCACGTATTTACCTTTCACTATACAACTTTTAATCCAACGTTATTGGAAACAAGATTATTTTCGCTGGAATGTTTTCGCCGAATCAGACGTCAGGACATGAGTTCCTAATTACCGGCAGCGTTTCAATATAAAGCAAGTTATCTCTTATTTTTATTTCTTTTTAAAGTCTACACAGGCTCTAAATGAGAGTGAACTTAAAATAAAAAATATCAATCTTTATGAAGACAGCAGACTATACAGCATTCACGGTCACGGGCGGACTCGGAGTCCGCCCTCGACCATGAATGGTGTAAAGTATTCGAATCGTCGGGCAATCATAAATCAAAACCAAACGCGATATAATCCGTAAAAGTGATTTTATTTACAACTAGCTGACCCAGTCAACTTCGTTGCGCCATATTTTTTTTTTTGTAAATATATTTTCTAAATTTCTGAAAATATAGTCTCTAATAGAAGAACCATTACGGCTTTGTCAGGAAAAATACAATCATCTTGGTCGCAGCATTGTTAATGATGATTCAAAGAGAATACAAATTACTGATTATTGATTTCCAACAAAATTGTAATTATCAAATATTCAACCATACTTAATCATAGACAAAATTCCATTTAGCTGTCATTTGCGTTTTGTTATTACATATCAAATGCGTTTTTGTTATACCGCGTTTCATAGTGACTTGTATTCTCTTTGACGTTTTATGTCACGTCTCACGGGAACGCAATCGAACGGCATAAAAGTATCCTATGTCCTTCTCCTGGTTCTAAGCTACCTCCCCACCAATTTTCAGGCAAATCGGTACAGCCGTTCTTGAGTTATAAACGGTGTAACTAACACGACTTGCTTTTAATATGTATAGGCTAGCTGACCCGGCGAACTTCGTACCGCCATAATTTTTTTCGTAGATATCTTTTATCTTTAAACGAGCAATTCTTGTATATATACCTATATATTCAGGATCTCGGAAACGGCTCCAACGATTTTGATATATTATCTTTTATTTATAGAAAATTATTATTATTCTCTTTTTGTAATTTTTGATATTTTTTTCATTATTGAATCTTTATTTTTTATTAATATATATTTAAATAAATTCGACAAAAATACAACAAAAATATACCGAGCGAAGCTCGGTCAACCAGATATTATTTTATTAATTTCCGAAAATACAGCCTAATGGAAGAACCATTACGACTTTGTCGGGAAAGATTGAATCGTCTTGGTCGCGACATTGTTAATGATGATTCAAAGAGAATACAAATTACTTATATTGATTTCTGACAAAATTATAATTATCGAATTTTCAACCATACTTAATCATAGACAAAATTACGCTGTCATTTGTTTTGTTATTACATATCAAATGCGTTTTTGTTATACCATGTTTCATAGTGACTTGTGTTCTCCTTGACCTTTTATGTCACGTCACACGGGAACACGATCAAACGGGAAAAAAAGTACCCTATGTCCGTCTCCTGGTTCTAAACTAACTCCCCACCCATTTTCAGCCAAATCGCTACAGCCGTTCTTGAGTTATAAATAGTGTAACTAACACAACTTCCTTTTATGTATATAGATGTGTAGTGCTCGCGTAAACATTAGATATCATTTTGTGTGGAAGTCTCATTCACTTGAATGATATTATCGGCTTACGTCTTTTATCACCTAGTACGAGACCCGCGAGGGAGAAAGGAGTGGTAAAGGACTATATGGTACAAATGAAATAAACCACCACAATTATTAGGATTATTTATATAGACTATTTAACACCACCATCATCGCCACAGCCCATTCTTTTTGTCCAGTGTAACGTCACACTGTTACCGAGAGTCCACCCGACCTCCCCCTTTCTTCTTGTTCTCATTCCATTCTGTCCAATCCTGCACCTAATGTAGGTACCAATATGACTCTACTTTTGTTATTAGTGATCTTCATAAGCGGCATTTACCGCTTACCATTAGGGCGCCTGCTTTCTCTTCTACTATCAACGCCAATAACTCATAACTCATTTATTCATAAGGGTTTCTTACGTGTCATTATTTGATATAGATGATTACATTTAAACGATATTAGATTGTTAATTGAAAACAAAAATAAATAAATAAACGATGTCAGGGAATAATAATAATAAACGTAAGCAATATCCGCGTTGAGTATTGTCTACATTTTGAAAAATTCGTCATACGTATGCCCGATGAGCCACCGCTTTAGGCGAACCTTGAAGCTTTGGAGGCTAGGAGCGGAATTTACCAGTGTAGGCAGATGAGCCGTCCACTCCGACTTAGAAAGTGTTCTTGCTACAGCTGATAGGTTATCACGATGTCTCGTGAGATATGAATGTTTATGGTTTGGCTTGGCAAATTTTAATAATTTTTTTCCTGACATAAATAGCCGCCTGGTATATTACCACACTAGGAAGGGTAAAGATGTTCAGTATAGTGAAATATGGTTTAGATATATAAAATAAAAAGATATACCAAAAAAATATTTCTTTTTAATTTTCTTCTTTAATGTATACCTTATAAATTAAAGGATATCGAGCACATACATGATGTATGTGCTCGACTCGAGGCTTTCGTTATGCCTACCTACCACATTAAATCCATGCAGTCAAACCATCATTTTGGCATTTTAAGGCATAAGAACGATTTAGGGAAGTCAAGAATGCGCTCGGGTGGGTAATGACCACTCGAGTAAAGTGGCAACTTGCCGTGAGCATCCCTTTGATCCACCATTCATATAACCGCACCAGCTTGCCGCCTAATGAGAGATAACCGTTTTTTAAAATACATATAATAAGTATAATAAGAATCCTAAATTACTACGTAGTTTCCAAGTACTATGTTGCAAAAAGCGTTATAACTTTACAGAAAATAAAGACTAACAAGACATTTTAGTCTTATAAATTTGTTAAAAACACTTTCTGAACAATAAATAATACATATATAGTAATAATATATATATTTCCATTAGAAATCATAGATATAACTTTATTAAATAGTAGCTTCTGCCCGCAGTTTCGCCCGCGTGAAATTTAACTTCCCTAAAGTTGAACTATTATCCGAGGGATAAAAAGTACCTACTACGGAAATAAAAAGTCATATCATAAGTCTTCTACTTTCTTTTCTATTTAGAGACTACTCCATTTATGTGCCAATTTTGATCGGTGACCAGCTTAAACGTGATTGAGTAACAGCCATCCAAACATCTTCAGAAACTTCTACATTTACAACATTACTTCCACCCATGTACTTCACATGGCCACGGAGATAAGGTAATAAACATAGCCTTTCTTTCTAGTCGCTGATGATGTAGCTTCCTATTTCAATGCTTAACTGAATTTGTTTTATTTAATTTGTATGCCCTAGAGGCAAAACATAGTGAAACAACTACTAATATAAGACCAATTATGTACCTATGTTTAACAAATAAATTATTCTATTCTATTCTATTCTATTCTATTCCATTCTATTCCATTCCATTCCATTCCATTCCATTCCATTCCATTCCACTCCACTCCACTCCACTCCACTCCACTCCACTCCACTCCACTCCACTCCACTCCACTCCACTCCTCTCCTCTCCACTCCACTCCACTCCACTCCACTCCACTCCACTCTAATCTATTCTATTCTATTGGTTCATTTTTAAGGTTCTATACCTAAAGGGTAAAAACGGTACCCTATTACTAAGACTTCGCTGTCTGTCCGTCCGTCTGTTCGTCCGTCTGTCACCTAGACATTTACAATTTTTACAAATTATGTATTTCTGTTGCCGCTATAACAACAAATACTAAAAACAAAATAAATATTAATATTTAAGGGGACTCGCATACAACAAACGCGATTTTTTTGCCCTTTTTTGCTCGATATCGATAATGGAAACAAGTAGGCACTTGAAATATAGGAATTGAAATATATTTGTGTACCTACCGCCGTCTCACTTTTCACTTTTCTATCATGAGATAAAAAAAAGTTCCATAAGATATTTTACGACATGTCAAAATGTTATGTAGCGCTTTTAAATTGTATTTATTACTTTGGTGTTTTACAGTGTTATCCATACTAATATTATAAATGCGAAAGTAAGGATGTTTGTTTGTTTGTTTGTAACGCTTTCACGCTTAAACCACCGAACCGATTTCAAAAATTCTTTCACTAATGGAAAGCTATAAGATCAGGGAGTAACATAGGCTATATATAGCCTTTCATCCCGGTATTCCTACAGGAACGGGAACTACGCCGCGGGTAAAGCGACTGAAACCGAAGCGAAGCGAGGGCGGGTTGCTAGTATTGAATAATTTTGCTGGTATTTTATGTAATATAACGCAGAGAAAATTCTGAAGTGTAGTAAATATGACTCAATTGTGAATTGCGTGCATTTTCATGTTCTGCAAAATTTCCAGAGAAAATTTCCGTGTGGTGATGGAATAAGACGACTAAAGGACTACGCATATAATAATAGATATTATGAGAGAAAAGGAAAACTCGAAATAAAACCCTAAAACAACCTGTTTGACTAGCATGTTATAGTAAGATAATTTCCTTCCCATTGTGGAGGAGGTTTTAGCCCAACAGTGGGATGTATATGAGCTGAAATAATGATGATTGATATGGTGCAATGTAAAGGCACTTTCCAATTTAATTTAATTTATGTGTAACCATATTTCAAGTAAAGAAATCAATCATTTGACTGCATAGATGGCGTAGTGGTTAAGATATAGACCTACTGCGCCAGTGTCAGGGGTTCGAATCCCACGCAGGATAACACTTTGTGCGATCCACAAATTGTTGTTCTGAGTCTGGATGCAGTTTATGTCCATTAATTTACATGTTTATAAAGTTCCTCGCAATTCAAGGATAATTAAACCTTAGTGCAGGGATTCGTCAAAAACCTTAGTGCAGGGCTTTGTTATTTTATAAAAAAAAATGAAGGCTAAAAACAGACGCGATTATGCGAGATACATTATAATAACTGCGATGCACCTAACGTTAATAAATTTCCCTCCCACAATGGAGGCTCGAGCCCAGCAGTGGGACATATCTGAGCTATGGTAATGATGATGACACCGTGCTCTTCAAACAAGTTGGTATCGGGTTTTTTTTAAGTTTTACTTGTATAGATGTCAAATGCTAAAGGATTTAACATGCATTTAACATCTATGTATACAAGAAAAGGAAAACTCGTATAAACCTTATTCCAACTCGTCTGACCAGCATGGTATAGTATTTCTATTATAAAAAAGGCTCCAGCCCAGCAAAAGAACGTATATGAGCTGTGATCATCATAGATGATGATGACACACTTCGCTAAACTTAGATTTTTTATAAGTTTCGTCTACGAAATGGCATGGTAGATTTTGAGATAACTCACACTCCTTTTTTTTATTGATTTATTTAGATTCGCTCGGCTCGTATTCTATTGATCATTTTTATAACCAAATCAGCTGTTTTAGGGCGCCTTCAAATTTGTCGCAAAGTGCCGCGCGGCGGCAGCGCGTCTGCAGCGCTGCAGCTGTCGCTAGGTTTGAGAATCATAGTGTAGTACATAGTTTCACGATGGACTCTGACGAAGAAACTCTGCTCTACTTGTACAAAAAATACGTGCGCCCATCACTACTCGATCTATGAATTGATTTTTTTTTTTTTTTTTTATGATGTGTGTACAGCTGTTGGCCGCAGATGGCCTTGACAGCTTGACGCGGACTATGGGTGAGCGCTGAGGGCTCTCAACCCTGAGAAAAGTAGGCTAAGTGACATTGCCCAAGGGCTCCCCCTGTGGGGAACGGACCTCGGCTTGGGGCGTCGCTGGAGGCAAAGTGGGCGTACCCACGTTTTTAGTCGTGACTTTTGCGCGGCGCGGTTTCGCACCTCGACGGCGAGGACGGAACCGCGGATATTTATTTGTTAAGGCCTCGCGGGCCGTGTAGGCTCTTTGTTGAGCGAGTGTGATATTGTCGTCCTCTTCGTCGAGGACGTGACGAGGACTTCGGATGGATAAGATGAATTGATGCGCGTTTGTTTATTTATATAGATTTACAAAGTAGCGCGGCCGCAGCGCTGCAGACGCGCTGCCACCGCGCGGCACTTTGCGGCAAATTTGAAGGCGCCCTTACTGATTAAACGACTTCGATTGTCGTTATCTAGTTCAAAATTAGTTGAAGTCAAGATGAAAGAAAACGTAGACTAACCGAATTTTCTAAATAAGTAGAAATATTCTTGCCAAATCGATTTTCTTGCAAGTTTTTCGTTTCTCTGTTTTTTCTTGTAAGTTAAATTTAAAATTTGAGTTGATCACCGCAAACCGCATTGAAATTAATTTATTTTTTCAAAGATATATTAGGAAAACTAGTGTTTTTTTCTCTGCATAACTCGGCAAATTTGGATCAAATCGAAGTTTTTGTAAGCAATTACTATCTTGACCTCAAAAATCTGAGACGATCGCTGCAAACTGCATTGAAGTTGGTTTATTTATTTCAGGGATATCGTAAAAAAATAAAATCCATAACAGACTCCACACATTGAGAAGATATAAAACTTTTCCATCAATTAACAACAACTCCATATTAGCTTAATATTAGTATTATCATCAGCATCAGCTTTCATAGAAATGTCAAATTGCAGGCATTTTTACAGAAGTTGTTTAATTTTATCATTTCGAAGCAGGAGAATATATAATTACAAAGATAAATTAATGTACATAGATCTTTATTGCATTCAAGGTTCTTCATGGTCTACTACTACAAATAGGTATTCCACATAGGATGATACATCGCGTGGTATTGTGTGGTTTACATATAACAACACCTTCCTCCCATTAGTCATCATTATTAGTCCACTAGATGCGAGCTCGTCCTACAAGGCATGGCTACATTCTTGTTTACCACTGGATAACCTTAAATTCCCGGTTGTGGATAGTTCATTGATTGCCCACACAAATCCACTTCAGTATGCTAGTCCATCGTGATTTGTCAGTAACATCTTTTTAAGATTATGATTTCTAGGATTTTTAAGGATTATATTTTGGCAATGTAAACACAATCTACCTACTCAAGATTAAGAACCCTATTCCGTTCATAAACATTTAATAATAGGTACTACCAGAAGTGATAAGAGCAATCAAATGCACACTTTTATTTTATTGTTAGACGTGATTTATTGCGTTCGTTAATTATTTTCAAAGCGTCTTTGGGCGTTAAATGCCATTGTAAACATAGTCTAACATGTAGTTAACATACCTTATATGTTTAAAAAAAATAAAGTAGGCATCAGCAATTAAAACGTATGTAAGTACCCACTTTATATTTTCTACATACTTCAAACAGACATGTGCAAATTTTTAGTTAGAAAATAGTGAAAGAATACTTCATGGTTCGATAAAGGTTTCGTCAGAATAAAATAAAACATTGTACTTTGAACTACTTACGATAATATAATCTGATAACTATTTTGTATTATAAATTATATGAGTAAAATCTACTCTTATTAGAGTAAAAAAAACCTATTAATTAATTAATTAAATATATTATTATAAATATGTATTTATTTATGAATGATAATTATTCGTGTCAAATCAAATAAAAAAACTCTAGATGCCAAATCTAGATAATAACTAACTAAAGAAAACTTAAAACAACTGTCCTCCCCCCCGGCCCAAGCCCACCTTGTGATTGCTTTTTAGCTATATTACCAGAACTAAAAAGACACCAATCACAATTTTCTAGTTACCAATATATATATATATATATATATATATATATATATATATATATATATATATATATATATATATATACATATATATATATATATATATATATATACACCTTAAATCTAAAGTAACTTTTAACATTTTAACACTAATGTAATAACTTCAACTATCTTAACTCGAATAAACCATTCGTATAATTGTGATACTACAACTACGCAGTGAAACTCAACCACATAAAGGTAAACAAATTCTATACAACGGAAATTAACTACATTTGTAATTTCAGTGCACTCACCAAGTTTTCATGCCAGCTAATAATAGAGACAACAAAGTAATTTAATCGCCAGATGGCATTGCACATTACTGCACCACGATTAACTACATGGCCAGATAGTTTATTTGCCCCACGGTGTCTTCATTGTATATATTTTGTTAAGGTTAGTACACGGTAATAAATTCTTTGGATGTACACCTGCTAAAAACTAATTAATTTAGAAATTGGATGTTGTACAAAATTGTTTTTATTAATGTATAGTACTACTGCCTAGACCTAATGTACAATATTGGTTATTTATAGTAAAAGCAGCCATTCCTGCAGCTTTTGTAGCAGTAGAAGTATCTAACTTCATCATTATCATCATTATTCAGCCCATCGCCGTCCACTGCTGCGCTTAGGTCTCCTTCATGTTTCACCACAAAGTGCAACCAACGATACCCAGCTACTTTCATCAATTTGTCGGTCTACCTAGTTAGGGTATGTTCTAAACAGCGTCGTCCGATATGTGGTTTCCACTCGAGAAGCTTTCTTTCAAATTCAAATCATCTGTTATGTATAAACCCCGCGCACTTACTTATTGTCATTTTTTACATTTTTCCTTAAAATGACCGTAATTCCCATCGATTGCCGGTTCGTCGAGCGATGTGGCATACCCCTTGCTACTTCAGCATGCAATTTTTTTTTTCTTAATTAAAAGACATCCTGCTAAGGAAATAATTCTATTGTTATATAATTAACGAATTATATCCAGACTCAGAACAACAATTTATGGATCGCACAAAGTGTTATCCTGCGTGGATTTGAACCCCTGACATTAAGTCGGTATCTTAACCACTACGCCATCTGTGCAGTCTAATTCTTCGTGCTATGTTGTTTACACCTATCTTGTACGGATAGAAACCAAAATCTGGATTTCTGATTCTATCTCGCAGAGAAATCCCGTGCATAGCACGCTGAACGACTTTGAGCTTGGTTATGGTTATGACCACGTTTTCATACCGTAAGTCATCACTGGTAACACACACTGGTGGTGGACCTGTGTTTTCAAACACTGAGGTATGTAGGATGAGAAGATCCTCTTAAGTTTTCCGAATGCTGTTCAGACGAGTTGAATTCGTCTGCTGACCTCTTTCTCGAAATTGGACCTACCTAGCTAAACTGTTTGTCCAAGGTAAACGTACTTCGAGTATCGCATTGCCAACTAGGACCGGTAGAAGAATGATATGGGCATTTGCCGTGACTTTCATCTTGTCCATTTTCATTCGTAAACCATAACGACAATATTGTCTACAAATTGAACGTAAATTCGCCCTTGATGTTAATGCGAAGTCTGATCCAGTCTAAGAACTTTAGGACATCTTCCAGTGCAGTGATGAACAGTTGCGGAGAGATGATGTCTCCCTGCCTCATGCTTTTCTGCAATTGGATCGGTTTCGTACTCTTATCTCGGATAAGGACTAACATTGCGTCCTATACAAAAGCTTTATCACTTCGATATAACGCTGGATGATTTAGCACCGTCCAAGTTACGACTTAATCAAAAGCTTTCTCATAGGTACTTCACATATTTGTGATTATTTTTGTGTACCTATCTTTATACCTATACTCAAAAATGACGGAATTTCATACAAACTTTCGCACCCCTTTAACTACCTTAGGGGATGAATTACCAAAAATCCTTTCTTAGTGCTCGCCTACAGTATAAAAAAAAAAAAAAAACCAGCATGCAAACTTTCAGGGTCCTAGTCCCAGTACTTTTGGCTGGGCGTATCAAACATCAGTCAGTCAGCTTCTTCTTTTATATAGATATCTGTTTAATAATTATATTTTAAGCGCATATTCAAGCAAATGCAATCCTTGTTTTCTCATTGTTTCATAGGTGTCACTTACTGGAATTACAACTATGCTATCTTTCATATTATTCACAATCTTTCAATGTGTACCATACTCATTAAAAAAAAAAAAAAAATAACGCAATCGATTGGGCGGTTTCGAAATTATTATGAACGAATATACAACGTGATTTTACTAACAGTCATACGAGTATAACGTATATGGTACTTATATAGGTAGGTAAACGATAACAGAATCAACGATATTTTAAATTAATTATGTAATTTACCAAAGCAAACATTTATTCATCTATTAATATCACCAGTTTTTGATTTTATTTTATAACTAACAACCCGCCCTCGCTTCGCTTCGGTTTCAGTCGCTTTACTCGCGGCGTAGTTCCCGTTCCTGTGGGAATACCGGGATAAAATATAGCCTATGTTACTCCCTGATATTATAGCTTTCCATTGGTGAAAGAATTTTTGAAATCGGTTCGGTGGTTTAAGCGTGAAAGCGTTACAAACAAACAAACAAACATCCTTACTTTCGCATTTATAATATTAGTATGGATTAAACAATATAATTCCAAAATATAACGTAATTAAGCATAAAACGAGCCATGTGCTACGTCTATTATGGATTGTTTGCATGACATTCCTTGCATTCTCAATACCGATGATATGTACAATAGTTCTATTGGGAGAATTAATTAACAATACAATGTAAAATAATCAAGTCATTGTCATTATTGTATTAGTCTTCTTATAATTCTCACTTAGCAATACCTACAATACGGTAGTGTTATAATGATGTATCAAAATAATAAAAGTATTTCTTATTTGTATTTAGCTACTAGTAACGCCATTTTTTTGCAATGTAAACAACATAATAATATTGTATTATCTATATTTATGGTACAATACATTGGTATTGTACCATAAATATAGAACAAATTCTATGAATGTCTATTCATACTTTTTGAAATAACTCTTAGTCTGTTAGCGACATTGTAGTATTATAGGTAGATTACATTTTTTGCTCCTAAAATCGTTCCATCATCATCGTCATCTCAATTCACATACGTTCCACTGCTAGGCCTCATTTACGATGGGAGGGCAATTTGACTTGACTGCACAGATGGCGTAGTGGTTAAGATAGCGACCTACAGCGCCAGTGTCGGGGGTTCGAATCCCACGCGGGACAACACTTTGTGGGATCCACAAATTGTTGTTCTGAGTCTGGATGTAATTTGTGTCCGTTAATTATATGTTTGTAAGTCCCCCGCAATACAAGGATTATTTCCTTAGTGCAGGGTGTTGTCTTAAATAAATAAAAAAGAAAATGTATATCATTATATAAAAAAAAAGATTTCTAAAGATTTGTAATTTACCTGCTATAACGCTGGTCAGACAGGTTTGGTATAAAGATTTATTTCAAGTTTGCCTTTCTCTTGCATAGATATTATATGCATTTGATATCCCTTAGTCGTTTTTACAACACCAACCGGAAGAGAGGGACTAACGTATGAATTAATATTGCATAGATTCGATAAGTCAATGCCGGTGTAGGTATATCTTGTATTTGATAAATCTACTGTTGGCATTTACAAATAATAAATGTGTAATAACTGAAAACAAAACACCACTAACTTGTGTAATTAAATAAGAATATACTAGTGTATGAGAGAATTTACGCGGGACTTTCCCATTTGCAAGGATCTAAGTACGAGTCCCGATTCGTGTCTGATAGGTACGTAAAATGTCCCGATAAATCAATATATGAAAAACTTATTAATGAAATGCAATTCAAATACAATTCCGATTCACTAGTTATATTAGTTGAGATGCGAAAAGAAAGTTTAAATTAAAAAAAAAAGGAAATTGCGTTTGCCTCTATGACTCAAAATCACCTGTTGGCACCTTTTGCGCCGATTTAAAAGTTTCGTACCCAGGATGAACGGATCTCCAACAAAAGGACCCACCTATCATTATCCTCACTTCAGACGATATACAACCATCGGCTGGGTTCGAGCGTACTCTATAATAGGAAGAATAACCTTGACCTACTTTACGACGCTGTGGTGACAGAGTAAGAATACAATTCACCACCATATAACATCTATGTCATCATCTATCACCATATAAAATTCAAGATAAGGAAAACGCCACATGAAATATCACCAAAAAAAAATAATAACACGTCTGTGTACAGTACCAAGCTGTCTGTCCAGTGTGACATAGTACGTCAATTTCCTTCCTATCGTGGTGGGGGCTCGAACCCAGCAATGGGAGGTATATGAGTTGAGTTGATCATGATACGACGCTAGTCAGACCTTTTAATATCAGTTTAATTCGAGCTTCATTATAGGGTTTCAAGTTTTCCTTCTCTTGCATATATTTTATATACATATTTAACGGATATGATTTATTTAAAGGATATGATGAATTCTATTCTTACTCCGTCATCATACGGAAAACCATCGTATCAGTCATATAAATTGTAAAAGATAAAAGTATGAATTTAAAAAAATATTTTTTTATTTCAATACACTATACGCTTAAAATTATAAGCAACTGCCAAATGAAAATAGTAGCAATCGTCTAAAATATTTGTATCTAACAAGTATTTTGAACGACTCGCAACAAGCTGAAATTCACAAAGATGTTTCACACGCCTTCCAACGTTCCCGAGGAAGAGATAAGGCGTCTTTATAGAAATCACCAACCATAAAATAATCGCTAAAAATGTTGACAGAATATATTCTTGTATTTTTCAATTATACTTTATAGTAAAACGATATTTACTTCTTTTCTAACCGACTTCTTAAAAAGGAGGAGGTTCTCAATTCGGATGTTTGTATTTTTTTATGTTTGTTCGCGCATAACTATCCATTGAGAGTGCTATAGTGAGCTTTAAATATACAATCAGATATTATACTGATAGACAGACACCGGTCTATGCTTGTTTATTAGAACATTCGCGAGCTTTTGACAAAGTATTTTATGACGTATTGTGGCGAAACCTTCATGATACATCTCTGCCTAAAGAGATATGTTCTATTTTTGAGTATTGGTACACCAATCAAGTTAATAATGTAAAATGGTCTGGGGTGCTATCCAATCCTTATGGATTGCAATGTGGTGTGATGGGGTATCCTCACATCCCCTCTTTAACCTTTATATAAACGAGCTGATAGAAAGCCTCAGCAGACAGCCGATCGGATGCTATGTGGATGGTACTTGTATCAATAATATTAGTTATGCTGACGATATGGTGCTGCTGGCGCCTTCTATCAGTGTACTTAGGAAATTATTGGCCGTATGTGAAAACTATGCTGAGAATCATGGGTTGCATTATAGCCTCGATGAGGAGATCCGCCGCCGGCGACTGGGGCGGCGTAGGCGCAACTACCTGCGCCTCATGCCGCCCTAGCCGAGGCCGCGGGTGACGTGACCGGGGATTAGTCCGTCACCCGCCGAGAGGCCGACCGCGTGAGGAAAGACCGACGTCCTCCCCGAGGGGGGGACGTCGGTCGATGGGAGGGTACCCCAATAGGGTATTCCGTCGGGCTGACCACTGATGTCAAGTAACCCTGCTCCGGTGGTCGGCCCAACGACGAAGGCGACGTGGTTTTCGGGTGGGTTGCGGGAGTTGCGTGCTTAAGCCCCTCTGTCGCCCCGGACGGAGTGGTGCGGAGGCACGCCGACCGCAGCCCACCCACAAAAAAAAAATGAGTTGCATTATAATGCTAAAAAAGTGAGTTCATGGTGTTTGCACCCAGGGGCAAAAAACTAGCAGTGGTACCGCCCGTTATGTTGTATGCGACTACTTTAAAACGCATAACTAATTTTAAATACTTAGGGCATATTGCTTGTGATAGTCTGAGTGATGAGTTAGTTATAGAGAGGGAACAAAGAGCGTTGACCGTAAGAGCTAACATATTGGTCCGTAGGTTCTATCTATGCTCAAAAGAGGTTAAAATTAGTTTGTTTAAGTCCTTTTGCCAAACTTTTTACGCGAGTGGCTTGTGGTCTACATGCACTCAAAAATCGGTCAACGCACTTCATGTCCAATATAATAATGCTTTTAGGATGCTGTTGGGGCTCCCACGGTTCTGTAGCGCGTCTGGTATGTTTGCCGAAGCACCCACCAACGAGTTCCATGCGTGTATGCGGAAAAAGTCGCATCGCTGCTGTGCAGAATCTGTGCGAGCACCAACACCATCCTGAAGACCTTAGCTGCTAACTGTGCCCTTTCTTCAGACACTGCGTTCGGATGCTGATTGCATAGGAGACTATTCCATCAGTGCTCGAATACAGTTGGTTCCGTTTCTATTTATTTTTTATGTATTTTTATCTTACTTCTAACATAGGTTAAGTTTAGTTACTAACACTAATATGGATTTTTGATATCTGAAATAAATTACATTATTATTATTATCTTTGTACCTCTATTAGATTCACGGGATCTTCCCTAGAGAAGATACCCGGTCCTTTGAAAGCCTTACATGGTGATATGGATCTAACACGCAGAGGCCTTTGGAGAAATTTAATGTTAAAATGGGATGGGATATCTACCGATGACACTCTACGTTTACACACAACACTCGTGGACTGCCAACAGTAGCTGTAAAACTATTGTGCAATTATGATATCTAAAACTTGATTATGGAGTGGTGAGGTTTTATGGACTGGATTAATTAAAAACTATTGATTTAAAACTGTCGTCTGCCTTCAATACCTTATACGTCTTGAACTTTGGCAGACGGTGACTCGCCAACTCACTGAATGCCCAAAAACGGTGGCAACTTGACTGGTGACAACTTGAAAGTCATAGGGAACCGTTGAATGCAAGCGGCACAGGACCGTATTGAGTGGCATTCTCGTGGGGAGGCCTATATCCAATAATGGATGTCTATGGGCAGATGGGTGGTTATAAGTCCAGGAGAGTATTGTCACCTATTCAGCTAGTCATTCCTTAGTCAGTTTTTACAATTTTCAGGGATAAATAAGGGGTAGTGAGGATGACATCTCATTAACCCATCGTCATATTGACAAGGAAAATAAGTCCTCATACTGAAGTGTCTACGGTTAAAGTTCAAAATATACGCAAATAAATTTTCTTCAACTTTGGCTATGATTTTCACGTGCAATTTAATGCATTAAATTTCGCAGTGGTCCAGGAACGCTCATGTCATTATTTAGGATTTTATCTTCGTAATGTTTATTCAATACAGTTCTGGTGGGTCAATGAAGATTATTTTCTGTGTGGTGACGGAGTAAGAATACAATTTACCACCATAGGGATACGAAATTGTGGTGACAGAGAGTGGTAACTGAGTAAGAATACAGTTCACTATTTCTATAACATCGAATAATCTCTCTTTCACTGAATTTTAATATTAAACTAATAAAAAATAAATTTGTATTTTATCGAACTTCCAGCGGCCAGCATTTGGTGATCAGTAAACTATGTTTAGGCAATTAAGGTATAAAATGCAAAAACTTAATATTAATCGTCGCTTCCCCTTATTTATTTCCCAAGTTACAGCTTGTTGAGTTTGTAAAGCGTCGCTGGGGAAATATATTTTCTTCATCTGAATTGTTTATTCACGAGGTATGAGTGTATCGATTATTAGAACAATCTCTAAAGATGTATATTAAATTATGAGGAAGAAATATATCAACACGTTATGTTCTTTTATTCGTAAAATGAAGAAAAGGCAATATATTTTCCGTGTGCTTACAGAGTAAGAATACAATTCACCACACCCTAACATGCCAGTGGCTGTCGTAAAAAACGACAATGCGATACAGTATTGAATGCACAGATAGCGTAGTGGTTAACATTTTGACCTACGTACGTACATGGGTTCGAATCTTACGCAGGACAACATTTTGTGCGATCCACAAATTGTTGTTCTGTGTCTGGATGTGATTTGTGTCCGTTAATTATATGTTTGTAAAGGCCCCCGCAAAACAAGCATTATACCTTTATTCCAGGGTGTCGTCTTTTCTTAAAAAGAGACTATGCATATAACATTTTTACAAGAGTAAGAAAGCTCGAAATACAACCCTACCGTTTATGGCTTGGTATATTCGGTGAATTTCAATCCTATTGTGAAGAAGTCTCGAACCTAACAGTGGATCTTATATCAGTTGAGAGGATGAAAAAGGTGTAAATATATTTCTAGAGATTAATTATAAGTTATGATATGGTTTTTTGAATATTACTATCATACAGTTTTCGTTTCGCTTTGTAGCAAAAAACTAAGTTAAATTGAAACATTTCAACTTCATTTATACCGGACTCGTTAACCTACAACCTTGTTACCTATTTTAGCGCGCTCGTATTTGGTAGCGTTAGCGAGTAAAATATACAGGACTATTCTACTTTGTAAATAATTAGGCGGAGCATTCCTGTGTTTAGTTCTCTTTTACTTATTGTGACTAACATTTAAAGAGAGTAGTACCAGACGAAAAACAACTATTATACGAAAAATTACTATAGTTCTTCTTTAGATCATACACGAAAACGAAAAACAAACAAAACTATAAAGATTATTTTTACAGTACACGACATTTTTACTATTTATAAATACTTAAGTGTAATATAATTAATAAGAGTGGAGGAAGGATATTAATTAATAATTATATCTTATATCTTTAAACGAGCAATTCTTGTATAAGTATATATTATCTGAATCTCGGCAACGGCTCAAACGATTTTCATGAAATTTAGCATACTAGAGGTTTCGGGCCAAAAAATCGATCTAGCTAGGATTTATTTATAGAAAATGTTGTTTTATCGCTGTTTTTAGCTAATCAATACAATTACATAAAATGTCAATAGAATAGGAATGTAAATTTAGCCGTTGCCGTCAAGAGTGACAATAGCTCAGATGAGAAGTTGTCCAGTCGCATTCAAACAGCGTAACATCGAATATTGGTGTTATAATAACACCTATATTATTCTGTTTTTTAATTTTTGATATTTTTCATTATTTCATAATTTTTAGTTTTTTATTAATATATACCTATCCTAAATATGTTCTTTAAAAATACCATTTACTTACAATAAAAATTATCGCTTACAAAAAAAATGATCGCAAAGCTCGGTCAATCTGATATTAAAATATTAAATAAAATTAACAATATTGGCACAAATTTGAGAGTGAGTTTAATCGTGAAAATTATTTCACCCTGTTATAACAACAGTTATCCAGAACAACAGTTAAAAATTAGAACAATAAATCTTCCCTAGAGAGTAAATAACAACACGTGTTTAAATATTAACTGGACAAATGGAGATCATTAGAGTGCTCATTTCTTTTGTGTCCAGAGGACATGCCTAATGCTTAACTATAGTAATAGGCTTTTTGGGGTGGGCTGCGGTCGGCGCGCCTCCGCACCACTCCACCACCAGTCCCGGACAGTAATAGGCCTAACGTCCGAGATATACTTGATGAAGCAAAGAAATGTTTTCCATGGAAAATTTTCTCAATGGATATTAATAAAATTTTACTAAATGTCAACAAGTACCCCTAGTCTTGCCCTTGGGTGTCATAAAAGACGACTAAAGGATAAAATATGCATATAATATTTATGCAAGTGAAGACAAACTTGAAATAAAACCACACATATACAAACACATATGACCAGCGTGGTATAGTAGGTCAATTTCCCTCCTATTTTGGAGGAGACTCGAGCCCAATAGTGGGACGTATATGAGCTGCAATGATGAAATGATGATGAAATTTGGGGACAGAATATAGCCCACTTTAGTCGGTGATGTTTTTGATGTGAAACATCTATAGGCTAGGGTGAACCTGAGCGTTGGCATGGCGTTACGACGTCACGCTATATGACGGAATATGTGAGATAAATACCATACATATGTGTACATACGTAGTCTATACATAGTTGTGTGTAAGTGAGACGGAGCGAGGCGATGTTGTGCATAAACGCCCATGCACTATCTCTCTCACTGCACTGAGCTTGTCTACCCATAGTGTATACTAATGAAAATAAATGTTTATTAAATAAAAATCATTTTCTGGATATAAAATTGTAATATTTTATTAATACTTTATGCCGTATTAGTTCCTGTCATTTGTTCTTTTATACATATACCTACCTGTACAAAATAATTTAGATGTTTCACATCTGCCATCCTAAACCACGGCTGCCCTTTTTTTTAAAGACAACGCCCGACACTAAGGCAATAATACTTGTATACTTGTATGCTTATACTTGCGGGGGACTTTACAAACATATAATTTAACAGACACAAATTACACCTAGACTTGGAACAACAATTTGTGGATCGCACAAACTATTGTCCCGCATGGGAATCGAACTCATGACTCTGCAGACGGTCCTTACTTTAACCTCTACGCCATTTGTACAGTCAAAATGTAGTGTTGCTATTGGTGATTTTTTTTTAATTGTCCAAAACCCACGGTATCACCCGCTTCGGTCCCGTGCCCGTGAGAATACCAGGATAATTTAAAGTGTATGTTACTCACTGATTATATAGTTTTCCACTAATAATAAAATTAAAATATTGTCAATTTGCCACTGTTTTATCCGCATAGATCTCGTCCCCATAGGAAAACCGAGTTAAAAAATTACCTATGTAGTGACATAGGTAATTTTTTTTTTAGGACTAAAATTTGTTAGGCAACCCATATGCAATATATTTATTGACACATTAAATTACATAAAAAATAAGTTTCATCAAATAAGCATCTCGGTGAAGGTCGTTGTATAGCGGGATCTTAGACCATTTATAAAATTGAGAATAAAAGAAGGTCGCGTTCTAATATTTATTTGTATAAAACGATAACATTTTTATATTTTTCATCGTTGTCTGACCAATCTACCCTAAAATTATCTACTCAGTGGATTTCTGCTATAGTTTGCAGAGTTGTCTTAGTACCTAGGTATATGTATAGTAATCTTAGATGGGCAGTTGTCGTCGAGACCTAAATTCCGTAGTAAGAACTTATTACTGGTAAATGTGTTTTTAAAAAAAAAACACTAAAAAATATTTCATCTAACAGAGATCTAACTAAGACACAATCAGTAAATTATGAAATAACACTTTGACAGTACAGAGAGAAATAAGCAAACGTCACATAATAATAATATCACGCAAAAAAAACAACATGACCGCGATTTTTGTCGTTTTATTTTAGTTTTCTTAATTTACTACAGTCACAATTAGAAAATTCATCATCATCATCTTGCTCTTATCCCAATTACTTGGGGTCGACGCAATATGTCATCTGTTTTGACATATTGCAAAAAGTTTCGGCAATGACTTTTATGACCGGCCGCCTGCCTGACGTCAACCCTCCTTGGGAATGTAATCGTTGACCCAAATGATACCAGATGGAGTTGGTCCGGGTCAATCTGGGGCTCTTAGTCGTCTTTTACGACACCCACGAGCAAAGCAAGGGTTGGTAGTATTCGAAGCCGCTACCACACAGCAATTAGAAAATTATGACTTCAAAATCGTTTTCAGCGAGAAAAATACACCATATAATTGTAATTTGACACTTAGCACACACCTATTTTTTTGAACTTGTGTATTGTGAATATGTACCAATGTTCACCTATGTTCTCATAACTACTCCCACCCTAATTATATATAACTAACCCTAATTTGATAAATGAGATATTAGAAACGTTTTGATCATCTGGTATAGCTCTGTATAGGCTATATACATATTACGCGACACTAAATTCTATGTGATGTCCTCTATACGATAAAGTCCTGAATAAAAAAATCATTTTAGATATTGTTATAAATGGTGTCATATTAAGTGTAAGCATGTGCTCACATTAAAATGAAAGGATTCCAGTAACACCCTTGAAATGTTTATAATTCTCTGTCTATAATGTGTATAATGCTGGGAGGAAAACAAGAACTTATTGTGTATTAGTTAATTTACATTTGATTATTCAATGTACAACCTTTAACTTAAAATTAGATTAAAATAAATACTTAAAATGCCATGCACTATTCTTCTGAATAACCCTCATGTTTACATTTTTCATGGAAAAGCAATGCATAATAACCGACTGAGGGATCACTAAAATAATGGGCAGTAGTATTAAAAGTCACCGCGATCATCATCCCGTCTGCTAAGCATGGCGATTATAGCATTATCCTCTTTACAGGAAAGCTTTTGTCCAATATTGAACATGGATAAATTAATGTAGATACAGAATATCTATAGATCCCACGTTAGACACAAACCTCCGCCACGATAAGTAGGTAGTACCTTTGTCTCATTTATTACACTGGCCAAATTTGTATGTATAACACCTTTGGCCACTAATAGCATACAACACAAAATACTAGTAGGTACTCTGCGCCATACAGTTTTACATCATTTCCGTGATGTTATCTACTTACGTCCCAAAATAATATATTTTTAATGTATCCAACACTTGCCAAAATTTACATACTCTCGTACACATATCAGAGTGGGGATTGGAATATATATCGACGTAATCCCGAAGCGCACAGCATAAATACACAAAAACTTGCTGCCAAACTTCCACTGCACTTGTTTATGAATACGGCTCTCCCGCCTGGGGATCGAGCATCCAAATAAAATGATGACCTGTGATATTTTTATTGCCTACAGGAACTATGCAACAAACTTTATAACATAGACCAAGTTTCCGTTCACTGAATTGGTTTTGAACTCAATCGTATCATCGTATGTTTGAGATGTAGGTATGTAGTTTAGGTATATAATCATGTCTATAGTAAAATTCATCGTAAGACCTCAGCATTGAATCCTCGAAGAGAAAGAGTGTTATTATGTTTTAACCCCATAATAAGTACATGGTGTAAAATGACGAGAAGGCTTATACAACTAAACGAAATGGCCTTTATTACACTCGATGTTCCTTACAATTGGTGGTGAGATGTATTTGAGCAGATTATAAGACCGCAGACTGTCCTTCAATCACCTTGGATAGATTTTACATTATCAAAAAAGACCTCTATGGCAATACCGTAACTCGTAAAGCGGGAGTGGTGGTCAATTTAAGTGCTAAGATTGACTGGACGAGCAGTTACCATTTTGGGTTGCTATTTAGTACTAAAATAAATTGTCACTCACACTACCTATTCCATAACGCAAGTTCCTGTAATTTTATTTCATTTTATGTCGCGCGTAATTAAGCAATACGTGTTAACTCTGTATAAAAGCCTCAGTAGCAAAATGAAGTCTGGAATTCCAATGGCGGATGGGCAACATTCGCGCCGTACCTAACCTAACATATGTATATCTGGTATGGCCAGAAGTTCTGTTACAATTGAAAATTAATTTATTTTTATTTGAAGTCTTGCTCTTGCCCTGCTTTTATCCCAATTGCTGGGGGTCCACGTAATTGTACTCTATTTATATACATACAGTAAATAAATAGTTTTGTCAATGATCTTACGACTGGCGCCTGCCTATCATTTATCCTGCTTCAGAATATAATTATTGATCAGGTGGCATGAGATAGCATTGACCCAAATAGATGAAAAGTTATTAGTCCTCTTTTACGACACTCAGGAGCATTGTAAGGGTTGGTAGTATTCGTAGCCGCCATCAACTACTACAATAATGTTATTTTTTTTTCATTCATAGCACGCCATTCCTTCCATCGCCCCGAAAGGACCGAGGCCACATCATAACCGGCCCCATAAAGAAGGGAATCATCTAGCCACAAAAGTGAGGGTTTATGCACTATTTCCATGGGAAATTTCGTCTGCTTGTTTTACAGATTTCTTAAACGACTCCATATCGGCGTGTCGTTTAGAGTAATCCATATCTTCTAAAACTGACAATAATTTGTAGTTCAAGTACAACAAATCTCATATAAAGTCCAGAACGTTGACTTCGAGCCAAACTTTGCTAGTTCGTGTCTTGTGACCAGTGTGCCTACTCTTGAATCTCGATTCCAATCCTAAATCCAATTGCAGCTCGAATTTGAGCAAATTTGGTACTCTTGAAAGCGACACTAGCGCACGATTGGAATCAAATTCGATGGTTTTATTTTTAAACTAAATAAATTCGACTCTCGTCGATTAAGTCAAATATTTGCTACTCCCGACGTGATTTTGACGTAGTTTAAAATCGTTAATATTCCACAATTTCAAGAAAGCGTCTTTATGGTGATCGAGTTCGGTAACTAATTAATTTAAAGTAATGAAATACGGCTCATTTGGTGAAAATAACAACGTCAAACGCGAAGAATTCATTCTCGATTTTGTTTAAGAGTACCAACTATAAGTTTGTTGAGATTGGAATTGAATCGGATTCGATATTATAATTGATTTCAAGGGTAAGTCCACAGGTCTTCGGTCGACCAGGACCAGTCTTGCTGAAAAGTCTAAGGTACATTTTTAAAAACCATATTACTAAGAAGTTCATCACTCCTTTTATAGAAAAATGAAGCTTTACGGCTCCCCGATAAGATACTCCCTACCAAATATAACTGTCGCAGGTTGATGACCACGTTACACATTTGCGACTACTTGTGAAACTTTTTTAGAGCTATTACCGTAAACGTATTTTTTTTAGTTCTTACAACATGCCCCGATCTCTTATGGTAAAAAGTATAGAAATGCGAGTTTATTTCTTTTTTCACAACAATTAATCATCATGTGGTCATCATCTCCGTGTGGTGACGGAGTAAGAATACTATTCACCACTCCCTATCTTGCCCGTGGATGTCGTAAAAGACGACTAAGGGATAATAAGCATATAACATCTATGTAAGAGAAGGAAAACTCCAAACAAAACTCTATTCCAACACGTCTTACCAGCGTGGAGTAATAGGTCAATTCCCCTCCCATTATGGAGGAGGCGTGAGCCCAAAAGTGGGACATATATAGGCTGAGATGATGATGATGAATCATGAAAATTTGCGTGTATGTCATGGGTACAGAAAAGGATAGATGCCTATCTATATATCTTTCGTTCAGCAAAATAAAGCTATCCCCAAGAATAGAAAATAACTTTTATACACTCATCCGATATCACACATGAGCGAAGCCGGAGGCGTATCTAAAACTGAAAATAACTCGATTAAATTACCTGCTACGACATTTATCCTAGATTCCTATTTCAATCCATTCATAGATGTTCTCAGAATATATACCTCCCTAGGTAAATATTCAGATTAAACACTTACAAAAGAGAGATATCTAATAGGTACTAGCGATTTATACGTGCTTATTATATGTACATATTATTTATACATACTCGTAAATATGGGCGCATATCGCCCTCTATCGGCAATATTTGTAAATTGTTGATGTATGTGTTATCAATTATAGTTATAAACATGTTTGAAATATTTGCAACTAATATTTAAATAATTATTTGTAGTAACAACACTGCTATTTATCATGCTATGATATTTAAGACACTTTTTGAATGTATTTCTAGAAATCTTTGATTTAATAGTTTAAATATTTATATAATTGATCAAATTAAAATCCATTAGAATTAATTTAATTATTTGTAACCATATTTAGTTGTTTTTACACAATAAAGATTGCAATTTATTTCTAGTTAGAGCGCCGTCTGTTGAACAATATATGAGAACAATATTTCCTTTAATTACATTAATGGAAATTGTGTAAAATTGACTATTTGGAATTATGTTAAATGCATTAGAATATTTATCATTATTTAGCTATATTCCGATAGTTAAAAATAGTTGTTTTATTTGTTTGTTATAAAAAGTAATTGTAGTTACTAAGACTAGACCGTTTCATTGTAAAGCGGAGGTTATAAAAACATTGTAAGATTAGAATAGAGGACAGATTTACTTCACTCACTTCTCCGGCAAGAACTCCTAATAAATACAGTGATTACATACTCAGTATTTTACTATCATCGTCCAAATTCCCGGCGCAACGCCGACAGCAGCGGTGGGATCACAGCCCCAAAACTCTTCAAGATCTACGGATGGGACTACCTTCAGTATAGAACGAGTGACGATTCTCCTGGCCTTCATTACAAATATTACTGCATCAACAGCTGCGAGAGCCGCATTTTCTACGGAGGCTACAATGTAACGGCGGCACCAAAATTTTTATCTACCGCCATTCAACCCCGACGAGAGATCGCATCGATAATCATAGACATCGAGGACTGGTGCGCAAATGTTAACGAGACGATCATGGCTTTCAACATATAAGCCGCAAGAAGCAAGAATGGAAGCTATTCTTGAACTCAACGGTACGGCAGACACATGGGCGCTTCAATCAATTACATGGCAACAGGTGGAAGATGACGTCGTTAGAACCTTCGGCAAGGAGTTCCGATATGCTGGCTACGTGGAGAGGTGGCGCAGCTGCACCTCTGAACAAGCGGACAGTTACGCAGACTACGCTACGACGCGCGACGGGTCGGGCTCTGTTCAAACGTTTGAGATGAGAGGCTACGGACTCTGAGGTGATCGACGCCTTAATAACAGGTATTTATTTTGAATTAATAAGAGCGAAGCTTTTGCGAAACACGCCTGGACTTCGTATAGGCTCGTGTTTTTTTTGTTAACTTATCCGTTAGCGAAAACTACCGTCTAACAGCAATTATGAGCAAATTAAGAAACCTTGAATTAATATTGGTAAAGTTAACTTTCATAACCCCTTTAATACGACGAAGTTTATAGTACCGTTTTTGTTATAGAAAATACCATAGTGAAAATAATTATTTCCGTAAGCAAATCGATAAAATTTATGGTTAACTAACAATCGGACTATTATTTTTTACTTCTAGAGATCGCATTATCACAAGCTAAAGTTTACAATAGCTTATTCCATACTGGTGTTGATTCCGAAATAAGTTTACTGGTTCGATTCCGGGCAAACGCCAGATCGTTGATGTTGCTTGTATTACAACCAAAGTTAGTTTCCATGACGTGTCGAGGTAGAATTGGTTATGATATTATTAGTGCTGTTTGGTATTACAGTAAGTCTTAAAGACGGTATATATAGAAAACTGTAACTGCTGATAAATGAACCCTCCATGCTATCTATAACTTTGATTTTAACTTCAATCTGAACTACTCAATATTGTTTTAAGTTACATGATGTTCTCCAGCTTTAAATCTAGTTTCATACTCTGCAACTGTGTATCGTAAATAAAGGCCAGTGCGTTAACAATAAAACTAAATGGCTGATTAAATAGTTCAACGTAGACCCTATAGATTATCACCTCTATAACGCTATGAAAATGAGATAAGCTGCCTTCACTTTAAATGCTCAAAAGTCCCCGCGTAGTTCAGTATGCGAACCATGTGCGTTGAAATAAATACCGCTCGTAAGCTGAAGACTCTAGCATTTCCGTCACTTCTTAGGTGGTCAATTATTTAAAGTGGTAACTGATTATGTTGTAACTGAAATTCACTTAAGGTTTCAAGGCAAGGCAGAAAGAGCACACTCCAGGAGTGCATAACTGGTAGCATTTCTTTAAAATTTTAGTTTAAAGTAGAATATCGAAAGGGTGACTGCTTAGTTAATACAGATTATAGTCTTAATCTGTGTTAAGTAAACCATATGCTCTAAAACGAAGTAATTGTTTATTTCGTCGTAAATTCATCCACTCTTGACCATACTTGGCTTCATGTAGGGCAGAAGAGTGATCCTTCAATGAAGGAGATTGACTCTGACAGTAGTCTATACTTTATGTCATTTAACAAGATATTGCTGAGCCATAATGTTTAAATAGTATCGTTTCACGTAATTACCGTTAGAAACTCATGTTACGATCACACTGCACTGCACAGAAGACGTAGTGGTTAAGATATCGTGCCAGTGTCGCGGGTTCGAATCCCGCGCAGGACAGCTCTGTGCGATTCATAAATTTTTGTTCTGAATTTGGATCTAATTTGTTTCCATTAATATGTGTTTATTACCTCCACCGCAATATAAGGACTATTGCGAGACTACCACAACTTTTGTGGCGAAAAAGTACTGCCTAAAATCGGCGAACAATATTGGTACCCGAATATGTTCGAAAATTTGTGATGAATTGTGTTAGCTAACATTCGTAAAGCCGAAATCGGGCGTAAAACAATCGACTTCCAATCTATAAAATTGTAATATAATTTTCATACTGTGTTCGCTGACATTACAGGCTACATTCATGGCGGACGTCATCAGCCAGAATACGCATGTCTTTATAGTAGTTTACACTAAAGACGTCACAATCGACTATGAGGTCTTTTGTGAAGTTGTAACTATATTTGGAACTCGTCTCTTCTTATAATAATGAATAAATACGGTATTGAATATACCTTGTGGCTAAGGGAACTAGTAGAGCAAATGGTTAAGTGGGACTAGTTTCAAAGATATTAATGTTCGAATCGTCGGGGATCCCAATCTTACGGACAGATTGGAGTCGCTGGAGCAGCGGAGAGACTTTGGGTCACTCTGTGTACTCTACCGACTCTTTCACGGGGAGTGCTCCGAGGAACTGTTTGACTTGGTACCACCGTCACCATTCTACCAACGTACCACTCGACATCGCAGCAGGGTTCATCCATTTCACCTGGAAACGTTATGGTCTTCAACTGTACGTTTCCAGCGATCATTTCTCCCACGTACGTGCAAGCTCTGGAATGAACTACCTGCTGCTGTGTTTCCCGAGCGCTATGACATGTCCTTCTTTAAACGAGGTTTAAGAAGAGTATTTCCTTCACGGTAGGCAGCGGCCTGGCTGTGCCCCTGGTATTGCAATGGTCCATGTGCAGCAGTTTCACTTACCATCAGGTGTGCTGCTTGCTCGTTTGCCACCGTTGGCAATAAAAAAAAAAATAATGTCTGTAGTTGAGCTTGAAAACCATACCACAGTGCTATTCACGATTTCCAGTTGGCTATAAACTATGCAATATTACTGGGAGTATTGTTCAGCAAAAATATTAACCGCTGTTTTATCGAGATGTTGCAGGTAGAGGACGACGAACGGACAAAAGATTAAGCGTCTGTAAGAAAAGGATGGACGAGCGATCTTTTCTAGAGTTAATTGATTTGACAAAGATAAAGCCAAAATAAATGTATTTTTGGCAATTTTGTTTTCGTGCATCGCCATGATCAACGCACTCTCTTCGAGGGTCCCATGGCACTTTAGGAGGTATTGCCTAATGACCGATATATATTGAAGCATAATTATCTCCGCGGATGTAGTGTAAGCATCGCTAGCAATGACTTTTTATGACAAGCGCCTGTTGCAAAAACTATTTTTTTTTTATCAAAGTAATGCCGTATGGGCGGGTGAATACTAATTTGGAAACAAATGCTTTTTATTTTTCCTATCCGAAACATCCTTCCTAAAGCGCTGACTGGCCACTATGCGTATCCTTAAACCTGGTCTTGTTGGCTAGATCCCAGGATGGGTGATGCCTTGTGGTTGGCTAGATCCCTTGGTGGATGATGCCTTGTGGTTGGCTAGATCCCTTGGTGGGTGATGCCTTGCAAATGCTTTTTCTATCCAAAACATCCTTCCTAAAGCGCTGGCTGGCCATCATGCGTATCCTTAAACCTGGTCTTGTTGGCTAGATCCCAGGATGGGTGATGCCTTGTGGATGGCTAGATCCCTTAGTGGGTGACGCCTTAACAGCGCAAGGGACGCGCTGGAGTCAGTATGGCCGTATGGGCGCATATCGCCCTCTATCGGCAATATTTGTAAATTGTTGATGTATGTGTTATCAATTATAGTTATAAACATGTTTGAAATATTTGCAACTAATATTTAAATAATTATTTGTAGTAACAACACTGCTATTTATCATGCTATGATATTTAAGACACTTTTTGAATGTATTTCTAGAAATCTTTGATTTAATTGTTTAAATATTTATATAATTGATCAAATTAAAATCCATTAGAATTAATGTAATTATTTGTAACCATATTTAGTTGTTTTTACACAATTATGTTAAATGCATTAGAATATTTATCATTATTTAGCTATATTCCGATAGTTAAAAATAGTTGTTTTGTTTGTTATAAAAAGTAATTGTAGTTACTAAGACTAGACCGTTTCATTGTAAAGCGGAGGTTATAAAAACATTGTAAGATTAGAATAGAGGACAAATTTACTTCACTCACTTCTCCGGCAAGAACTCCTAATAAATACAGTGATTACATACTCAGTATTTTACTATCATCGTCCAAATTCCTGGCGCAACGCCGACATATACTACTGTGATAAAGCTAAAGTATATAATACGTGTGTATGTCTGTTTCAAATGTCTGTAGCTTAATGCACTATAGATATTATTCTCTCATCTCAATCGTATCTCTTTGGATTAACTGCACAGGTGACGTTGTGATATTTTTTTTTTTTGTTTGGGGTGTGGGCCATGGTCTGCGGAGCCACCGCCCTGCTCCGTCCAGGACGACAGAGGTGCGGCGCGCGGCTGCATGATCTACTCGTAGCACGTCGCCTTCCTCGTTGGGCCGACCACCGGTGCAGAGTTCCTTGTTGTCAGTGGTCGGCCCGACGGAATACCCCCACGGGGTCTCCTCGCGGACCGGACTAAAATCCCCGGTCCAGTCACCCGCGGCTAGGGATGACGTTGTGGTATAAGCGATGGTCCATGTTAACCTAAGGGGCTTGATCCCATGCAGGACAATTTTTTATTCAATCCACAAATGACTTATCTTAGTCCGAGTGTGATCCTAAAAGCAACTCAAAGAAACTATTTCTAGCTTTATATCTTATACTTATAAAAAATAATGTAGCGTAAAGAAAGTATTTTTTCATCATCTTATCGAAATCCATTGTTGCACATAGGCCTCTCCACGAGGAAGCATAACGGGCAAGTAGGCAATCAAACTCGGATTTAATAGTTTTAAGTTTCATAAGAAAGCGCTGCTATCACTCCCCTGATGCTCCTTTAAAGGAGTTCTTATACCCGGTTCTTATGACTCCCTACTACAAAATAATCATTGAGGATTGTTAGGAGTGACTCAGCATATTACTTACTATTATTTTGTTTTCTTTACGGTGACAGTGTAAAAATATAATTCAACACCTCCTTTCATGTCCGTGGGTGTCCTGAAAGACGACAAAAAATATGGAATACTTAAAGTAAAACCCGACAGCAACCTGTCTGACGAGCGTGATATATTAGGTTTATTTCTCTACCATTTTGGAGGAGGTTGTTACCCGCACTTTTTATGTTCTTCATTATTAAATTGTACCTACCATGCGAATCCCACCACTCGCTAGTCCTTGATATGAAAACGTCTAGAATTCAATAACGTCTTTTATGCCAATATAACGCTACAGCGTTATACGCGTGTATACTGCAATTTCATATTTTATACCTACATGCATATCTACTTTCAATCACATTATCGTCATGATAAGTAAGTAGATGACATAGCATTTTTAAGTTTAAATGAGATTGAGGTGGCTCGGATTCGATTTTGAAAGTGTCGGTGCCTGATTACAACACTATTAATCTCATGATTTTCGGCACTTTCGCGTCATATTTTATTAGAACTTATTTGAATTCTATTATGTAACCAAGCGATATGAAATAGGTAGACAAGACTAGGCCAAGTATTTAAATATGGAGGTTTTGCAGATTCCAATGGTCCAGTTTTAATTTTGACAATTTAATTTCATCTATATATTAATACGTGAAGCAAAAATTTTATACCCTTTTTATGACAATTGCGTGGATGGACAAGTATGAAATTTGGCACAGTTGTAGTATATAATGAGGAGAAGTGCATAAAACTGAAATTTCATATAATAATTGATTAGAAATACATTAAATTCATTTTAAAAGGCATTACGCACACTACAACGGAATCGCTACACACACGCGCAATCATGCGCATGGTTATACACTTTTGTTTACGGTTAAAATCTCTGGTCAAACCGAATGTCAAATAATCATAATTATGATGACAATGTCAAGGCTGAACTCATACATCCGGAATTTCTATCTGAATTCAAAGTCGGAATTCATCATTTGAATTCCGGCAAGCTGCCTCACACACAGGCCCGCCGTAAGCGGGCGTGCAAGGCGTGCACCGCACGCGGGCGGCACGTCCAGGGGGGCGGCAAATCGAGCGATGCATCACGTAATTCATATCATAATATTCACCCTACCTACCATACGTGTAATAAATTTCATCGCATAGAAAAAAACCGATCGATTGGCGTTAACACCGCCATCAATTGGCAGCCGTTAAATCTTAAATGTAATACCAAACGTTCGTCTGTCAGCAGGTTGAACCACACGCCCCCGCTGGAAGCAGGACTGGAAGTTAGGGCAATTCCCACTAAGCTTCTTACTCAGTGGGTAGGTTAGGTACCTAGGTACTTGTACATATTCGAAGAGCATTATGGTGGATAAACAATAACGATGACACATTGAATTGCAATTATTATTTTGTGAATAGTTCTTTTGCTAATAAACTCATTTGCAAAAAAAACGGGCGGTTTTGATTTTCATTCATATTTAAAAAGATACAATACCAAAAAGGTTTCAATCGTTTGTACACGTTACTGGCCGGTTTTAAAAATGCTGTGGTATTTAAAAAAGTACGTTCTAAATTCAATTTTTCATTTGATGTTCATTTTTACAGAAAACCCCTTTTTATCCTACATTTTTGGCGCGAAGTTCCAGAAGTTAACATCGACTTTCATAACTTTTATTCAATTTTTATCGATTAATTTCATATCCTTGACTGTCAAAGCTTTATTTAATGCTGTTTGGCTGTATCAAAAATGGTAGATAAAGTGGTAAAAGCTACCAAAATTATCGCGCTGCTTGAAGAGGGTTGCAGCCAATGTTTCGTGGCTAGGAGGCTAAATGTTAGTCGCTCGACAGTCCAAAGGACCTGGCAGCGATATCAGGAGACTGGTTCCGTCGAGAGAAGGCCTGGTTCTGGAAGAAAACCATGTACCCAACCACGGGATGATCGTTTTCTTGTGAGTCGCGCATTGAGAAATCGCAAATCTTCGTATGTGGATCTTAAGAACAACCTCCAAGAAGTAAGAAATGTGCATATTAGTCTATGGACGGTCAGGAGGAGGCTTCTCGCTGCCAATATACGCAGTCACCGCCCGGCCCGCGGCCCCAAATTACTCCGTGAGCACAGAGTTCACAGGCTTAGGTTCGCTAGAAATTGTGAATCATGGACTCAAGACGATTGGAATAGGGTTTTGTTCTCTGATGAAGCCAGGATATCTCTGTTGGATTGGCCAGCTCGAAGTCCCGACCTCAATCCCATAGAGCATGTCTGGGACGTTCTGAAACGGCGTGTGAGATCAGTACACCCGGCTCCGCAGACCATCAGAGAGCTGAAGAATGTGATTACTGCGGAGTGGGAACGTATTCCGCAAGCAAGTATCCGGGATATACTCGCTAGCATGCCCAGACGAATTCAAGCTGTGATTTTAGCTAGAGGGGGTCACACTCGATACTAAACATTTATCTGCTTTTACTTTATTAAAGAAAAACAAACAAAAAACTTTTTTATTTTTACTTCATGAGCATATGCACTACTAGCGAATATACACTACTAGCGAGGTTTAGCATTATTTCCCATAAATTGTATCTAAATTTTATGAAATACTGATGAAAACGATTATTTTCTTATTAATTTAGCAAATTGTGTGGATAAAACTACCTATAATTATCAAACAAAGAAATATTAACATTTGAAATGGTTCATTGCTTAGGTGCCCGTTTTTTTTGCAAATGAGTGTAGTTTCGGCATAATTATTGATATTTAAACTTGTGTGATTATACTTCAATCATCCGTCAGTGTAAAACAGAACGTGCTACGCGGAGACGAGCGGCGGAACGTCAGGCACTAGATGCTGCTGCCGTTCCCCCCGGCGCTGAAGGCGACAACACTTCTGCCGCAGAGCAGTCATAGGACGAAGGCGGCGGTGCCGCAGGGCCTTCGGGGAGCTCAGGGACCGACACCGCCTCGAAAATGTCAACGGATGAGGGCGGCAGTGCCGCAGAGCCATCCGACGACGAGGGGCCGCGGGCCGGCCGGAGAAGGGACGAGAGCGGCAAATTGGTCGCGAATCATCGATTGTCGTTCGTTAACCCCAATGTCGCTGTACCCGTGAGGAGCTGGTGCTTCCAGGAGGAGGTCGAGACCCTATCCAACCACAGGTACATTCGGATAGAGGTCTCCCGGACTCTCCGATAGCCCAGCACGGGTCACACGGCGATCGCAGCTCCCGCGTTTCCGCGGTGGGCTGTGGAACGACTGGATCAGGACCCATTAGCGGAGGCAGCCATCATTCACTTGTGACTGTCTTCAACGCCCCAGGCAGACGGGGCGGAGACCAAGGCTGGCCGCACTCACTGTGCGTTAAAGCAGATTTGCGATGCGGCCATTCCCCATGTGCGGTGTCTCCCCTCAAACTGCGCGGTGGTCCTGAGACTTGGCAGATCTCGAGGCCATGTGCGTACCCGTACGTCGCACGTACACGATCTGCCAACTTTCTTCTGCCGAAGGCGGGATGGCCTCCAGAGTCGTGGCATGATCTCGATCATGGGGATTGCCGCCTAGCGAGTCGACGCCCGCCAGCATGTCATTGCCTGTTGGGCACGAAAACACGATTCGGTGTCAGGATTGTCGAGACCGAGGTGATTTCGCGTGCGACCCGGCCTCCTTATCGGGGTGGTCGAGGCCCTATTTTCACTGTGAGTGGCACACGCACCCCCGGTCATGGTTTTACCAGAAAGTGATCGGGCAGCTGACAATAGTATTTGGCTAGTCATGGAGCCAGAAATGAGAGCCTATAGGCCCATCGTGCTGCTGGAAGATGCGGGCAAGCTATTGGAGAGAATCCTAGCTGCCGCATAGGCCAGCACCTACGTAGGATCAGTTCCGATCTGTTAGACGCTCAATTCGGTTTTCGGAAGGGACGTTCTACGATCGTGGCTGTGCTGCGCCTAAAGGGCATGGTCACAGAGACAGTCACGGAGGGATGCTGTTGGCGGTCTCTTTGGACATTGTCAGCGCATTTAATAGTCTGCCATTCAACTGCGTCGGGGCGGCTCCAGTATCACGGACTGACTTGATGAGGCATCGTTATTTCGGCAAGCACCTATACAAGGTCGCGAGGAGGCAGAGGACGCCGTCCTGCCACCACTGTGATTGCGATGGCGCAGCACACGCTCGAGGTCTGCGTGGCCTGGGTAGAGCAGCATCGCGAACTCATCGCAGTCCTCGGTGTCGACCATCGCTAGAACGTTGCTCAACAATGTCAGGAACTGAAACGCAGCTGCCGCCTTCTGCAAGGCAGTTGTCCCGCAAAGGAAGACGGTGGAGTGGATTCAAGAGGAATTCCTTTACCACGACACGCTGTGCCACCGGCAAGTTGGGCGGCGCATGCGCAAGTACCTGCGCCTGATGCAAACAGACTGGAGATTAGTCCGCCATCCGCAGAGAAGCCGACCGCGTGAGGGCGACTCTCTGATCAGCAACACTGCGATGTTGCCGGAGCGTCAAAGGGGATGATACCTCCGAACCGGCCACGGATATCATGGAATCATTACCAATGGCAACCCCACTGGCAACAGGGAGGAGGTAGGTTATGGGGTCGCACAACGCGCATCCGTCGCCCTGGATTGATTGGGCGGGATGTGCCCACCAAAAAAAACTACCAAAAAAAGGGGCGGCATAATCGTTATTGCACGCGGGCGATGAAACAGCTAGCGGCGGGCCTGCTCACACATATCTTAAAAATTCAGATAAATCAGTTGTCTCGTGTTTCTCAGCTCAGGCAAACGTTTTGGATATGGAAGAGGAATTAATTCTTATCGCACTACTTTTAGCTTTAAATAATAAAAAAAGAAACGCAACCGAATACATAGGATTCATCCTCTGTTGTGTTGTTTACCAATTTGGAATGAAAATTTTATATATGTATTTCCAACCACGCTAAATCTTTTTTTCCCTGTCGTGATAATCGTCAATGGAAGTGTCCCATATACAAGGGTAGCTTTCAACGCACAATATTTAATTTTCCATGAAACATCACAATTTGCCAAGTCGCAACACGTCTAATAGTTATTGCTCTCAGTGTCAAATGAAAGAATTCATAAACTGAGTCCGGTGTGTGTGTGCTCGCATGTACGAATGTGTAGAATGTACACGCGCGTTATGAAACATAATCTTAAATATTCCGATCCGGCATTCAGAACGCTCGTCAGTACCATTCTTACAGATCGATCTAAGAAAATCATAATCTGAAAAAATCAGAATGTGTGTATGGCATTTCGGGCTTTCTGAATGAATAATATGAATTCAGATTATGGATTCAGAGAGGAATTCCGGATGTATGAGTCCAGACTAATAGGCATTTGTACTTAGTACTTTATATATTAGTTATTAGTGAAATACAGCTTGCTCAATTTACAATTATACATAAATAAAATTACAAGAAAATTGTGTCGCAGAAAAATTAATTAAAATGAATTATGGCCGAATTTCGACCACACGGCGACCACTACTAGTATGAATAAAATTACTATATAATGAATAAGGCGAATTAAATCCGTGTGGTGACGGAGTAAGAATACAATTCACCACCCCTTCTTTTGCTTGTCGATATCGTAAGAAACGACTATAGTCTAACTTTTTATTAGCTGCAGTAAAATGACGTTTTGTGGGTTGCCGGTTTTTGAAGAAAAATAAATAGGGATGTAGCTAAATGAGTGAATCATAAATGAATAATCAGTTTGGTTTTTTTTTTGAGATTTAATATTAAGTTGTAATGTATTTTTTTAACCTATTATTATTACTATACTAGAGGATTGATCTTTTTTAGTGGAAGTATAGGGAGGTACATTCAAAATGAAACAAAATCGTCATAATAATGTTATTTAATTAATCTTTTTCGAAATCACTGTCGCTGTCGCTTTCGGTCACACTAATAACAAATCTATCTGTCACTTCATCTATAATATGATCGAGGTGGCACATTTTATCTTCCTCTTTAATAGTGTGAGACACACAGTCACTCCACTTAGCCGGTGCCACTTTCTTGATTCCTTCTTGGAATAAAGTTTTCACTTCTTGCATTTTATACGTCTTATTATTGTTTGCGACGTGACTCTTTACCTGCGCCCATACCAACTCAATGGGGTTCAATTCACAGTGATAAGGGGGCAGTCTTAAAAGTGTGATACCTTTTTGTGCAGCCATCTCGTCTACGGCATATTTCTCAGTATGATTTTGTTGTTTCACAATATCTATGAGAGTGGCCTTGACCATATTTGGTTCAAACGCAATATTTTTAGTAGTCAGCCACTCTTGAATTCGTGCTTTCGTCCACGACATCTTCGGGATTGTTTCGATCTTCCGAGAGTGATAGGGCGCATTGTCCATTACGACTACTGCATTCGGCTTGAGTTTAGGTAGAATACCGCCGAACCAATCCTCGAAACACTCCGCGTTCATTTCATCATGGTAGTCTTCTGTACCTTTCTTTGCTTCAAACATAAGAAGTCCGTCGACCAGGAAGCCTTCTTCTCCGCCTATGTGACTAATTATGAGTCATTTGCCCTTTCCTGTGGGATTTTTTAATCCCGTAGTCAGGCCGTCTAAAAATGCCTGTCGAGAAGATTTAATACTTCCGTCAATCCAGGTTTTTTTTGTAGTATGACCTGAAAAGAACAAAAAAGAATCATAAGTTTCGACATCAAAACAAAAAGGGAACAAATAGAAGAAACTAAGAGTTGACACGTACCTGCGTTGACCCATGTCTCGTCTTGATAATATATGTATTTTCCCTCCCTACGATATTGTTTAATTAAACGCAGGTAGCGCTGGCGCCATGATATGATATCTTGTCTATCAATAAGCACACTCTTGCGTGATCGAGTAGCGAATTCGAAATTAAGATGCTTCATAATTTTTCTCAATGTCTCTTTCGAGAAGTTGGGCAATCCTGGGTCATCATTTACAACTTGCAGCACCTAAAAATGATTAAAGTTATTACCTAATTGGTTAAGATTACACATGGGATGGGAGAAAACATACATAACGTATAATAAAAAGATGAGTGACGACATGTGTAAACTAACTTTTGCGATGGTGGGTATTTCATTTCTATGAAAGAACTGATGTACAATTCGTCTAACAGCAGTGAATGTGAAATTATCAAGTTTATCTTTAAATGTAAGTTTTGGGCCCGTTTTTTCGGGAGGTTTTGGTGATTCGCTGTCGTTCTCCTTGTGCTCCTTTAAAACGGAATAAACTGTGCGGACGGATATTCCCAAGACTTCAGCCACCTTGTTAACGCATTCACTTGTTTTTGGAACTTTAATGTTTGATTCTGAAGATTTCACTTCAAACACATATTTGTAAACGTTTTGGACCCAAAGTTTTTCAGTTGCACTTAGAGCTACACGTGGCCTTTTTTTCTTAGGAGATAAAAATGTGTCTCCATCTTGCGATGTGCTCGGCAGAGCATCCATGTCTTCAATGTATCAAACAAAAAAAAACTAACACGATTAATGAAAACAGGTAATGAAAAACAAACACAACGTAACATAAGTTTAACAATAATGATAACAAAAACAACGCGCAGTGGGCAAATCAAAGTTATTCATGCACTCAAAACAGAAGTATGAAGCCGAATGAGCGAATGACAACCGAAACAAAATGGCGGTCAAGCGTCATCGTAGCACCGTAACCAAAAACCAGTACTACCAACTTGAGAGAGCGTTTTCTTGAGTGTTACCTTGTATATGTCTAAAAGGATCAACGTTTATACAGCCTTTTATTTACATTAATATTAAATAGAATTTAGTATGATCATTATGAGTCAGCTATGGAACGATTAGATATTCTGTAAACTTTTGTGAACTGAATCACATCCCTATTGAGATTAGGCTGTCAACATTATTTTACGGCATGACATTTAGAAACGTCATTTTACTGCAGCTAATAAAAAGTTAGACTTTAAGGCAGCTATACTCTAAGTGTGTTCCGCGGAACCCTAGGGTTCCGTGATACCTCTGTCGGGGTTCCGCAAGAATTTAGAAATAAAAAAATCAAAACACCTCTCTCTGGTCGCTCCGCGGCTGTGCGGACTCCGCGGCCGCGCGGATACAAAACGCTATGAATGTTATTTATTTATTTATTTGTATTTGTATAAGCTTGTGTTACATTAGCTGGTACAATATCTCATAAGTTTGGTCTCAACAATTTTATACTTGTACAACGCGTTCGCTCTAAGTTTGCCGGTCTGTGGAATGCGCGTACCCTCCCCCACGTGACAACAAAACTTATAATGTGTCATAGTTTTACCCAAATATCTAACGTACACAATTTTTATTGTTACAATTAAATAAAAAATTTCGAACGTCATACACTCATACCTATCGCCAGCGGCAAACTTAAAACGAGCGGGTAGTATACTTGTAAGCGCTCAGTCTCTTTGATAAAAGCCGCCTCTGAATTAGACGCTATAGTTGTCAACTAGCGACTTTCGTCTCTAACTTCAAAGGATAAAGTCGATATTGTTTACAACGCTATTTTTAAATTTCTGTTTTTATTTTTGCTTTTTGTTTATCAAAGGTGCCGACTCGAGTATTTTCGAGAATATTTGAGATCGAGTCTAGGACTAAGTATAAAAGCGGCGATCGCGCGTTGGCGTCGTCATTTCTTCACATAGATCTTGGCTTGCCGACCATCAGGCAATTCATGAAACAGTGCTCCCGCCGCTACTTCGACTCTGCCGCGACACACCCGAACCCATTAGTGGTAAGGGCGGCTTCTTACATCCCCTCTAAAATGTCCGCGATTAAACAACCGCGACTAATACTCGACGAACCCGACGACACTATTACTCACGCCCAGACTGAGGCATACACAGCCCGCGCGGCCTTGACAAATAGTAGTAAATATCCACGTTACCGCCCCCGCCGACGGGGAAGGAAGACGTGTCGCGTTAAAATCATAAACGTGGGAGTGCCCACTTTGCCAGCGACCGCCCGAGCCGAGGTCCGTACCCCACAGGGGGTGCCCTCGGGATGGGTCGCTTAACTTTAAGCGGGTTGAGAGCCCTCAGCGCTCACCCACCAGTCCGGGTAAAGTTGTCACAGCCATCTGAGGCTAACAACTAAGTCACACAAAAAAAAAAAAAAAAAAAAAGTTGGCGTCGTCAGTTGATGATTAGCGTTCGGAGCGATAAGTTACTACCTACTTACAAGCTCGCTAGCGAGAAACTAGTGTTCATTGTTTTACTGCCTGCTGTATTCTGTTGTCTCAGTTTTATACATTTCTTCCCTGTAGGTTCTAAATTTAGTCTCTTATACGCAGTAACGATTGTGCATTATTTAAACCCCACTATCCTGACTTGTAACATTATAAATAAAGAAGAATGGAACGTTGGCTTAAAGGTGTTAAACGTGTTCCAACAACATCTTCTAATGACGCTGAATGTTCAAAAGCAATGCGCGCGGAGAATTTAGCAATCACCGATCCAGAAGATGATGCCACGAGTGCCACGACGTCAAGCTCGACGGTTTCAAAGACGAAAAAAAGGAAGTATGATGAATCTTATATCAGTTTCGGATTTGTTGATTCCAACGGCTCACCTCTCTGCATGCTCTGTAGTAAACTGCTTCCTAATAGTTCCATGGCACCTGCCAAATTGCGTCGACATTTAGAAACCGTACACCCCGAGACTAAAGACAAGAATAAAGAATTTTTTGTTCGCAAAAAAGATCAGTTATTAGAAAGTCAAAAAAATATGATGCATGTAACACAAACTACCAACGAAAAGGCCACGGAGGCATCATACTTAGTTAGCTATCGCATTGCACAAGCAGGTGAAGCGCACACTATCGCTGAGAAATTAATAAAACCATGTGTATTAGACATAACAAAATGTATGCTTGATGAAAAATCTGCAAAGCATCTTTCTACTGTTCCGCTATCAAACGATACTGTTTCACGACGAATCCATGATCTGGCAAGCTACGTCAAACAAGAACTAGTTACACGTCTACAAAATACACGATTCGCTTTGCAAATGGACGAGTCGACTGATGTCGCTGGTTTGGCTATCCTGCTGGTTATTGTGAGATATCCATATAAAAGTTCTTTTGAAGAAGACATGCTTATGTGTTCATCGCTGCTTACAAACACTACCGGGGAAGAAATTTTTAATAAAATAAATATATTTTTTGAAGAACATAATCTCAGTTGGAACAATTGCATTGACATTTGTACAGATGGGGCCAAGGCGATGACAGGTAAAACAGCAGGAGCAGTGTCACGAATGAAAAATAAAGCGCCTAATTGTAGTTCCAGTCATTGTATTCTGCATAGACAAGCACTTGCGATGAAGCAAATGCCGTCTAATCTAAAATTAGTTATGGATGAAGCGGTAAAATAATTAATTTTATCAAATCACGACCACTACAATCCCGATTGTTCTCATTATTGTGTGAAGATTATGGCAGCAAACATAAAACACTGCTGCTCCATACAGAAGTGCGATGGCTGTCTCGGGGAAAAACTTTAACAAGGCTATTTGAACTTAGAGCCGAGTTACAAATGTTTCTTTCAGCAGATACTTCTTTTAATTTGAAGGACCGTTTGTATGATAAAACTTGGTTGTTCCGATTGTCTTTTATGGCGGATATCTTTCAAAAACTTAACGAATTAAATTTATCGTTGCAAGGTAAACAGACAACAGTGTTTCAGGCCTATAATAAAATAACTGCTTTTAAAAGAAAATTAGATTTTTGGATCATTTGCATTGGTAAGAAAGAAATAGAAAGTTTTACGTTACTCAGTGAGTTTGTTAGCGAAAACGACTCAGAAATGTTTGAAGATAATGTGTTTGAAGAATTGGTCCAATATCTCAGTTCGATGCGCGCATCTTTTGAAAAGTATTTTCCCGAAGAACACAATACAAAAATTAAAGTGAACTCCTGGATTCATAATCCTTTTTTACCCAACTTGGAAAAGCCTGAAAACATGTCAAATGAGATATATGAATCTCTTTTAGAAATGTCATCAGACACAAGTATGGAGTCATTGTTCAAAACGACGCCTCTTAATGATTTTTGGTGCAGAATCCAAGATGAATATGCAATGCTTGGCCAAATGGCTCTGGATATTCTTCTCCCGTTCCCAACTACATATTTGTGCGAAACAGGATTCTCTACCTACGCAGCCACGAAAACAAAATATCGCAATAGACTGGACGCCGAAGCTGATATGAGACTCCAACTTTCTTCCATCAAACCTGATATCAAGCAATTGATGAAAAATAAAAAACAGTTTCATACCTCCCACTAGTTAGATTTTTTCTTTTTTAATGTTTTCTATTATTGTCCTTACCAAGTGGTGAAGTAAATAATAATTAGTAACTGATACATTGTACTTTTATTATGCTGATTAATATAGAATACACTTATAAAAATAATTGTTTTATTGTAGGGTTCCATCAAGTATTTTGCTTCCCAAAAGGGTTCCGTCATTTAAAAAGTTTGAGAACCACTGCTTTAAGGGATATTCAATGCAAATAATATCTATACAAAAGAAGGAATACTGGACATATTATGTCGAGTTCAAAACGTAAAGTTTTCTTTAGAGTATTTTTAATGCATGCAATTAAGATATAACTATAGAGGTGTCATCTCATCTCATCATTATCTGAGCCCATATAAGGGTCACTGTTGGTCTCGGGCCTCCTCCACAATGGGAGGGAAATTGATCTACTATACCACACTGATCAGACGACATAGGTTTTTATGTCAAGTTTTCTTTCTCTTGCATATACAGTAGAAACTCGATTATCAGGCCCTCGGTTATACGGATTCACGATTATCCGGACTAACAACCGCGACCTTATTGTACCTCCAATTCAATTTTTTGTAAGCATGAACGTCTCTGAAATGGAATGTCCCGCCTGCGCCCCGCGCGATCGTTATTGTTTTAGTTAATTGGTACGCCGCCGCGCCGCCGCCGCTCTGAGGTGTATACCCCGCGGGATATGTATTTTCATATATCCGACTATCCGGATTTTCGATCATCCGAATGCCTACCGACAACAAATGATCCGGTTAATCGAGTTTCTACTGTATATATATATTATCACATTCGTCAACCACATCGATGTGGAAATGTGGATGCTTCAACCTTATGTCGAGTACTCCTATTTCAACACATCAGACAAGCGTGGTATAATAGGATCTTTTATTGCCGTAAGTGGCAAACGAGCAAACAGCACACCCGATGGTAAGTGACACCACCGCTCATGGACATTTTTTAGGCGCTACCTAGCGTAGAGAAAGTGAAGAAAGTGTGAATCCGTTCAATGAGGTTCGATGCTACTAAAGCCATCTAAAAATCCACCACACGCAAACATTCTCAAAAAGTTGGGCTTCTGGTTCTCTCGCTCACTGAACGAAGTACAGTAACAGATAGCAGTCTCAGTAACAGATCTCTCAGAAAATCGACATCTGAGTAGAGTAACTTAGGCGTCGATTTTCTGTGACTATGTGGTACCTACTATCCCGGACGGACTGACCCGCGGCTGTAGACAGACGACTGTTGACAGTGTGGCCCCACCACATATGTTTCATTTCATTTCCCTCCCACAGTGGAGAAGGCCCGAGCCTAACAGTAGGACGTGCATGATGATGATGAAAATTAAAAGGCTACGTGCCACTTCAATGTGCTAATCCTTCGGACTACGTCGGTTACACCCGTTCTTCTGCGGATATCCGTATTC
This sequence comes from Lymantria dispar, assembly GCA_032191425.1. Classification (NCBI taxonomy): domain Eukaryota; kingdom Metazoa; phylum Arthropoda; class Insecta; order Lepidoptera; family Erebidae; genus Lymantria; species Lymantria dispar. The sequence continues at coordinate 13,822,881 of CM063448.1, forward strand.
CGAATTTGATTACGTATAGAAATACTGAGCATAACCCTCTCCATAGCACTTTCAGCGACTTTGGGCCTTTTTATGAGGCCATCATTTAGAGACCACACTAGTTATAAACCCTTGTGTTCAGACACTGCGGCATATTAGGCGAGAACATCCTCCTAAGTTGCCGAACGCTGCCCAGCCAAGTGGGATTCGTTAACTCTCTGTCTGCCTTATTATATAATCATTTTACCTTTATCAAAATTTAAACCTTTAGATGTGCAAATTTTAAAGATTATTTTCACTTCTAGTGACGAAAATATGTAAGTTAATATTTTAAAATTAATGTTCACTGATAAATGTTAACTTTGTCACGTCTAATAATGGATTAAATTTTGATAAACGTTATTAGAATACAGGATTGTGATAAACATTTGATACATATACGTACTGAATTTTAGTTTTAAAATATATTTTACAAAACCTGTTTCTTCGCGGATAATATACGCTACTTTTCCATAAGTAAGTGGTTTTGCCACAGCTTACATTTATGCGCCTCATGTCGCCCTAGCCGAGGCCGCAGGTGACGTGACTGGGGAATTAGTCCGTCACCCGCCGAGAGGCCGACCGCGTGAGGAAAGACCGACGTCCTCCCCGAGGAGGGGGACGTAGGACGTAGGGGGTAATCCGTCGGGCCGACCACTGATGACAAGTAATCCTGCTCCGATGGTCGGCCCAACGACAAAGGCGACGTGCATCGTGGGTGGGTTGCGGGTGTGCGTGCTTACGCCCCTCTGTCGCCCCGGATGGAGTGGTGCGAGGAGGGCGCCGACCGCAACCCACACCTAAAAAATAAAGCTTACATTTAAATAACTTTTCTGCTTTAAAGGAACATAAGGGCAAAAATGAAACATGCTCAAGTCATAGAGATCCAACATTGTTTTTAAAGAAGCTTATATCGTGCAATAAAACATTCTGAATTAAAAAATATTTATGTTTTGGTACCAACTTGCGCAGGTCTTCTAATCTACTTTCTTATCTCCCTTATCAGTTTATAATAAATTTAAACACTGTGATGATGTAAAAACAACGTGACTAAAGCAAAACAAAACTCATAAAAAAAATAACTAGTCTGTTTGCGATAAGTATACTCGTACTTTAACACCTCTAAACGTTTTGCTCCATTGAAATTAGGTCTTTATTATTTTTTTTATTGCAAACGGTGGCAAACGAGCAAACAGTACACCTGATGGTAAGTGTTGCTGCCGCTCATGGACCTTTACAAGGCCGTTGCCTATCGCGAAGAAAGTGAAGGGAGTGTGAATGCGTGCATTGAGGCTCGGTGATACCAAGGGCACCACCAAAACCTTCCACACGCAAACACCCTCAGAAAGTTGGGCTTCCGGCTCTCTCGCTCACCGAACGAAGCGCAGTAACAAATCGCTACTACTCAGACGTCGATTTTCTGCGAGAGTGTGGTACTGCCCCGGACGGACCGGCCCGCGGCTGTAGACAGGTAACTGTCGACAGTGTGGTCCTACCACTCTTTTTTCCTTTACAGCTCCGTATACGTCTCACTCCAATGAAAGAACCTATACTACGCTAGTAATACATATTGGCAGTTTTATTTTCACACGAATTCACGGCGCTGCTCTGCTCAGATCTGACCAGAATTGGCGCAAAAAAGTCTCATATGCTGTATTCTATCCTCATTACAGTCACAGTATGCTACTGCATACTTATATTGGCAAGGAGAGCACCGATTGTGGGCTGGGCTGGGCCCTCTAGCACGAACATTTTGCTCAATTGTGTAGTTTTCGCCATAGTTTAGTTTCAGTTAAAATTTGTACGAGAATTAGAACAGCGCTCCGTGAGCGTATTTGGAACTAAAATTCGGCAACACGAACGTAATAATTTTTATGATAGTATAGATTTCGAATATGTAGTTACAGTCGAAGTAAACACAAAATGTATGGGAATAGGCAGCACGAATCTTTTTTGACGTATGTTATCGTCTATTTACTATAGTAAAATACTTAAACGTTGTCACCGACATTTTTACAGTGTGAATGGTATCGACAGGAGTTAGACGTGTTTTTTTATAAATTTAAGATTAAAATGTTTTCATTAAGGACAAATAGATCGAGACTCACGGCTTTTTGGAGGAGGAAAGACGAGAATTAAGGTGTGTGAATTTTTTTTAACCCGTTAACTACGAAGTGGTAAGCCTTTTGCCATTCAATTTCGGTTCCACGTAATAGGAAGCAAAGCAATTGCCGTTCCCTGGAACAGTGTTATTGAAGAAATTTTGGCGGGCAATCTAATAACATTGCCCGACCCAGACACGAACCCAGCACACCATACTCATATCATTTAACCAAACAGGCAGTCAAACATTTAGTCATCGTTATCAGCATCATCATCACAGCTCATATACGTCCCATTGCTGGGCTTGAGCCTTCTCCACTATAGGAGGGAAATTGACCTAATATACCTCGCTGGTCAGACGTGTTAGTATAGGGTTTCATTTCAAGTTTTCCTTCTCTTGCACAGATGTTATAAGCATATTGATCCCTTAGTCGTCTTTTACGACTACGATTTGTCCGTGTGGTGACGGAGTAAGAATACAATTCACTACCCCCCTCTCTTGCCCGTGGGTGTCGTAAAAGACAAATAAGGCATCAATATGCATATACCACTTAGTATGTTAAGAAATTATATTAAGAGATATATGTATGTTGATTTCCTCGTTCATCCTGTGGCATAATGATGTTGCTGAAACAACAGTGCCCTAACATAGTAGAAATGCATAGATAACCTCGAAACCGTCCTGCATGACTGCACATATCATGGCCGCACCATGTATATGTAATATCTAAAGTGTTGAAAATTGTCGTTTAGATGATTTTACATCGCATCTACTTGCTCTTATAGCGCCACTATTTATTACAAAAAAAGTGATGAACGATAATAGATGGCGTTAAGAATAATTTTAGCAATAACACTAAACCCGATAACAACATCGTCAAATACAATTTGAACACGTCTTTTCCTCACAAATGAGATCACATGTCTACATTACTCAATCAAATTATACGAATTATATTAATTGCAAAAATATAGTACGTGTGCCCACCAGAAAGCACCGTTTCCCTAGGATATCCTAGGCGATGCGGTCGTAGGACGTAAAAGATTCAAATAGGTGTCTGGACTCGGTAAGTTATTTTAATTTACATCTGCTAAACATGCATATATACAGTCCCTGCAATGCAAGGAATAATAAAACTACAGGTAGTTTCTTCATCTCAGCTCATACACGTCCCGCTGCGGAGCTCGAGCCGCCTCTAAAATAAGAGCGAAATCGAATACTACGACACGCTGGTCAGGTAGGTTAGTATAAGGTTTTATTTCGAATTCTCTTACACTTACATAGATATTATCTGCATATTATATCCCTTAATTTTCTTTTATGACACCCACAAATCAGGGAGTCCTGAATTGTAGTCTTTCTCCATCTCCGCTGGAAAAAGAATTCGCTCTAAATAAAAGGCGAATAATTTGAATTACCAAGTAATGAAGGAATAAGAATAAAATCCAGCACCACCCTCTTCCCCGTGGGTGTCGTAAAAGAGGACTAAGGGATATAATGTGCATGTCCATGTACCATCAGTGCAAGAGAACGAAAACTCGAAAAACACCCTATGCCAACACATCAGACCAGCTAAGGTAAATTTCTCTCCCATAGTGGAAGAGGCCCGAGCCCAATAGTGGGACGTGTCTGGGCTGATATGATGATGAATGAAGCGATAACAAATAAACTTTGCGATCTGACGCACAAGACGGTACACACAGCATTTAGAAAGGGTATGAAAACAGGATTATTTCATAAACATTAATATTTGAACCTTGAATCGAAATTAACAGTTTGATGCATAATAGATAGTAAGTCTAAATAAATATAAATAATATAACACTAGAGAGAACATTAATTTATTCATAAAAATTAAACACATCCACAGAGCCAATGTATTTTCTCCACAGACGATCTTCAACAACACTTCAGATCAATTTAGGGTTGTCACTCCCTATGTACTAACACATACATTGCTAAACATGCTAAAACAGCAAACTGAAACAAATATACACATGATTTATATAACACTGTATTACAAATTATATAACAAATTTACTAAAATAAACTTGATTAGACGACATATCTAAATCTATACTAATATATTAAGTGGAAGAGTTTGTTTGAACGCGCTAATCTCATGAACTACAGGTCCAATTTAAAAAATTCTTTCAGTGTTAGATAGCCCATTTATCAAGGAAGACTTGCTCGATAAATCCTTACTAATATAAATGCGCAAGTAAGTTTGTTTGTTTGTTACACTTTCATGCTTAAACCATCGAACCGATTTCAAAAATTCTTTCACCAATGGAAAGCTACAGCTTGCCATTGATATTACAATATATGGTGATATTACAATATCAGGGAGTAACATAGGCTATATTTTATCCCGGTATTCCCACACGGGAACGGGAACTATGCGGATAAAGCGAATGAAACCGAAGCGAGGGCGGGTTTCTAGTGGGTTATATATCATCACGCTAAGACCAATAGGAGTGGAGCAACAATGAAAAAAATGTTTCAGAATTCGGTCTTTTCCCTTTTGAGAGTTTCCGCTGCATGCACTACATAAACGGTTAGGTTTCGCAAAAATCATGTGAGTCGGAATTCTATTATTTAAAAATATTTTCACTTTCTACATAAACAAAGTCGCGGGTTAAAGTTAGTATTAGCCTAAAGTAACTGATCCGCGCGGACGAAGTCGCGGGCATAAGCTAGTAATATCTATATGGTGACAGGTTAAGAATACAAAGTGTCCACAGCTTACTCGTGGGTGTAGTAAACACTGGCTCAGTCAAAAGCTCAATTTAATCAACACTTTTCAAATTCAAATTCAAATTATTTTATTATGCATAAACCCGGAGAGGGCACTTACATATTGTCAGGTTTACAATTTCCAAAAAAAACATACTACCACCGGATCGGAACGCGACCACTCTCTCATGAAGACATGCCTAGCTGTACCCTCTATTGCAAAAGTCCATGGGGGGGTTAGTATTATTTACGATTAGAGATGCTGCTTGAATATTTGCCTCATAAGCAATAAGAAAAGTTATAAATCCAACTACAATCGTCAACTGACCTCCAAGCATATTATCGTTCTATAAGTAGCCTTATCAGCAACAGTAATGTTAATATGTTGATGAATGGATGTATAAATATATAAGCTAACCCAAAAATTTATTGGATTGCCCATAAATTACTTTAAAGGTACTCCCATTATGTAGTTGTAAACAAATTGCCAAATTTTATCATATAATTACTTTGCTCCTATGGCTTAACATATTGTTTTATAATCTAAAAATAATCTTAGTTGAAAAATGGGATTTAAGTAATCCAAAATAATATTTTAAATGAGATTTATAGATTCAGACAAAGAAACTAGCTTTATAATATAGATCAACATTTTCTCAGCCTATGTAAGTCTCCCTGCAGGCCATGAGCCTCCTCCACAATAGGAGACAATTTGGGTATTTATACCATGCTGGTCAGACAGATTGATATAGGGTTTTATTTCACGTTTTCCTTCTCTTGCATAGATGTTATATGCATATTATCCTTTAGTCATCTTTAACAACAGCCTTGGACAAGATAGCGGTGGTAAATAGTATTTTTATTCTGTTACCTCACTGAAAATGTTGGTAAGTATTATTTTATTTGCTTAAAAATAACATGTAGATAGCAATATGTGGCAAGATATTTCAAAATTATGCCAAAACATCCTGACAAAAGCTCCACATTGTATACAAATTTGACAGAGAATGCTACAAGCTAATTTAATATTTTATAACAATACCCACTATAAGTAAATGAAGGTATTTAAAAATCTATTTAGTATATTATTTACGCATACGCATAAAAATGTATGTTTAAGCGCTTATTCATGACATCAAATTGCCTATACTAATTATTTGAATAAAATTATAATTTAATTTACTTAATTGCCTTCATTTCCTTAATCAAAATGATATATTTATGTTAAAATGTTACACTTTGCTGGCTATGATAAGTAAATAAAATTAAAGTTTTAGCTAATAAAATAGGAGGGAATCAAACTAACAATGGGGTATCTACTAAAATATTGAACTTGTCTTTTTTTTTTTTTTTTTATGGGTGGGCTATGGTAAGCGCACGCGCGGTCCAGTCCGTCCGGGGCGATGAAAGGACGGCGCGCGGGGCCATAACCCACCCGTACCCACGTCACCTCGTTGTTGGGCCGACCACCGGAGCAGATGTGACTTGTCGTCAGTGGTCGGCCCAACGGAATACCCTTTCGGGTAACCTCACCTCTCGACGTCCTGGGACGTCGGTCACCGTCGCGCGGTCAGCCTCTCCGCGGGTGACGGACAATTCCCCGGTCCGATCACCCGCGGCCTCGGCTAGGGCGGCATTAGGCGCAGATACTCGCGACTGCGCCGCCCGAGTCGCCGGCGGCGGAACGTGTCGCCGAATAGGAGCTCTACTCGCACACGATCCGCCGCCTCCTTCCGTGAGATTACGGCCTCACAGAAGGCGGCGACCGCGTCCCAGTTCCTGACGCTGTCGAGCATCTGCCAGGCGATGGTCGGCACCGATAATTGCGACGAGTGAACTTGAAATTCTAACAAACAAACTATGATGGATAACTCATTCTAAACTGGGATAGAAACAGTAACATTAAATGAAAGCAATTAGTTCTAGTACTGTTATAAGTAAAGGCTAGATGGCTAATGTTTAGCATTACAGATATATGCAGTTTATCAACCGTTTCTTAAGTATTGAACTCAAGAAAATAAAATATATTTAAGACTAAGATTATAATACCTTAAACTTTGGATATTCATTCATATAAATTGTGACCATTCCCACATAAGGCAGAAAACCTCTAGCACGTCCTACAACATCCTTTTTTGTGAGCCATAATTGTCCTTGAGCATACAAGCCTCTATCATCAACACTATTATTATCACCTTTTGTTAAGAATTTTACAGTTCCATTGTTCCTGAAATTGAAAAATATACACATAAGATGTTAAATCATAAAGCATATATTAACATCCAGTTTATATGCCAATATATTTAAGATTAACATTAAATATCTTTAAGTAAAATATTTTATTCAGTGTGGTGACAGAGTAAGAATACAATTCATCACCCCCCTTTCTTGCCTGTGGATGTCACAAAAGAGTAAGGAATTAATGCATATAACATATATGCATGACAAGGAAAATTCTAAATGAAACGCGAGACCAATCATTATGACCACCATAGTATAGTAGGTCAATTTCCCTCTCATTGTAAAGAAGGCTCGAGCCCAGCGGGTAGACTGTGATGACGATGATGAAATAATTATGTTTTGTTATTAGAATTACATTCAACTTAGATGCTCTGTGGTAACAGCTACAAATTGTATGAAGTCTTACATTGCTTTTAGGTGTTGTAAAAGATGACTAAGAGCTTACATTGCTTTTAGGTGTTGTAAAAGATGACTAAGAGCTTCACATTGCCCTGGGCCAACTTCATCTCATACTATATGGTCAAGGATTACATTCCCAAGGATAGTGGATGGCAGTTGATAGCTGATATCAAAGGATTGAATTATAGGTAACATCAACAATAACAGGACCAGAAATACATTAAATAGTGTAATTTAAACAAGCTCATCTAGTTATTTGCTCGATTACCAGGAACCCGTAAGTACTACGATAATGATATAAAGAAACATAAAAGAAGAGAAAAGGGTACATAGAGAATACTTACTTTTCATGTAATTTTAAAACTCTGTGAACAATTGGAATATCACGTCCTTCCACTTTGAACACAACAATCTCGCCGACACGCACTGGTTCTTCTGGGTAGTTCGTCAAAAACAACAAATCACCTCTGTGGAAAGCAGGTTCCATACTGCCAGATAGTACCACAACTATTGGACTTTCACTACCAGTAACAACCATAAGACCTTTCCATATCATCAGGGCTGATGAAACTATCATACCAAAACTTAGGACTTGGTAGATGAACTGAAAAATAAAGGTAATAAACGATAAATACAAACCGGTGCATTATTGACGTCAATTTAAAATTCTTAAATTAAATATTACCTGTCGCTTGTTCATGCGCTTCACATCATCAAATATACTGTCCAGCATTTTGATTTTGATAAATAATCTCTTACAAATACGAGAAAACTAATTTCTTTTTGGTTATCACTTTTCCCTGTTGTAGTTTTGTCGACAGAACCACGTCAGATAGGAGTAGAGATTGACATAAATGTACATATCGATACATCAACATTGCAAATTAATTTAATTAGGCTATTTCGCGGTTACTTTTTACTTTATTAACAAAATTTAATTTTTTTAGAGATATTCACATTATAACTATAACAATTTATTATTTACTATGTAAAATATAATATCTTATTTATTAGTCGATTTACTTGTTCGACAAATCATCGACAACGAGCAGGTTTTTGAATATGTATTTGTCGACGCTGCGACCAATAATCGTTTCGTTCCCAAATGATAATCGCAATCCACGTCTAAACTAGAAATATGAGGCATTAATAAAAGTGAGCCGTCACTCAGGACGCCTGGCAGATGTGAAATATTAAAATTATTTTGTACAAGTATATATGCATAAAAAAATAGATTACTACAGGAACTAATATGACATAATGTATAAATAAATAATTGTTTTTTTTCCAGAAAATAATGATTTTATTGAACAAACATTTATTTTCATTAAATACAAGAATTAAAAAATCAAAAATATTTCAAATTGTGACAAATGAATACCTATAGTGTATACTAGGGATAGTAGACATAAGTATGCGAGCTCGATGCAGCGAGAGATAGCGCACAGGCGCTTGCAAAAATTTGGATGATAACTGAAGCGGCGAGTTCTGTTATGGCCATTTTTACACATGTAAGAATACAATTATGTAGATGAAGAGTGATATAACAATTAACTTCCGTTTACACACTGATGTTTATGCACTTTAGTCCTCCCGTGACTATATACGATGAAAAGTGTTTGAAATGTAGGGAAAGCAAATAAAATGCGATAAAATCTGTAGACATAGTTTAGTTTCATATCAACTTTCGTTTAAACAAATTATATATGCAGTTTTCTTTCAGTTCTACGCTTTCATTGTTCTGTGATTTTAATTCATAAGTTCATTTTGCGCTTACTTTTTGTGATGATTTGTTTGACTTTAAAAAATCAGTAGTTAACTGAAAAAAACAAAGCGGTCCTCTAGACTGGCGACAAAGGTGAAAATTTAAAACTATGAACACAGTTGCTATTTTGGATCTTCACTTAGAACGACAAGTTTTTGGTTTTTATGATGGTTTAATTGTGAATTTAAATCATTCTCGAATCCCCTTAAACACACATAAAAAATTAAATAAACATCGGTCCAACCGTTTAAGAGTAATTCAGGGGCATACACACGTACACAAGAAATAGATATATAAAGAAGATACACAGCACTATACGTTAGCTGTATAGCTACAGATATACTGCTATAAGCATGTCAGTGACGCAAATACACGAGATATCACCCATACAGAAAATGTCAAGGCACGCAGCACGTGCGGGTGCTGACGGGGCACGGTTGCTTCGCGAAGTACCTGCACAAGATTGTCAGGTGGGAGAGCACACCGTCCTGCCACCATTGCAATTGCAACGAGGACAGGCGCAGCATACAGTCGAGGTGTGTGACGCGTGGGAGGGGGAGTGCCGTGAACCCATCGCGATTATCGGTGCCGACCTGACGCTGCCGACCATCGCCAGGGAGATGCTCGACAGCGTCAGGAACTGGGACGCGGTCACCGGCTTCTGTGAGGCCGTAATCTCACGGAAGGAGGCAGCGGATCGTGTGCGAGTAGAGCTCCTATTCGGCGACACGCTCCGCCGCCGGCGACTCGGGCGGCGCAGGCGCGAGTATCTGCGCCTAATGCCGCCCTAGCCGAGGCCGCGGGTGATCGGACCGGGGAATTGTCCGTCACCCGCTGAGAGGATGACCGCGCGACGACGACCGACGTCCCAGGACGTCGAGAGGTGACGGTACCCAAAACGGTATTCCGTCGGGCCGACCACTGACGACAAGTCATCTCTGCTCCAGTAGCCGACTACTGGAGCAGAGATGACTTGTCGTGTCTTGGGCTGACCCAACAACGAGGTGACGTGGGTACGTGTGGGTTATGGGCCCGCGCGCCGTCCTTTCATCGCCCCGGACGGAATGGACTGCGCGTGCGCTTACCATAGCCCACCCATAAAAAAAAAGCACACAGCACGTGTGCCAGTCATGAGCTTGTCGGAGACGGAACCCATAAGAATTCCTCTACCAAAAAGTGCCCAATGCGGCTAAAGAAGTTTTCACTTCAAAAACATCAGATAATTTTAGCATAGAACGAATTTTTTGCCTGTGTCGAGTTATAATTATCTTTTCAAGTTCTCAGTTTCTTCATGTCAGTAATGGTCTGTCAGTAAGTCAGAGTGTCGCCCTCAACAGTGTAATGGCCACTGTTAAGGGTATCTTCTGAGAATTTTGGTGAAAACAAAAAGGTATGTATAGCAATTTTATATCATATAGCAACCCGCCCTCGCTTCGCTTCGGTTATAGGTTATAATCGTTTTACCCGCGTAGTTCCCGTTCCCGTGGGAGTACCGTGATAAAATATAGCTTAGTTTACGCCCTGATATTATAGCTTTCCATTGGTGAAAGAATTTTTGAAATCGGTCCAGCCGTTTTGAAGATTACCCGGAACAAACAGACAGACAGACAGACAGACAAAAATTTTTTAATTGCTATTTTAGGCATAGGTGTCGTGCAAATAACCGTGTGAGCATGAAAAAAGCCTATTATTTTGACATTACAAACAGACACTCCAATTTTATTTATTGGTATAGATTCACTACACCTCAGCAGTTTTGCCACTATATATTACATAAAATGCCATCAAAATTATATAATATAACACGTTAAAACACTAAGATATTGAATATAATACAAGAACACCACATGACACTTCAGATTCCCGCCAAAAACTCCGTCAGTCTTAGAATAATAACGTATAGAAGGATAGTGTCAGTACTTCGAACTTTAAAAATTTGAATCTAAAAATATTAATGGCGGGCAGACGATTACACACGTACACACGGAAACTACTATACAAATTATGAAATCAAATTTTGTTTTTATTAACATAAATCGTCGAGATACTTTTAAAAGTAATGTTAAAAACCTTTTTATGTTTTTCAAATGTGTTGTGGCACCATTTGAATGCACAAGCCGTCATAATTACCAATTTATTTTTTAAGAGTTGCGTACATTCGTGCAGTGCAATGACTTGTACATTACGGGACTGTTCCGGCGTAAGCTCCATTAGGCTCCAATTGAAATGCCTCACTTTTTGTGCGTGGTTCTATATGTTATTATTCTAAGGTCAAAGTATTCTTCTTCTTCTTCTTTTTTGTCTTGGCAATATAATTAACTTTTCAAGTTCTCAGTGTCTTCATGGCAGTAATAGTCTGTCAGTAAGTCAAAGTGTCGCCCTCAACAGTGTAATGGCCACTGTTAAGGGTATCTTCTGAGAATTTTGGTGGAAATACAAAGGTATGTATAGCAGTTTTAAATCATATTCACTACACCTCAGCAGTTCTGTCGCTATACATTACATAAAATGCCATCAAGATTATTTAACATAACACGTTAAAACACTAAGATATTGAATATAATACAAGAACACCACATGACACTTCAGATTCCCGCCAAAAACCGTCAAAGTATTCGTCTGGTTATCGAGATATAATATTATAATAATATTTATATTATTTTATTTTTATTTATTTATTTTAAATAATATTTATATATCTTAATTATTACCCACTAAATACATTAATATGCACTAAATAGCTCTATTCATAAAATTTAAGTGATAATTAATTTCTGTTATAAAAAAGTTACGTTCTATCGCATCTAGTGACAGGATCAAAAGTATTCGGTGCAAACTAATGAGTCGCAAATAATCGATTACACTTATTTGCAGTTAAGTCAGCTGACAACTGAGTTTTGAATTGTTGTAATAGACAACACGTTAAAATTGTATCAGGGAGATATAAAAATCTTCTCATCATACCTATAACATGAAATAAAACAACCAAAATATTTTAATATTATTTTATTATAACGAATCGTCGGTTTCTTCATACAAACTCGAATCGTCGCTTGAATCATCTGCAGTGTTTATTATTAACTCTTGTGTAGGTATGTTGTCAAATTCAATTTCCCGATCCCAATCAGAGAATATTATATTTTTTGTCTTGTTGACGACACTCGCCCAGTTTTCAGGCGTCACACTAGCACATGCGTTTTTTAAAAGTTCAAGCATTTTATTTGCTGTGAAAGGAGGAGTTGTATTGTTTCTTGCGGCGTGTCCTTTTACTTGTGCCCAGATAATTTCAATTGGATTATATTGACAGTGGTACGGAGGAATTCTGATTACAACATGCCCATATTCTGCTGCCATTTCGTCGATGACATATCGTTTTGGCTGCTTTTTACTTTTTAATATTTTAAGTAATTCTACTTTTAGTAGGGATTCGTCCACATCTTCCACGAATCACGAATTCATTCATCACGAAGCCAGTTTATAATCTCGTGATTTTTGTTGGCCTGTGTTGGCATTTTATTAATTTGGCGAGAGTGATAGGGTGCATTATCAATAAATACTGTTGATGGCTCTTCAAGTGATGTAAGTATTTCTCTGAACCACTTTTCATACACGTCCGCAATCATCTCCTCATGATAGTCTCCTGTTTTTTTTTATTTGAACGCTAACAGAGCGTCTGGTACAAATCCCTTTGTAGTTCCCGCATAGCAAATGATGAGGCGTTCACCTTTCCCCATTGGCACTGCAGAAGTAGAAGCAGCAGTATCGTCAGTCCAACCTTTTGGTATGGAATGATTGGCATTGAGCCAAGTTTCATCTGTGAAAACGACATTCGACCAGTCTTCTATTTTCTTCGCTTGTCTTAAAAATTCACAGCGAGACAAGGCTATATCACGACGTTCCATTAAAATTTTTCTTTTGTCGGATTTCTTATACAAGAACCCGATTTGGTGCAGCACCTTCGGCAAAGAAGATTTTTGACCACGAAACAAGCCACAATTTCGTAGAGACGCTACTAATTTTTTCAAAGTAGGAATCTCTTTGCGTGTGTAATAATTGTATATATGACGACGAATAGCATCAGTATCAAAACTGTCAATTGCTGTCACTTTACGGGGCTGACGTTTTTTCTTAGGCGTAGATAGCTTGTTCTGTTCAATACCACTACTACCATAGGCTTCTTTAGTGATTTTCGCCACCGTTGGAGCACTAATACCTAATGCTGCTGCAACACGGTCTCTAACTTGGGTTACTGGTATAAGGAATCCGCCATTGCAGCTTTCCTTTTCAAAAAATTCACGAAGCCGCAGCACTAACTCTCTGGATTGTCCTTTAAGCCATACCTTTCGGCATTTTGCAAGTAAAATCTTACTGGGAGGAACGATACGCTCAACTCAATCAAAGTAAGAACAATGAAATCAATACGGTGGAATATAAATACTCAACACAGCGTATGAAAAATATGAAAGAGCACTCGGCGAACAGAAATGTGACTAGCACGGGAGTCTTGTTGCGAGTGACAGACAACACAACAAAATGGCGTCGCCGGCGCGCCATTCAGTGTTGCCAATTCGGCTTAAAAAAAAGGGGTAGGCTGGATGAGAAAATTAGTGATTTACTACCGCAGACGAGGGCGCCATTGTCTCTAAGTAAAGTTTGGAGCAGCGGACCCCGCTTAATGGAAAAATGCTTCATAAAGTAGTTATTTTTTATTTTGCAAAGTACAAAGTAAAATATTTTGGGAGGACTGAATTAGTGGGTATGCAAAAATTAATGTGCCCAAATAACAAATATATTTACAGAAGTGAAGTTTTTAAATAATATGAAATATGTATTTAAGCAAAAATAAAATATCCGTGTTAAATCGATTAAAAGTTCTTCCTGACTAAAATCGATTATTACAAAACATAGTATCCGTAATACATTGGTACAACACTAATTGATCAGAATTCGACCTGCCAAAAGTAAAATAAATGGTTGGAACGAGTATAGTCGCCTTTTACAACACCCACGGGCAAGAGAGAGGGTGGTGAATTGTATCATCACTCCGTCACTATATTATATATTTAATACATAATACATATTAAAAGAAATAGGCCATATATATTTTATATTAATTTGAATTTTTGGTATTTACTATTATAGGGCCAATGAGTGTAATAATTCAGAACACGACTGTTACTGCTGGCGTTATCTGTTAGAGAACTAGACCTTTAAAATAATGTAAATAGAAAGTTTTGTATATTGCTAAATGTACAAACAATTTCCTATGTTAAAGTAAGTATTAAAAAATCATGTATTTTAAAATATAGGCAACAAAAATAAATACGTAAGAAAAATTAATGTTTGGATTGGAAAATAAAGAATAAATGAAAATAATTTATTGTATGAATTATTTATAGCTGATATGGGTCATAATAAGATAATCTTTAAAAATAAACTTAAAAATTATTACTAGGTAGAAAACTTCGCGAGGGACTATTGATATTATAAGAAATTACTACTTTTGCCGACTACATCATCCATGGTTTTATACTCTTTGGCTCAAACTCTGCCCTCGTATGTTATATGCGGAATCGTCGGGATAAACAGTTTTGTTTACTAGCATCTATACCCAAAGATGGTCAGTTACATTGTAGGTTCACCTATGTCGCCTACTACCTTGACCACACAAAGTAGGGCTTGCCTTACTGTGGAAGCGACAGAGCCAAGGTGGTTACGCCCATACGGTGTTCACAAAGGCGGGATGTGTATTGAACAAGGCACATCCGTGGATCTTACTAACGAAAATATTTGCCGATATCAATGCAGTCGTCAACGCTACTCGTACATAACTCATGAAACAAAAATAATGTATGCTAAGGCTAAATGAATAGTTAACGTAAACGTGCACCATAATTTTAAGAGCGTTTTCGGTAATAAGCGGCCGTAAACCCAAAAATGTGGTTTTTTGAGGACTGGTTACTCGTTCATGATAATAGCTTACTAAAAATTTATATAACCACTACATTAAACACGTCTTTATATTGTGTTTGTATAGAATTATAACTCAATATTGTAACTATTTTATTAAAAGGCAAGGGTATTTTGAACTTAAGTTCATGACATTTTACGAAAACGCTGAGTTTTGAAGTTCAGGTACGAATAAACCATAAGCCATGGCAGCTCGAAAAAAATTGTAGATGTTAGGCAAATTACTGTTCTTGTGTATGTACAAAATGAAATTCAAGATTTCCCCCTTTTAAAACTGAAAAAAAAATATTTCCTTAAGATTAATTTGACGAAAATGGCTCCTGTAAAACATTTAATTTTGTGAATAATCTAACCTTGGAACATTTAAAAAAATATCCACTATTTGTTCGACTATTGTAGAAGCAGTAAAAAAAAAACAAATTGAAATACGAATAATCACCCTCGTAATTAAATTTTAAATATTACTATAAATTGAACGGCATAATTGTTCATAAGCCAGTCGAAGGATAGGCCAGAAGAGATTTGTCGCTGTTCGCAGAAACAACACAAGAACATTCGCGCGGACCGCAAGACGTTCACATTCGCTCCGATGTTACGCTGACTCGCGTTGGCGTATTCACCGGGGGCTTGTCACCGTCGACATCGAAGCCCGCAAGTTGTGGTCGCGAAGCTCTTCGCCTCAGCAGCATCATTGTTGAAAAATATCATCCAACAACAAGCCATAATATTGGCTACCATATAACCATCTCCATCTAATAATGGACCGAAAAGGCCCCTTTCGGGGCCAACCAGCATCGACGAGCGCGCCCCAGCCGCAGCCGTCGATTCGGAAGACCCGCCCGAAGAGTCCCACGCCCTTTGCCGGGGGACTTCAAGGAAAATCAGCCCAACATCGTCGTTCGCTAGATAGTGTGCTAAGTGGCGCCACTGTAGTAGCGGACCGAACAGGAACCATTCCAAGTGCAAGAATTCGCCGTCAGAGGCGACACTCGCGCGCAATATTATTACGAAGCGAAGCCAAGTTCACTAGTGGGCAATCAACCTGGTCCACTAGTGGGCTTTCAGCCTCCACAGAAACCCCCGGTGCACCCAAGAACAACACCCCCTCGCGCATCTGCAAGTGCGAAAAGGGTGGAACCATCGGCGCCGGCCCAAGAAATGGCACCCCCCCCGCCCCGTGGCGGGTGGTAGTCGTGCCCCTCCTGATGCCTGGTTTCAACAACCAGCCATCCCTTCGTCATCGTTAGCGACCACTACGGTGCTAACACGACCGATACCAATGAAGAGGACTCCACCTAAAGAAGTCCATCTTAATCCGCAGGATACCGAGAGCCCAGCGGACGCACCAGCATCGTACTACGCTGTTAGGGGACTCGTGAGCGACTACGAGCCCTCCGATTCTTCAACGGCGCCCGACGCACCAGCTGCCACCCGCAAACTACACTACATCGACCCGGCGGACGTGGTTATTCATGTGAAGAGGAGCAAGACGAAGCAAAAGGCACCGTCCGCGTCCTCCACTGCGTCTGAAGAACAACCGCAGCCCCTCCGCCCGAGAAGAAAGCGCAGCTCGGACGAGGAAGAAGTGGCCCGAGCCAAACGCAGCTGTGCGAAGGTGAAATCTCAACCTCCTTCGCCGGCGGCCTCCTACGCCGCGGCCGTCGCGACTACAGTCGCCGGCCCCGCCACCCCCGCAGCCTCCGTGCCCCGTGTCACCGCACCGCGTGCCAGAGCCGCAGCCGTCGAGCACACAGCCGTCGTGCACGCAGCCGCCGAGGCCGCTGCCACCAGAAACACCGGCGCCACACAAGGCGCCTCCCGGGTGAGTCCTCCACCCACAGTTACAATGACAAATAAGCCTAGATACCCGCCGTTAGTCGTAGAAAACTTTCCGAACTGGGACTACCACTTGGGCGAAATTAAAAAGCGCCTAGGGAGGACCGCCTATGCCCGTCCATATGGCAAAGAGATACGCTTTTCGCCGCAAGATGAAGATGAGTATAGATTGGTACAACGATACCTCACGGATATCGAAAAAGAAACTAATATAAATTGGTTTTCGTACTCCCTTCCAGAGGAGCGAAACCTTAAAATAGCTATAAGAGGCCTCCCCTACGATGTCGCTCCGGAGGACGTCGAGGAGGAGCTCCGTAATCTAGGCTATAACCCGGAATACGTCAGGCCAATACGCGCCCGCGGAGACAGACCCGGGTGTATACTGTTCGCCGCCATAAAAAGGGAAAGGGATACATTACCTGGCATCTATGACGTCACGGAGATGCTAAACATCCCCGGCATTAAGATAGAGGCCTGGAGGGGACAGAGGAAACTGGCGCAATGTCATAGATGCCAGAAATTCCGCCACTCAGCTATCAGTGCCACAGAGCCATACCATGTGTGCGCTGCGGGGGTGAACATGCGGCCAGGGACTGCCCCAGGCCAATTGAAGAACCCGCCACTTGTGTAAACTGTGGCGGGGAACACCCAGCAAACCATATAAATTGCCCCACCTTCAAAAAGGAATCAAAGGTGCGGAGGGCAGGCACCGTCGCCATTTCCCGGGAACGTCGCCCGAGATCAACCTCGGCCCCGAAGGAAGTTCACCCCCACCCCATCGATGAAACGTCAGCTGGAGTGACGTTAATGGCGGAGGCGAACCCACCAACCGAACGCGGAGCTCCCCTCAAAAAGAGGCGGAAGAAGAGGAAGGGGAGGGGGAAGGATTCTTCAGTCCCTTCAGAGGACGAAACTAAAGGCAAGCCTAAGAAGGGTAGCGCACAAACTACCTCTTCCAATGCACCGATTACCCACGAGAGTCGGACTAACCCACCTCCCCCCGTTGCGGGAGGACTTTCCAAAAAAGTTAGGGTGGCCAAACCAAAGGCCGAACAAACCACTACTGAAGCCGAACAAACCACTACTGAAGCCAAACAAACGCTCAAAGCAGTGGTGGACTCGTTACAAACAATTGTAACCGCCCTCGACGATGAGCAGGTGAGTGATCACTTTATCAAAGTATTACTCACCAGCATCCAGACGATTATAAGCCTCCATCTTCGCAGCTAAACTAAAGATAGTGCATTGGAATGCCCGTGGTCTCCAGAGAAAGGCCACGCTCTTCCGCCTCTTACTGCAGGAACAGGACATAGACGTGGCGCTTATAAGCGAGACGCACCTGGGACCTGCAGAAAAAATAAAATTCCCGGGTTACCTCGCTTATAGGAGGGACGACAGGGAAGACCTAGCCAAAAACTACCGCGGCCTGGTAGTACTCGTCAAGAGGCGAGTCGTACACCAGCCGATACCACCACTCACCCTAAATTCCCTTCAAGTACTCGGAATAGAGGTACTGCTAGGAGGGTCACCGCTACAACTCTATGCGGCCTACAAACCTCCTGATCCGCGTTACCTCGACGTGAACGACATCACCAAGTTGCTGGATGTTCCGCAGAAAGTGATTATTGCAGGAGACATGAACTGCAAACATCCAGCATGGAACTCCGTCAGGCGTAATCGCTCAGGTGTACGACTCCACCAACTAGCAGATGCCCGGGGGTATGCGGTGTTGGGTCCTGAAGTTCCCACCCATTACTCGGAACACTACACCCATACCCCTGATGTGTTGGACATTCTGGTCCTTAACGACATCAACTACCAGGTCACGCAGGTAGTCCTCGATGACCATCTCTTATCAGACCACCAACCTGTGCTAGTAACACTTGAGGTAGAGCCTACCAAGGATTCCCCTCCAGCGCCACGTCACAAACAGGACTGGACGAAATTTAAGGAAGTGCTGGAGACCACCTCCGTGACTCGGCACATCAGCTCCGCGGCCGACGTAAACATCTTAGCCGAAGAGCTAAACGCCTGCATTTCCGAGGCCATGAGCGTCACAAAAATTGAAGTCAAACCCAGCAGACTACCACCACTACCCCATCATATTAAAAACCTCCTTCATAAGAAAAGAAGACTCCGTAAAGAGTGGCAGAGATCCAGATGCCCTCAATTAAAGACGACGCTCAACCGGCTCGCGGAGAGAGTGAAAGCCGAGTTGCGCGACTATGCCGCCGAGAGCTGGGACAACTACATCGCCAACGCCGAAGATGACTGGTCTTCGTTACACAGACTCTGCCGAAGACTAAACGGCACTCCAGCTCCGGTGCGCCCTCTGCTCCATGGCGACGGGATTCCACGGTACAGAGCAGCGGACCGAGCGGAAATCTTTGCCGACCACCTGGAGGAAATGTTCAGGCCTAACCCCCCGCGGATACGGCCCCCGCGACTGCAGCCGCAGTAGATCTTGATTTTGAAATCAACAGCCTCATGGATGAACTCTCTAGGCCAGCTATACTCTAAGTGTGTTCCGCGGAACCCTAGGGTTCCGTGATACCTCTGTCGGGGTTCCGCAAGAATTTAGAAATAAAAAAATCAAAACACCTCTCTCTGGTCGCTCCGCGGCTGTGCGGACTCCGCGGCCGCGCGGAGACAAAACGCTATGAATGTTATTTATTTATTTATTTGTATTTGTATAAGCTTGTGTTACATTAGCTGGTACAATATCTCATAAGTTTGGTCTCAACAATTTTATACTTGTACAACGCGTTCGCTCTAAGTTTGCCGGTCTGTGGAATGCGCGTACCCTCCCCCACGTGACAACAAAACTTATAATGTGTCATAGTTTTACCCAAATATCTAACGTACACAATTTTTATTGTTACAATTAAATAAAAAATTTCGAACGTCATACACTCATACCTATCGCCAGCGGCAAACTTAAAACGAGCGGGTAGTATACTTGTAAGCGCTCAGTCTCTTTGATAAAAGCCGCCTCTGAATTAGACGCTATAGTTGTCAACTAGCGACTTTCGTCTCTAACTTCAAAGGATAAAGTCGATATTGTTTACAACGCTATTTTTAAATTTCTGTTTTTATTTTTGCTTTTTGTTTATCAAAGGTGCCGACTCGAGTATTTTCGAGAATATTTGAGATCGAGTCTAGGACTAAGTATAAAAGCGGCGATCGCGCGTTGGCGTCGTCAGTTGATGATTAGCGTTCGGAGTGATAAGTTACTACCTACTTACAAGCTCGCTAGCGAGAAACTAGTGTTCATTGTTTTACTGCCTGCTGTATTCTGTTGTCTCAGTTTTATACATTTCTTCCCTGTAGGTTCTAAATTTAGTCTCTTATACGCAGTAACGATTGTGCATTATTTAAACCCCACTATCCTGACTTGTAACATTATAAATAAAGAAGAATGGAACGTTGGCTAAAGGTGTTAAACGTGTTCCAACAACATCTTCTAATGACGCTGAATGTTCAAAAGCAATGCGCGCGGAGAATTTAGCAATCACCGATCCAGAAGATGATGCCACGAGTGCCACGACGTCAAGCTCGACGGTTTCAAAGACGAAAAAAAGGAAGTATGATGAATCTTATATCAGTTTCGGATTTGTTGATTCCAACGGCTCACCTCTCTGCATGCTCTGTAGTAAACTGCTTCCTAATAGTTCCATGGCACCTGCCAAATTGCGTCGACATTTAGAAACCGTACACCCCGAGACTAAAGACAAGAATAAAGAATTTTTTGTTCGCAAAAAAGATCAGTTATTAGAAAGTCAAAAAAATATGATGCATGTAACACAAACTACCAACGAAAAGGCCACGGAGGCATCATACTTAGTTAGCTATCGCATTGCACAAGCAGGTGAAGCGCACACTATCGCTGAGAAATTAATAAAACCATGTGTATTAGACATAACAAAATGTATGCTTGATGAAAAATCTGCAAAGCATCTTTCTACTGTTCCGCTATCAAACGATACTGTTTCACGACGAATCCATGATCTGGCAAGCTACGTCAAACAAGAACTAGTTACACGTCTATAAAATACACGATTCGCTTTGCAAATGGACGAGTCGACTGATGTCGCTGGTTTGGCTATCCTGCTGGTTATTGTGAGATATCCATATAAAAGTTCTTTTGAAGAAGACATGCTTATGTGTTCATCGCTACTTACAAACACTACCGGGGAAGAAATTTTTAATAAAATAAATATATTTTTTGAAGAACATAATCTCAGTTGGAACAATTGCATTGACATTTGTACAGATGGGGCCAAGGCGATGACAGGTAAAACAGCAGGAGCAGTGTCACGAATGAAAAATAAAGCGCCTAATTGTAGTTCCAGTCATTGTATTCTGCATAGACAAGCACTTGCGATGAAGCAAATGCCGTCTAATCTAAAATTAGTTATGGATGAAGCGGTAAAAATAATTAATTTTATCAAATCACGACCACTACAATCCCGATTGTTCTCATTATTGTGTGAAGATTATGGCAGCAAACATAAAACACTGCTGCTCCATACAGAAGTGCGATGGCTGTCTCGGGGAAAAACTTTAACAAGGCTATTTGAACTTAGAGCCGAGTTACAAATGTTTCTTTCAGCAGATACTTCTTTTAATTTGAAGGACCGTTTGTATGATAAAACTTGGTTGTTCCGATTGTCTTTTATGGCGGATATCTTTCAAAAACTTAACGAATTAAATTTATCGTTGCAAGGTAAACAGACAACAGTGTTTCAGGCCTATAATAAAATAACTGCTTTTAAAAGAAAATTAGATTTTTGGATCATTTGCATTGGTAAGAAAGAAATAGAAAGTTTTACGTTACTCAGTGAGTTTGTTAGCGAAAACGACTCAGAAATGTTTGAAGATAATGTGTTTGAAGAATTGGTCCAATATCTCAGTTCGATGCGCGCATCTTTTGAAAAGTATTTTCCCGAAGAACACAATACAAAAATTAAAGTGAACTCCTGGATTCATAATCCTTTTTTACCCAACTTGGAAAAGCCTGAAAACATGTCAAATGATATATGAATCTCTTTTAGAAATGTCATCAGACACAAGTATGGAGTCATTGTTCAAAACGACGCCTCTTAATGATTTTTGGTGCAGAATCCAAGATGAATATGCAATGCTTGGCCAAATGGCTCTGGATATTCTTCTCCCGTTCCCAACTACATATTTGTGCGAAACAGGATTCTCTACCTACGCAGCCACGAAAACAAAATATCGCAATAGACTGGACGCCGAAACTGATATGAGACTCCAACTTTCTTCCATCAAACCTGATGTCAAGCAATTGATGAAAAATAAAAAACAGTTTCATACCTCCCACTAGTTAGATTTTTTCTTTTTTAATGTTTTCTATTATTGTCCTTACCAAGTGGTGAAGTAAATAATAATTAGTAACTGATACATTGTACTTTTATTATGCTGATTAATATAGAATACACTTATAAAAATAATTGTTTTATTGTAGGGTTCCATCAAGTATTTTGCTTCCCAAAAGGGTTCCGTCATTTAAAAAGTTTGAGAACCACTGCTCTAGGCCGATAGCTCCTGATGAAAACCCAGTGATAGTGACACCATCACTGGTTCGGGCGACCATTAAAACCCTGAAACCAAGAAAGGCCCCGGGCGCAGATGGCATTACAAACGCCGCTCTTAGGCAACTGCCAAAAACGACCATTGCGTCGCTGACTCGCCTCTTTAACGGCATACTGCGCACCGGGGTTTTCCCCTCAAACTGGAAGGAAGGGAGGATAATAATGCTCCCCAAACCAGGGAAGAATATCCTGTTACCAGGTAGCTATCGTCCAATATCTCTTCTATCATCGATCTCGAAGACGTTCGAGAAGATCCTACTGCGGCATCTAACTCCCCACATTACGCCAATACCGGAGCAATTCGGGTTTAGGCCTGAGCTCAGCATAACGCTCCAATTGTCAAGGGTACTGCACCGGATCACGGCTGCCTGCAACAAACGCGAAAAGGCCGTTGCAGTATTCCTCGACATGGAAAAAGCCTTTGATAAAGTCTGGCACTCCGGTCTGCTGCTCAAGCTGTCAACAACATCGACACCCCGTCGCATCTTGAGGGTGGTCTCCTCCTTCCTCCACGGACGAACATTTTGAGTGGTGGTGGCAGGGGAACTTTCCACCCTCCGACCATCTCAGCCGGGGTCCCCCAGGGCAGTTGCCTCTCACCTGCCTTGTACGCCCACTTCACTGACGATATCCCCACTATCCCAGAGACCGAGCTCGCCCTCTTTGTGGACGATGTGGCGCTCACCACAGTCAGTCTAAACGCCCACCATGCAGCCACTAAGATGCAACGTGCCCTCGACTTACTCCCGCCATGGCTCGATAAGTGGCGGCTGTCAGTGAACGTGGGCAAAACTCAAGCCATAGTCCTGGGGAGTCATAACTATAAAGTTCAGCCTCCACCACTCATACTCCAAGGTCAGCCCATCCCTTGGAAGAACCAAATAAAATACCTCGGGTTGACTATTGATCGAATTCTTTCCATGGGGCACCATGTTAAAACTATCACCAATAGATCCAAGGTATCTCGTGCCTCTCTAAAACCTATTTTCTCTTCCAGACTGCCCCTTCGCACTAAGCTGGGGATATATAAACTCTACATCAGATCCGCACTCACATATGCGGCTCCCGCGTGGTATGGCCTCACCAGTACCACAAATAAAAAGCGCCTCCAAGCCCAACAATCCCTAGCTCTCCGTAATTTAACGGGGGCCCCTAGGTATGTCAGAAACCACACCATCTCGCGCGACCTTCGGATAGAGGATCTTTCCGACTTCGTGCGGCGACTATCTTCCAACATGTTTTCCCGCGCAGACGCTTCTCAGTGGGACCACATTCGTGGTATTGCCCCACTCCACGGCCGTCCTCCTGACCTCTATCCGAAGGACAGGCCATACCCGCGAGATTTCGCAGGACCTCCTGCACCACTACCACCGTCGTGATCCCTTCCCTCTGGCACGCCAGAGTCACCATTCGTCCTACCCATCCCAACTATCTTCCCTTCTATCCCGCCCCGTTTTCTAAACGGGGCCCGGGGGGACTCATAATCCCCCCACTCTGTACCACCAGGAAATACCCCCCTCCGGGATCCGCTGCACCCCAGGGCATTTACGCGTACTCTGGTGAAGTACACGTACTATGCTGGGTGGCACCGGTCCCCCGGTGGGTGGGTATAAATTCAATTACCAATAAATTTCCACACCTCATCAAGACACCATATAGCCCGGTCCTCCACGCGATCAGTCCCTCGGTAGTCGCTGGTCGTCTTAAGCTGGACCTCCCCCGGGGCAACCGGGGGTCTCATCCGGCTGAGACTGACCGCCTCCGAGGGTGAAGAGCGGAGGGGACCCGGCCATGAAAAAACCCAAGGACGCGGCACTCGTTAGTGTCGAAGTTGCAGCCACGGACAGAGGGCCTAAGCCCTGGCACCGTTACTTCCACCCCAGGCGGGGTGGAGGGAATAGTCGAAGTCATAAGCCAGTCGCGCGTTGGCGTTCAACGGAGCAGGGTCATGTCGCTCTGGCTCTCGCCGGTCAGTGCAAAAAACGACAATACGAACTTGAGCGTATACTGCGACTGATCGGTTTTGATTCGTAAGTATTTATTACTACCTAATTCTGTTAATTACTTTCATGCGATCTCTATTAAGAATAATATAGAATCTTTTTACGTTTTAGGTGATGGGTCGAAAAAGCAGATTGTATCTTGGGAACAAAATCGGTTACAAGGCAAGGAAAAAGAGAACACACGACAAAACTGTAAGGTACTTAAAGTTTCAAAAGAGTAAACGAAAAGAAAAGTGAGCTGTCACTCAGGACGCCTGGCAGATGTGAAACATCAAAATTATTTTGAAGACGTTACCGCAAAGCGTGGCGTTAACGCCGCTTTTAATGCCACGCGATGACCAGGTTCACCCTCGCCTATAGATGTTTCACATCAAAAATCACATTTATACAGCCTCATCTTCTGAACATTATCAGCTAACTCAAATTTAATGTTTAATAATTACTAACCATACACAATATAATTTTTTCATAGAGAATCATTTTCTTCTTGTACTAGCAATAAATATGTAGTAAAATGTAGGTCAAAATTTAATAACTTATTTCTGTAATGGATAGATTTAAATCTCTGACTGGACTTGTTAGACATCCATGGCCATGGCGACTAGGGCCATACTCGACTACTGCACAGCAGCCACGGAGGCAGCGTGCCTCTTGGCTGGAACTCCCCGGTGGGACCTGCAGGCAGAGGTACTCGCCGAGCTTTACCGCCGAATATCAGAGACGCGAGCCACATATAGTCACGATAGACAAGTACCTGCGCAAGCTCGTTAGGAGGGAGAGCACACCATCCTGCCACCACTGCTATTGCGACGTGAGCACGGCGCAGCACACGCTCGAGGTGTGTGCCTCGTGGGCAGAGCAGCGCCGTGAACTCGTTGCAATCATCGGTGCCGACCGGACGCTGCCGACCATCACTAGGGAGATGCTCAACAGCGTCAGGAACTGGGACGCGGTCACCGCCTTCTGTGAGGCTGTCATCTCACAAAAGGAGGCGGCGGCTCGTGTGTGATCGATCTTTGGTGACACGTTCCGCCGCCGGCGACTCGGGCGGCGCAGGTGCGAGTATCCGCGCCTGATGCCGCCTTAGGTGAGTCCGCGGGTGACCTGAGCGCGTGACGGCGACCGACGTCCCGGTATAGGGACGTCGAGAGGTGAGGGAGGGAAACAATTTATAATTCTGCGTAAAATTATAAAAAAAAAACAATTTTTTTTTTTAAATTATTACACAATAATGTGATAATTAAAAAAAAAAAATAAGTTGTCGAATCTCGAACCCGAGACGAGAGTTCCCGCCGGCGAGCACGTTACCACGAGACCACCGCTTGTTGGCGATTCGACTGCGAATTTTTCTAGTACATAAATTACCCATCCAACTTTGACCCTTAAAATCTTTTTAACGAGGGCCCAGTTGACCCTAATATCTGGTAGTTGTGATACCCTCGGGCCCCCTCTACCACCACACCAAAAATCATGGAAATCCCCGACCCACACGTCTGAGGGTCTCCTTGTAAGTTATATTCTGTGCCTATATTTTACTATTACCTATACTTTGCATATTAAAAATACAATTTTAACCGTTTTACTATTATGAGTTTTGGTTTTTAATTAAAAATGTTAAAATTTACATTATGTTGATTTTCGAAAATCTACTTCTGCGAAGAATATATTACAGATTGATTATAAGCGCCAAGACTCAAGACTGGTCATTCTATGAACTCTACGCGTGTGTGTAGTGCATTAGTGTGCGTCGATATCGGAACGTAGCAAAATGCCAAAATGCGAGAAGTGCCGATTACCGATAACCCTCTTAATGAAAATTTGGGGTCAGGGATCGAACCTGTTGTGCATCATTTTGTTGCTGAAATAAATTCACATCAGGAAGTATGTTTGAGGCCCAAATGGACAGGCCTTTACCAATTCAAAATATTAAAACAGGTATTAAACTATACAATCAAAAAAAAAATTAAAAAAAAACAATAATAATATTATTTTATTTTTCCTTTTTAGTATATTTTAATATTTTATCTGTTACAAGGTTTTTAATATTTTTCTATTATTTAATTAGGAATATCTTTTAGATGTAGCGAGTTTGATAACAAAATTCGATAAGAATCATTGTTATATATAAGAAAATTTATTAGGTAAAGAATTTTATGTGCCTACGCCAATTACGTTGACATACAGACAAGCGGACTGCGGTGCAGTTATTTTCAGCATTTCTGTTTACATAAACAACAAACAAACTCAACTCTCACTCTGAACTCAAAATCAACATAAAAATACGCTAAGAAGTTTATTATTATATCGCCAAACTGCAAATTTAATTCTACGCAATTTTTTTGAATATTGGAAATGAAATCTTTTGTGTTCTAAAGTAGTAGTAGACTAAAGCAAACCCACACGCTTCGCTTTGTGAGGTGTGCAATATTACCCGTTTTATAAATATGAAACATAAGTTATTTCGTATGGTGACAGAGTAAGAATACAAATCACTACTCCCTATCTTGTCTGTGGATGTCGTAAAAGACGATTAAGGGATATGCCTTAAACGTCTTTTATACGCATGTAACATCTATGCAAGAGAAGGAAAACTCGAAATAAAACCCTATACCAACCTGTATGACCAGTATAGTAAGGTCAATTTCCCTCTTATTGTGGAGGAGGTTCGAGCCCAACAGTGGGACATATATAATCCGAAATGATGATGAATGATGAAAATAAGTTACTAAACTTTATTCAAATTATATTAGCTGTGAATTAGTACAATTCATAAATAATATCTATCGTGCCATATCAACATCTTCCTTTTCAGCAAATTTCAACTTTATCGTAACAGTATTTGGGGTCGTAACATCTGCAACTAATATATCAGCACCATTGTATAGGCCCAATTCTGTTATTTTCTTTTTCAAGTTATCTCTTGTTCTTTCTTCTATACTTTTGATCGATGACATGTATAAAGTCTTGTTTCGACCATTTATTACTGTTGTTATACCTGTAATAAATAATAATGCTTAAAAATTATTAGTACAGGTGTTTTTTTTAGTAATAGATTAAGCCATTAAATAGCTTAATAAAATACTAAAGACACCAGTGATAGAGAAGATTAGGAGCGCGAGATTCGTCTTGGTATGTACATATGTACATGTGATGAGGTGGGAAGAAAGGAATGTGACAAAGAGGATTATCAATATGTTTATGAATGGACATAAGAATCGTAAGACGCTTAAAAAGAGATAGATTGTTAGAATGAAAATATGCATATGAAAGCAGTGAGGACAGATATGACGGTTGACAGGGGCTTATGCAAGGTATGAATATATGGTGCAAACTCCACTTAACGTGAGATGAGGTCACCCAAATTATGAAGAAAAATACTATACAATTAAAAAAACTATCCTAAATGTTGCATGGTGTAAATAAATTAAGCACGAAAAATTTGTATACATATATCGATTTAGGAGTCTTAAAATAGTAGAATTCACGCAACATAAGGAGGTCGACTTAAGAGCGTTATCGGTAATAAGCGGCCGTAAACCCAAAAATGTGGTTTTTTGAGGACTGGTTACTCGTTCATCATAATAGCTTACTAAAAATTTATATGACCACTACATTAAACACATCTTTATATTGTGCTTGTACAGAATTATAACTCAATATTGTAACTATTTTATTAAAAGGCAAGGGTATTTTGAACTTAAGTTAATGAGACTTTACGAAAACGCTGAGTTTTGAAGTTCAGGTACGAATAAACGATAAGTCGTGGCAGCTCGAAAAAATTGTAGATGTTAGGAAAATTACTGTTCTTGGGTATGGTATAAAATGAAATTCAAGATTTCTTCCTTTTAAAACTAAAAAAAAAAAAATTTCCTTAAGATTAATTTGACGAAAATGGCTCCTGTAAAACATTTAATTTTGTGAATAATACTAACCTTGGAATATTTAAAAAAATATCCACTATTTGTTCGACTATTGTAGAAGCAGTAAAAAAAAACCAAATTGAAATACGAATAGTCACCCTCGTAATTAAATTTTAAATATTACTATAAATTGAACGGCATAATTGTTCATAAGCCTCGCCCAGACTGAGGCATACACAGCCCGCGCGGCCTTGACAAATAGTAATAAATATCCACGTTACCGCCCCCGCCGACGGGGAAGGAAGACGTGTCGCGTTAAAATCATAAACGTGGGAGTGCCCACTTTGCCAGCGACCGCCCGAGCCGAGGGCCGTACCCCACAGGGGGTTCCCTCGGGATGGGTCGCTTAATTTTAAACGGGTTGAGAGCCCTCAGCGCTCACCCACCAGTCCGGGTAAAGTTGTCACAGCCATCTGAGGCTAACAACTAAGACTTACAAAAAAAAAAAAATTTTCATAAGCCAGTCGCGCCTTGGCGCTCAACGGAGCAGGGTCACGTCGCTCGAGCTCTCCGCTCACAGCGTAAAAGACGACAATACGAACTTGAGCGTATACTGCGACTGATCGGTTTTGATTCGTAAGTATTTATTACTACCCAATTTTTTTAATTACTTTCATGCGATCTCTATAAAGAATAATATAGAATCTTTTTACGTTTTAGGTGATGGGTCGAAAAAGCAGATTGTATCTTGGGAACAAAATCGGTTACAAGGCAAGGAAAAAGAGAACACACGACAAAACTGTAAGGTACTTATAGTTTCAAAAGAGTAAACGAAAAGAGAAGTGAGCCGTCACTCAGGACGCCTGGCAGATGTGAAACATCAAAATTATTTTGAAGTCGTTACCGCAAAGCGTGGCGTTAACGCCACTTTTAATGCCACGCGACGATCAGGTCCACCCCGCCTATAGATATTTCACATCAAAAATCCGAACGGAACATTTATGCAGCCTCATCTTCTGAAGATTATCAGCTAACTCAAATTTAATGTTTAATAATTACTAACCATACACAATATAATTTTTTCATAGAGAATCATTTTCTTCTTGTACTAGCAATAAATATGTAGTAAAATGTGGATCAAAATTTAATAACTAATTTCCGTAGTGGGTAGATTTAAATCTCTGATTGGACTTGTTAGACATCCATGGCCATGGCGACTAGGGCCATACTCGACTACTGCACAGCAGCCACGGAGGCAGCGTGCCTCTTGGCCGGAACTCTCCGGTGGGACCTGCAGGCGGAGGTACTCGCCGAGCTTTACCTGCGAGTATCAGAGACGCGAGCCACATATAGCCTCAATCAAGGTGATTGCCGCCTGGCGGGTCGACGCCCGCCGCGACGCCATTGCTCGTTGGGCAATCGGACTGGAGAAGCCTCAATACGGTATCAGGACCGTCGAGTCCTTTCAGCTGGTGCTGATGGGGTGGTTGGGTCGGCAGCACGGGGTACATTCCTTCCGACTGGTGCAGGTATTGATGGGTCACGATAGCCAAGTACCTGCGCAAGCTCGTTAGGAGGGAGAGCACACCACCATCCTGCTACCACTGCGATTACGACGTGAGCACGGCGCAGCACAGGCTCGAGGTGTGTGCCTCGTAGGCAGAGCAGCGCCGTGAACTCGTTGCAATCACCAGTGCCGACCGGACCCTGCCGACCATCACTAGGGAGATGCTCAGCAGCGTCAGGAACTGGAACGCGGTCACCGCCTTCTGTGAGGCTGTCATCTCACGAAAGGAGACGCCGGCTCGTGTGTGATCAATCTTTGGTCACACGTTCCGCCACCGGCGACTCGAGCGGCGCAGATACGAGTATCCGCGCCTCACGCCGCCCTAGGCGAGTCCGTGGGTGACCGGACCGGGGACTTAAGTGCGTCACCCGCAAAGAGCCTGACCGTGAGACGGCGACCGACGTCCCGGGATAGGGACGTCGATTGGGGTTTTTTATTTTTTATAAATTATTACGCAATAATGTGATAATTTAAAAAAAATAAGTTGTCGAGTCTCGAACCCGAGACCAGAGTTCCCGCCGGCGAGTACGTTACCACGAGATTACCGCTTGTTGGCGATTCGACTTTGAATTTTTCTAGTACATAAATTACCCATCCAACTTTGACCCTTAAAATCTTTTTAACGAGGGCCCAGTTGACCCTAATATTTGGTAGTTGTGATACCCTCGTGCCCCCTCTACCACCCCACCAAAAATCATGGAAATCCCCGACCCACACGTCTGAGGGTCTCCTTGTAAGTTATACTCTGTGCCTATATTTTACTATTTCCTGTACTTTGCATATTAAAAATACAATTTTAACCGTTTTACTGTTATGATATTTGGTTTTTAATTAAAAATTTTAAAATTTACATCATGGAGATTTTCAACCTTCTCCGAAGAATATATTAGAGATTGATTATAAGCGCCAAGGCTCAAGACTGGTCATTCTATGAACTCGCGTGTGTGTAGTGCATTAGTGTGCGTCGATATCGGACCGTAGCAAAATACCTAAAATGCGAGAAGTGCCGATTACCGATAACGCTCTTAAGGGTGAGAAGGGCGGAGCTAGATACCGTATATCGCACCCACAATTAAAAAGTGTACCAATCAAACACCGGCTTTGACGTCCCCTGTTAGACACAGACTTAATGATATGAGTGAATTTTTAACCGACTTCAAAAAAGGAGCAGGTTCTCAATTCCACTGAATTGTTTTTTTTTTGTTTGTTATCTCAGAACGTTCGACTGGGTTAACCGATTTTGAAGATTCTTTTTGATTTGAAATATCTGTAGGCGAGGGTAAACCTGATCGTTGGCGTGTTGTAAAGCGACGCATTCACAAATGATTGCTCCCGTATCCGGGTGTAATTTTATGTTCGTTTAATTCAATGTTTGTGAAATTCCCTGTAGTATAAATATTGATTACGTTGCGGTTGCAGGACGTCCCTTAGGCCGAAATAGGCGGTTTAGGCGGGCTATGACTCAACCATATTTTCTCCCAAAAAAAAAAAACTGAGTGAGTGCACTTATGGTCCGGGAGGTAGCGTTGCAAATGGAAAAGTCATAGTATGCCGGCTGATATTGATACCAGTCGTTGATCTTATATGACTCATGAGTGATCCGACCGTCAGTTGCTCAAGTAGCAGGGCGTGTGGGTGTAGGCGGTCACGAAAGTCGTAAAAAAAAAAATAAGTAATACTATGCCGACTGAAATTTTTTCAGGGATAGTTTTGATCGTACCGAGCTGAAAAAACATCGTCAGCTGCATCGTGGAGGGGGCCTTATGCGTCAGCTGCTCGCATGAAAAAATTACCTTAATTAAACTGATAGTACGCCAGATGAAATTTAACTGAGTGATTACATATATATATAAAAGTACGTATAAATATAAACGTTGCTGTGTGGTAGCGGCTTCGAATACTACCAACCCTTGCTTTGCTCGTGGGTGTCGTAAAAGACGACTAAGAGCCCTAGATTGACCCGGACCAACTCCATCTGGTACCATTTGGGTCAACGATTACATTCCCAAGGAGGGTTGACGTCAGGCAGGCGGCCGGTCATAAAAGTCATTGCCGAAACTTTTTGCAATATGTCAAAACAGATGACATATTGCGTCGACCCCAAGTAATTGGGATAAGAGCAAGATGATGATGATAAATATAAACGTATGGAAGTACAGGATCTGTAAGTTTGCTGAAATTATTCATCATCGACGGTACTATCGCTATCATATTCGCTCTCTGAAGCATCAACATCCGAACTGTACTGTGCTCTGTCAGTGCTATGTGCCAATATAGAGGTACACTTTTGTACAGTTTAATTTTTATTTATTTGTTACGACTTTCTTGACTTCCTGCATCCACACGCACCGCGGGTGCGCCAGCTAACTCTTGATTCGATTATTAGTCATCCGAGATCTATTGAAAAAGATTATACTCGATCGGCATAAAATCACTACCTAAAATGCAACGCTACCTCCCCGACGATTATGTAGGCACCTAAGAAGTTATAATTCTTTGACGTAACCAGATAAAAATCTTTCTAAAAATTGTATCCTTCTCGTTATCCTACATTTGTAGAAAAACGAAACGAATAATAGAAAAAGATAATTAATACTTTGAAAATTTATAACTCATTATCAAATTGACATTTTTGACGGTGTACGCACGCATCGTAAAAAATGTTGACGTGCTAACTTCAGGGTGTCAGTTTTTCATGACGGTGTACGCACGCATCGTAAAAAATGTTGACGTGCTAAGTTCAGGGTGTCAGCTTTTCATGACGGTGTATGCACGCATCGTAAAAAATGTTGACGTGCTAACTTCAGGGTGTCAGTTTTTCATGACAGTGTACGCTCGCATCGTAAAAGTTTGCGCTCACTATTTTCCCTAAAGCAGCAAAAGAAGTATAACTTGAAAACGGGTGTTGTCCTTAAAAAAAAGAAAGATGACGATAGCATAAAATATTTAAGAAGGTAGAAATTTGATACTAACCTGGACTCTTCATCAGATAGACTGGATCTTCACAAAGTTTATCATATATTGTCTGCAGTGTTGCATCTTCGTCAATTTCAACTATACTCGTTGTATTACTACATGCAACACAGTCTGGTCTACGTTCAGCATTAAAAGTATAGGTGTACACGCCATCAGCCATATTCATCACCATATAGTTATTCATATTAGCACAGCAAGATGAAGCTAATTTAAAAACCTAATAAAAATACAAAAACATACCTATATAAAATAATCAAAAATAAAAATTATATTATACTAGCAACCCGCCCTCGGTTCGCTTCGGTTTCAGTCACCTTACCCGCGTAGTTCCCAATCCCGTGGAAATACCGGGATAAAATATAGCCTAGGTTACTCCCTGATATTTTAGCTTTCCAATGGTGAAAAATTTTTTGAAATCTGTCCAGCCGTTTTGAAGTATACCCGGAACAGACAGACAAAAAAATTATAAAGTGATTTTTAGGCATATGTATAGCGCAAATAATCGTGTCAGCATGAAAAAGGCCTATTATTTTGACATTACAAACAGACACTCCAATTTTATTTATTTTTATAGATATATAGACAGCCGTCTCAACTGTTCGAGTATGTTGTAGTTTAACAGTCATGGTCCGCAATTAGAATGTATATTACACAAAAACCAATAAAACATAAATAGTTATAGTGATTTAGTGGGTCTAAGAGCCTGTGCCTTAAATATTACATGTTATGAGCAACATACATGTAGGCATTGTAAGTCACGTCGACCGTATAATAGGTCGATGACCTACATATAAGCTGATATTAAGGCAAAGTGTGTCTTGTTTATGCGAACGTATTAATCATTGATTTATTTGATTTCTGATGAACATTTAACAGAAAGTACAAATAGGTTGCAGATTAAGTATCACTGACTTTATACATTTCAATCTACATGAAAAAGCGATGACAAAATTGAAAAATTTAATAATTCATTAACGAATCGATATTTTTAGGTTAATTTTTTTTCATGGGTTCCTACCACCATTGCCTAACTCCCAGTTGACCAATTGCCCCATAACCTGATACACTTATATAATAAAAAAAATTAACGTGTGTACAAAGTACGCATAGCAGAAGTGAAACTTCTTTATCCTTTGTCCCGTTGTTCCTTTGTCCTGTTGTTCCTTTGTCTCTTTGTCTCGTTGTCCCTTATCCCTTTATCCCCTTATCACCTTATCCCTTTATCCCTTTATGCCTTTATGCCTTTATCCCTTTATGTCCGCTTAAACGACATGCTATCCCTACTCCACTGGAGAAAGTACTCTTTATTCGAATCGACCGTGGTAGGGACGAGAAAAGGATGGCGCGTAACGAAAAAATGTGACGCGTAACCGAAAAATGTGACGGTAAATTTTTTCCAACGCCGATAAAGAAGTTTCACTTCAAAATATTTTTTCAAGTAAACGATAGTATTACGAACGAAAAGTAACTGAAAAGAATGCATCACGTTCTCATCACCGGGAGAAATAAACAACACCTACTAGATAATTGCATTTTGTGACGAAAAGACCTTATATGATTATGTAAGCGCTGATAGTCTTCAAACTGCTGGATCCTTTTTTACGAAATATAGCTACGCTAAAACTACAACAAGGCAAATCGCTTTTACATAAAAAATATCGCATTGAAATCGATCCAACCGTTCAAAAGCTACGATGCCACAGATAAACACACAAACATTCAAACATCAAACTTATAAAACCCATTTTTATCGGGGGTAACAAATAATGCCATATTAACAGGAGTCTGCACACTATACAATGCCTGACACATGCCTAGCTAGGTCATTGTATGGAAGGTCCGGCTAGGTGCTAGGAACGTGTCACGCAAAAAAAAAATGTATTTCTATTCATATAGGAACGCTATTTACACTAGACTGCGCCGTCACCGACCGAGAACGTCGCGTACGAACAGTCTACAAACCGGCCATTATATTACCGGTGCTTCAACATTGCTAGGGGGCATAGTAGTCCGTGTCCCCTCTTTTTTTCTATGCCTGATACGCTCATAGTATGAAAAGTTAATGGTAAACCCTCTTCAACTATTATGAAATAATATAATACTATGAGATAGAATTAGATTATTTCTCTGCAAGATAGAATCCGAAATATGGAAATCCGCAGAAGAACGGGTGTAATCGACATAGTACGAAGAATTAGCACGCTGAAGTGGCAATGGGCAGGCCACATCGCTCGACCAACCGACAACCGCTGGGGAAGAAAGGTTCTCGAGTGGCGACCACGTATCGGACGACGCATTGTAGGACGCCCCCAAATTGGTAGACCGACGAC
Organism: Lymantria dispar; assembly: GCA_032191425.1. Lineage (NCBI taxonomy): Eukaryota > Metazoa > Arthropoda > Insecta > Lepidoptera > Erebidae > Lymantria > Lymantria dispar. The sequence continues at coordinate 13,858,301 of CM063448.1, forward strand.
CTGGAGAAAGTTGCTGGGCGTCGTTGGATGCAGGCGGCACAGGACCGCACTTTGTGGCGTAACTTGAGGGGGGCCTACGTCCAGCGTGGACGGCGATAGGCTGAAATGATGATGATGAGAAGGAAATGTTTATTTATATGTTAACTTACTATGAGTCTTTGAAAGTACATACATATTTAATTTAAAATAAATATTTTGTACTATTGATAGTTTTAATAAACCATAAACTACATTTTTTTCTATATCCACTTTCACTTCCGCCTCCGTTAACCTCCGCATCCACGGAGAGGAGACCCGTCGCCTCCGCATCCGCCTCCGCTAAGAAGGCCTCCATTACAACCCTAGTTGTTATATGGCTATTTCGCATAACCATCCATATTAAAATATCGCGCGGAGACAAAGAATGACGATTTGGGCACAATATAATTTCACATTATCTGAGCTTACCTCAGTAGCGCAACAGGCAGCTATTGCAGCATTAGTACTAGCAACAGCTGGTATAATATTCTTCAAAACACCTTGAGTTAATCTGTAGGTCACATTAGCGATACCATACTTCATGGCCCTATCTTGAGCCTTCTCAAAAACCCAAGCAACATGTTGAGGATCATCACCATCAAGAACAGTATTACTACCCCAAGGATTTTCTTTTGACCATTGGAGAACTTTCACATATTCAATGCAATGTTCTGGTAATCTGTAATACGGAATGGATATTTGGACAAATACTTTGAAAAACTAAATTAATCATCATCATCGCAGCCCACATACGTCACACTGTTGGGCTCGGGCCTCCTCCACAATGGGAGGGCATTTGACCTACTATACCATGCTGGTCAGACATGTTGGTATAGGGTTTCATTTCCAGTTTTCCTACTCTTGCACAGATGTTATGTGCACATTATATATCCCATAGTCGTCTTATACGACATCCACGGACAAGATAGGGAGTGGTGAATTGTATTCTTACTCCGTCACCACACGGAAAGTGGTTAATCATCATCATAGCTCAAATGTGTTCCCACTGCTGGGCTCAAGCTGCCTCCACATTGGTAGGGAAATTAAGCTATACTACCGTGGTCAGGCGGGTCGGCATAGGGTTTTATTTTGACTATTCTTGCGCAGATGTTATCTCTATATTGCAATCCCTTACTCGTCTTTTACGACACACACATGCAAGATAGGGGGTGGTGAATTGTATTCTTACTCTGCCACATAGAAGTATTAAATTCATGTTTGAAAATAACTCTTATTCTACCCAAATGTGTTAGTTATTTTCTTTGTTACCATCCATATCGGTCCCATTGGATAACCAAGCCTCGTCCAGACAGAACTTGGCTAATCAGACAGAACTTATCTAATCAGCCAGTGTCATAGGGTTTTAAGTTTTATTTCTGTACTGTCCTAATAGACTACAAGCCCATGGAAAATTAACCTGTGAAATGAACCAACATGAATAACGCTTAGAAGGCTGTTACTATATCATAAAATAACTCTGAGCGCTATGCCGTTATTTCTGAGCGGTACAGGTGAGTGCAAATTTTTAATTCGTCGGTAATCGTAAAAGCAATATAGGTCATTTATTACTGTACGGCATTTGTGTTACCCATGAACGCCGTTACACACTAACTTCCGGCACCACCACTTTAGTATGGCACTAGGTTTTTCGACATTTATTTTTAATCTTATATCTTTAAACGAGCAATTCTTGTGTGTGTATATATATATATATATATATTCAGGATCTCGGAAACGCCTCCAACGATTTTGTTGAAACTTGGCATACTAGAGGTTTCGGGTCCAAAAAATCGATCCAGCTAGGTTTTATTTATAGAAAATGTTGTTTTGTCCGTGTTTTTAGCAAAACAATACAATGCCATTAAATTTTAAAGGAATATGATTTCAAATTTCGTTGTCAACGTCATGAGTTACGATAGCTCAGTTGGGAAGTTGATCGTTTCTAATTTTGTTTTTTTTTTGGCATTCAAACAGCGTCGGTTCGAATCTCGGTGTTATTATTATTCTCTTTTTGTAATTTTTTTATATTATTTTCATTATATTTTTATTTTAAATATATATAAATAAATTCTATAAAAATTTCCGAGCGAAGCTAGATCAACCTGATATTCATCTATAAGCTATAAAAAAACTGTACATTAATAATTAGTCGTAATTCCTCACTTGTACCTGTGAAATTCCATTTACTCACGTACTTCACCTGTACCGCTCAGAAATGACGGCATAGCGCTCAGAGTTAGTTTATGTTATAGTAACAGCCTTCTAAGCGTTATTCACGTTGGTTCATTTCACAGGTTAATTTTTCCATGGACTTGTAGTCTATAATTATATAATTATTACTACAATCCATCACTTAGGTCCAATAAATATATTTTTATTTAATGCAGGCCTGAGGTTCATTTTAATAAATTACCTTCACAGAATATATTAAGAAAGTCTTTAGTATTCAAAATAAGTAAAATATTGTCAATTAAATATCACTCCCTCAGTTCACAACAGGTTTCAAATTAAAGCTTCAATATTGGCATTCTTCAGTCTCACCAAGGATTACCACTAAATCTTTAAAGATAAATAATTTACCTTGGTGTATTAGCAATAGTGCATAGAGGAAATGTTTTTTGTGGAGGGTACAAATCCAGTGTACATTCAATGCAAGCACTCATACCAGGTAATATAACTCTAGCATTCCCTTTGAATCCTTCAGTACCCCCATCCACAAGAGGTATCACACTGCTTTGATCCAAGCTCCCTGAAAATGAAAAATGTAAAAACTAGTTATGTTCAATAATAAAATAAATAAAAATATTATTACAGTAATGACCCCTATAAGTAAGTAAGAATATGGCATTTTCATTGTACGCTATTTTACTCCCTCCTATAGGAGGAGTAGAATGCCCTACAGGGGCATTCCCCCATATAACGCAGGATTTCCCACATTATATTTTTGTGTACTGTGAAATTTATAATGATGTATACAGTACATACATAATTAGTTTTGCGTACCTTTGCACGTGTGTAAATCGCGTTGTTATAAAATTTCAACTGTATTATTAAATTTGTTTTCAGTTTTTAATATGTAAAAAAATTGGTTATACATATATGTACTAAAAGGCGTGAATCATTATAAGGGGATAACTGTGTTTGAAATTAATCACACCACTACCAACCAGGTTCAATTATTAAGTTTAAACCATTCTTGAACACACCTGAACATGTACAAAAATTTCATCAAAATGCAGCCACATATGTAATCGTATATACAGAAGAATCACCATGGGTGGGCACAGTTAATCCAAAAGTTAACTTTGTTAATCGTTAATTAAAATAGTAACTTTGTTAAATGTTAAAGAGTTCAATTTGCGGCAATTTAACGCAAGCTAGAAGTTATATTGCTTTCGTGTGCATTATTTAAAACTTACATATATTGCTTCCGTGTGCATGTGGTGACGGAGGAGTAAGAATACAAAAGGAGAAGAAATATGCACATCGGTGCAATAGGAGGAAAACTAGAAATAAAAACCTGTACCAACATGTCTGACCAGCATGGTATAGTAGGTCAATTTCCCTCCCATTGGGGAGAAGGCTCGAGCCCAGCAGTGGAACATGTACCAGCTAAGATGACGACGACTGCTTTTAGGCTGAGAGAAATAGATAAATTCCACAGCATGTACTGGAATTATCTTGGCATGCATCTGTCCACACTAGCTTGGGATACACTACTGTCGGTAGCCGCAATACCAAAAGATTCACTAATACTTTACAACGTTTCCTAACGTAATAACCAGATGGAGGTGAGATCATATCACTTCCGCTATTATCAAAATCTACAATAGAAGAATTCACAGCAATTGAAGAAGGCTTGGGATCAGTTTTCTTTTTCACGGGGCGCAGCGGAGTGCGGCTTAGTCTCGTTTAGTTAGATGGCCGCCTGGCGGGACGACGCCCGCCGTGACCTCATTGTCTGTTGGGCAGTCCGCTTGGAGAGGCCTCGGTAAGGTGTTCGGGCCATCGAGGCTATCCGGCCGTATGGCAGTTAAGTCACGAAAAGAGGATGGATCGTTTGGGGTAGGAACTCCTCTACAGCACGGTCCGCTGCCGGCGACTTGGGCGGCGCAGGTGTCGTGGAAATTACGAACGAGGCGTGGCGCGTAATTCAAACAAACATAATGACATGTCAACAAACAACTAATGTAACGGACTAAAGTTAACGGAAGTTCAATTTAACGTTAGTTAACAAGAGTGTTAACATTTGTTAAAGTTAACTTAAAAGTTGATCCGTTAAAGAAAATGTTAACTTCATTAATTAACGATTAACGAGTTAATGCCCACCTTTGAGAATCACATATATAAAAATATTAAATATGGGTAATATATATCTGTAAGAATTACATTGCAACAATAAAATTGACCAATCAAGGTTGCTTTTAATATCTACACATAGTCACTCACAACCAAATGGACTGTATTCAAGCTGAACGAAACAAAATATGCTTCAGAAAAGGCTTTCTGATTGATTAGATTTATTAATACAATAAACAAATCTGCTTGGATTCCTAGGATAACTGGCCTAAAGTGTTGTTTCCAATTTTGGGACACTGTGTCCTTAACATAGTTCTAACAAGAAATACTAAAAAAAATTAAATTGCTCCTGATTTAAATGTACATTCATACATATTACCTATCAAGAAATCTCCAAAAGTCTAGTCTGAAGAGTAATAAGTGCAACCCTAAAGTCACTGCATCCATGGCTTTAAAAAGTAAGTACATGATAAAAAATAGTAAAAATACACCTATGTTTTCTGCAATTTTTCTATATAAGTGTCACATGAGATGGTGAGATAGATATTGGACTATTATACTACATTGCCTACAAATGTTTGTATCATCATCATCGCAGCCCACATACATCCCACTGTTGGACTCAGGCCTCCTCCACAATGGGATGGTATTTGATCTACTATACCATGCTGGTCAGACATATTTAATCCCCTTAGTCGTCTTTTACGACATCCACGGGCAAGATGAAGAGAGTGATGAATTGTATTATTACTCCGTCACCACATGGAAATTTGTATAGCCTTTTTTTATTTTCTTTTTTATAGGGAAGTTATCCCTATTACAGTAAAATATAAGGGCTGAAGAAAAAGATGCTTACTATAATACATATTTGAAAACTTACTATCTACATGTTTGTTGTTCCTATAAATTATCATTTTTCATTAGTATGTATTGAATAAAGTACAATTTGAACTTACTGTCATCATTATACTGCAATAAAGACATTAGCATGCCATTGAGCCACCTTCGCGCCACTATTGAGTCAAGACCACACACTACTATATGAAATTGCCTGTAGAATCCCTCATCTAAATCTTGAATAGAGCAATGATGAGCAACAGCTTCACAACCCGGTACTCTGCAAACAGATTTTATTATACCTGTTATTATTTTACATTCTATTATAAAAGTCAATTATAGGTGGACATGGATGGTGTTTACAGATTATTCATTTACTAAGCAAGGCCCTATTGAGTGTCATATTTCTCTTGTACAGATTTCTATAAAACTATTGCTGAATAGATTGCTGAAAGACTGTGTCTTTATGTTCATATCATCTTTTAGATAAATCCCTCCATTTCTTCTTCATCGTCTTTACCTGTAACTTTCTATTCTAATTAAGAAAATATAACATTGTAACAAACCTTTTATTCACAAACTCAACAGCACATTTAGCTTTAGGCAGTCCAATATCATTCTTCCTAAAGAGAAATTGTCTGTTTAAATTAGACAGTTCTATCGTATCCATATCCACAATGTGAAGCTTTTTGAAACCCATCAATGCCAGATCCTTTAGAAGTTCACAACCAAGTCCTCCAGCGCCTACAATAAGTACTTTACACGATTCCATAATAAAATCCAGTATTTCAGCCGAAGGTTCAAAATCGGGATGACAAAACGGTCCAGATCTCTCTAATAACTTCCTTATATTGTGCCATTTTCTTTGCTGATAATCAGCTATGGACTGTACTTCACCCGAAGCCATGAAAACAATAAAAATGTTCTTTGTGACGAAAATCGGAATAAGCAATGGTTATTACTTATTCTACTGAGTGCCGGTGTTTCTATCTCGTAAAGATCTTCTTTACTTTCAGAAATCAATTCTCCGAGCAGTTATATCGAGTTCTATCAATAGAAAAACTATAGTGAGACTTGAGAGGCAACAATAGCATTTAGTATTTGATTAGAGCTTAATGAGCTTATTAATTACTTTTAAAAAATGTACCTATAAAAACCACAACAATCTAACCATTCTAACCAGTCTATAGCGGGGCCATGTAACTTCCCTACATCCCTTCATGGCAATTTTTGCATACTAACTACTGCCATCTTTAAAAAATACCTGAACTATTAAAGACCGTAGTAGTTTATATATATATATATATATATATATATATATATATATATATATATATATATATATATATTAACACCAATAGATGAAGCAATAATAAATTATTGATATCATTTCTGATACCTAAATAAACTAAATTTATTTATATAATAAATAATTTTAAATTCTTATAAATTAAATATATACATAAAATCTATTATATTATTTGTAAATTAATAATTAACAATGACTTTTCCACCAAAAAGTTGTATACTAAATTTTGGCGGCAATGTTTGACATTTATCATAAAAAAAAAATTAAAAAGCGTCATCGGACATTTTGTACTGTTACATTGTAAAAATATATTTTAAGTGTGTAAAATAAAAATTGAACCGACACATCTCTCAGACCTTGTGATAGATTTCAAAACCAATACACCTTCTTGTGCTTCAACGATTTGCTTATACAACGACTTTTATAATGGCAAGAAAATCGGCCTGTAGGTGCTATTTTGGATGTATCCCCTTTAAAGGTATGGCTTATATCAACTTTAAATCCGGCAAACTAGCAGTTCTCGTAAAACGATTACTATTCATTATCAATGACTAACCGAAAGCAATAGCAACATTAGAACATGGACTTTCATCATTTATCATCAACCTCTCAGCCCATACACACATCCCACTGTTGGGCCTGGGCCTCCTCCACTATGGGAGGGAACTTAACCTACTATACCACGCTAGTCAGACGTGTTGGTATAGGGTTTAATTTCAAGTTTTCCTTCTTATTCATCTCTCATCTTCATCATTCACCATCATCATGTCAGCTCATATAGTCCCACTGTTGGGTTCGATCCTCCTCTTTGATAGGAGGGAAAATAACCAATTGAATCACGTCACTCAGACGAGTTGATTTTATTTCAAGTTTTCTTTCTCTGGCATAGATGTTATATGTATATTAAATCCCTTAGTTGCCTTATAAGACATTCGTAGGTAAGAATGAGATGGTAAATTGTATATATACTATACTAGTACTGTGTGGAAGTTGAATACGACAATTTCACTGTATTAGGTTATTCACGTGCTTTTTGTGTCCGTAGCTTAATATCTGGCAATGTGACAAAAAATGAATATTCATCCGTTATAATTCCTCTACAACATATTTCTATGGTTCTATTTAATAAGGTGAGTAATTACATAGTTGTTGCATTCGAACATTCAGTCTCAATGTTAGGTTGTTATAACGAATTTTAGACTTGCCTAATCCTTACTTATATATTATTATAATACTTCATCATCAACATTTCAGCACACATATGTCCCACTGTTGGGCTCGAGCCTCCTTCATAACAGGAGGAAAATTGATGCTACTATACCATGCTGGTCAGACAGGTTGGTATAGGGTTTTGTTTCGAGTTCCTTCTCTTACAATACTTATTGAAGTGAAACTTCTTTATCGGCGTTGGAAAAAAATTTACCGTCACATTTTTCGGTTACGCGTCACATTTTTTCGTTACGCGCCATCTTTTCCTCGGCCCCACCGCGGTCGATTCGAAGAAAGAGTTCTTTCTCCAGTGGAGTAGGGATAGCATGTCGTTTAAGCGGACATAAAGGGATAAAGTGATAAAGGCATAAAGTGATAAAGGGATAAAAGGAGTAAGGGATGAAGGCATAACGGGATAAAGAGATAAGGTGATAAGGGGATACGGGGATAAAGGGATAAGGGGATGAGGGAGTAAGGGGATAAAGGGATACAGGGATAAAGTGATAAAGGGATAAGGTGATAAGGGGATAAGGGGTAAGGGGATAAGGGGTAAGGGGATACAGGGATAAAGTGATAAAGGGATAAAGGGATAAGGTGATAAGGGCATAAGGGGTAAGGGGATAAAGGGATACAGGGATAAAGTGATAAGGGGATAAGGGGTAAGAGGATGAAGGGATAAAGTGAAAAAGGGATAAAGTGATAAAGGCATAAAAGGATAAGGTGATAAGGGGATAAAGGGACAAAGGAACAACGGGACAAAGGATAAAGAAGTTTCACTTCTGCTATGCGTACTTTGTACACACGTTCGTTTTTTTATACATTATTATATAATTTATAATAACGATAATATTATTATATTATTTATAATCATAATCTTAGCCCATATACCTCCCACTGTGCTTGAACCTCCTTTACTATGAGAGGGAAATAGACCTACTACGTCAGATCGACTTAGTAGTCGATCTGACGTGTTGATTAAGGGTTTTGTTTTGAGTTTGCCTTCTCTTGCATAAACGTTATCTGCATCTTATATCCCTTAGTCGTCTTTTATAACATCCACGAGTAAAATAGGGGGTGTGGATTGTATTCTTACTCCGTTATCACACGGGAATGATTTATAATATACCAGCAACCCGCCCTCGCTTCACTTCGGTTTCAGTCGCCTTACCCGTGGCGTAGTTGCTGTTCCTGTGAGAACACCAAGATAAAATATAGCCTATGTCACTCCCTGATATTATAGTTTTCCATTGGTGAAAGAATTTTGAAATCGGTTCGTTGGTTTAAGTGTGAAAGCGTAACAAACAAACAAACAAACATCCTTACTTTCGCATTTATAATATTAATAAGGATTATATTATTTTAAGATTATAAATGCGAATGTAATTCTGTCTCTCTGTATTTTCATCTATGCCATTTAACCATTTTTATGAGATTTAGTGCAGAAATGAACTAGAGCTTAGGAAAGAACCTATTATCCCAAAAAAGCCTTAATTGGTTTGAAATATGGGTCAATAGTCATAATTATCAAAGATAAAACCATGAAACGTTTTATCTAGTAACTTAAGAAGAAGTGAATAAGAATTTCTCTCAATGTTTAACGTTATTTATTTAATTTTTAGGTTTATATATTGAATTATTGATAATAACCCACCTAAATTTCGTGAAGTTTTATCAAGAATAAAATATACTCCTAATGGAAGGAATCAACCTCCTAAGGGTTTTCCATGCGACAACAAAAAATAATCTTATTTTTCTCGTAACTAATACTCACGGTTTCTTTCAATTTCAGATCTTAACATTTAACGATGGAGTGATTGGCCAAAATAGATATGTTACTGATCTTTGACAAACAGTTCGATTCTTTAATAGTCACAGATATCAATGTAGTGAAAAGTAAATAAATAGGCATTGAAGAAGAACTCACCGCATTCTTTGCTTTGGAATGAATCATTATCAATTTTAAAATCGATGCAATTTAAGGTAGATAATTAGGTTAAGAGATGCTCTTAATTTGTACAAGTACTAACATTGTAGCAAAATATTGCATAGCAAATATTGAGGTGTACACGGAAATTTTCGGTAATTCGAACAAAATTCGTAAACTAATATTAGTGTTTAACAAGAAATCTAAATCAGGACTCGTTTGTGAATTTATTCGAATTCATTCCATTCGAGTATTTGCCGATAAAAGTAAAAAGGACAAAAGTCGAGCGAAAAAGATGATAGCCTCATTGTTTGTAAGGACAGATGATTTCGCAATAATTGTCTTATCAGATAAAAGCTGTGTTACTGTAGATCGGTATGTCAAACATTGTTTATCAAATGCCTTAGAAAGTTTTAAACAGCAGTACTGAAGAAGCAGGATCCTCCTCTACCTTGACAACGCATTTCACCGGACGCCCTATCGAATAATTGCCTACCAAAGGTGTAGAGCAAGTGAATTATGCTATATTATTTTAATATGTAACGAGAAGGAAATAAATATTGTTTTGTTTCTTTGCATATTAAAACTGTTTTATTTCCCATAGCAAATCCTTTAAATATTTTAAAATAATAGTAATTATTTATTTATTGGAATAATGTATGTTAATTGTATGTAATTTCTTTTGTATTCGATTATTTTTTCCTTAATAGTGTTATGTGTTACAAAGGGTCAAGCGACCTTACATTTATTCCGTTTAAATAAATAATTTATATCACACTAAATATTTCACTAAAATACCGCTAGAGGTCGCCTTAAAAGCAGCGCCATCTATTGAGCGATTAGTAACACTTTGATTCGCTATTATTGAAAATAGCGCCATCTCTCAAACCATGTACACAGTTTTCAAATTTAAAACCTCAGTTGCACATCTATCTTATTTTATAGTGAATTATCTATGGTCTATAGTCTATAGCACAAATTATGGATGGCGATCTGAGATCGATTAATCGAAGAATCGATTTTTCCGGCCCAAAAGATCGATTTTTTAAATCGATATGTCGTACTGAATCGATTCAGTGAATCGATCTTTCACCCTTAAAAATCGACAGTCGATTTTTTTTTCTGTCCATTCGATACTAAGATAATTAACACTTTCAGATGTCCTATAAAAAACCTCATCACAATCCTACTAGGAGAAAGGTACCCCATACTTTAAAAGCGATTCTTCGATACTAGTGTTCCGTTTTCAATCGATTCATGTGTATATTATTGTAAAACATTACTCTCTCCAGATTTCCTAAAAAACAAGGGCATCACAATCCCGCCAGAAGAAATATCTCGTATGGAATTGGAAGAAAATTCGAAAAAAGATCGATAGATCGATTAATCGGGGATCGATCCTTCAGACCTCGATTTTATTGTGAATCGATTCTTTGAACGACGATTCAAATCGATTCAAGAATCGATCTTTTTTAGAAAGATCGCCCATCCCTAGCACAAATTATAAGTCTATAGTACATGAGTACATGTAAATATATGCACTATGCAGAATTGCAACACGAAAAAAGTATCGACACCAATCGACACTTTTAGGTATCGAGTACTTTCGTTTCGATACCGATATTTTTGTACTCGATACTTTGCATTCGATACTTTTTTTACTCAATGTGTAATTTTTGGCAGATATCGTATCGAATAAATTGTAGAAATTATCCATGTTAAACTTGACCCTTACGGCTCATGTTTATGTTAACGTCATCTAGTTCAAACGTAATGAACCTTCTAAAACGTGGCTCGAAATACATTAATCCGTTCGCAGACGGTCAAAAATCGATACTTTTCTTTCAATAGGTACTTTAGTAAGTGCGATACTTAGTCTTACTTAGTCTTCGATACTACTCATGAGTAGGTACTTCGTGGGTTGGACTATGCCTCCCGCTGATCCTTCAATGAAATTAAAATTATCAAGATGTCATTGTTGACAAATGAAATGCACAGATAAAATTAGTCAAAAATAATAAACGCATAGTACATTAAATGCAAATTTATTGTATTATTTATAACGTCATAATTTAAGAGTAATTAATTATATAAAATAAAAGTACTACACTTTATCCATTTAACAAAACCTTCTTACAATATTTACATTCTATTGTTAGTCATGGCCACAGGCATAAAAAAAGTTACGCACTATAGACGATATTCATTTGTTGAAAATGGAGGCGTGATGGAATCTGTGTTGTCGCAAGTCTCAGTTTTTCGAGTTAGCAGTTGTAAAGATTTACAAGTGAGTGTCTATATACAAATGCGCTCATCGTAATCTGTGTTACTTAAAATGTTAGTTGAATATGTTTTTATAAGATAAACGGTTGTGTTATTGTGTATATTTGAGGGAGAGACGGTGAATTTGTTGGTAGCTCTGGAGCATGATATTACCATGCTTGTGCTAGATATGAATTCTAATTATAAGATGAGATTACATATTTAACAAATTATGTAAGAACAAGTTTGCTCTTGGTAATTCCTACGATATTTATATACGATATACGTATCTGATATGTTTTATCTACTTCATTGTCAATATGATTGGGTCAGCGTTATACAAAACGTTGCCAATAAAAAGTAGGTAGGTACTACCTAGTGTTACAGATAATTATATGTAATTTATGAATTTGCAAATCTTCGCCATTTAATAGTTCACCTTTTATATAATGTGTGTATTATTTAGACTTAAACTACTAAACTTTTTAGGGTTACCATGGCTGGTAATAAGATGAACACCAAAACAAAGGGGAGGGAGGATAGAAACAAAGCAAACAATAAAACAATTGGCCAAACAAATGAAGATGCTGAGGATCCTGACTTTGCCTTACTTAGAAAACCAATACATACTAGTATTACAGGGTTTGCCCAAGCAAGAAAAATATTTGACTTAGCTACTGAGGAAGTAAGGAGTTAAAACAAATTGATTTTGAAAAATATTTTTAAGTCATAATATAAAAATAATTCTTTGTTTATGTTATTTTATTTTCAGCTTAAAGACTTATTGTCTAATGAATGTGATTTATTATATGAATGCAAAGTGTGCAGAAATATATTTCGAAGTTTGGCTAATTTTATATCTCACAAAAGAGTCTATTGTAAGGAAAAATTCAACATTTCCGTTCATAGCCATTTTGTCAAAACTACATCGGCCGTAAGTTTTGCAACTATAAGTTATAGTATTGAAAACAGGTAATGTTTTTATCTTAACGCCATTTTTTTTTTAATAGTTTACAGAGTTAATGAAAATAAAGCATGTTGAGCAAGGATATCAAGAGTCTCTCAAAGAAAGTGATGAACAAGAAAAAGATCAATGTAATACAGAAGACCGGATACCAATTACAAAGGATTTGACAACAATAATTGAAAAAATAACTAAAAACAGAGGATCATATGAAAGTAACAATGAGGAAACACAAATTGCACTGCAGAAGATTCCAAATAGTACAGTAGCTGTGTATCAAAATGTAGAACTGAATAAGGAAAAAGAATCAGACGAAATGGGAGCACAAGTATGTTATTGTATGATTTGTATATGGTAGCTTTCTATTTGGTGATGGAGTTAAGATACAGCTCATCACCCACTCTCTTGCTTGTGTATGTCGTAAAAGAAGACCAACAAATATGATATGCAGATAACATCAATGTAAGAGAAAGAAAATGCGACATAAAACCATGTGCCAACTCTGACCAGCATGGTATAGCAGGTTGATTTCCTTCCCATTGGCAAGGACATCCTATAGTAGAACTTACATAGGCTGAGATGATGAATATAATCAGAATATGTATTGACTCACAAATTTACTTAAATGAATTGTAGTTATATTACACTGTAATCTCTAAGGAGATATCCAAGTTCACATGCTGGTAGGACAGTGAAAGAAACTTATCTAATGTACCACATACCTGATACTTTTTTTATACAAAAGACTATAGATTAAAATAAAAAATCCTTCCTGGACAGATGACATTAGGTTTAAGTAATCTCCTTTGCCGTGATATCAGTTTGATTTGTTCCTTAGTGTGGGATTTTGTTTGTAACATTTCTTGAAAATTTTAAAATGGATCACGAGGTATGAATGTTCCCTTATCTTCCAAAGACTATACAGTGCATATGGCTAGTCTAAGAAATGGATGGATAGAATAATTTGGCATTTTATTATCTTTTTTTGTTTAAGGTCAAAGAACTAGACAATATACTATCAAAAGATGTGGCCGTATTACAAAGTGATGGTAAATTTAAAATCAAAAGTTCAGCATCAACAGAAGCTGATAGTGTTATACAAATAAGTGATGATGAGGACAACGATCATAGAAATATACTTAAATGTAAAATATGTAAGTTATTAATGTAATTATTTTTTCGGGCGTTTTATTGTGATAGCTCTGGATAGCAGTGACAACAAGCCAAAATAGGGCTCACAAATCTCCGTGCGTAACCCTCTCCGCTTTTTAAGTGGACATTAAAACTATGATTATTCTTTTAACATCTATAATGGGTTTAGGATAGACTTTAACTTATATGACAACGTTAAAATCTTAAGCAAATGGTTCAGACTCCATAGTTTGTCTAGGAGCCATTCGACTGAATATCGTGAAGTAACAGATTCCTGCTGCAGCCGGATGTTTGATAGATGGCAATAGTCTCATTCCCTATTACAGTGAGCAAAAAGGGGTTTGCCCCCCTTACGTTAAAGGGTTAACAAATACAATGTAACCATCCTCTTACTTTTCACATGGAAATAAAAAATTGGTGAATCATCAGGAGATTGAGCAATCGCACTTTTCTGAGAAACTTATAACACCAAATGCCATCGGGAACGGCTGCCAATAGGCGATAGCAGTTGAAATCATAAAGTGCTGGTTATGGATCCTTTCGGTCGGGTTTAGTGATTCTCGCGGCAAAGTAAGGGATTGTGACACATTATATTCTTAGCCAGTTGCCACACCCCTTCTTCGTTCTGAAAATAAGCTGTGAATACCACTCAAAGACTCAGAAGTGTACGCATTTACTACTAATGTTACGAATCGGAGATCTCTCACAGTTTTTTGGTTCAACCATTGATCGTTGTTGTATTCGGTTTTCTATAACTGTTCATTAATCTTCTCAATCTTCCAGGTGGTGACGTAATAAGAAAACAGTTCACTACATCCTATTTTGCTCGTGGGTGTCGTAAAAAATACGACAGAATATTTGCTAATATAAATCGAAATGAAACCCTATACCAACCTATCTGACCAGTGTGGTATTGTAGGTCAATTTTTCACCCATTGTGGAGGAGGCTCTCGCCCAGCAGTGAGACGTATATGATAAGAGATAAAGAGTCTTCTCAATTCATATGTTATGCTCAATGTTAGGCACGACCCCAATCACCACACATTCAATTGTGTTACTGCACAAACCGAGAAGGAATCTGGGCAGAGACCGTACCTTTCTTTATTTGTGGTTATAAGACCTTGCTACAAGCCAAATATCATGAATTTATGTTTATAAGAAGTGCCATATAAGTTTTGATTTGATTGAAAAACTTCAAGATGTGAATCTTTCGATTGCGTTGAATTGAAAATGGTTTATTTATTCTCAATTTTGAGAAACCTAAAACCTTTAGCATATGATATAAATTTCAAATTACTAACTATAAATGTTCATGAGAAAACCGTCTTAGTCCGAATGACGAAAAAGTGATCGCATAACGACTTTTGAAAAGTATACGACGGCTTAAAAACATTTAATTTTACTATGTACAACCACAACGTTCATTCACACTTAAACTTTTAAATATTCATCAATATCACTGAGCTTTTTTTTCAATGTAGTAAGCCGCATGGTTTTGTGGCGAACGTATGCGGCTGCTGGTCCTGAGTTTATAAGTTCGATTCCAATGGAATTTCATGGGTTTTTTCTTCTTGCGATTTTTGCAGCGACACAGAGCTTGGAACTGTGCCAGCCACGGATTAGACGATAGTTAAAGCTAATAATTTGTAGTTCTACGTCATAAGGGGCTATCCAATTGACCTCTATGGGGCGCTGTTCCAGGCAATTTACCATCTGTCGAGGATTTATTCAAAATATTCCTTTTAAAACCCACCTTTTGTCCGTACCGGGATTCGAACTTGTGTACTTACATTCAGTACCTACTCTTTATGCCACTAGACTAATGAGAATGATAACTACGTTTTAGCGGTTTAAACCGATCGAGTGTTGCAAGTTAAATACCCGCGCGGGATAACTTTAGTCTTTATCCATAAATGGTTGTATTACGTCTTGACGTAATTTATTTCCATTGATTTTATATTTTAAAGGAACCTCGGGATGTAAACATTTTTTAGTTATTTTTCTTTAAACAACATCGCCACACGGCTGTTGTATAAAGAATAATTTCTTGTAGTAAAGAGTTACCGATTGCCATGTACAGGATACACTTTTAGACTTCGTAGCTTTTTCGAAAAACGTGAGTTTTGTTTACGCAAGTATTACACATTGTAAGTAAAACTATTTTACGTATTTTATCGCGTTTGTACCTATTTATGATTGCCCGACGTTTCCAACACATCTATCTATACAAATAAATAAAATTGAAGTGTGTTTGTAATGTCAAAATACTGGGCTTTTTTTCATGCTCATACGGTTATTTGTACGACACCTATGCCTAATATACTTCTTTTTTTTTATTGCCTACGGTGGCAAACGAGCAAGCAGCACAGGTGTGCTGCTTGCTCGTTACTACACCCCGCAGTAAGGCTTATGAGTTATTTCTAATATATTACTTGCTAACAATTTGGCTTTCTAAAGGTGAAAGAGATTATTAAAATTATTGATATTTTAGCATTTGGTATCAATTGCTAGGTTGTTTAAAAATACTTGTTTACGAGCGAAAAATGATTACCGTATGTAAACTCCAATGGATAATTGGAAATTCTTTTTTTTATTGCCTATGGTGGCAAACGAGCAAGCAGCACACCTGATGGTAAGTGAAACTGCTGCACATGGACCTTTGCAATACCAGGGGCATAGCCAGGCCGCTGCCTACCGTGAAGAAAATACTCTTCTCAAACCTCGTTTAAAGAAGGACATGTCATAGCGCTCGGGAAACACAGCAGCAGGTAGTTCATTCCAGAGCTTGAGAGATTGCACGTACGTGGGAGAAATGATCGCTGGAAACGTACAGTTGAAGACCACAACGTTTCCAGGTGAAATGGATGAACCCTGCTACGCTGTCGAGTGGTACGTTGGTAGAATGGTGACGGTGGTACCAAGTCAAACAGTTCCTCGGAGCACTCCCCGTGAAAAAGTCGGTAGAGTACACAGAGTGACCCAATACAGTTTATTTTTTTTTGTCTGTCTGTTTATTTGAGGTAATCTTCAATACGGCTGGACCGATTATGATAATATTTTACTACCAGGTAGCTGTCTATATAAGGAGTAACTTAGGCTATATTTTATCCCGGTATCCCCGCATAGTCCCACGAGAACGGGAACTATGCGGGTAAGGCCACTGAAACCGAAACGAAGCCACGGCGGGTTGCTAGTCCTATATATTTTGTCTGATCCAACTTTTGAAAACTGATGGTCACTATAAGAACATGCATGCTATATCGCTGGAGCGTCGACGTTATTTACGACTAATCACAAATTGAAAATTTTTCAGGTGACATGCAGTTTTCAACACAGAAAACACTAAAATTCCATATGAAGTATAAACACGTGGAAAGTCGACTAGTTTACCCGTGTCCTGACTGTTTGGAGATATTCTCTACCTCATGGAGTGTTTATAGACACCTTTTCAAAGTGCACAGGTATTTTATTTATTTCTAGTATTCAAATGGTAAATGGACATAACAGTCACATTTCGCCTCGTAAATTTACGTCATTATAATGGACTCCTCATAATTGAGAGGATAGTAAATAGCGACAATTATGTTTTTAATACTTTTTTTAAATATGCAGTATGTACAAGTGTAAGTAGTAATATGCAGTATGTGTAAGTGGGTGCAGTTCTGTTTCCTTACTAGGGTTCAAAGAAACCTGTGAAAAGGAATGATAATTCATTATATTCTTATCCTGTCCATATCCCAGATATCGTAGTAGCCTAAGTAACGAGTTCCCATTCTGTGGCAATATTCGTTTGCTGTCCACGCAACGATTATTTTTGCTAGCTAATTAGCTAATTATTTGAAGACTGATTGTTAATATTTGCATCCTTATATTGTTTCCGTGTAGTGACGGAGTAAGAATACTATTCGCCACTCCCGGTATCTTGACCATGGATGTCGTAAAAGACGACTAAGCGATATAATGTACATATAACATCTGTGCAACAGAAGGGAAAATCGAAATAAAGCCCCATACCACATGTCTGACCAGCATGATATAGTAGGTCAATTTTCCTCCTATTGGAAAGGAGGCTCGAGCCCAGACGTGGGACGTGTATGACTTGAGACGACTACGACGTATCTGTAAATAGTTATTTGTGAAGTCCGTCGCGAGATAAGAATGTATGCTTTATTGAGGAGGTTCTTTAAGATAAATATAGTTTATAAAAACTAAAAACACGCTTTCAACTAAAAAGTGTAAAATAATTTTTAATATAGGCAGAAAATAATAATGAACGAAAGATATTAATATTATTGTGAAATAAGCGTTGGGCGCTTTGTGCCACATTTTCGTAAATCGAACACCCCACTCTTTTTGCGTGCTTTGTTTTTTTTTCTTTTTTAGTTTTTTTTTTTTTTTTACTATATTTATTTTTCCGGCTGGAGAGGCCTCGGTTCGGGGTGCGTACCGTGGAGGCCTTCCGGCCGGTGCTGATGCAGTGGTTGGAAAGGCGGCACGGTGTGCTCTCCTTCCGACTAGTGCAGGTTTTGACGGGGCATGGGTGCTTCGCCAAATATCTGCACAAAGTCATTAGGAGGGAGAGTACACCGTCCTGCCACCACTGCGATTGCGACGAGGACACGGCGCGCCATACGCGCGAGGCCTGCGCGGCTTGGGCAGTGCAGCGCTGTGAACTCGTCGCAATTATCGGTGCCGACCTGACGCTGCCGGCTATCGCTAGGGCGATGGTCGACAGCGTCGGGAATTGGGACGCGGTCGCAGCCTTCTGCGAGACAGTGATCACGCGGAAGGAGGCGGCGGATCGCCTGCGCGAGGAGCGCAACCTCGATGAGGCGATCCGCCGCCAGCGACTGGGACGGCGTAGCCACGACTACCTGCGCCTCATGCCGCCCTAGCCAAGGCCGCGGGTGACGTGACCGGGGATTAGTCCGTCACCCGCCGAGAGGCCGACCGTGTGAGGAAAGACCGACGTCCTCCCCGAGGGGGGGACGTCGGTCGATGGGAGGGTACCCCACGTAGGGGGTATTCCGTCAAGCTGACCACTGATGACAAATAACCCTGCTCCGGTGGTCGGCCCAACGACGAAGGCGACGTGGTTTTCAGGTGGGTTGCGGGTGTTGCGTGTTTACGCCCCTCTGTCGCCCCGGACGGAGTGGTGCGAGGAGCGCGCCGATCGCAGCCCACCCCAAAAAAAAAAACTATTTATTTTTCGCTTTTTAGTGAATAACCACTGGAATGTAATCAGTATGCATATTAGATTTGTCGGTATATCGATGAATGTATACGGCTCAAGACGTAATTATTACCATAGCAAAGTCTCTACGCGTTTGTGTTATGCCGTGTGCCCGACTAGCTCTATCTCTTTTACTCTTATGCAAAGGATGCGGAAAGAAGTTGATGAATCCTGGCGAATCTAATTAGGACAAACGATTTTTTTTAAGCGGATTATTGGATCCGACCACTGTAGTCAGGTCATCTGCGGGTGGGTTACGGGCGTGCGCGCTTACGTCCCTCTGTCGCCCCGGACGGAGCGGGCGAGGAGTGCGCCGACCATAACCCACCTCCAAAAAACCAACCCAATAAAAAAAAAGCGCATTATTGCATTGTCATTGGTCTCTGACAGGTGTGCAAAGTTTAAATATAATCGAATCGCTCAAAGTAGGAGAAAATCAAGCTCAAAGAGTTTGATTACAAGCATACATACCTACAGGTGAAACTAATAAAAGCGTGTCAATTAAATAAATAAATAAATAGCCGTGAGTAAACTCACGGCAATACATAACTACGCACTAACTACGACCTTGCTTTTGAAAATTATCAGAGGAAATTACGATATTATGTATATGTACCGACCACAAGGAAAACTTGAAATATCTCTTGACACGTCTGACCACTATGGTAGGTCCATTCCTCTTCTATTGTGGAGGAGGCTCGAGCCCAACAGTGGAACGTGAAGGATTTGAAACGAACGGAACGTACCAGCCTCATTCTTACCGGGCGTAATAGTACTTCATAATCCACCATATTACATAAGAGAATGCTCACTACCAAGCAACCCGTCTTGGGTTGACTTCGATGACTATTGTAGAAAACAAACAATACTTGTTTTGTTCGACTCAAGATTCGAACACAAGACGTGGCGATTGACAACCGCATGTTTATGCCACTAACCCCACGAGGCACTCGTGATCAGTTATGTTTTTATTTTTTAGTGATTCGTCCTTGACCATTACAGTTGCTTGCGAATCGTTGTTTAAAATTAGACGCATTTAAATAGTTCCCAATGAGCGTTGTGATTTAAAAATATATATTTCGGTTTACACGCGTTAGATATCCCATCCGCTATGTCGTAGATACTACCGACGCGACGTGTCATTATTCTATACTAGCTATGACCACGGGTTCGCTCACGTTAATGTAATTTTATCAATCAATCTTTAAAGGAATTAATTTGTAGTTTATGAATAGCCAAAAAAATGGTAATAAAGGTATAACTAGAAAGAGAACATCAAAAAATAAAGATAGACAAAAATGTATATACAGGTATATCAGGTTGTGGGGCATCTGTTCGAGAATGTTGTAGTTTAACGGCCATAGATCGTAATTAGAATGTATATTACACAAAAAAAAAAAAAAACAATGAAACATAAAAGTTATAGTGATTTCAAAAATGTGTGTCTAAGAGTCTATGCCTTAAATTATGCCGTATTATGTACGCATGTACAGACCGGATACATGTAGGCATATAAAGCTTCGACAGTATGAATAGGTATGAATTGCTCAAACGCTTCAATGGTAACATAGGTATAAAGGCGACTCGTCAACGGTCATCGGCCGATCAGCTGATTTAAAGCGAAGTTTGCTTGCTTATGTGAACGTAATCATTGATTTATTCAATTTCTAATGAACATTTAACAAATTTGCAGATCACTGACTATATCCAGACTTTATACATATCAATCAGATTTACACGAAAAAGCGATGACAAAATTGAAAAATTACATGTCTCTAATTCATTAACGAATCGATATTTTTGTTTCAAATTTTTTATGGGTTCCTACCACCATTGACCCTAACCCCCGTTTGACCAGTTGCCCCATAACCTGATACACTCTGTATATACATTTTTGTAAAATACGTTCAGAGCATCCAACGCTGTTTTTAATTGTTTGACACCACAGTCAAAACACGCTTAACAGCGTTGTCTGTACACTATAATATAATGTTATCATCATCATTTCAACTTATATACGGATGTATGTATGTACTGTTGGACTCAAGGCTCCTCCACTGTGGGAGGGACCACTTTCTACAGCACACTGGTCAGACGTGTTGGTATAGGGTTTTGTTTCGAGTTTTCCTTCTCTTGCATAGATGTTATTTGCATATTTAACGCCTTAGTCCTCCTTTGTACATACTCCCCGGATAAGAGAGGGGGTGGTAAATTGTATTCTTACTCCGTCACCATACGGAAGCTGTAATATGCATATATGCATACTTAACAATTCTCGTAATGCGGGACATTTTAACACGATATTTAAAATAATTAATGCATATAAAGCAAAATCGTGCATAGCGAGGTTGCGTAATTTTGGGGGGTGTACCCACCATTATTCCGTATATACTTCAAACAGACAGCAGTCACAATTTATACTTACTATTGTAAATTTCTTCGGGAAACCTATGACTCCTATTCTGGACGCGGGATATTATAATCGGCATGCGTATGCGCTGTAACGATGTATGAATTTAATACGCTTTATGTATGCAAAACTATATACAGGTTATGGGGCAACTGGTCAAACGGGAGATAGGCAATGATGGTAGGACCCCATAAAAAAAATTGAACAAAAAATATCGATTCGTTATTGAATTAGAGACATGTAAAGTTTTCAATTTTGTTATCGTTTTTTCGTGTAAATCTTATTGAAATGTATAAATTGAGTGATACTTAATCTTCGACATATTCGTACTTTGTTAAATGTTCATTAGAAATTGAATAAATCAATGCTTGCGTTCGTATAAGCAAGACAAACTTCGCCTTAAAATCAGCTGATTCGTGGCAATGACCAAGAGGCGTGGCCACAGCTATTGAAAGAAATACCGACACAGGGATGTACTAAGAAAAAGGAAAACAAATGAAATAATTACCTATATCTTATAGGCAAAATAAAACAATAAAACCTAAACTGTATTTTTTTATCGAAAATGAAATTTGTCTCTGTTTACATATTTTAGGCTAATAATGCCGACGACCGAGGTCAAAGGAGCCGCCCGTCGGTCGGTCGCCTACCTTATCTACGAAAGATTTAGGTTTTTAAAATTGAGTTATTCGTTTTTATTTTAGTTAGTTTGACTCTGATGTCCGGTCTAGGGACACGTATGGACGATTATTGTCCCCTTACGATTTTTCTCGCGTATTAAAGATCAGCTATTTAAAGTGATTCAAATATGGATTATGCCCGGTTCGGTGTGTTGGTTCGATGTGCGGTATCAAAAATGTGTGGAATCTTAGCAATTGTTAATTTCGGAATGTTAATACCACATACCTATTATCTGGATTACTGCAGTTATCGATATGGGATACTCCCCTTTACGGCAACTTGCACGAAAAAGGTAGGCTATATTTTTATTAAAAATAGGTAGATAACTAATTTTTATTTTATTTTTAAGTTAATAATCCTTGTATTGTAGGGGACTTCACAAACATAGAAATAACGGACACAAATTACATTCAGACCCAGAACAACAATTTGTCGATCGCACAAAGTGCTGTCCTGCGTGGGGTTCGAACCCGCGACACTGGCACGGTAAGATGGTATCTTAAACACTACGCCATCTGTGCAGTCAAATTCAATAGCCTACAGCACTGACATGTAAAGGTACAGAAGGCGGGCGAGGCGACTTAGATGCCTACGTAACATCAACACGTCACATTTAAGGCGTAGATTCTTTGACACATATTTTTGAAATCACTGTAACTATTATGTTTCATAGTTTTTTTTGTGTAATATACATTCTAATTACAATCTATGACCGTTAAACTACAACATACTCGAACAATTGCCCCATAACCTGATACACCTGTATATTCATATAAAATGGTAAATAAATAAACCACGTAAATTCCTTTTCTTCGCCCCACAACAACCCCCCGGGTCTATATGACCCAGTGTTGACCTTTTCAGAAAAGGGCAGTGAACCAATTACACCGCACTGACCAGACGAAATAGCAAAGGGTTTTATATCGAGTTTTTATTCCGTTGATATTATCTACCTTCCGTATGGTGACGGAGTTAGTATACAATTCACCGCTCACTATCTTGCCCGTGGATGTCGTAAAAGACGACTAAGGGATATTGCACAAAACACCTGTGCAAGAGAAAAAAGTTCGAAATGAAACCCTAAACCAACATGTCTGACCAGCATGGTATAGTAGGTCAAATTCCCTCTTATTGTGGAGGAGACCCGGACCCAACAGTGGGACGTATGTGGGCTGCGACGACGATTATCTACTTACATCTTACAATTTAAACCTAAACTGGTTTTTGGCTACACCTTTTAATAGAATTTAAGCACTAATATGAATAAATAAATAAATATGTAATATACTAATATGAATAAATAAATAAATAAATCGATTTTTACTGTACCTACGAGAATGAAAAGGCTTGTGATCATTGTATTCTTACCCCATCATCACAGGGAGTGTAAAGTTTCTAAAACTTAATTTCAGAAAAACTGCAGCTCAGATCAGGAGACTTAGAGAATCGATTCAGGCTAAAGCTTTCAAGATGAATAATCCACCAGCTTTCTATGAGAAACGCAAAAACAATATGAAAGCAGCTACGACGACTACACACAAAATTACTGAAGAAGAGAGACTGGAACAAGAAAATCAGGTAATTTAGCGATTAGTATTTGAAATTATTGAAAGTAGCGGCAAAGTTAAAGAATGAACAATGACGGAATGAAAGTAATATTGTAAGGAACGTTTTAAATCAAAGTTTTAGTCGAAGGCCTTAGTGGTAAGGTAAAACTAAGGCAAGGTCAGATGGATTACGTGAAATATAACATGGATAGATAAGGGGTGCATACAGAGTTTTTCTATTTAATTTAACAATGATGTCCCACGCCCCCAAAAACCTTAGACCATCACTGATAATACGAGTCAACGAGATCAACAAAATATCGAACGTTTCGACTAAGTAACTAACTAGTAGTTATAGAAAACTGAGATGATAGTTGGATTCCAATGTTCTGACATGTCACTAGGCGTAAGCTCACTAAGTAACTGGTTGCCTTATAAATGATTATTTATAATTATATCAAGCACGAGCATTATTATATTTAAAAAATCATTAAAAGAAGAATAAATAGTAATTTATTGCTATTTATTCTTCTTAAAAGTCATAGGTTTTTTTTTTAAATAAAAAGTGTGTTTACACCGTAAATTATTTAGGGTCCGTCACACTTATCCGAGACGTAGATGAAATGTACTATATCTGGAGCTCAAATTAATATGAAACTAATTTAAATGAATCTGTTGAGAAAAAGGTAAAAATGTGCGGGTGCGGTGATTGCTCCTTTGCACTTACCACTTCGTGTCCTATCACCTCTTTTTCAAAGGAAATCCGTGTTTAACAAAGGCAATGTAATTATTATTTTTAATGATGATATGTATATATGCAGGCATGGATGGATAATATGGAGGGCGACGGTGAGCTGCCTCGTTGTGGCGGATGCGGACGTACGTTTGAACGGCGGGCGGCACTCGCTGCGCATACGCACACTTGTCAGCCCAGGTCCCGCGCACTCGCCAGGCGTCCACAAGAAACCAAAAAGATCGAAATACAAATCCGGAAAGATTATAACAAAGGCCCATCCATAAATTTAAATCTACCTTTGAAAACCGAGCCCAATGGTAAGTATAATCATCTCAGTCCATAACTCTCACTGTTGGGCTCGCCTCCTCCATTATGGGAGGGAAAATGACCCTCTATAGGACCTACTATACCACGCTGGTCAGGCGTGTTGGCGCAGGGTTTTGTTTCGAGATTTCCTCTCTTGCATAGATATTTTATACAAATTATATATCTCTTAGTCGTCTTTTACGACACCCACGGGCAAGAGAGGGGGTGGTGAATTGTATTCTTACTCCGTCACCACATGGTAAGTATATAATTATTTATTCTTGAAATAAAACTTCTTAAACGCGCCATGAATTTGAAAGGTGTTATCGTTAAAATTTTGCTGGGACGTTTACAATAATGATATACCGTTAGTTCAAGATATCTGCCTTATATACGAGTGTATTTCAACCTTATCTCAGAACATATACGTCTCATTGTTGGCCTCTGGCCTCCTCCAGTATTAAATGGAAATTGACACGTTTGACCAGTGAAATATAGTAATACCTCACTGGTCAAACGCGTTATTATAGGGTTTTGTTCCAAATTTTCTTTTTCTGGTATAGATGCTATATGCATATTATATCTCTTAGTCATATTTACAACACTAACGAGCCAACCAAGGGGTGGTGAATTGTATTTCTTACTCCGTCACCACACAAGTTTGTGTTGTATGTTTCAACACAAACTGACATTAAAAAAATTGCGTAACGAAATGAGTATTAAATATACTCTTTTCAAAACTTCGTATGACAATCTATATTAATATTATAAAGCTTGAAGGGTTTCCTAGGTTGAACGCGCTAATCTCAGGCACTACTAAATCAAAAGACAAAGTTGCGCGGGTTATCTATTAACTAATACATGTTATGACATATTAATATTATTCTCATCATGATGCATCTCTGCAATTGATCACGGCTCATATACGTCCCACTGTTGGGTTCGAGCTCCTCCACAATAGGAGGGAAATTGACCTGCTGGTAAAACGAGTTGGTATAGGGTTATATGTCGAGTTTTCCTTCTCTTGCATAGATGTTATATGCGTATTCTAATCCCTTGGTCGTCTACGACACCCACGTGCAAAAAAGGGGGTGGTGAATTGTATTCTTACTCCATCACCACACAGAAGCTCTGCAATTATGATAAAGAAATAAAATTAACACCATTATATTCTAGAAAAACCAAAGGAAGAGCCACCAAGTGCTAATAAACCAGAAAAAGAAGAACCAAAAACAGAATTAGAAGAAGAAAAGGATATAGAAGAGGATGTCCCAATGGAAACTAATGGTAGTGAAGATGAGAAGTCTAACGAGTCGATTGACTCGCCAGAAACTGAAATTATTAGACCACAAATAGAAATCCCTAAACTAAATGTGAGATTACCATTTGCACATCAAACTGAGAAAAATAATCTAGTGACGTTTAGGCAAAAAATTCAGTCGGCTATAGAATTAAATAAACTTATGTGTAAAAGATGTGATGTTAAATTTAACGAAATTCAAAACCTTTATGACCACATGGCCGATCACATAAAATGGATGCGTTATGGTTGTAAATTGTGTAACTTTAAGAGCTACTCATTCAGTGAGCTACCCGAACATGTGAAAGTAGTACACAAATTAAAAGGTGATAAAGACTTCTATTATAGTACTGTAAAAGCAATCGATGGTGCTGAGGCTTTAGATTTATGTGAGCCTTTAGAGAGTATAGTTGATACTATTGAAACAAGTCCTGAATCTAGACGTCCTAGTCGATGTTCCAGTGACTCCAGTCGTCTATCTGACGACAGTTCTTCTAGTAGTACTCGCTTAGAAGGTAGTAGAAAAAGAAAAAGCTATCAAAATAAAAATTCAGCCAAGAGAAGAAAAGAAGTTATTATGAAAGGTATTATATATTTTCTTGTTTTCCCTGTAAAATTAATTTATTATTAATACTGATATTTCTTTTACCTTTTCTTTAGGTGGTGATGAAACAAAAGATGATATCGTACTTGAGAAAAGTACAAGCCTACCAGAAAGTTTGACTTCAAGTTTAAAAAGCTTTGAAGAAAATTCTTCAGATATGGATGATATTGCTGAAAATATTACAAAGAAGCAAATAACAATTCAAAATACATCAGTCGCATCTAGAAGACCAGTTCGAAGAAAAACTAAACCGAAAAATGAAGATTTTGAGTATGATCTTTCAAATTTGCTCAAAATGGAAGCTCAAGGCTATAGAGACGCCCTTGTGATGCAAGCAAATGCTAAAACGACTCATTCAAAGAAAAAAATACAACAAGAAATACAGATAACCTATGATAATATGAACAAAGATTGTTGTGGAGCTCTAATGGTTATGTCTAAAAAATGTGTTGAAAAAGCAAGTGCACATATAAGAACGGATCCTTCTAGTTTTCAATCTATAAAAGAAATTAGACCACAAAACCCATTTCTTAGGCCTATGTTACCTAAAACTCTTTCTAGAGGTGAAAAGGTATCACCAAAAAAAGATACTAATGAAGATCGAAAAGAAACAATTAGTCCTATCAAAGACCCTAAACTTAATAAGGTTCTTATTAATGTTCCCGTTAAAGCCATTGATCAGCCGGTCAATAATGATCAACAACCAAATGAGGATTCATTAAAAATTAGTGATGTAACCAAATGCAGTGTAAAAGATAATCAATCGGAAAATAAAGAACCATGTAAAAGTACAGATGTAGTTAGACAATCTATTGCGGAAACACCTGATGAGACACCGGCCATTAAAGAGCCAAGTCTAAGTAAACCTACTATTGAACTCAAGAAACCTATAAGCATTCCCCCAATTAAATTTCGACGACAAAGCTTAGACGTAATGAAAAATCCTTTGATAAATAAAAACATTTCAGATTTTACAAAGGCTGGCATGAAAACTAAAATTTTAGTTATAAAACCTATAAATAGAAATAAAGACGGCACGCAGACTGTAAAAACACCACTTAAATTTCAAACAATTAAGTTGAAAGATCATAAAAATATTTCTAATGAAGATAAAGTATCTGATCAAGTAGTTGTTGTCAAAGTACCTAAAGTGGAACGTGCCATCGCTCGAGCTGTGACAGAAGTTCCTGTTAATAGTGATAAGCAATCTTCCGTAGATACACCACAAATAGTTTTACCAAGTTATAGTGATAGTAGCCATACAAAACCAGTCCTAGAAAGTACAAATACCGATAACAAATTGGAGCATACAGAATCTAAGAAAGAAGTTAGTAATGACAATAGGTTAAAATCAAACGACGAAAATACTACTAAAGATTCAAATAAAAATGATGATGTAGAAATGACAATAGAAAATGATTCATTAGCTGATAAAGTTCAATCTGTGAATGATAATACAAATACGTAAAGACTGTATTTTGCTGATATCTCTGATTTCGTTTGCTTGAAGCATGTTTCGTTTTTAACAGGTTGTGTACTTTTAGGTGTACATGTAAATAGGAAATAAAGTTGCCTTATTGCGATTATAATTATTTTTTTTTTGATGATAAATACAAGCCCCATTAAGAGATCTATCGTGAAGGATTCTATAATATATTACGCTCTGCGTGGCATGTTAACTGACTATATTAAAAATGCAGCGCTAAATATGTACCTTAACATTAAATATCATTGCTTGTGAAAACTACTAAGTTTTCGACAATGCCAACTTTCAAAACTTTATTTATCGATACAACTGCCAAACAATAACAAACGCACCAGTTCTGTGAAGTCAGTTCCCATGACACGTTTTATTTTAACCAACTAATATATTGATGAGAAGTATATTGACTATTTCACAGTAAAATATTGTAGATTACCACAATGCGCCAACTTTTTCTACAGCTGTTTCTAAAACTTTACTGCAGCCATGAATGTACGTACTAGCACCACAATTTTGCAAAAAAAAACAAGTCTCATTCATTTATTTCAACCCATATACGTCACACGAGTTCGAGTCTCCTCGATAGGAGTGAAATTGTCCTACTATAGGGTTTTATTTCAAATTTAGCTTCTCTTGCTTGATAGATATTATCGCGCGATGATATCTACGGGATGTATCACTTAGTCGTCTTTTAGAACATTCTCGGCCAACATATGGGGTGGTGATGTACTCCGTCACCACAGCGTCGTATAATAAGTCAAGTTGCCTCCTATTATAGAGGACGCTTGAACCCACCACACAGAAGTCCAAGTTGTAGCAATACATTATTGCACCTCGAATGGTAAGCCATAGAGCCGGAGGCCTAAATCCCTATCTACGGGGTCAGCCACTGGCTGTGATATTGCGGAGGTACAAGAGCGACACTTACCACTTAGGTCGGCCGTTTGGTCGTCTGCCACCATAGACAATAAGAAGTACTTTTTACAGGTAGGATATGCTTACCCAAATAACAGTTTAATACACTTGGCTCTCTGAAAAGGCATGATAAATTATATTATCGATGATCCCAATCACACAGACGTTAGAGCGGTAGAATTTGGTTCTCCGTATGTTCTTTCAACTGTATCACGAGGAGTAGCCTAAGGAAGCGTTTGATTTGGTACATGGTCACCTTTCTCCTATCATATCATATCACTCAACTACACAGTCCGTAATGGAGTTCGCCAATCTCATTTTTAAATGAAAGCGTCAATAATAGTGCGATTGCTGCCTTAAAAGGATCTTCTTGCTGTGGTGTTCTAGGAGCGCCATTAAAAGCCCCTATTTAAGCGGTGTTTTAGAAAAGTAGGTACTCATTATAATCAGCTATCTAATGAATGCAGCTACTCATGGACCACCAGTTATCTCTTACCATCAAGGAATGTAGTAGTAGCAATAGGCAATAAAAATCATCCTCCCTCAGTAACAATATCAGTATTATTATATCCCAATACTTGAATATGGATAACGCGAGTCATGTTTAATATTGTTTCGGGGTAGTAATCCTAGTTAGGAAATCAAGATCCCTTGAAGTCATCGCTCAATATATTTCCCTAGAACGAGAATCCAGTAAGGTAAGATCAAATTTCGAGAAAGAGATTCGGCAGCAAATCTTCTTGTTGATCTATTCAGCGATACTTCTGAAAAGGCCCTGAATTGCTCCTCCTACTACTCTAGCGATAATTTACAGCACAGAAAAGTCGACTTATTAAAGTTATTAATATTTGCTTGCGTAAAAATTTAAGAGTTGCACAGCTTGCAATAGATGGATACAAGATTCGAAATGTGGAAATTTATAGGAATACAATGAGCAAGCTTAACCAACATAATCTGAAGAGTTGTAATTAGCACACCCAACCTCATCTGATTAACCTCTATTATTATACACTAGCGTCCTAGTAAATTTTGCAGGTCATTGTTGGTTTTTTTTATTTGTTGGTGACATACGAGCACATAGATGATAAGTGATAATGTCGCTCATGGAGCATTGCTGGGCCGCTGTCCACCGTGAAATGATGTTGGGTGATATTAAAGGCATCATGAAAACCCACCATACGCAAACACCTTCAGAAAGTTGGGTTTCCGGCTCTCTCGTTCACCGAACGAAGTGCGGTAACAAATTACCACTAGGTACTCAGACGTCGATTTTCTGCGAGTGTGGGTTAGTACCCACACTCGCAGAAAATCGACCGTACCGTACACCGTACGAACCGGTCCGCAGCTGTAGACAGACGACTGTCGACAGTGTGGTCCCACTGCTTATGGATAGAGACGACTCCGGCGTCGCCTTTTGTTTGCCTTGCTGTTCTTATGGAGGGCCTTTGGCCTGCGGTATATGTCGACGGGATTATGTAGGAACGGATGCTGCTGATCATCTGCTTAGCATTATTCTTTCATGTCTATTGCATGTATCTAACAGGATTTTGAGACATTTTCACGACAAACACGAGCTCTTTTTAGGCTGGAATAATATTCAAGTTCATTACCATATGGTCTACCGTTTAGGTTAATACTCATTATAGTAATCAAAATCATAAGTTATTGCAACTAAGAGAGACACTTTATTTTACGATACCACCAAGTTTTTCTAACATTCATTATCCCTTACTTATCTATATTTACCAATAAATAAAATTGGAGTCTGTTTGTAATGTCAAAATAATAGGCTTTTTTCATGCTCACACGGTTATTTGCACTATACGAGTACATATGCCTAAAATACACATTATATTTTTTTTTGTCTGTCTGTATGTTCCGGGTAATCTTCAAAACGGCTGGACCGATTTCAAAAATTCTTTCACCAATGGAAAGCTATAATATCAGGGAGTAAACTAGGCTATTTTATCCCGATATTCCCACGGGAACGGGCACTACGCAGGAAAGACTAAAACCGAAGCGAAGCGAGGGCGGGTTGCTAGTCTATACTAATATTATAAAGAAGAAAGGATTGTATGTATGTTTGTAACGAATAGGCTACGAAACTACAGGACCGATTTCAAAAATTCTTTCAGCAATGGGAAGCTATAATATCAGGGAGTAACATAGGCTATATTTTATCGCGGTGTTCCCACGGGAACGAGCACTACGTGGGTAAGGCGACTGAAACCGAAGCGAAGCGAGGCCGAGCTGCTAGTACAACATAAAAGCTGATACTAATAAATATAACAGCAAATGGGGTCCTAGGTCGTCACACAACTAGATTTCACCCTAGCTCTGTCATCTGGCTTTACAGATTTCAAAACTATTAGTACTGCCTCATTAAATCATTTTCTGCAAAATTAATTAGTGATAGTTTTGCATGTGGTGATGGAGTAAGTAATACAATTCAATCTCGCTCTTACCCGTCAAGACTAAGGGATATCTTGTGCATACAACTATGTAAAAGAAGGAAAATTCGAAATAAAACCCAACACACCTGACCAGTGTAGCATAGTATGTCAATTTCCCTACCAATATGGAAGAGGATCAAGCCCAGCAGTGCGACGTATATGAGCTGTGATGGTGTTGAAGATGAGAAAAGTTAAAAAAATAAAATTATTAATTACCATGAGAAAAACTAAAAGGTATGTCATTTTCACTAATTTATTTAGAAATTACATTATTTAGCTTTGTTGGTATATGATAAGCTTATGCTTAAAGGAATAATAACAATTTAAGACTTGGCAAGGGTTTCAGCCTTTGCCACAACTTCCTCAATAGGTCCAACCATGTAGAATGCTACTTCAGGCAGGTGATCATATTCGCCTTGGAGGATTTTTGAGAATCCCTTAATTGTTTCCTCAAGAGGTACCAATTTGCCGGCATGTCCAGTGAACACTTCTGCAACCTGGAAAGGCTGTGACAAGAATCTCTGAATTTTGCGTGCGCGAGCTACAGTCAACTTGTCTTCCTCAGATAATTCATCCATACCCAAGATAGCAATGATGTCCTGAAGTGACTTGTAGTCTTGAAGGATCTTCTGAACTCCACGGGCAATATTGTAGTGTTCAGCACCAATAATGTTGGGGTCCATAATACGAGATGTGGAATCAAGAGGATCTACAGCCGGGTAGATACCAAGCTCAGCAATAGCACGGGATAATACAGTAGTGGCATCCAAGTGAGCAAAAGTGGTGGCAGGGGCAGGGTCAGTTAAATCATCAGCTGGTACATAGATAGCCTGTACTGATGTAATGGATCCCTTTTTGGTTGTAGTAATACGCTCCTGCATGGTACCCATGTCAGTGGCCAGGGTAGGCTGGTAACCTACAGCTGAGGGAATACGTCCAAGCAGAGCAGATACCTCAGAACCAGCTTGGGTGAAGCGGAAAATGTTGTCAATGAAAAGAAGCACATCTTGTCCTTCTTGATCACGGAAGTACTCAGCCACAGTCAATCCAGTCAGGGCGACACGAGCACGCGCTCCGGGGGGTTCGTTCATCTGACCATATACAAGAGCTACTTTGGAGGTCTTGTCTTTTAGAGAGATGACACCAGACTCAATCATCTCATGATACAAATCATTACCCTCACGGGTACGCTCACCCACTCCAGCAAACACGGAGTAACCACCATGGGCCTTGGCGACGTTGTTAATCAGCTCCATAATCAATACAGTTTTGCCGACTCCAGCACCGCCGAACAAACCAATCTTACCTCCCTTTGCGTAAGGAGCTAGGAGATCGACGACCTTGATACCAGTTACAAGAATCTCTTGTTGTACGGACATTTCTACGAATTCAGGAGCTTCAGCGTGAATTGCGGCGGTCTTGTCAGTCGGGATGGGGCCACGTTCATCGATGGGTTCACCAATAACGTTGATAATACGGCCGAGGGTCTCAGCTCCCACGGGTATGCGGATGGGCGAGCCTGAATCCAAAACAGGCTGACCGCGCACCAATCCTTCAGTACCGTCCATAGCGATGGTGCGTACGGTATTTTCTCCCAAGTGCTGTGCCACCTCCAGCACGAGCCGCGGTGAACGGTTTTGTACTTCGAGGGCATTTAGAATGGGTGGTAGGTTATCTTCAAATTGTACGTCTACGACGGCACCAATGACCGCTACCACTTTACCTGAGCCTTTACCAGCGGCGGCTTTTGCTGCATAGTCGCGTTTATTGACGACGGATACAGTAGCCACTTTACCACATTCTATGAGGGCTTTTTCTGCTACTGATTTTGCAGCTAATAGGCTTCCAACCCGACTTACAGCTCCCAACATTTTTAGTTATTCAATTGATGCACTTGGGCGAAAATCAGCGCCCTCCCGTATAATTATGTAACCTAAAATATTTTTCATAGACAATTTTCTTTTGGGTTGTTCGTGTCGCTCGAACTAACAAAAGGAATAAATCCCATACAGCCAAATTCCATGTGGTGGCGGAATAAAAATACAATTCACTAGTCCCTATTTTGTCCGTGGATGTCGTAAAAGACGACTAAGGGATATAATACGCATATAACAACCCTATACCAACCTGTCTGACTGGCATGGTTAATTTCCCTCTTATTGTGGAGGGGGCTGGAGCACATTACTGGAACGTATATGAGCTGAAATGATAATGATATTAAGCCAAATTTTATATAATTTTTTTTAATTAACTTATTCAGGATCACTATCCATAAGTCTAAAGCTCTTTTGGCAATTTTGCTAAAACATGTAAAGCTTTGTTATATCATATTTACTTTTGAGTTTTCTATAAATTACATAAAAATATTCTACCCGCAGCTACGGATACACGCCTGGCAACTCTCGGCACCGAGGAGATTGTCAGGCGGATCGAAGCGCTGGGGTTGAGGGAAGCCCTGGAAAAGACGGAGGCCCTTTTGTTCCATGGCCTCCGTACCGCCGGGCCTCCCGCCGGCGCTTCGATCACCGTAAAGTTGGTCACCATCAGCATCCAGGCCCACATGAAGTACTTGGGCCTGGTGCTCGACGGGCATTTTTGGTTCCGGGAGCATCTCCATCGACTTGTTCCTCGGCTTGTCGGCGCGGCGTCCGCCCTTTCGCGGCTGATGCCGAATGTGGGTGGACCCAGCGCTACGTGCCGACAGCTGTATGCGGGGGTGATCCGATCGATGGCCGCGTCCGTGGGCGGGGTCCCTGACCGTCCGTCTTAGGGCCCTCCTGTGGTGACCACAGAGGGTCATGGCGATCAGGGCCATACGGGGTTACCGCACGGTGGCGACGGAGGCAGCGTGCCTCCTGGCCGGAACTCCCCCGTGGGACCTGGAGGCGGAGATGCTCGCCGAAATTTATCGGCGAGTGCCGGAGACGCGCGCCCGCGGCGGCATGGTCTCCATTAAAGAGATCACCGCCTGGCGGGTCGACGCCCGCCGTGGAGTCATTGCCCGTTGGGCAGTCCGGCTGGAGAGTCCTCGGTACGGTGTCAGGACCGTCGAGGCCCTCCGGCCGGTGCTGATGGAGTGGTTGGAGCAGACGCACGGGATGCTTTCCTTCCGACTGGTGCAGGTGCTGACGGGGCACGGTTGCTTCGGGAAGTACCTGCACAAGATTGTCAGGAGGGAGAGCACTCCATCCTGCCACCACTGCAGTTGCGACGAGGACACGGCGCAGCACACGCTCGAGGAGTGTGCTGCATGGGAGGGGGATCGCCGTGAACTCGTCGCAATTATCGGTGCCGACCTGGCGCTGCCGACCATCGCCAGGGAGATGCTCGTCAGCGTCAGGAACTGGGACGCAGTCGCCGCCTTCTGTGAGGCCGTAATCTCACGGAAGGAGGTGGCGGATCGTGTGCGAGTAGAGCTCCTATTCGGCGACACGTTCCGCCGCCGGCGACTCGGGCGGCGCAGGCGCTAGTATCTGCGCCTAATGCCGCCCTAGCCGAGGCCGCGGGTGATCGGACCGGGGAATTGTCCGTCACCCGCAGAGAGAGTGACCGCGCGACGGCGACCGACGTCCCAGGACGTCGAGAGGTGAGGTTACCCGAAAGGGTTGCGCCGACAATTCCGTTGGGCTGACCACTGACGACAAGTCACATCTGCTCCGGTGGTCGGCCCAACAACGAGGTGACGTGGGTACGGGTGGGTTATGGGCCCGCGCGCTGTCTTTTCATCGCCCCGGACGGACTGGACTGCACGTGCGCTTACCATAGCCCACCCAAAAAAAAAAAAAAACCCGCAGCTACGGATCTTGACAAATGCTTTTAGTAAAGGAATACCATAAATATGAGCCGTAAGGTCAGATTTAAAACCGGTAATTTCTACAATTTATTCGATACGATACCTGCCAATCAGTACCTACTCTTTGAGTTAAAGTATCGATATCGAAAGGAAAAGTACTCAATACCAGAAGGTATGCTTTTTTCGTGTTCGCAACTCCCTAGTGACGACTGCCTCATTCAAAACCCACAAAACAAAAGGCTTAGCGCACCTAAAGGGTAATTCTTTTGTAATTATATTCATATTTCATTTACCTATGCATCAATTCAGAATTTTTATATCAATATCGATAAACATGCAGCTATTTTTACACCATGACTATGCGACATGCTATATTTCTAAAATTTTTAGTATTAAAATTTTACACATTCGATTCGAGGACATAGAAATACACAATAAGTAAGTTAAAAATTCGGGGACTTATTATAATGCCAAACTAGCGATAGTTAGGATGTCGAAAGGACTATCGATACAATTGATGGCAGTGAGAGATTGATACTATCGATAGTACAAAATGTGCTAATACTGTGATTTGCAATCATATCGATACTACTGTCAGACTTTTTTTTTTGTTTTTTTATGTGTGTGTGTGTGTGTGTGTGTGTACAACTGTTGGCCGCAGATGGCCTTGACAGCTTACTGGGGAGTTTTTGGCGGGCATCTGAAGTGTCATGTGGTGTTCTTGTATTATATTCAATATCTTAGTGTTTTAACGTGTTATGTTAAATAATCTTGATGGCATTTTATGTAATATATAGCGACAGAACTACTGAGGTGTTGTGAATATGATATAAAACTGCTATACATACCTTTGTATTTCCACCAAAATTCTCAGAAGATACCCTTAACAGTGGCCATTACACTGTTGTGGGCGACACTTTGACTTCCTGACAGACTATTACTGACATGAAGAAACTGAGAACTTGAAGAGATAATTATAACTCGACACTGGCAAAAATGGCTCGTATTTGTAGTTGATTGCCAAGACAATAAAGAAGAAGAAGAAGAAGAAGACAGCTTACTGTCAGCCTCTGATGACTTTACTATATATAGTATCGGTAGTATCAATAATATCGACATTATCCATACTATCGAAAGTATCGATACCATTTCATCCATGACTGAGTAGTATCGAAGAAAAAGTATCGTACTCAATAAAGTATCGAAACAAAAGTATCGATACTCCAAAGTATCGAGTACTGAGTACTTTACCTGGAATCTAGGTTCGTGATGAGCTTTTTTTTTTAGGGAATTGTCCGCCTGTGTTCGGATTAAAATATGTCGAGCAACTTTTTAGAAGGTTCATTACGCTTTAACTAGATGGCGTTACCATAAGCATGAACCGTAAGGTCAAGTTTAACATGGATACTTTCTACAATTTGTTCGATACGATACCTGCCTAAAAGTACTCATTGAGTAAAAGTATCGAATAGAAAGTATCGAGTACAAAAGTATCGGTATCGAAAGACAAGTACTCGATACCTAAAAGTATCGATACTTTTTTCGTGTCCCTATCTATTGGCATTTGGCATCACTACTTATTTGTGACATAACTTCGGCTACTGTATTGGGTTCGTATGAGGGAAATATGAAATTTATAATTTAAACATAACATTTATAATGTTTCGATCATCATCACGCGCCTTATCTAGTGTTAGTTGAAATTCATTATATGGGTCTTTACCCTAGATAATTTTATAACAAATATCTGTTATAATAAAAAAAATATTCATGCGATCATAACCATGTTTATTTACAGATAATATTTAAATATAATATTCATATCAAACCTGATCATAAACGAGTAAATGCCAAGTGCACAAGAAATTTAAATACAGTTACTGTAGAAGAAAGTTATGTGAAGAGGTTTATGAATGCAGTAGGATGGATGGATCAAGAGAGGACGGTAAGCAGTAAAATACATTTATTGATATTTAATTTTAATAAATTGATGCAGTAAAATGTATTCTAGATATTTAACCAGGGTTGGGCAAAATCTGATTTTTATTAAAAAAATCAAAAACCATTGATTTTTTTGAAAAAATCATGATTTATTTGATTTTTTTGATTTTTTAAATTTGAACATAAAATTGAAAATTGTTAATTATTTTAATGTATAAGTCTAAAAATTATAATACAATTTGCGCCTCAAAAATTTGTGACAACGCATTTGTCGCGCTTCTTGCAAGAAAATTCTTGTCGCGATTTGTTTTCCTTCTGTCCTATACACTCACTCACTATACAGTGCCGAGTGAGGCACGAACGCGTTTGTTGTGCTTTTTGCAAGAATATTCCTGTCGTGTCGAGGCTTGTTTTCCTTTTCAACCTATAAATTGACGTTCGCGCATTTCGCTAGTTTAGTTAAGTTAGTTAAGTGAAGTGAAAACATATAAATAAAGTAAAATGAGTGGAAGAAAAGAGGACCCAATATGGCAGTTCTATATTAAGACAACAAATCCAAATAAATTGGGGTGTAGGGCTATTTGTAGAAAGTGCAAGAAAGATATTCAAGGGTTAGTCCAAAGACTTAAAGCACACCACGATGTTTGTAATTATCAAGAGAGGAATACAGGTAATTAAATTATTAATTTTATTTTATTTATATTTTAGGCATATATGATTGTTTTTTGTTTTTAAATGTTAGGTGAAATCTAACACGTGGCGTGGCCTTTAATGTAACTTTTTTAACGCGACCTTTCCCAGGTTAATTATTAAAGATTATCTTTACTTTTCTATACTTAACTTTTAATTATTTTCAACTTAAAAAAATAAATTTGCTTTTACATCTCTATTGAACATTTTAACTTTATTTTAAAATCAATAATTCAATACTATATCAATATATCATCAATTATAATTAATCAATTTAAATTTTCAGTTATGTTTTTTCTCTTTCCAGAGAATCGAATGTCGCTTGACAGTTTTGCTAGCACATCATCTGCCTCAAGTTGTAGTTCACTCATGACGAAAGTACCAACACCAACAAGTCAACAACTTTTGAGCCAGTCCAAAAAAAGAAAGCAATCGAAACTCAGCCTACCATGAGTACCATGAGTAGTTTTGTAATGCGGACTTCAACTGCTGAAAAACATAAAATTGACAAACAAATAGCAAAGGCTATTTTTGCTACTAATTCGAGCTTCAGATGTATTGAGAATTTAGAGGTGAAAAAAGCCATTCATTAATTCATTTATTAAGGCCTGG
This sequence comes from Lymantria dispar, assembly GCA_032191425.1. Lineage (NCBI taxonomy): Eukaryota > Metazoa > Arthropoda > Insecta > Lepidoptera > Erebidae > Lymantria > Lymantria dispar. The sequence continues at coordinate 13,896,979 of CM063448.1, forward strand.
TTATACACCGCCCTCGAGAAAAACGGTAGCAACAAGTCTTTTGGACGAAATCTATGAAGAGGAAAAAGAAAAATATTTCTCCTCCCTGTCAGGACAGTCCGTAAATATGTCAATTGATGGGTGGTCAAACGTGCACAACGAACCAGTGATATGCGCAACGATAACCACTGAAGATGGACAAGCCCTCCTATACGAAACTATAGACACATCAGGAAATCCACATCATCATCATCATCATCATCTCAGCCCATATACGTCCCACTGTTGGGCTCGGGCCTCCTCCATAATGGAAGGGTAATTGACCTACTATACCACGCTGGTCAGACGTGTTGGTATAGGATTTTATTTCGAGTTTTCCTTCTCTCGCATAGATGTTATATGCGTTTTATATCCCTTAGTCGTCTCGTACGATCACCCACGGGTAAGATAGGGGGTGGTGAATTGTATTCTTACTCCGTCACCACACGGATAAAATTTGTCACAAATCCACATACTTCAGAATATTTAACTCAAATAGTTTGTGACCGGATTTCTTCATGTGAATTAAAATACAAGTGTACCGTAAAATCTTTTGTGACAGACAATGCCGCAAATATGACACTTATGAGAAAAACATTAGAAGAAAAAACGAACGCAAAAGTTATAACTTATGGCGGCTCTGCACATATTTTTAATTTACTGTGCAAGGACTTTCAAGTTAAAGACGTTATAGAACATGTGGTCCAAATTGTTAAATATTTTCGAAATAACCATTTGGCTAGAGCTAAATTCAGTCAAGCAGGAGGCAGCGCTTTAGTCCTTCCAAGCGATGTGAGATGGAATAGCCTTGGCAACTGCTTAGAGACGTATGTCACTCAGTGGGACATCATATTAAAAATCTGCGAAGAAAATAAAAACGAGATTGATTCCACTATTTACCGAAAAGTTTCAAATATTGCGATTAAACATGCAGCGCAAGATTATTTAAACATTTTAAAACATATCAGTTGCTCTTGATACTGTGCAGAGGAAAAATGCTACTATCGCAGATACTGTAGAGCAGTGGAAACATTTACAATATATCTTTGATGAATCTGTGGAATTACCATTACAAAAAACACAACAATTTAATAATCGATATAAGCAAGCACTAACGCCATATCATTTTATAGCGTATATGTTGAATCCACAAAAAACAAAATACCAGTTAACACCAGAAGAAAAGGATATAGCTTTAGAAACAATTAAAGAGTTACATGAAAACAATGGACCGTTACCTTTAGTAATAAAGTTAAATGCCCGCAGTGCTCCATTTAAGCAAGTTATGTTTTCGGACGAAGTATTAAAAAATGTAAACGGACTACAATGGTGGTTATCACAAAATGATGAGCCAGAAATCTTGAAACAGTTGCCAATAATAAAACAGTTCCTGTGTGCAACTGCTTCTTCAGCTTCAGTAGAACGCGTATTTAGCTCTTTTGGTCTTGTACACTCGGATATTAGAAACAGATTAGGCAGATTAGGAAAATGAATAGACTGAAAATATATGGTAATAAAATTTAGGTGTTACGTTTAGTTTAAGAATTTGGAATTATGTACTTCTTTTTTGTTGTTTTTGCTAAAAGCAGATACTTCTTTTGATTTTTGAGAAAACTTTTATGTTATGTTGTTATCTGGTTCTGAATAAAAAGGAAAAAAAATTGATTTAAATCATGATTTTAATTTTAAAAATCAAGCGATTTAAATCATGATTTTAATCGTGATTTTAATCACTTGATTTTAATCAGCCCAACCCTGCATTTAACTATTAAATATAGTCATTTTTATTTTACGATTTGGCTGTTAATTAATCAAGAATACATCTATTTCAGCGTTTAAAGCTGACAGGATATTTCTTATATGAAAACATACCCGATAAGGTGTCTTATATGGAATGGTTTGAGCATCTAGAATTGCCTGATACATTCACTTCATGGTTTACTATCACAGAGCTTCATGTTTGGATGTTAATGGTTCGATATATGGCTGAAGATATCATGCTATCGGCTGCTGATAAGAAGAAATATATTAAGGGTGATGGACATTTTGTAAGGAATTGTATTGTTGAGGCTATGTGGGCAGATGTAGGCAATAAAATAAAATTATTGGAGGTAAGACTCACTGTTAGTAATACTTTATGTATAGTTCTTAGTAAACATATTGAATATTCGAAAAACAATTGAAATTATAAAAACATATATGAATAAATTAAAATAAAATGATGTAAAATAGTGTCTGCTAATATAAATCACTACTGCCTCACTCTTTGAGAGAACGCATACCAGTGTTTTATACAGAGTGGATCAGGTTATGGGACAACTGGACAAACGGGAACTAGGCAATGATGGTAGGAACCCATGATAAAAATTTTAAGGAAAAATATTGACTCGTTAATGAATGTAAACATGTAAAGTTTTCAATTTTGTCATCGCTTTTTCATGTAAATCTGATTGAAATGTATAGTCAATGATATTTAATCTGCGACATATTCGCACTTTATTAAATGTTCATTAGAAATTGAATAAATCAATGATTATGTTCCCATAAGCAAGACAAACTGCTTTAAATCAGCTGATCGGCCGATGACCATTGGCAAACCGCCTTTGTACCTACGCTATCATTGAAGCGTTTGCGCAATTCTAGGTATGCATGAATGAAATTGTACTGTCTACACACATTTTTGTAATCACTATAACTTTTATGTTTATTGTGTAATATACATTATAATTATGATCTATGACCGTTGAACTACAACATACTGGCACAGTTGCCCCCATAACCTGATACACCTGTATACAGTAATCCCCCCTGTAACGCGGTAGATTGGTTCTGTGTTACAGGAAAACAAATACTGGAGTATAACGCGTTTTTACGACCTCGTGTAACGCATTATGTATAAATGATTCATCACATTTTGAGAGAAATTACTAGCCTTCTATTTGTGATTATGTTTGCTCTATTCCCATAATTTATTTAGAAATAAAATTTACTGCATAAATCGCTGAGCGTTCTAAGTAACGGGCTAACATACCAAGTGTTGGGGGTATCGATCTCCACACTATTCTGTGTGTGATCTACAATTGACTGTCTGAGACTAGTTTTTATAAGTATATTTTAATTGTAAAAGTCAACTAAGGAATTAAATATGCATATAATATCTACGCAAGAGAAAGGAAAGTAAAAAAAAAATACCCTATACAAACCCATCTGATTGTCGCGGTATAGTAGGTCAAATCCCACTCCTATTACGAAGGAGGCTCGAGCCCGCACATAAATGAACTGAGGCAATGAGATTCTTGATTCATTGGGTATAATTATGTTGTTTTATATTGTCAATAGTTTGTTGTTAATACATATATAAATTTCAGGGTGCTAATCCATCATTAGCTAGAAAACAAGTATCTGAATTGTCAGAACAATTTCAAGCTTCTCTAGTTGCTTATGATGAAGGTCTCGAGGATGACAAAGTCCTAGCTGCTGCTATTTGGAGAAGATTCTATTCACAATCTCATGATAGCAATGCTGAGCATGTTGAGAAAATTGTCAAGTTAATAAGGCATCAGGTATGTTGTTGGTAGTTTCATTTTCTTTTACAGTTACTACTCCTTGAGAGCTTAGCGGTAGTACTAGTAGACTGCTACATAGAGGTCTTGGGGAAGCAAAGGACTTTGGCATATATGCATATTAAAAGTTTATCCACACATTTGTATATCTGTACTTAAGACTAGACATGGGTAACTCTAACGTGCGCAATGCGCGAAATATACACCTATGTATATACAAGATGTATCGGGTTATGGGACAACTGGTCAAACGGGGGGTAGGCAATGGTGGTAAGAACCCATAAAAAAAATTTAAAGGAAAGATCGATTCGTTAATGAATTAGAGACATGTAAAGTTTTCAATTTTGTCATTGTTTTTTCGTTTAAATCTGATTGAAATGTATAAAGTCAGTGATACTTAATCTGCAACATATTCGTACTTTGTTAAATATTCAATAGAAATTGAAAAAATCAATGATTACGTTCGCATAAGCAAAATGAACTTCGCTTTAAATCAGCTGATCGGCTGATTATCGTCGCCGAGTCACGTTTGTACCTACGGTCTCATTAAAGCGTTTGCGCAATTCTAGGTATGTATGAATGAAATTATACTCTCGAAGCTTTACATGCCTACCTACATGTATCCTGTCTATCCATGCCTACATAATACGTAACATTTAAGGCGTAGACTGTTTGACACACATTTTTGAAATTACTATAATTTTATGTTATATTGCTTTTTGTGTAATATACCTTTTAATTACGATCTATGACCGGTACTCTACAACATACTCGAACAGTTGCTCCATAACCTGATACACCCTGTATAACTTCATTAAAAAAAAAAAGTTTAACTCAATTTCACGGAGTTGTTCGAATTTGCCGGTCCTGCTGTACGCCAACTCATTTTGTTGAAGTGAAGTAAGTTAACACATCCAGCGTAATGGACTGAGTTGGCGCAATTGGGCGGCGCAGCGCAATGTTACACATCGCTACTTAAGACATGTCAGGGCCAGGCATGTATATAGCGCATAAATACCGCGACCTTCATCTTTGAGTCTCAACTTATTGACAATAATGTATTTTTAGATTTTTGTTGATTTTTCAAAAACCGCTTGTCCGATTTCGATAAAATTTTCATAGGACCATTTGGGAAGTATACCCTTTCCAACAAAAAGAATTTCCATTTCGGTTGCCAATGGACGGAGTTATGCGCGAACAAACATAAAAAGAAAATACAAACATCCGAAATGAGAACCTCCTCCTTTTTTAGAAGTCGATTGAAAACTTGTATCAGTCCTTTATAATTAACAATAATGATAATAGTTTATTGCCCTATTTGAGACTAAATTCACAGACAAGAATTTATAACAAAAAGACAATTTAAAGGGAAAAGCAATTGGTTTAGCTTTTGCTGTCAATATGTCTTATAGGACTGATTTTCACCCATCTCTTTGTCGGTATTGTATTTCGTACTCTGTTTTTGTATCCATACATCCATCCATCAGCCTACAGACATCCACTGCTGGACATAGGCCACCCCACGAGAATGCCACTCAGAATGGTCCTGCGCCACTTGCATCCAACGGTTCCCTGCGACCACAGAAAAATTAATAAGATAGAACGGCCATGTGGGCGGGGCAAGCGTGCCACAATTGCGATCAAACGGTCTTAATATTGACGAAATTCGTTTTACCGGTTCTTAGTTGCGCTCATATAGTGACCTTGAACGAAGCTCCGACAAAAAAGAGAAATATACCGTCTTGCGCTGTTACAACGTGTCGAAAAAGAAGTCAGTTGCGTAGTTATAGTCTAAGAAGGCATTTATTTTCATCGTTAAGTCCATAAACTTATTAATTCAGTGATATTTCTTAATTTTATGAAAGTATTATGTCGTTTATAAACAAAAATTATGAAATCGCAAAAAGAGCCAAACATGGATGCCACACATGGATATCACCTTTTATTTAGTCCAGCAACCGCGCAATGTACTGCGTTCAATGCGATATCACTAAGAACCGCCTTATTAGGGTGGTAGTATATGTCGGCGTTCCGCCAGGAATTTGGACGTTGATAGTAAAATACTGAGTATGTAATCACTGTATTTATTACAAGTTATTGCCGGAGAAGTGAGTGAAGTAAAACTGTCCTCTATTCTAATCTTACAATGTTTTTATAACCTCCGCTTTACAATGAAACGGTCTAGTCTTAGTAACTACAATTACTTTTTATAACAAACAAATAAAACAACTATTTTTAACTATCGGAATATAGCTAAATAATAATGATAAATATTCTAATGCATTTAACATAATTCCAAATAGTCAATTTTACACAATTTACATTAATGTAATTAAAGGAAATATTGTTCTCATATATTGTTCAACAGACGGCGCTCTAACTAGAAATAAATTACAATCTTTATTGTGTAAAAACAACTAAATATGGTTACAAATAATTACATTAATTCTAATCGATTTTAATTTGATCAATTATATAAATATTTAAACAATTAAATCAAAGATTTCTAGAAATACATTCAAAAAGTGTCTTAAATATTATAGCATGGTAAATAGCAGTGTTGTTACTACAAATAATTATTTAAATATTAGTTGCAAATATTTCAAACATGTTTATAACTATAATTGATAACACATACATCAACAATTTACAAATATTGCCGATAGAGGGCGATATGCGCCCATACGGCCATACTGACTCCAGCGCGTCCCTTGCGCTGTTAAGGCGTCACCCACCAAGGGATCTAGCCATCCACAAGGCATCACCCATCCTGGGATCTAGCCAACAAGACCAGGTTTAAGGATACGCATGATGGCCAGCCAGCGCTTTAGGAAGGATGGTTTGGATAGGAAAAATAAAAAGCATTTGTTTCAAAATTAATATTCACCCGCCCATACGGCATTGCTGTGATCAAAAAAAAAAATCAGTCTTTGCAACAGGCGCTAGTCATAAAAGTCATGGCTAGCGATACTTACATCACATCCGCGGAGATAATTATGCTTCAACATGTATCGGTCATTAGGCAATACCTCCTAAAGTGCCATGAGACCCTCGAAGAGAGTGCGTCGATCGTGACGATGCACGAGAACAAAATTGCCAAAAATACATTTATTTTGGCTCTATCTTTGTCAAATCAATTAACTCGGAAAAGACCGCTCGTCCATCCTCATCGTACAGACGTTAAATCTTTTGTTCGTTCGTCGTAATTTACCTGCAAAATCTTAATAAGCGGCGGTCAATATTTTGCCAAACAATACTCCCAGTAATATTGCAGTTTATAGCCAACTGGAAATCGCAAATAGCACTGTGGCATGGGTTATCAAGCTCAAGTACAGACATTAATATCTTTGATAATTTTCACAACTAGTCCCACTTAACCATTTGCTCTACTAGTTCCCTTAGCCACAAGGTATATTCCATATCGTATTTATTCGTTATTATAAGAAGAGACGAGTTCCAAATACAGTTACAACTTCACAAAAGACCTCATAGCCGATTGTGACGTCTTTAGTGTAAACTACTATAAAGACAAATGCGTATTCTGGCTGATGACGTCCGCCATGAATGTAGCCTGTAATGTCAGCGAACACAGTATGAAAAATTATATTGCAATTTTATAGATTGGAAGTAGATTGTTTTACGCCCGATTTCGGCTTTACGAATGTTAGCTAACACAATTCTTCACAAATTTTCGAACATATTCGGGTACCAATATTGTTCGCCGATTTTAGCCAGTACCTTTTCGCAACAAAAGTTGTGGTAGTCTCGCAATAGTCCTTATATTGCGGTGGAGGTAATAAACACATTAATGGAAACAAATTAGATCCAAATTCAGAACAAAAATTTATGGATCGCACAGAGTTGTCCTGCGCGGGATTCGAACCCGCGACACTGGCACGATATCTTAACCACTACGTCATCTGTGCAGTGCAGTGTGATCGTAACACGAGTTTCTAACGGTAATTACGTGAAACGATACTATTTGAACATTATGGCTCAGCAGCAATATCTTGTTAAATGACATAAAGTATAGACTACTGTCAGAGTCAATCTCCTTTATTGAAGGATCACTCTTCTGCCCTACATGAAGCCAAGTATGGTCAAGAGTGGATGAATTTACGACGAGATAAACAATTACTTCGTTTTAGAGCATATGGTTTACTTAACACAGATTAAGACTATAATCTGTATTAACCAAGCAGTCACCCTTTCGATATTCTACTTTAAACTAAAATTTTAAAGAAATGCTACCAGTTATGTACTCCTGGAGTGTGCTCTTTCTGCCTTGCCTTGAAACCTTAAGTGAATTTCAGTTACAACATAATCAGTTACCACTTTAAATAATTGACCACCTAAGTGACGAAAATGCTTAATAGCTTCAAACGAAGTCTAGCGTTTTCAGCTCACGAGCGGTATTTATTTCAACGCACACGGTTCGCATACTGAACTACACGGGGACTTTTGAACATTTAGTGATATTTAAAGTGAAGACAGCTTATCTCATTTTCATAGCGTTATAGAGGTGATAATCTATAGGGTCTGTGTTGAACTATTTAATCAGCCTTTTAGTTTTATTGTTAACGCACTGGTCTTTATTTGCGATACACAGTTGCAGAGTAGGAAACTAGATTTAAAGCTTGAGAACATCATGTAACTTAATATTGAGTCGTTTAGATTGAAGTTAAAATCAAAGTTATAGATAGCATGGAGGGTTCATTTATCAGCAGTTACAGTTTTCTATATTATACCCTCTTTAAGACTTACGGTAATACCAAACAGCACTAATAATGTCATAACCAATTCTACCTCGACACGTCATGGAAACTAACTTTGGTTGTAATACAAGTAACATCAACGATCTGGCGTTTGGCCGGAATCGAACCAGTAAACTTATTTCGGATCAGAGAACAATCAACACCAGTATGGAATAAGCTATTCAAAACTTTACCTTGTGATAATGCGATCTCTAGAAGTAAAAATAGTCCCGATTGTTAGTTAACCATAAATTTTATCGATTTGCTTACGGAAATAATTATTTTCACTATGGTATTTTCTATAACAAAAACGGTATTATAAACTTCGTCGTATTAAAGGGGTTATGAAAGTTATAAATCGAGAACTCTGCAAGCGTGATAAGTAGACGCTTCTATTTGCATCACAAAAAGGTCCTAGGTTATTACAGTTAACACAATTACTAGACAGTGTAAGCGACGCGAATTATTCAAAATAAGAACTATTTAATAATTGTAAATATGTAGTAGGCATTCTATTGTTGCTATGCAAGTGCGCGCGGGGTAACTGGAGCGCGAGGTAAATCGCCTTTTACGTCACGAAAGGTGCCAAATACGGGCCTTATCATTTTTAAATGTCCCGTGTTGTTTACTATTATTATTAGTCAATATCTATACCAATAAATAAAAATGGAGTGTCTGTAATGTCAAAATGGCTTTTTTCACGCTCACGCGGTCACCTGCACGACACCCATGCACAAAATACAGATTAAAAAATTTTTTGTCTGTCTGCCTGTCAGTCTGTCTGTTTGTTCCGGGTAATCTTCAAAACGGCTAGACCGATATCAAAAATTCTTTCACCAATGGAAAGCTATAAAATCAGGGCGTAAACTAGGCTATATTTTATCCCGGTATTCCCACGGCAACGGGAACTACGCGAGTAAAACGACTTAAAGAGAGGCGAAGTGAGGGTAGGTTGCTAGTTATCTAAATAAACCAGTTTCTCAACACATCAGTACTTTTTGGCGTCAATAGTCATTACATAACTCTTCACCGCCTGCACACCGGTGAAAACCCCGGCGTCGCCTTCAGACAGTTACAATTACTGTTAGACGGTAGTTTTCGTCTAACGAAAAGTTAACAAAACAAACACGAGCCTAGACAAAATCTAGGCGTGTTTCGCAATAGCTCAAATCTTATTAATTCAAGATAAATACCTGTTATTACGGCGTCGATCACCTCAGAGTCCGTAGCCTCACGTCTCAAACGTTTGAGCAGAGCCCGACCCGTCGTAGCGTAGTCTGCGTAACTGTCAGCTTATTCAGAGGTGCAGCTGCGCCACCACTGGACATAGCCAGCATACAGGAACTCCTTGCCGAAGGTTGTAACGATGTCATCTTCCACTTGTTGCCATGTAATTGATTGAAGCGCCCATGTGTCTGCCATACCACCGAGTTCATCAATAGCTTCCATTCTTGCTTCTTGCGGCTTATATGTTGAAAGCCATGATCGTCTCATTAACATTTGCCCACCAGTCCGCGATGTCGATGATTATCGATGCGATCTCTCGTCGGGGTTGAACGGCGGTAGATAAAAATTTTGGTGCCGCCGTTACATTATAGCCTCCGTAGAAAATGCGGCTCTCGCAGCTGTTGTTGCAGCAGTATTTTGTAATGGAGGTCAGCAGATCCATCACTTGCTCCATAGTGAAGGTCATCCGTAGATCTTGAAGAGTTTTGGGGCTGTGATCCCACCGCTGCTGTCGGCGTTCCGCCAGGAATTTGGACGTTGATAGTAAAATACTGAGTATGTAATCACTGTATTTATTACAAGTTATTGCCGGAGAAGTGAGTGAAGTAAAACTGTCCTCTATTCTAATCTTACAATGTTTTTATAACCTCCGCTTTACAATGAAACGGTCTAGTCTTAGTAACTACAATTACTTTTTATAACAAACAAATAAAACAACTATTTTTAACTATCGGAATATAGCTAAATAATAATGATAAATATTCTAATGCATTTAACATAATTCCAAATAGTCAATTTTACACAATTTACATTAAGAGCGTTTTCGGTAATAAGCGGCCGTAAACCCAAAAATGTGGTTTTTTGAGGACTGGTTACTCGTTCATGATAATAGCTTACTAAAAATTTATATAACCACTACATTAAACATATCTTTATATTGTGTTTGTATAGAATTATAACTCAATATTGTAACTATTTTATTAAAAGGCAAGGGTATTTTGAACTTAAGTTCATGAGATTTTACGAAAACGCTGAGTTTTGAAGTTCAGGTACGAATAAACCATAAGTCATGGCAGCTCGAAAAAAATTGTAGATGTTAGGAAAATTACTGTTCTTGTGTATGTACAAAATGAAATTCAAGATTTCTTCCTTTTAAAACTAAAAAAAAAAATATTTCCTTAAGATTAATTTGACGAAAATGGCTCCTGTAAAAAAATTAATTTTGTGAATAATACTAACCTTGGAACATTTAAAAAAATATCCACTATTTGTTCGACTATTGTAGAAGCAGTAAAAAAAAACCAAATTGAAATACGAATAGTCACCCTCGTAATTAAATTTTAAATATTACTATAAACGGCATACTATGAACGGCATAATTGTTCATAAGCCAGTCGCGCATTGGCGCTCATCGGAGCAGGGTCATGTCACTCTGGTTCTTGCCGGCCAGTGCAAAAACCGACAATACGAACTTGAGCGTATACTGCGACTGATCGGTTTTGATTCGTAAGTATTTATTACTACCTAATTCTGTTAATTACTTTCATGCGATCTCTATTAAGAATAATATAGAATCTTTTTACGTTTTAGGTGATGGGTCGAAAAAGCAGATTGTATCTTGGGAACAAAATCGGTTACAAGGCAAGGAAAAAGAGAACACACAACAAAACTGTAAGGTACTTAAAGTTTCAAAAGAGTAAACGAAAAGAAAAGTGAGCCGTCACTCGGGACGTCTAGCAGATGTGAAACATCAAAATTATTTTGAAGACGTTACAGGTTCACCCTCGCCTATAGATGTTTCACATTAAAAATCCGAACGGAACATTTATACAGCTTCATCTTCTGAAGATTATCAGCTAACTCAAATTTAATGTTTAATAATTACTAACCATACACAATATAATTTTTTCATAGAGAATCATTTTCTTCTTGTACTAGCAATAAATATGTAGTAAAATGTGGGTCAAAATTTAATAACTAATTTCTGTAATGAGTAGATTTAAATCTCTGACTGGACTTGTTAGACATCCATGGCCATGGCGACTAGGGTCATACTCGACTACTGCACGGCAGCCACGGAGGCAGCGTGCCTCTTGGCTGGAACTCCCTGGTGGGACCTGCAGGCGGAGGTACTCGCCGAGCTTTACCGCCGAGTATCAGAGACGCGAGCCACAAATAGTCTCAATCAAGGTGATTGCCGCCTGGCGGGTCGACGCCCACCGAGACGCCATTGCTCGTTGGGCAATCGGACTGGAGAAGCCTCAGTATGGTATCAGGACCGTCGAGTCCTTCCAGCTGGTTCTGATGGGGTGGTTGGGTCGGCAGCACGGGGTACTTTCCTTCCGACTGATGCAGGTATTGATGGGTCACGATAGCCAAGTACCTGCGCAAGCTCGTTAGGAGGGAGAGCACACTATCCTGCCACCACTGCTATTGCGACGTGAGCACGTCGCAGCACACATTCGAGGTGTGTGCCTCGTGGGCAGAGCAGCACCGTGAACTCGTTGCAATCATCGGTGCCGACCGGACGCTGCCGACCATCACTAGGGAGATGCTCAGCAGCGTCAGGAACTGGGACGCGGTCACTGCCTTCTGTGAGGCTGTCATCTCATGAAAGGAGGCGGCGGCTCGTGTGTGATCGATCTTTGGTGACACGTTCCGGTGACACGACTCGGGCGGCGCAGGTGCGAGTATGCGCGCCTGATGCCGCCTTAGGCGAGTCCGTGGGTGACCAGACCGGGGACTTTAGTGCGTCACCCGCAGAGAGCCTGACCGCGTGACGACGACCAACGTCCCGGGATAGGGACGTCGAGAGGTGAGGAAGAGAAATAATTTATAATTATGCGTAAAATTATAAAAAAAACAAATTATTTTTTTAAATTATTACACATTAATAAGATAATTAAAAAAAAAATAAGTTGTCGAGTCTCGAACCCGAGACCAGAGTTGCCGCCGGCGAGCACGTTACCACAAGACCACCGCTTGTTGGCGATTCGACTGCGAATTTTTCTAGTACATAAATTACCCATCCAACTTTGACCCTTAAAATCTTTTTAACGAGGGCCCAGTTGACCCTAATATCTGGTAGTTGTGATACCCTCGAGCCCCCTACCACCCCACCAAAAATTATATCCCCGACCCACACGTCTGAGGGTCTCCTTGTAAGTTATACTCTGTGCCTATATTTTACTATTTCCTATACTTTGCATATTAAAAATACAATTTTAACCGTTTTACTGTTATGAGTTTTGGTTTTTAATTAAAAATTTTAAAATTTACATTATGTTGATTTTTGAAAATCTACTTCTCCGAAGAATATATTACAGATTGATTATAAGCGCCAAGGCTCAAGACTGGTCATTCTATGAACTCTACGCGTTGTTGACAGTAGTCTAGTTTAGTGTAGTGCATTAGTGTGCATCGATATCGGAACGTAGCAAATTGCCTACATGCGAGAAGTGCCGATTACCGATAACCCTCTTAATGTAATTAAAGGAAATATTGTTCTCATATATTGTTCAACAGACGGCGCTCTAACTAGAAATAAATTACAATCTTTATTGTGTAAAAACAACTAAATATGGTTACAAATAATTACATTATTTCTAATCGATTTTAATTTGATCAATTATATAAATATTTAAACAATTAAATCAAAGATTTCTAGAAATACATTCAAAAAGTGTCTTAAATATTATAGCATGGTAAATAGCAGTGTTGTTACTACAAATAATTATTTAAATATTAGTTGCAAATATTTCAAACATGTTTATAACTATAATTGATAACACATACATCAACAATTTACAAATATTGCCGATAGAGGGCGATATGCGCCCATATATACGTTTTCATTCAAAACATCGACGTTGATCCACGCGTATCGATAGTGTTGTCCAACATACTATAAGTTATCGATTCGAATAATTAGCTATGGCTTAATTTTATCATATAAATAAATATTTTTAACACTTTTAATTTAGTGATCTTTTATATAATTATATTAACAATATTTAAATCGGTATTTAAAAATCAATTATTCTGGTATACATTACCTACTTAATTTATCTTGTATATCTATAGTACATTCTTGTATATTTTCCGCGTGGTGACGGAGTAAGAAATGTAAGAATACAATTCACCCCTCCCTATCTTGCCCGTGGATGTCGTAAAATACGACTATGGTATATAATATGCGCATAACATCTGTGCAAGAGAGGGAAAACTTGAAATGAAACCCTATACCAACATGTCTGACCAGCATGGTTTAGTAGGTCAAATTGCCTCCCATTGTGGAGGAGGCCCGAGCTCAACAGTGGGTCGTATGTGGGCTGCGATGATGATGATCTATAGTACAAACTTCATAGTGCTCATTAGCACTCTTTAGTAATTAATAAAATAGAAATAACAAAATAATAGTAATAAAATATCTATGTTCGGGACCAATCACCAAATATATATATATATATATATATATATATATTATTAAAATTATCTTTGAACAAAAGATCTTACATTTAAAACTATGGATTAAGGCAACTGGTAGTTAACTAAATACCAACTAAATCTAGCACAATTTGTTCACAACATTTTGTAGAATACTAAAAATAATGGCAAAGTGATCAAATGTTATTGTATTTCATTTTTATTGGTAAACTAAATGTTTAATTAAGTAGGTATTTAATTGTCGTACAAAATAATAGTTCTATTCTTCCTTAAGATGGAATAATTTATGACAAGAATGAATTTCTTGAGACTGGTCATTCATTACTAGTTATTATCAATAAAAGTGTTGATTTCTAACTTTTCGTAAGTCATCATCATCTTGCTCTTATCCCAATTACTTGGGGTCGACGCAATATGTCATCTGTTTTGACATATTGCAAAAAGTTTCGGCAATGACTTTTATGACCGACAGCCTGCCTGACGTCAATCCTCCTTGGGAATGTAATCGTTGACCCAAATGGTACCAGATGGAGTTGGTCCGGGTCAATCTAGGTCTCTTAGTCGTCTTTTACGACACCCACGAGCAAAGCAAGGGTTGGTAGTATTCGAAGCCGCTACCACACAGCATGTAACTTTTCGTAAGTGTTGAATTTTTATTCCAAGAAATGTTGACATGATAGTCATTATCTCGGCTTATATACGTTTCACTCCTGGGCTCGAGCCTCCTCCGCAATTATAGGCAAATTTACCTTACTATACTATAGTAGTCAGACAGGTTAGTATAGGGTTTTGTTTTGAGTTTTTCTTCTCTTGCATAGATGTTATATGCTTACTATATCTCTTAGTCGTCTCAATATATTAGGATGGGACATCCGCGGGTAAGATACGGAGTGGTGATTGGTATTCTTATTTCGTCACCACACGGACAATGTTAGTACATTTTTGTTTATTGTAAACAAAAATGTACTAACAAGTAGCAGTACCAGTATATCAAAAAAAAAAATAACTGTTTTGTTTATAAGTTAAATAATAACACCAATAAAAATAAACCGAATTTCAATAAAAAATAATATTTTAACATATTTTAAGAATGATATCTGATGCTTACGCGAGCACTACATATTGTAAATAAAACTACTTATACGGATTATATCACGTTTGTATTTGATTTAGGATTGCCCGATGTTTCGAATACTTTACAGCATTTCTGGTCACGGGCGGTCTAAGATGTCTGACGTCCAAACAAGTCAACGTTATTACAGACGTCCATGGCCCCCGTCGCAGAGACCGTCTGAAACCATCCACAGTTAAGCGCCTCCCTGCAGTACTACCTTATGTGAAAGGAGTCACTGACAAGATTGGCTTCATCCTGAAACGGGCTTCCATAAAAACATATTTTAAGCCACTCAAGACGATTAGTCAATTCTTGCCACCTGTCAAGTGCCAGATCCCTCTAGAAGATGCAGAAGTTTATAAACTTGACTGTGGTCTCTTTTTAATACATTTTAATTGTATCTTGTGTACTGGTGTGTACCATATATGGGAACAATATAATATACAAATCGCTACTCGCTTACGTAATTAATTATAGCACTTAAATTTTCTGTCACCTATACAGAGTGTAGTGAGGAGTATTTTATTTGCATGATTTTACTGTTAAATTACTGACTTGCATTACAAATAACTTCAACACATCACACAAGTAAGTGCTTAATTTAAAGACATTAATATTTTTGTTTCGATAAAACAGGCTAAATAAATATCGTGTAGTATATCGACCATGGCAAGCACTAGCGTACATGTGCTTTTTTATATGTGGGTATACGTTGCCTATAGATCTTAGTTATAATTTGTGTACCAACTGCAGCTTCGAGATTGATGTGTGTGTGTTATGTTAGTGTTTAAAATTGTTGTAAGCATAGACCTTGCATATGTGTTAACATTAGCGGGAGGGGGCAATTATGCCACGCTGGTTTTCGAACAAAATCAGCAGAATGGCCTTTCTAAAGTATTAATATTTCTGTGCCTGCGACTTTGAGAATGTCGTCAGTCCACTTAGTGGGGGGTCGTCCCACGCTGCGCCGTCCGATTCGTGGTCGCCACTCAAGAACCTTTCTTCCCCAACGATTGTCGGTTCGACGAGCGATGTGGCCTGCCCATTGCAATTTCAACGTGCTAATTCTGCGGGCTATGTCGGTTACACCTGTTTTTGTATGTTGATATATAACTCATTCATATTTTAGAAGCTAAATCTCCGATATGTAGTTAAAATATCACCCAAAAAAAAATTAAAAATAAGAGCGTCTGTACAACAAAGTACGCATAGCAGAAGTGAAACTTCTTTATCCTTTATCTTATCCTCTCGTCGGCTGAATCCTATACATTTACGTGTTTATGTCTCTATGGACTCGCTTTTTCGTTTCATCGAGTTTTAAATCAACAATTCTAAAGAAGTTTCACTTCAAAAGAAAATATAGTTAAAATATAACCGCGACTATGCACAAGCTCGAGTCGGCTTTGGTAACCAGACGAAAGACGATAAAAAAAAAATCTTGTTTTTGCATCATTTTTCATTACTAGGCCATTCCTATTGGTTGATGCGTGATAGCCTTCCTCGAGTAATGAGCTGTTCAATAATAAATATTTTTTTAATTCAATCCTTTTAATTCTTGAGATTAGTCCGTTCACTCACACAAACTTTGTAATATCTATACTTAATAGATAAATTGTTAATTAAATGAAGATACCCCATTTATAAGAGTTGATAAGAGAAGGATTACTGGATATTAAACCTCATTACCTTAGTAAACTGTCAAGCATTGTGGTACTGTAGGAAAATTTGCTATCTACTGTGGCAGAAATTGAAGCCAAAAAGTAGGAGGCCAAGTCTAGGAGGTCTCCTCTATCTAATAATTTTTTTCCGTGTAGTGACGGAATAAAAATACAATTCAACACTCCCTCCACCATCTTGCCTGCGAATGTCGTAAACGACTAAGCGATATAATGCGCATACAACATCTATGCAAGAGAAGGAAAACTTGAAATAAAACCCTATACCGACTTGTATGATCAGCATGGTGTAGTAAGCTCTATTTCCCTCCTATTGTGGAGGAGGCTCGAGCCCAGAAGTAGGATATATATGAGCCGAGATAATAAATAATTCAACATTATATGTTGCATTTGTATAATTTATTATGCATTAGAAAGAAATCGCTGTGGTAGCGGCGACGAAAATTGTTAACCCTTACATTGCTTATATATTTGTGTTGTAAAAGACAACTAAGAGCCGATGTAGTGGCGGGCTAACCTGGGCTAAAAAATTAAATGGAGTTGCCATTTAATACCATCAACATTTACATTTCCAAGGAAGGTTGACGTCAAATAGGCGGCCAATCATAAAATGATTGCCAAATCTTTTGCTATTGTATACTACTAGCAACCCGCCCTCGCTTCCCTTCGGTTTTAGTCGCTCTACCCACGTTCCCATGGGAATACCGGGATATAATATAGCCTATGTTACTCCTTGATATTATAGCTTTCCACAGGTGAAAGAATTTTTGAAATCGGTTCTGTGGTTTAAGCGTGAAAGTGTAACGAACAAACGAAACTTACTTTCGCATTTATAATAATAATGATGAAAGAAGAATACATATTGAGTTGACCTCAAATAATTGAGATAAAAAGAGGACATAATAAATATTTTTTTCTGTTTGCAGTTATCAGAATTGGACGAAATTCCAAGTGAAAAGTTAAGATGGAAACCTGACATTAATTGGATAAGTGTATTACATAAATAGCATTACTTTAGTATAGTTTAAATTTATTTAAATGTGAATTAAATTAGTAGGTACATATATATTGTTGATTTTCGGAACAAATAAATATAGTTCTTGTTAAAAAAAGAATTTATTTTTACATAAAAAATGGTCGACATCGGAGTATACGTATAATACTTCATATTATTAAAGGTTCATTTGGATATTGTTGGTTTCTATTCTATGAATAAAATAGTCTTTGTAATTCGTCACACTTTTCTCTCTCCCATAATACTGTAACAACAGTCTTGCAAATATTATCTAGCTTGCAATTGTCATTGCACCAAGACCAACGAGAATCGCTTAGTTTGGAGAAAAATGCAGAGTACATATCGAGCAATTCCTTGTTGGTCGTCACCATTCTGTGAACTAAATTATCCATGGAAGCCGCTGATAAGTCTGATAGACCGAAACTGTTTTTCATATCGTATAGTTGGAACCAATGCGGCTTTCTATTTGGAGTAAGATTTGCTTCAGTAAGATTGTAAACGTAATTCAAAATATTTTCTGGTTCCTGTAAAAAGATATTACGTCAATAATTATCGCTATCCCGTGTGGTGACGGATTAAGAATACAATTCTTAACCACTCCCTATCTTGCCTGCTGATGTCGTAAAAGACGACTAAGTGATTTAATATGCATATAAAATCTATACAAGATAGAAAACTCGAAACAAAACCCTATACCAACCTGTCTCACGGAGCCGGAAATGGGGGCGGCGGTGGCGCGTATGCGAGTCAAATCCACCGCCCCCGGGCCCGACGGTATTCCGAACCGTGTGCTGGCCCTGGTCCTCGAACACCTGGGACCACGCCTCAGGGGACTGTTCGACGCTTGTTTGTCGTCCGGACAGTTCCCTGGGTGCTGGAAAGAGGGGAGGCTGGTTCTCCTGCCGAAGCCGGGACGGTCTCCCGAGTCGGCCTCGGCCTACAGGCCCATCGTGCTGCTCGATGATGCGGGCAAGCTGCTGGAGAGGGTGTTGGCTGCCCGCATCGAGCGGCACCTCGTCGGGGACGGGCCCGATTTGTCGGACGCCCAGTTTGGTTTTCGGAGAGGGCGTTCGACGATCGCGGCCCTGCTGCGCCTGAAGGCCGTGGTAGCGGAGGCCGTCACCGGCGGAGGAGTCCTGTTGGCGGTGTCCCTGGACATCGCCAACGCCTTCAACAGTCTGCCATTCAGCTGCATCAGGGAGGGGCTGAGGTATCACGGGGTGCCCGTGTACCTCAGGCGGCTGGTGGCAGACTACTTGGAGGGGCGCAGCGTCCTCTACGTTGACCGAGTAGGGGACGTTGTGCGAACGCCCATGACGTGCGGTGTCCCACAGGGGTCGGTTCTGGGTCCGACCCTGTGGAACATCGGCTACGACTGGGCGTTGAGAGGAAGCCTCCCACCCGGGCTGGGTGTAATTTGCTACGCCGACGATACACTCGTCACAGCCCGGGGTGGGACGCTAGAGGAGGCGGCACGCCTGGCAACTCTCGGCACCGAGGAGATTGTTAGGCGGATCGAAGCGCTGGGGTTGAGGGTAGCCCTGGAAAAGACGGAGGCCCTTCTGTTCCATGGCCTCCGTACCGCCGGGCCTCCCGCCGGCGCTTCGATCACCGTGAAGTCGGTCACCATCAGCATCCAGGCCCACATGAAGTACTTGGGCCTGGTGCTCGACGGGCATTTTTGGTTCCGGGAGCATCTCCATCGACTTGTTCCCCGGCTTGTCGGCGCGGCGTCCGCCCTTTCGCGGCTGATGCCGAATGTGGGCGGACCCAGTGCTACGTGCCGACAGCTGTACGTGGGGGTGATCCGGTCGATGGCCCTGTACGGCGCACCGGTGTGGGCGGGGTCCCTGACCGTCCGTCTTAGGGCCCTCCTGTGGCGACCACAGAGGGTCATGGCGATCAGGGCCGTACGCGGTTACCGCACGGTGGCGACGGAGGCAGCGTGCCTCCTGGCCGGAACTCCCCCGTGGGACCTGGAGGCGGAGATGCTCGCCGACATTTATCGGCGGGTGTCGGAGAAGCGCGCCCGCGGCGGCATGGTCTCCATCACAGAGATCACCGCCTGGCGGGTCGACGCCCGCCGAGAAGTCATTGCCCGTTGGGCAGTCCGGCTGGAGAGTCCTCGGTATGGTGTTAGGACCGTCGAGGCCCTCCGGCCGGTGCTGATGGAGTGGTTGGAGCGGACGCACGGGGTGCTTTCCTTCCGACTGGTGCAGGTGCTGACGGGGCACGGTTGCTTCGGGAAGTACCTGCACAAGATTGTCAGGAGGGAGAGCACACCGTCCTGCCACCACTGCAGTTGCGACGAGGACACGGCGCAGCACACGCTCGAGGAGTGTGCTGCATGGGAGGAGGATCGCCGTGAACTCGTCGCAATTATCGGTGCCGACCTGGCGCTGCCGACCATCGCCAGGGAGATGCTCGTCAGCGTCAGAAACTGGGACGCGGTCGCCGCCTTCTGTGAGGCCGTTATCTCACGGAAGGAGGCGGCGGATCGTGTGCGAATAGAGCTTCTATTCGGCGACACGTTCCGCCGCTGGCGACTCGGGCGGCGCAGGCGCGAGTATCTGCGCCTAATGCCGCCCTAGCCGAGGCCGCGGGTGATCGGACCGGGGAATTGTCCATCACCCGCAGAGAGGCTAACCGCGCGACGGCGACCGACGTCCCAGGTCGAGAGGTGAGGTTACCCGAAAGGGTATTCCGTCGGGCCGACCGCTGACGACAAGTGACATCTGCTCCGGTGGTCGGCCCAACAACGAGGTGACGTGGGTACGGGTGGGTTATGGGCCCACGCGCCGTCCTTTCATCGCCCCGGACGGACAGGACCGCGCGTGCGCTTACCATAGCCCACCCACAAAAAAAAAATAAAAAAAAAAAAAAATAAAAAAAAAAAAAAAATACCAACCTGTCTGACCAGCATGCTATAGTAAGGTCATTTGCCTTCCTTTTGTAGAGGAGGCTGGAGCCTAGCAGTGGGACATTTAGGAGCTGAAAAGATGATCGCTACCATTTACATGTTTATAAGAATTAGGATAAGTTAAGTGATTTACACCATATTATTGTCATGGGAACTAGAACTTAGAACACAGTATGTCCGACATTTGATATCCGAAAATAAAAGCATCTCATTAATTAAACAAAAACTAGAAATGTAAATGTTCATCATTCATTCGAGTTCAGCACGTACCACTGCTGGGCTCGAGCCTCCTCCAAATAAGAGGGAACTTGACCTTAATAGGTCGGTGCCATGTTATGGCTATTTTCTTTTTGGGTGGGCTATGGTTAGCATACACGCCGTCGAAGGTAACGAAAGGGCGGATTGCGGCCCAAAACCCACCGTACTCCCCTTCGACATTGGCTAACTACAGATACCAAGTTCCCTGTCGTCCGTGCTCTGCCCGGATATGTATTAGCATAGGGTTTAATTTCGAGATTTTCTTCTCATTGTATAGATGTTTTCTGCATATTATATCCCTTAGTCGTTTTTTATGACATCCACGGATAAGATATGGGGTGATGAATTGTATTCTTACTCCGTCACCACACGAAAAATAAATATAGTGTATAATATAAAATACGTACATATGTCGCTGGATTAATTTCCACAATTTTGTAGTTAACATTGTAGAAGGTATAAGTTGTAGTACTGCCAGCGCCCCACGCCATGTTAATAGGAAGTCCTTCCGGGCTGTAGAATATCTTAAATTCATCAGAATGCGTATGCCCGTTAAATTCAGCAGCGATTGTTGCTGTAAATCTGTAAATTGTGAAGTTGATAGATATTTTTATTTCTTTTTAAATGAGATAACATGATAATTATAATGAAATAAATTAATAGGGTAATAATTCAGAGACGATAAATTGTTCTAGCTAAATGTCATTTATAGAAAATCGTTTTGTCAGTGTTTTAAAGCAATGAACAAAATATAATTAGAATATGAAAGTAAATTTAGCCACTGCCATCAAGAATAAAAATAGTTTAAAGATTTCCCCTGAGCGAGCAGTCTTTGAAAACAGGTAGCCCATTTATCCCCATGTTTACTTTTTTTTATTATTTGATTAATTATTAAAAAAAAATAACAAAAATACCGAACTAAGCTCGGTCATATAGGCACTATAAATCCTTACTATCCATACTAATATTATAAATGCGAAAGTAAGGATGTTTGTTTGTTACGCTTTCACGCTTAAACTGCTGAACCGATTTAAAAAATTCTTTCACCAATGGAAAGCTATGATATCAAGGAGTAACATAGGCTATATTTTTCCGGTATTTCCACGGGAACGGCACCTACGCGGGTAAAGTGACTGAAACCGAAGCGAAGAGAGGGCGGGCTGTTACTAAGATAATAATTCAAAGACGATAAATTTTCTGATTAAATTGCATTTATAGAAAATCATTTTGTCAATTGTTTCAATGAATGAGGCAATGAAAACAATGCAATTAGAATATGAAAGTAAATTTAACCACTGCCATCAAGAATAAAAATAGCTCAAAAGGGGAACGGAGCAGTCTTTGAAAACAGACAGCCCCTCGATTTTCCTTCCTTAATTTTTTATATTTTCCCTTGTATGTTTTTTTTTTGTTCATTATTTGATTAATTAATAAAAAAAATACTCGGCTAAGCTCGGTCATCCAGGTCCTATCAATTATTAATAATTCTATCAATTAATGACTACTCACGATTACTATGTTAATTATATTATTATTAGGTATATGCCTGTGCATAGGACTGCTGACTGTGATGTCACTGGTTTGAATTCCATTTTATGTTCTTAATTATTTATTACCTGTTAATAATACGGTTGTACTCCGTCGTCCAAATCTTAGTAAAATCGTTTACTCCTGGTGGAATATGGCCTAAAATATGAACCTTTTCACCGGCTTGCTCTGCTTTGTATAATTCATCAATCAACCAGTCTAAATGTCTCTTCATATCCAGAGGATCATAAGCCAACCACCTATTAACATTACATATCCAATGGTAATTATTATCTTTTAATTTTTATCTTTATAAGAGATCAACTTAACGTCTTTTTTTAGTAGAGTATAAAATTTATAACCAGTCAATGTCATTGCTGACCACAAATAATATCTAATACAAATTAAAAACAAAATATGGCTGGCTGGACCAGGTCCCCAGATTCCATAAGCAGCACCCGATCACGAGTTAACTACTAGTGCAACCATCACTCCCTTTCAATATGATTGTAAATAGGCGTAGGAATCGTGGAAGACCCAAAAAGAGGTGGATGGATTGTGTGAATGAGGATATGCGTATGAAAGTAATGAATGGAGATATGACGACGGCTTACAGAAATTTATGAAAGGCAAGAACACGTTGTGCCGACCCCATTTAACATGGGATAGTGTAATATTTATAGCCACTGGCCATGATGATACAATTAGTGATCCGACATTCCCGTCATTAACTGGACAAGGCAAAAGGCTAGGTACATCACAGACGCTCACCTAGGAGCTCAACGCATTTAGTGTTTCTGATTATACAGAAAAATGATATACTAAGTATATCTGTCTAATGATGGATTAAGAATGGAATTGGTCATCATTTGCTGTTCTATGCCTGTTAAGGGATTTCTGCAGATATTATCACAGTAAGAGTCTTATTTCCGTGTGGTGACGGAGTAAGAATACAATTCACTCTCTTTCTTACCCTGTGGATGTCGTAAAAGACGACTAAGGGATAAAATATGCATATAACGTCTACGCAAGAGAAAGAATATTCGAAATACCTATACCAACCCGTCTGACCAGCGTGGTGTAGTAGGTCAATATCCCTTCTATTACGGAGGAGGCTCGAGCCGAACAGTGCGACGTATGTATATGAGCCGAAATGAAGGGTCTTATACTTGTTCATGTAATGCAATAACTGTATTATATAACCTGATTTCCTTGATGTCTGTGTCGAATATATCGAATATTGTATCAAATCAAATGGTTGTATTGCTTGGAAATCGAATGTATGGTAGACTTAAGATTGCATCTAGACGACGCGTTAGAGGGCTTTAATGACGTCTATTTTACACGGTTATGTGTTTTATTGCTGATGGTGGCAAACGAGCAAACAGCACACCTGATGGTAAGTGATACTGATGCTCATGGAACATTGCTAGGCCGCTGCCTACCGTGAAGAAAGTGAAAGGAGTATGAGTGCGTGCAATGAGAATCGGTGATACTAAGGGCATCACCTAACACGCAAACACCTTCAGAAAGTTGATCTTCAGGCTCACTCGCCCATTAGACTAAGTGCTGTGCAAATTGCTAGGTCAGACGTCGATTTTATGCGAGAGTGTGGTACTACCCTAAATGGACTGGCCCGCAGTTTGTAGTCAGAAAACTATGGTCCTAACACATGATGACTGATGAATAAAGTTGGTAATAAGTTCATTCAAGTCCTTATCCTCGCCCAGATTTAATAGTGTTTACAGAACTTACTCAACTTACCAATTATATCTGTATGCAACATTATTGTTGATAGAAATGACCCTTAAACCTGGTCTTACTAATAAAGAGAAGTCTCCTCGGTCACGTAAAGTCTCTTTGGCTTCTTCGGTTAAATAGTAACCCCATTTCTCAGCAAGCGCTTTATAAAGCCAAGTTGTGTTTAATTTGTCTTCAGTAATTGTAGGTGGTGCAAATCTAAAAATAAGCATTAGAAATTAATCAAGTCTTGATAAAAGAACGATTGGCATTCTCGTGGGGGCGCCTATGTCTAACAGTGGACATCTATAGTCTGATGGATGGATGGATGATAAAAGAATTTTTTTGCAAATAATAAAATGAAAATTGAGTTGTTTTAAAGGGCGCAATGAACTCCTTTTGTTACGATCGTTTTAAATTCGATGCATATGTAATAACCTCATCGACTCGGCCTAATATTGGGCCCGAGCCTACCTCAATATGTAAGGCCAATTGATCTATTATAATAACACTGATCAGACGTGTTCCCACAGATGTAATAATATATGAGTTACGATAGCTCAGATGGGAAGATGACAGGTTCTAATTTTGTCCGGCTGGAGAGGCCTCGGTTCGGGGTGCGAACCGTGGAGGCCTTCCGGCCGGTGCTGATGCAGTGGTTGGAAAGGCGGCACGGGGTGCTCTTCTTCCGACTGGTGCAGGTTTTGACGGGGCATGGGTGCTTCGCCAAATACCTGCACACAGTACACCGTCCTGCCACCACTGCGATTGCGATGAGGACACGGCGCGCCATACGCTCGAGGTCTGCGCGGCTTGGGCAGTGCAGCGCTGTGAACTCGTCGCAATCATTGGTGCAGACCTAACGCTGCCGGCTATCGCTAGGGCGATGGTCGACAGCGTCGGGAATTGGGACGCGGTCGCAGCCTTTTGCGAGACAGTGATCTCGCGGAAGGAGGCGGCGGATCGCCTGCGCGAGGAGCGCAGCCTCGATGAGGAGATCCGCCGCCGGCGACTGGGACGGCGTAGGCGCAACTACCTGCGCCTCATGCCCCCCTAGCCGAGGCCGCGGGTGACGTGACCGGGGATTAGTCCGTCACCCGCCGAGAGGCCGACCGCGTTAGGAAAGACCGACGTCCTCCCCGAGGGGGGGACGTCGGTCGATGGCAGGGTACCCCAAGTAGGGAGTATTCTGTCGGGCCGACCACTGATGACAAGTTAACCCCGCTCCGGTGGTCGGCCCAACGACGAAGGCGACGTGGTTTTCGGGTGGGTTGCGGGAGTTGCGTGCTTAAGCCTCTCTGTCGCCCCGGACGGAGTGGTGCGGAGGTACGCCGACCGCAGCCCACCCACAAAAAAAAAAAAGATGTAATAATATATCTGCATTCATTACTGAACAGTACAGCTATACACGGTTTACTATTCGCAATTTTACTAAATTTTTCTTTTTTAATCGAATCATTTTTTATAGAATAAGTATTATTTATCCACAGACTAACGGCCATCTCATTTCCGCAATTAAAATAAATAAGTGCGAGTCGGAGTCGCGCACGTAGGGTCCTGTACTATATCTACAATATCGAGCAAAAATAGGCAAAAAATGGCGTTTATTGTATGGCTGCCCCTTTAAATATTTATTTTATTTTATTATTTATTATTAAAGTAAAAATACATCTGAGTATTTTGAGAATATTTTAAGTACCTACCTGTTGCCATTATCGATATCTAGCAAAAAAGGGCAAAAAAATCGCGTTTGTTGTATGGGAGCTCCCCTTAAATATTTATTTTATATATATTTTTTTAATATTTGATGTTATAGCGCCAATAGAAATACATAATTTGTAAAAAATCAACAGTCTAGCTATCACGGTTCTTGAGATACAGCCTGGTGACAGACAGACAGCGAAGAAGTTCTTATTCTTACATTTTCCGTGTGGTGAGAAAGTAAAAAAAGTAAGAATACAATTCACCACTCTCTATGTTGCCCGTGTGTGTCGTAAAAGAGAACAAAGGGCAGTGGCGTAGTAAGGGGGCGGAGGGGCGGACCGCCCCGGGCGCCACTATTAGAAGGGCGGCAAAATTGGAAGAAAAATATTTTGTGCGGACACTTTTTTTTTTGGGGGATGAGTTACGGTCGGCGCACTCCTTGCACCACTCCGTCCAGGGCGCCATAGGGGCATAAGCACGCACACCCGTAACCAATGACCGTGACGGACTAAATCCCCCGTCCAGCCACATGCGGCCTCGGCTAGGGCGGCATGAGGCGCAGATAGTTGCGCCTACGCCGCCCCAGTCACCGCCGGCGGTTCGCGTCGTCGAGGAGACGCTCCTCGCGCACGCGTTCCGCCGCCCCCTTCCGCGAGACTACTGCCTCGCAGAAGGCTGCGACCGCGTCTCAGTTCACTCAGCATCTAGCATATCAACCGAATTGACAGAGATCAAGACGTCGAGGCGAGGGCCCATGCGGGGTCTATGGAACAGGACGGCCGCCATCTTGTCCAGGGCTATCCTCAACCACAACGCTCCGATCCGCCTGATGATCTCTTTGGTGCCTAAAGTCGCCAGGCTTGCCGCCTCCTCTAGCGTCCCACCGCGGGCTGTGACGAACGTGTCGTCGGCGGCGGCGTACCAAATCACGTCCAACCGGGCGGGAGGCTCCCCCTCCAACGCCCAGTCGCAGCTGATGTTCCACAGCGTGGATCCAAGGACCGAATAAATGATTTCGCTGCGCGTAAGTTGCGAAAAGTAGAATTTCAGTCTGTTTAGACTTTATTAAACATTATTTTAATAGTGTAAATTATTAATGTTTTAACACAGTCATGTTACTTACACATGTACTTACATAATTTTAAAATAAATATTTTTACTTAATTCTTTCATTTCGTTACGTTTTTTCTTACCAACACCAACAATTATTATTTTTACGATGTCAAAAGGGCGGCAAATTATAACTCCGCCCCGGGCGACAGTGACACACGCTTAATGTTGCCCAAAAAAGTCTTGGTCTTGCGGTCTTGGTCTTGGTCTTGCGAGAAATGCGAGACCGAGACCAAGACCAAGACCGCTTAATTTTTGCAAGACCAAGACCAAGACTGGCCCTGCAAGACTTGAGCAAGACCAAGACTGGGCCGGCAAGAGTCTCGCGGTCTTGCATTTAATTCAAATCACCATTTCAGCTTATATACGGTTGAGCTCGTGTCTTCTACATAACAGGAGGAGAATCGGCCGTGGCCGGAGGGGAATCGCCACGGTGATCGGCCGTGTTGTTATAGGTCATACATGTCAAGTTTTCCTTCTCTTGCACCGATGTTATATATTATAGCCCTTAGTCGTGGGTTCGCAGTCACGGGTAAAATAGGGGGTGATGAATTATATTCTTACTCCGTCACTACACGGCAAGTCAAATCAGTCTTGAGATATCCATCTATTGGCCAATCGATTCCCAATGTTGGTGTTGGCTTTTCAGAATTACTCTTCGGAAAGGCTTAAGGACAAAAATACCGTAATCACGAGAGTGCTCTTGCCCATAATACATATTTATATATCCGTTTATTCATTAGCCCAACGACGTTCACTGTTGGACATAGAAATATGCCTACAATTAATCTATATAAATGTTCATGTAGGGACAGAGTACGATCACCATCAGGCAGTACATGAAGCGTTGCTCCCAGCGCTATTTTGCCTCTGCCACGACTCACCCCAATCCACTAGTGGTTGGGGCGGTAAACTACGTCCCCTCAAAAATATCCGCGGTCCGACGTCCTCGTCATCTTCTTGAAGAAGAAGCTGACGCTATTATGATCGCCCAAGAAAGGACCTACACAGCTCGCGCAGCGATAACAGATAAAACTCCGCGGTATCGGCCTCGCCGTCAAGGTCGAAAACCGCGCCACGTAAAAGTCATTAACCTAAACTTGGCCACGCCCACTTTGCTCTCAGCGACGCCCCGAGCCGAGGTCCGTTCCCCACAGGGGGGAGCCCTCGGGCGATGTTCGCTTAACTTACTTACTGGGTTGAGAGCCATCAGGGCTCACCCATTGACCACGTTAAGCTGTCAAGGTCATCTGCGACCAACAGCTACTCACACACAAAAAAAAAAGACAGAGTACGAATATAATTCACCACTCTCTTACCCGTGGATGTCGTATCAAATCGGATCGGGCAATGGTGTTAGGAACCCATGAAAAAAAATTGAAATAAAAATATCGATTCGTTAATGAATTGAGAGACATGTAAGTTCTCAATTTTGTCATCGTTTTTTCGTGTAAATTGATTAAAATGTATAAAGGAATGATACTTAATCTACAACATATTCGTATTTTGTTAAATGTTCATTAGAATTTGAATAAATCAATGATTACGTTTGCATAAGCAAGACAAATTTCGCTTTAACATAAATCAGCTGATCGGCCGATGACCGTTGATGAGTCGCCTTTGTACCTACGTAACCATTGAAAGGTTCGCGCAAATCTAATACCTATTTATACTGTCGAAATTTTACATGCTTACATATATCCTGTCTGTACATACCTACATAATGCATAAAATTTAAGGCATAAACTCTTAGACACACATTTTTGTAATCACTATAACTTTTACGTTATATTATTTTTGTGTAATATACATTCTAATTATGATCTATGACTGTTGAACTACAACATACATGAACAAATGTCCCATAACCCGATACACCCTGTGTATATAACATATGTGCAAGAGAAGTGAAACTAGAAAGAAAACCCTGTACCAACATGTCTGACCAGCGTGGTATAGTAGATCAATTTTCCTCTTACTGGAAGGAAGCTTAAGCCCAGTAGTGGTACTTTTATGAGCTGTGACGATGACGACGAATATCATACATTTTACAAGTATTAAAACCATAAAATTTTAAATTAGTTTTATATGTACTTGAATAAATAGTATATTAAGAGCTACATGGATCCAGCGGCCAAAATATTTATATAGGCAATAGAGCAACAGGTTTTTTCAAGTATCCAGAGTATCAGTAACTAAACTGAAAATACAATAGATACATACCACTTAACTTGAAGGGGAATATAAACAATCGCATTAATTGTAAAATATCTCATTGATTATAAAATGACATAAAATTTATTGTATCAACTGCCTCGTGTGGTGACGTCTTAAGAAAATAGGGTCGAAAGTCCTGTCATAAGAGTAGTAACGCTGTCTAATGGAACACCAGGGGAATAGAAGAGTAATTTTCTCCAGTGGTAAGTATTGTATTCAATAGTGAACTATAGGCTAGCAGATGGATAGATAGGATAGGATATTTGATTAATTTAGTTGGATTTTTCATTGCCATGATAAATTACTGTTACGTTATTCTAACTGCAAAACTTTGCGAGACTCTTGCTGCAATACCAAGACTCGGGTGCGCAAGACCAAGAGCAAGACGAGACCAGGTGTGATGTTGCAAGACCAAGACCAAGACCGGTCCAAGTCTCGTCTTGGTCTTGCATTTGGGCAACATTACACACGCTACGCCACTGACAAAGGGATATAATATTCAGAAAACATCAATGTAAGAGAGGGCAAACTCGAACCGCGAACCCTATGCCAACCCGTCTGACCAGCGTGGTCAATTTCCCTCCTATTGGGGAGGAGGCCCGAACAGTAGAACGTGTATGAGCTGAAATGATGAATGATGATGATGATTATTCTTACCTATGTATGCCTACAGACACATAAAATTGGTCTCTTTATAATGCTAAAATAATAGTCACTTTTTTTTGGGGGGTGGGTTGCGGTCGGCGCGCTCCTCGCACCACTCCGTCCGGGGCGACAGAGGGGCGTAAGCACGCACTCCCGCAACCCACCCGCGATGCACGTCGCTTTCGTCGTTGGGCTAACCACCGGAACAGGGTTACTTGACATCAGTGGTCGGCCCGACGGAATACCCCCTATTTGGGGTACCCTGCCACTGACAGACGTCCCCCCCTCGGGGAGGACGTTGGTCTTTCCTCACGCGGTTGGCCTCTCAGCGGGTGACGGACTAATCGGGGAATTAGTCACCCGCGGCCTCGGCTAGGGCGGCATGAGGCGCAAGTATTCGCGCCTACGCCGCCCCAGTCGCTGGCGGCGGATCACCTCATCGAGGCTGCGCTCCTCGCGCAAGCGATCCGCCGCCTCTTTCCGCGAGACTACTGCCTCGCAGAAGGCTGCGACCGCGTCCCAGTTCCTGACGCTGCCAACCATCGCCCTGGCGATGGTAGGCAGCGTCAGGTCGGCACCGATGATTGCGACGAGTTCACGACGCTGCTCCGCCCAAGCGGCACAGACCTCGAGCGTATGCTGCGCCGTGTCCTCGTCGCAATCGAAGTGGTGGCAGGACGGTGTACTCTCCCTCTTAAAGACCTTATGCAGGTATTTGGCGAAACATCCATGCCCCGTCAACCAGTCGGAAGGAGAGCACCCCGTGCCGCCGTTTCAACACTGCATCAGCACCAGCCCTCTCTCAAAGAGACCACACCGCCCTCCGCTCGCACCCCCGTTACCCGCCGATACAAACCGGCGAGCATTTCCGCCTCCAGGTCCCACGGGGGAGTTCCGGTTAACAGGCACGCTCCCTCCGTCGCCACCGTGCGGTATTCGCGTATGACCCTGACTGCCATGGCCCTCTGTGGGCGCCACAGAAGAGCCCTGAGTCGGACGGTCAGGGACCCCGCCCACACCAGTGCGCCGTACAGGGCCATAGATCGGATGACACCCGCGTACAGCCGTCGGCACGTAGCGCTTGATCCGCCCACGTTCGACATAAACCACGATAGGGCCAACGCCGAGCCGACGAACCGTGAAGCGAGTCTGCGGAAATGCTCCCGGAACCACCATTGCTCGTCGAGCACCAAGGCCCAAATACCTCATATGGGCCCGGATGCTGATTTCAACCGAATGGACGGTGATCGAGACGCCGATGGGAGGACTCATACGGCGCCCATGGAACAAGAGGGCCTCTGTCTTGTCCAGGGCGACCCTCAACCCCAGCGCCTCGATCCGCCTGACAATCTCTTCGGTGCCTAGAGTCGCCAGGCTTGCCGCCTCTTCTAGCGTTCTACCGCGGGCTGTGACGATCGTGTCGTCGACGTAACCGTCGCGGCCGATGTTCCACAGGGTGGGTCCGAGGACCGACCCCTGCGGGACACCGCACGACATGGACGTTCGCACAACGTCCCCTGCTCGGTTGGTGCAGAGGACGCTGTGCCTCTCCAAATAGTCTGTCACTAACCGCCTCAAAATAATAGTCCCTTGACAACATTTCGGGATTCCTTAGACCTCCCGTGACCAAAAATGCTGTAGTGTCCGAAACGTAGAGATATCAAAAATTAAATACAAACGTGATAAAATCCGTAAAAATACTTTTATTTAAAACTAGCTTATGCCCACGACTTCGAACAGTTACTTTGGGCTAATGCTAACTTTGGCCCGCGACTTTGTTTATGTAGAAGGTGAAAATATTTTTAAATAATACAATTCATTCACACATGATTTTTGCGAAACCTAACCGTTTATGTAGTGCACGCAGCGGAAGCTCTCAAAAGATCGGACCTTTTTCAATCGTAGTTCATGAGATTAGCACGTTCCAACAAACAACAAACTCATCTGCTTTATACAAGATGTCCCGTAAGTAATGGACCAATGGGCTATGAGGGGTAGCGAGACTTATTATCTAACAAAAATACTCAAATTTATTGTCCTAGGTCTTGTAGTTATGAAATTAAGATTTTTTTATTAAATGTGATGAAAATGTCATCCATGTATGCTAAATATTAAATTTTACAATAACTTTTTATAATTTATTCTTATTTTTTGTTTAAGGTAGTTAAGAATACGTATGTCCTCCTAATTCAAATAATATTCAGGCGTAATTATTAATTATATGACCATTAAAATTAAAACATACAACAAGTGCAAATTTTAAATTTAAAAATTTTTTGAGTTAAGTTTGAACCAAGCTGGTGTAAAAAAATGTATTACGGCCTTCTGGGACTGTATTTTAAAAACATCTACATCTAATACCAATTACATAAAGGTATAATACATTAGTTTAATGTATTTAAAAATGATTAAATTAGCACAGGACGCTAAATTCTAGCAGTTTTCAGGTAGTCACCATCAGGTAGTACCCATTATGTAATTTCGAGAATTATTGCACAAAATGGTGGTAGAATTCTTTTTCGGACTAATAATAAGCGACACTCATACCCCCTCTCCCTATTTTCAACTCACGCTTCCTTCAGTAAGTTACTCATAGCTCGAAACTACACCTGTGTTTTACTCGATCCCGGTACTATGGTTTGTTGAAGTATTCTTGAATTGGATTTTGATTTTGCTTCAAAACTAAACTTCAAAACTACAAGACCTAGGACAATAAATTTGAGTATTTTTGTTAGATAATAAGTCTCGCTACCCCTCATAGCCCGTTGGTCCATTACTTACGGGACACCTTTATATTAGTACTAGCAACCCGCCCTCGCTTCGCTTCGGTTTTAGTCGATAAAATATAAGCCTATGTTACTCAAGGCCACTGTAACATTGTAATGGTGAAAGAATTATCGAAATCCGTCCAGGAGTTTTTGAGTTTATTCGTAAGGAACGTTTCCTCTTTAAAATATTAGCGTAGACACCCTTAGAGGGTGAAAATTAAAAAAATGCTGAAACACGGGTTTATTTATTTTTACTAAAGAGTATTTTTGGCGAATTTGAAGAAAATCAATGTAGATTTCTTTTTCTCCTTATACAAACTTTGTTACCGCGGTTTACCCCCGAGGGGTTGAATTTCAAAAAACCCTTTTTTAGTGGGTTTCTGCGTCACACAAAGAAACTAATGTCAAAATTTCTTGTTTCTGGCTTCAGTAGTTTCGGTTCTATGATAAGTCAGTAAACTGACATCTTTCCTCCTTCTTTACACCCTTAGAGGATGAAAATGGACAAACGCTGAAACACGTGTTTATTTATTTCTATTAAAGAGTAATTGTGCTTAATTTGAAGACAGTAGCTTAAGATTTTTTTATCTTTTCATACAGACTTTACCGTTGCATTTCACCCCCTTAGGAGTGGAATTTCAAAAAATCTTTTCTTAGTGGGTGCCTACGTCACAAAATAAAACTACGATCCAAATTTCATTTTTCTAGCTTCAGTAGCTTCAGCTCACCATGTTCCTTTATATGTATATTATTGTTAACGCCCTCGCAACACCCCTTGCAGGTGGAATTTCGTAAAATCCGTTCTTAGCTGACCTCTGCTCAACAAAAGGAATATTTCTGCCAAATTTCAAGGCTGTACGCCTTATGGTTCCAGAGATATGGTGATGAGTCAATAATATAATAATAAATAGAACTTACTGATTTGTAGGCTGTGACTCGTGGTTGCCAATGTTAGGCACAACTATAACATCGTCTCCGAAACTAGTCCTTATTTTGTCTATCACGTAGCGATTCATGTCATCAATTAATTCATATGTTGTTTCCCAAACACCGTGATCAATGGTGTCTCCAATATAATATACAACATCAATGTCCTACAAAAAAATAAATTTATTTAGACGAAATATCGCCAACTCATTATCATCATCCTGCTCTTATCCTTATTACTCTTCTTTCAACGTAACTAAAAAAAAATAAATAAATTGTAACAGTTAATAGTTTTAGCATCCGCCTGTCTGACGTCAACCTTCTTTCGGAATAAATATCGGCAACTCGTAAGTAATGAAATACAATCTCGTTTATGAGATGTATTATAGTGTAGCGACTGTGATATTATGAAATCATATAGTATATTCATCTATATAAATCAATAAAAAATTATTTAGCTCAAAAATTAACAATAATAGATATTACCAAAATAAAATTGTTACATTTAACAGCAGCAAAACAGAGGATATGAAATTTAACGTCCAGGATTGGATCACAGATAGACAGACAGACACCGAGACAGATGAAACTAAATAAAAAGGTTATAAAAATAAATCAACAGGAGAGGCGCCTACTTAAATTCAATTTTAGGAAACTAATCGGAATAGTTGTGATAATTCGTTTTAGTAGATATACATATTTGTAACTTACTCTATGCGATTCTGCTATTGTTTCGATGACATCATCAAACGCCCAAATAGGTGTATCACAGTTCCTAAAATCACCCCAGTATCCAGCCGGCTCAGGATTTCTGGTCGACAAAAACCTGGTTTGCGAAGAGCTTCGTAGTTGTCTAATTTTGGACGCTACATTCAAGTCCAACATTACTTGACCGCTAGCATTAACTATGCTCTGTTCGATTAAAGACTCTTCTAAATTAGATTTATACACGTAATTGTTAGCCAGGGTTTGTCCCTTTCTACAGCACGTCGGCTCCCCGCATTCAGCCACTCCATTTGCTTCGTACAACGGATCAATGTGTGCATCCGTAATGAGGACAATTTTTAGAGGTCTTGTGTCGGTGTTGGGGGTCTGTGGAATTAATTATCATTTTAATTTAATTTAGAAACAAAATCTATTTCGTCTCATGGTATTGATATCTATAAATAGGTATAGATTTTTACAAAATAATATTTATTTTAAATATAAAAATTAATGTCATATGTCGTATTTTTGACTGCTCTATACAATAATTAGATTGAGATCTATATAATCAATACTTACGTTAATAGGTGTCGACGGTTGCGGTAGAGTAACTTGCCATTCAAACCTATCATCGTTGAGCTGACAACTATTTGGATCCGTAGCAGTTTGCACCACATGCGCACAAAAAGATCTGGCTGTAGCTTCAGGCGTAGTTTTGATGATATATGTAATTATGGGCTGTAAAATATTTAATTATGTTTTAATAAGAACTTGTACTTGGAGGTAACGTATTATCAATAGGTACTGTCGCTGCCTGTGACCTATCTAAATCCGTAAGGGTTTACCAATTGTAGTGCAATTGGTCGATGGCCACCCAAAGAACGAATACATCTTTGCTCTCTCTTTTGTTTCAATGCTATAGGTCTATATACCTTTATCTAGACCAGTAGTCTATTCTAAAGCTGAAGATTTTGTTTGGTTGAACACGCTAATCTCAGGCACTGATTCGAATTGAAACATTCTTTTAGAGTTGTATAGCCCGATTATCAAGGCAATTTATAGGCCATAACATCACTCTACCAAACAATGGGAGTGGAGCAAAAATTGCACAAATGAGGATGATTTCTTCCTTTTAAGTTTCCGTTGCGTGCGCCGTTGTATATGCTTTTGAGACAATATTGACTCTAACCCTTTTTTTATGTTACACAGACGAAATTGCGCAGGCTGACCTGCGCAATTTCGTAGTACAATATAAATTTAGATTTTTTATTTGCCTTAATAAATATAAAAACCATAGTGTTCTGATCCTCCCGGTTCTTATACGTCCCGCTACTGCGCTTGGACCCCTCCACAATGGGGAAATTTACCCACCACAATACCACGCTGATCAGGTAGGAGGATCATCAGAAAAATGAGGTAGCAGCATTCTCCAGGAAAACTTATAACACCAAATGTAATCGCCAAACTAACTGATAAGATAGTGGGAATAATGATTCCCATTAGGCCCGTGACAAATAGTGCACGTAGATATATTGATGAACGAAATGGCATTATTTTAAATTAATTTATAATAGTAATACATACGACATTCAATGCAACAGCACCGTAGCAAACGTTGTAACTTTCGATTCCTAAAGTTGAACAAAGATTAATAACAACTTGTGTAATTTCTTCATCTGTTTGTCCGTTATGAACTCCTTCCATCACGGTGGCAAATGCACTTCGGCAAATTAAGCAATCCAAAGTCTGAAAAAGATATATAGATAATATATATATATCTTATATATATAAATTTCTTCTGTACCTGTGTATGTCACTGAACTCCTCCTAAACGGCTGGACCGACGTTGATGAAATTTTTTGTGTGTGTTCAAGGGCGATTCGAAAATGGTTTGATGTACAATTGGACCCGGTAGGTGGCGCTTATTTGAACAGAACAACGTCTGTTGGGTCAGCTAGTCTTATATATAAATTTCTAGCGTACGTGTGTATGTCACTGAACTCCTCCTAAACGGCTGGACCGATGTTGATGAAATTTTTTGTGTGTGTTCAAGGGGATTCGAGGATGGTTTAGATTCACAATTGGACCCAGTAGGTGGCGCTGTTCGGGCAGGACAATAACATATCTTGAGAACGACTTTACCGATTCCGTCCATCTTTTTTGTATTCTAATACTTTGTAAAAACCTTTTACGGGTAAAAAATTTGAAAACGAGCGCATAAAATTTTAAAATTTAAGGAAACTCAATGACTTTATAAACTGTGTACAGGACGTCTGTTGGGTCAGCTAGCTGGGATTCGAGGATGGTTTAGATTCACAATTGGACACGGTAGCTGGCGCTGTTTTTATTTTATTTGAACAGAACAACGTCTGTTGGGTCAGCTAGTGTTATATAAAGAGGTAATTTTACTAGGGTTAGCTAGCTATTTTTTATTTTAGGACTAGATAGGCTCTGCGGTTAGTTGTGTCGTAGGTTGCTCTGTGATGGCGATTACGAATATAACCAAATCTGATTTTGCTCGTGGGTGTCATAAAAGATGACTAAGAGCTAAAGCTCTGGGTTAACTGATTACCGTCTAGTCAAGAATTACATTCCCAAGGAGAGTTAAGGTCAAGCAGGTGGCGAGTCATAAAACTTTTATAATCTCTACAAATAAATAAAATTAAGTGTCAGTCTGTCAAAATAGTACCTACGTTGATCACACAGTTATTTGCAAGATACCTATGCCTAAAACCTAATCTAGTTCTCAAGTCTAATTCTTTTTTGCGCGTCTTTCTGTGTCTGTTTGTTCCGGGTAATTTTCAAAACAGCTGCACGATTTTTCTTATTATTTAACTAACAGGTCTATATAAGAAGTAACTTAGGCTATTTTCTCTCTCAGAAAAACTGTTTAAGATTTTGCTCGGTCCAGAACTCGAACCCGAAAGCATATCATATAGTAGGAGATATTGCAGATTTAAAATGCTCTGCCAAAGTGGCTGGAACCGAAGCACAGCAAGGGCGGGTCGCTAGTATATGCTATGAAAGAAAAGAATATAATTAGTCGGCCCCGAATGATTGGGATAAGAGCAGGAAAATTATAGGCGGCGCCAGTACTTATCTGGTATATCAATATTGTTACACATCTAAATAAACGTTATACGTATGTACGCCACATATGGCGTAATGGCCTTGTCCGCCCTTGAATTTCCACGGTGGTAATTTTTTTTAAATAAATGATAGTTCCGTTTGAGTGTTACTTAGACAAATCATCATCATAATCCTGCTCTTATCCCAATTACTTGGAGTCAACGCAATATGCACTCTTTCATAGAACCAGAGGCGTAACTATACCATCTGGGGCCCGCGGCAGATTCTTTTGATGACGCCCTATCAGTAAGAATCATTACGTTGTACAACTGCTTGCGCGTATCGTCCAGGCAGAAATACCAGCGTCCCCTCCTTCCAGCACCCAGGGAACTGCCCGGACGCCAAACAAGCATTGAACAGTCCTCTGAAGTGTGGTTCCAGGTGCTCGAGGAGTAAGGCCAGCGCACGCTCGAGATCTGCGTGGCCTGGGCAAATCAGCACCGTGAAATCGTCGCAGTCATCGGTGTCGACTTGACGATAGAACGATGCTCGACAGCGTCAGGAACTGGAATGCGGTTGCTGCCTTTTGCAAGGCAGTTATCTTGCAGAGGTAGGGGCGGAGCGGGTCCAGGGCTCCTAATGCCGCCAGGGCGGCATTAGGAGCAAGTACTCCCGCCTACGCCGCCCAACCTGCCGGTGGCGGAGCGTATCATGGTAGAGGAAATCCTCCTGGACCCGTTCCGCCCCTCCCTCTGCAAGACAACTGCCTTGCAAAAGGCGGCAACCGCGTTCCAGTTCCTGACGCTGTCGAGCATCGTTCTATCGTCAAGTCGACACCGATGACTGCGACGATTTCACGGTGCTGCTTTGCCCAGGCCACGCAGATCTCGAGCGTGTGCTGCGCCGACTCCTTATCATAATCGCAATAGTTGCAGGACGGCGTCCTCTCCATCCTCGTGACCTTGTGCAGCTACTTGCCGAAGCAACGATACCGCGAGAAGACAGTCCGTGATACTGGAGCGCCTCTCTGACACAGCTGAATGGCAGACTATTAAATGCGTTAGCGATGTCCAAGGAGACCGCCAACAGCACACCTCCGTGACTGCCTCCGTGACCAAGGCCTGTAGGCGCAGCACAGCCGCGATCGTAGAACGCCCCTTCAGAAAATCTAACTGTGCGTCCGACAGATCGGGACCGACCCTAGGTAGGTGCTGGCCAATGCGGGAGCCAGGATTCTCTCCAACTGCTTGCGCGTACCGTCCAGACTTCGGCAGGAATACCAGCGTCCCCTCCTTCCAGCACCCGGGGAACTGCCCGGACGCCAAACAAGCATTGAACAGTCCTCTGAAGTGTGGTTCCAGGTGCTCGAGGAGTAAGGCCAGCACACGGTTGGGTACACCGACGGGCCCGAGGGCGGTAGATTTTATGCGCATACGCGCCACCGCCATCCCCATCTCCGTCTCCGTGACGGGCGGAACACTTTCGTCGGCCTCCCAGTCGCTGTCCGGCTAAGCCATGACCGGGGACATGTGCTCCGCCCGGCGGTCCCTGGTGAGGAGGCCGGGCTGGAAAGTCTCGGTGAAGTGGGGGGCCCACGCGCAGAGCTTGGTCAGCGCCGCGCAATAGGGCCACCCTAGGGGTCACGTTCGAGACTGTCCAGCATCTCTTGCCGATTAACGTCTTTGGCGAGACGGACGGCCAACCTGAAGGCATACCGCGCACTGCGGTAACCCTCATACAGCTGACCGTCATGCCAATCAGTCGGCTGTTTCTCCATGCGTTTAAATTTATTATACTTATGGTAGGGTGAATATTATGACATGAATTACGTGATGAGTCGCTCGATTTGCCGCCCCCTTGGACGTGCCGCCCGCGTGCGGTGCACGCCTTGCACGCCCGCTTGCGGTGGGCCTGCCTATAGTTACGCCACTGCATAGAAGATATTGCAATACGATAATATATGGGTGCACGCTTTATTTTGTTTTTTGAGCGGGCTATATTCTTCTCAGACCCCATAACCTACCGTATTTCTTCTCCTTTGCCATTGGGCTGACCACTGATACCGAGTACTTACTTGACGTCCGTGGCCAGCCTGGCGGGATATCCTTTTGACCCCAGAGAGGGACGGTACTCAGGTGGTCAGCCTCTCTGGGAGTGACAGACTATTCCGCGGTCCAGTCACCCGCGGTCTCGGCTAGAGCGGCATGAGGCGCAGGTATTCATGCTTGCGCCGCCCCAGGTGCTGGCGGCAGAGTGTATCGGCTTGGCTTACTTGGCCCTAAATCACTCCGCCGGTTCCGCTAGACGATTGCCTCGCAGCAGGCAGCGACCGCGTCCTAGTTTCTGACGCTGCCGAGAATCGTCCTAGCGATAATCAGCAGCATTTAGGTGCTCCCAACTGCGGTATCGAGTAGTATGTTGATAGAAAGGAGGCCATGGTAACAAGTCAAATAACTCTTCAGAGTTGTCCTCATTAAATGATCAATAGAGCACACAGAGGCACACGAAGTGTCTCTATGTACCAGGAAGGGTTTATGGATATTCAACCTAAGCGGTATAGGGGGTTTCAACTAGCAATTAGAAATAACTATTCCGTAATATCAACTTAGGATACAGTTATCAGTTTTATTATCTATCTAAGTATAATAGCTATTTATCAAATTACATGATTTTTCTGTTTTGATAAACGAAGGTTATGATATATCGTTAAATAGGTCTTGGCTGTCCCGACACCCATGAACATCGACCTTGGATCCGTCCTTGTATTAGATACAATCTTTCATAGGTACAAACTTTTATTACCTACTTAAATCTGACTTGACGAATGCAATGTCTGACTGCTAACATTTTTAGGTGCTCCTAACTATTTGTGGTGGTAGGTGTTTTATTGATCAACTATTTGACAGTATATATTTTAAATAATAAGGGGCGACCATTAATTACGTGATCAGGAGCCCGTCAAGCCGAGGCTTGCTAAATATCAAGTGGGGGAGAGAGGGGCCTTTGGCAAATATGCTACTATGTAATATTTTTAACCTATAAAGAGGGTTAAGAAGAGAGAATACACTTTAATATTAAATAATTTAATCTCCATGGACTGAATTAGAATGAATGTTCCCTATTAATTTTAGTAGTTTAAGTAGGTATTACCTAATGTTGCTCACTTAGGTACTATCTATGATTTTAGTCTACGACCTAAACAACCTCAAATATCTACTAGTCATTACTAGACTTAATAACAATTATAAAATAAATTGTGATTTCTTTATTAAATCCAATGTATTTATATTCAATACACAAACTTTTAAAGGTGGCAGATGAAATTAGCTAACAGCCTCCCTGTTTTGAAACAAATCTTACGACATCTCACCAAGGGAAAAGGAGATCCTAAAAATCTTAAATACGCCTCATATAGTTCATGGATGCCTAGGCAACCTCGCCTGGTACAAAAAACAATAATCATTGTTTTGAATTAGGATTAACTGTTAAGACAGTTTAACTTATCTTTAACGTTAATGTAATCTGCTAAAAGAATTTAATGACGGTAAATACAGTGTGATAAAGACCAAACGATTTATATTGAGATACCAAAAAGAAAAACAAATATAGTACCTAAAATGGTTTTAGGTAGCTTAAACTTTTTATTCATTATTATGTATTACCACTATTAAATAAGAATAATTAAAAAGTTAAATATATTTCACTTACTGTTCTCATTTCGTATGCATTATCCAGAGATTGGCTCGAGCCATGCTCGTGCCAATCTCGTCTGTGAAGAATGTCCAAAATATCTTGAAACTTTTCTGTTTCAACCTCTGATAACTCATTTCGCATATATTTTCTAAATAATTCTTCTATGTCATCTAAAATACAGATATACGTGATTATTATTTATTCATTATTCACATAGGTACCCACCTATTGCGTTTAGGTAGAAATATCTTAGACACTTTTTAACGTGATAACGTCTTATAAATCGATGAACGCCGCCTGCTCGCACAAATAAACATTGTCACGTTCCGCCAGAGCTGAGTGTGCAAGCGAGAGCACGGAACACGCGATAGAGAGGCGCGATTGGCCGAAACGTTCGGCTTATGACGCATCTATCGCCAATTCAATTAAAAAAGTTTGAATTAACGAGTGCAAATAAACGTTAGTTTATTGAAAAATCATCATCTATATTTTATATATATGTATATATGACGTTATAACGTAAAATTATCGTCCGTAAACAGACTTTATAGACAACCAATTTGTTTTTTTTTAGTTGAAGTTATGTCTTTCTGGGGTTTCACTTCACGTTTATTATATCTCCAAACGTTGTACGACCACAGCATGGGCCTGGACTGCATCACTTGCCTCACACAATTGTTGCTAAACTAGGTCAGATAATTGCCTTATAGTATTAGAAACCACTAAGAATGGTTGAATCCCGAGCAGGTCATCCCTATTTCCTGAAACTAGTTTTAAAAATGTCTGAACAACAACTGTTGATAGTGTTGGTCGAATCAAATCTAGGACCCGGTCTACGGAGCCACTCGGGCCCTTCCGACTCAGTCTGATCCTACTTGTCAAAATTAGATAGTATGTTCAGATACAAGGTAGCAAGCTTATGTACTTTTATGAACTTTATAGCCCATGATCCTATAGTGTGTAAAAGAATTTGGCCTCTTCGTCCTTTTCAAAGAAGTTTTAGGCTCTTAGTGTGCCTATACGACACCCAATGTTTCCTTAGGTTATGTACTACTTATGAACTTAATCACAAGAAACAGCTATTAATAAATATTTAACAAACACTTACCTGAAGATATAAGGTTACTTGCGCAAGCCGAAGTCAACACTATTATCACAAACACGAACACCCTCATCTTACCTACTCGATTGCTTTGTAATGAACGATATATATTAGCACAGCCTTTTTATAGGTTCTGATAGTAAAAAGTATGTAAACATATATATATAATTAATATGCCCCAGAATCACAACTGTATGGATGCGGGCTCTTATTATTATCACTCAAATATTGCGATATTTATCGATATCATGCTTTGATTTCTTTCAACAAATATAAATTTTGGGGCGATCGCTGTTATTAATTAAGATATATAATTAATAAATTTTAGGAGTAAACCTTAATCACGTCACGTATTGTGGAGTCATTTTCACGTTCTACACACCACAAAGCACCTGCTATATCAGTTGGTAGATAATCCTCTATCAATCAATGTATATCTACAACTTTGACAGGCCGAGGAGTAATTACCTAATTTGTTAATTATTTAATTGTTCGCATGTTCGGCCTAGTTTGCTTTATTTTTTACATATATTGTGAATTCAATTCAGTATGGTGGTGGTTACTTATAACACTCCCTTATATTGTTAATCACTATCGTAAAAGACTCATCATCATTACAGCTCATATACGTCCCATTGCTGGGCTCGAGCCTCCTCCATAATCTATATATTAATACGTGAAGTGAAAATTTTGTATCCGTTTTTACGAAAATTACGTGGATGGACAAATATGAAATTTGGCACAGTTGAAGTATATAATGAGGAGAAGTGCATAAAACTGAATGTTCTATATAATAATTAATTAGAAATACATTAAATTAATTAAAAAGGCATTACGCACACTACCATGTAATCGCTACACACACACACATACGCACACGTGTACGCTTATACCAAGTGTATTATTAGGGTGTCCCGAAAATTTTTTTTCCAAATATCGTAATGAAATGAAAAACCTCTTACAATATGCGTTATTACTTGTAGATTGCGAAATCAGTCAAAAAAAAAATAAAATTAAATCTTGAGGGCTCTACCAATGCTTAAAATTTAAGAAAAACATACTTTTTATGGTGATATCTTGCTATTTTCAATGTCGATTTCTAGACAATAATATTGAAAAACACATTAATTTTATTCAATGTAGTTATAAAATAAATACTAATATTTGATTTGCATGCAACAACATATGTCACTAGGTATTCGATTTTATCCGGTCGATGGCCCTGTACGGCGCACCGGTGTGGGCGGGGTCCATAACCGTCCGACTTAGGGCCCTTCCACCACAGAGGGTCACGGCGGTCAGGGCCATCCGCGGATACCGCACGGTGGCGACGGAGGCAGCGTGCCTGTTGGTCGGGACTCCCCCGTGGGACCTGGAGGCCGAGATGCTCGCCGGATTGTATCGGCGGGTGACGGGGGTGCGAGCGGAGGACGGTGTGATCTCGTTAAGGGAGCTCACCGCCTGGCGCGTCGACGCCCGCCGAGACGTCATTGCCCGTTGGGCAGTCCGGCTGGAGAGGCCTCGGTCCGGGTTGCGAACCGTGGAGGCCTTCCGGCCGGTGCTGATGCAGTGGTTGGAAAGGCGGCACGGGGTGCTCTCCTTCCGACTGGTGCAGGTTTTGACGGGGCATGGGTGCTTCGCCAAATACCTGCACAAGGTCGTTAGGAGGGAGAGTACACCGTTCTGTCACCACTGCGATTGCGACGAGGACATGGCGCGCCATACGCTCGAGGCCTGTGCGGCTTGGGCAGTGCAGCGCTGTGAACTCGTCGCAATCATCGGTGCAGACCTGACGCTGCCGGCTATCGCTAGGTCGATGGTCGACAGCGTCGGGAATTGGGACGCGGTTGCAGCCTTCTGCGAGACAGTGATCTCGCGGAAGGAGGCGGCGGACCGCCTGCGCGAGGAGCGCAGCCTCGATGAGGAGATCCGCCGCCGGCGACTGGGGCGGCGTAGGCGCAACTACCTGCACCTCATTCCGCCCTAGCCGAGGCCACGGGTGACGTGACCGGGGATTAGTCCGTCACGGGGGGACGTCGGTCGATGGGAGGGTACCCCAATAGGGGGTATTCCGTCGGGCCGACCACTGATGTCAAGTAACCCTGCTCCGCTGGTCGGCCCAACGACGAAGGCGACGTGGTTTTCGGGTGGGTTGCGGGAGTTGCGTGCTTAAGCCCCTTTGTCGCCCCGGACGGAGTGGTGCGGAGGCGCGCCGACCGCAGACCACCCACAAAAAAAAAAAAAGTTATTCGATTTTATTCATGAGACAACTTGCAAATACCTTCGAGTTTTGACTTGCTTCGCGGACTTTTTTGACTTAACTCGCTTTGGTTTGTGTCGTGGTCTTAATAATTAATAC
This sequence comes from Lymantria dispar, assembly GCA_032191425.1. Taxonomy (NCBI): domain Eukaryota; kingdom Metazoa; phylum Arthropoda; class Insecta; order Lepidoptera; family Erebidae; genus Lymantria; species Lymantria dispar. Next base: position 13,941,536 of record CM063448.1, read on the forward strand.
GCCATAAAAGTGCAGTTACGACGATTTTAAATAATTTATATTGTTCTTGTGGTTGTGAATAAAGGGTTCAAGACGTATTGACACTACTTGCTCTATATTAGGACTATTCAAGGAACTTGACGGTCGACAGCTACCAACGATAATAGATGTAATTAAATTTATTTTATTTGTAACAAATTACCTGAAATGCCAGTACAATGGAAACGATCCATCCAATGCCGATGCTTTTGCTATTGTTTCTTAAGAGATTTGCAATATTTGGACCAAGGCTTCTATTCCAATTGCAACTAAAGAACGAGTTACACAACTATTAAAATATTATTTTGAAAAGTACCTTAATTTAAAAAGATACCCCAAGAGCAAACGTAATGATAGATTTGAAAAAAAAAACTACAGTGCTTCTTACAATTATCAGAGACTCTCTTCGATGTTGCTGCCTGTAAATGCACGTCATTTGAATGTTGTTTGTGTTCGAAATAAAGCAAGGTTCCACATAACGAAAGAAGCTTTTTGTTGGACTAAAGGAAAGATAGAAAGATGTTTATAAGTGTTATAAACAAGAAAGAAACGGCTAGATTATTGAAAAGACAGCAGATACAGTTTGAAGAGACAAGAAGGACAGTAAAAAAGTTATTATTTACACAGGAAACCGACTCCACCTTAGACCACCAAAAGTATCTTTTTGAGATATGTAAAGCTGTGTCGATTGCTTACTGTTCTCCCGAGGTAGCAAACCGTCAGCCTGGAAAAATGTCACGCTCACGATGGCTTACATTTGCTAATCGTATACTTAGAATTTACGTAAGTACTCTTAACCCACCTAAAAATTTGTTGTTACTTGTCTGCTACGTGGTTAAAGTCGTATACTTTGGTTTGGTTTTTAATTAAACAAAAAAGCTCTTTTAAAGATGGAGCCCAACATATGTTCCAGCTGATTAAATTCTCTCAGTTTTTACCTGATAATCTTAAATCTGTTGTGGATGCTGTTATAGAAAGAAATTCTTTTTTGCGCATACTGAGAACCTCCTCGCTATCATGTTGTTCGATGATAGAGAACATATTCCGGAGCTGGCGTTGGGAAGAATATTAAAAGCCCGTGTAACTCTAACTAGCGCTAAATACAGGATATTTAAGCCACCAAAAATTTACTTCTCTGCAACAGATTACACTGAAATGATTGTGTGCCATGAGTGCCAAGTTACGGAGCCGCCAGTTCTTCGGCAGATTTCCAATGAGGCCCTCCAGATCATGGCAAGAGAAAGGAACTTAGATGTTCCTGACTTTCCTTGTCACACACAATCTGTGGAGCGATGTGTTAAGCTAGTAACAGAGGCTTCTCAAAGCGTTACTAACGCTAATTTTAGAGATGGATTTATTAGAACCCGCTTGCAATCTCGTACAGAAATGCCTAAATTTAAACACAAAAATAAGTTCACATTTTAATTTTTTGACATTGATTGTTTATATTTAATTTTGTTTATTTTATTTTGTGTAGTTTGTAATAATATTTGAAGTAATAAAACTAATTTTTATCTTGTTTGTTGTGTCATTTTGTACCTACATACGGAAGAAGTATGTAAAACTCTCAATTTTACAAAACTTTAACGTCTGGTAGAGCCCTAAAGACATAACGATTCTATTTTTAATATCATTTTCTTAATCTACGTTAAAATACACAAATTTTGACACCTCTTGCGTGCGTGTAGCTCAATTTTAGTTTTCTTCCATACATGAACGGGACACCCTAGTGTATATGTTTACGGTTAAAATCTCTGGTCGAACTAAATGTCAAAGAATCATAATTATGATGACAATGTCTAATAGACATTTGTACTTATATATTATTTATTAATGAAATACAGCTTGCTCAATATACAATTACACCTCGACGGGCAATGGTGGTTCCGGGTGCATTTCCGCAGACTCGCTTCACGGCTCGTCGGCTCGGCGTTGGCCCTATCGTGGCTTATGCCGAACGTGGGCGGACCGAGCGCTAACTGCCGACGGCTGTACGCGGGGTCATTCGGTCGATTGCCCTGTACGACGCACCGGTGTGGGCGGGGTCCCTGACCGTCCGACTCAGGGCTCTTCTGTGGTGACCACAGAGGGCCATACGCGGATACCGCACCGTGGCGATGGAGGCAGCGTGCCTATTGGCCGGAACTCCCCCGTGGGACCTGGAGGCGGAGGCGCGAGTACTTGCGCCTCATGCCGCTCTAGCCGAGGCCGCGGGTGACGTGACCGGGGAATTAGTCCGTCACCCGCCGAGAGGCCGACCGCGTGAGGAAAGACCGAAGTCCTCCCCGAGGGGGGCACGTCGGTCGATCGGAGGGTACCCCAAATAGGGGGTATTCCGTCGGGCCGACCACTGATGACAAGTAAACCTGCTCCGGTGGTCGGCCCAACGACGAAGGCGATGTGCAACGTGGGTGGGTTGCGGGTGTGCGTGCTAACCCCCTTCTGTCGCCCCGGACGGAGTGGTGCGAGGAGCGCGCCGACCGCAACAAAAAAAAATATACAATTACACATTCATAAAATTAAAAGAAAATTGTGTAGCAAATTCGACCACTAGTAGGAGGACATTTACCTGCTGTACCACGCTGATCAGACGGCTTGGTATAGGGTTTTCGAGTCTTCCTTCTCTTGACAGATAAATGTTAATATGCATATTTAATCCCTTAATCGTATTTTACGACACTCACAGGTGGTCAATTGTATTCTTACTCTGTCACCACATGGTAACGGTCAGTGGCGTAACTACAGGGTGGCAAATCAAAATGCCACGGGGCCCCCAGCCGGAAGGGACTGGGGCAGACCGGGAGTCAGAGGAGAATCCCAACTCCCAACATAAATACTATTATTGTTGGTTCAGCTTATTTGGGGAGTCCGACGAATTTGCCACGGGCCTCGAACGGTATAGTTACGCCACTGGTAACGGTAAGACTATGAGCAAATAATCACGTAAGTCAATGCAGCCACAGTTGTCTGTTCAACGACTGCATTATGAAGGTTGATGTCAGCCAGGCCCGTCGTAGAAGTCTGCCAAAATATGACTAAGGCATATTATGGACTGAGTGGAATCAGTGGAATGTGTCCAGCCAAAGATAAGACGCCTTTTTCTTAGGATTCCTAATGCGCATGTACCCTTATCCCTATTCTCGCTAGTTCATTTCATCATCATTTTGGCTCATATCCGTCCCACTTCTGGACTCGAGCCTACTCCATAATAGGAGGGAAATTAACCTTACTATTAACTGGTCTACTATACTATGCTGGTCAGACAGGTTGGTATGGGGTTTCGTTTTGAGTTTTCCATCTCTTGCATAGAGATGTCATATGCGTAATCCCTTAGTCGTCTTTTACGACACCCACGGGTTTGAGGGGGTGGAATAGTATTCTTACTCCGTCACCACACGCAAGTCCTGATATTTGGATGACAAAGCTTAACTTGGTATTTTCTAGTAAATTTTATTCTTTAGAAAACATGATTATTTGGATATTAAAAATGATAAATGAAATAACGACAAAATACTAAAAAAAGGTTATGTTATGAAAATAGAAAACCAAAGATCCAACCGGGGCTATGTCTAGATCAGATTGCTCGAATTCTCAACTGTGCTATTTCTAATCTTTATGACGGCGGCCAAATTTACTTTCATCATCATTCAGCTCATAAATATGCCACTGCTGGGCTCAAGCCTTCTCCACTATATCATGCTGTTTGATGACCTTACTATGTCATGCTGATCAGACTGGTTAGTATAGCGTTTTATTTCGAGTTTTCCTTCCTTCTTCCTTTTCGATAGATATGCGTATTATATCGCAGTCTTATTCCGTCACCATATGGGAAATTTACTTTCATATTATAATAATTACCTATAGTTTGTCATTGGCTGAACACTGGCAAAACTACATTTCCTATAGATTTAACAGGCTTTCTATTAATCACCGTATCATCATATTTTAGTCACACTGCTAGGCTCCACCCTCCTCCTGGATAGTATTGTAATTAACCACGCTGATCAGACGGGTAGGTATAGGGTTTTATTTCGAATTATCCTCTTGCATAGCCGTGTGGTGAAGGAGTAAGAATACAATTCACCACTCTTATCATGCCCGTGGATGTCGTAAAAGACGACTAAGGGATATAATATGCATATAACATCTATGCAAGAGAGGGAAAACTCGAAATAAAACCTTATACCAACCTGTCTGACCGTGCATATGTAAGGTCAATTTCCCTCCTATTGTGGAGGAGGCTCGAGCCCAACAGTGGGATGTATATGAGCTGAAATGATGATGATGATAGCTGCAGCAGTGAATAGTATTCTTGCTGTCACCACACGGCTTTCTATAATTTGAATGAAACAATAAATTAAACTTCAAGTAGATAATGTAAATATATATTAAACATGTTTATGATGAAATTACAGACGTTATTAATCATCATAATAAAACACGTTTGTTAAATTTTATATTGCGACGTTATACTTCGGTCATTTCAACATCTTCAATACACAAATCATCCAACATTTCAGCGAGCGTGATGCGAGGCAGCATGGGATCAATCTCATCTGTATCCACAGGCATTTTGCTATCATCCTTGAATATATTCACGTTTTGTCTAAATGCTGGATCTTCTTCCAAATCATCCAAGAATTCATTGTAATCCCTGCAAATAAAATACATACAGTTAGAAAGGTAAAATCTTTGTCATCCATCCCTGATGGATAGAATATCACTCAACAAGGCCCTCTATTTGATATAGGCCTTTCTACGAAACGGGGATAAGGCCGTGATGATCACACTTGGCAGGCGAATTAACGAACAGTGTGCCTACTCTTGAAATCAATTCTAATTTCGAATCCGATTCAATTCCAATCTCACCAAACTTATATTTTGGTAACAAAATCGAGAATGAATTCTTCGCATTTGCCGTTGTTATTTTCACCAAATGTGCCGGGTTTTATTAATTTAAATTAATAACGTTACCGAACTCGATCATCACAAACAACGCTTTCTTGAAATTGTGTAACATTAACGATTTTAAACTACGTCAAAATTATGTCAGGAGTAGCAAAAATTTGTCTTAATCGACGCAAGTCGAATTCATTTAGTTTAAAAAAATTCCATCGAACTGATTCCAATGGTGCACTAGTGTCGCTTTCAAGAGTATCAAATTGCACAAATTCGAGCTGCCTTTGGATTTAGGATTGGAATTGAGATTCAAGAGTGAGCACACAGATCATCAAGCGAGCCAGGATCCCAGTAGTAGTTAGGACCCTCTATTACTTTTTACGACTCCCACACGAAAGTAAGGACTAAGAGTGCTTTGTCACTAGGCAAAACACTCTAATCAAAGTACAACCCGTGCGAAGTTTAAAGTTTTATTCAAAGTCATCATCTTGGCTCATATATGAAAATCCCACTACTAGGCTCTAGTCTCCTCCAAAACAGGAGGGAAATGGATCTACAATATCACACTAATCAGACGTGTTCGTATAGGGTTTGGTTTCGAGTTTTTAATCTCTTGCATAGATTTTATATAGATATTATATCCCTATCTTGCCCGTGGATGTCGTAAAAGATGACTAAGGGATATAATATGCGTATAACATCAGTGCAAGAGAAGGAAAACTCGAAACAAATCCCTATTCCAACACGCCTGACCAGCGTGAAATAGTAGATGAATTCCTCTCCCATTATGAAGAAGGCCTATGTCCAACAGTGGGACATACACAGGCTGAGATGATGATGATGATTATATCCCTTAGTCGTCTTTAACGACACCCACAGATAAGATAGGGGGTGATTTGTATTGTTCCTTTGTCAACATACCGAAGAGTGTATTATTATTAAGTCTTATTATTATTATTGCTAACCAGCCGTATAATATACTACTCTTGATGTTCATTATGAAGTACTTGACTATTTGCTACCTTCTGATAAGAAGCAATAGCAATCTCAGATGGTAAGACATATTAGCTTAGTAGAAACCTATTCATTCTTATAAAAAACACACATTTTTATCATACGGGAATATCGACACTGACAATTGATTGAATTTCTTTGTTATAATGTCAATAAAGGCTTCAGATTAACTCTGATCAGGCGTTTCTCCATACCTACTATTAGAATAATTTTTTAAGTATATTAACCTCTTTTAAATTTGTTGTATCCGTGGTACGATATGATTGCACTACGTGTAGCTGTTCAGATTCAGCTCATATACGTCCTACTGTTGAGCTCGATCCTCCCCCACAACACGACAGAAATCGATCTATTCTTTTACGGCACCCACGGGCAAGAAAGGGGGTGGTGACTTGTATTCTTACTCCATCTCCCCACGAAAACGTGTAGCTGTGTATCTTTTATTTAATGGTCTGACTAGCCAGTTTGCTTCCCGTTTGCCGCAATAAGCTGGAATTAAATCCCAATCAGACATTACTGCAAAAGAAGGAGACGGAACTCTTTTCCAACGTGTATCGCTAGCGTGTGATAGGATAATACATCTAAAAAGGCAAAAAGGCTCGTTCACCTATGGGATGTATCCGAGTTGAGGAAAAAACAACACAAAGCAGTCAAGAGGACTGCCAACAAAAGTAAAAATTTAAAACGATGAAAACAGTTGTTATTTTTGGATCATTAATTAAAATTATCTAGTGATCGATCGATCAACCAATCAATCAGAAGCCTTTATCTGTCAAATTGTGATCCACAAAAAATACGCACGGAAGTATATTAGTGTACATATATATATATAGAGTTTCACGCTTTCTGTTCACCTAACGATGACGCGAGTTGCATGATTTTTGTTCACACAAAAAAGTGCTCAACGCGCCTTCACTTAAAAAGTAGAATAATAAAGAATAAGGGATAATACTTACTCGTTAGTAGAACTTAGACCTTCGTGTAATTCTTCAGCCATATGCTTAAGTTTCCATGCGCGTGCACGTCTTCTTGCCGACCTCTCTCCGTAGAACTTTTTAACAAGGAAAACATCTGGTATGACGCTTCGATCCAGTTTGTCAAAGTTCGAATCATTGACGTTGGAATCACTGATATTGTAACTAAAAATAAAATTATTGAAATGTTATGACACAAGCAGATCATGGGGCGATACAGTATTATACAAACTTTTGGAAGAAAGAGTAAAGTTGTAAGTTTTATGTTCAGTATAAATATGAAATTTCAACTAGCGTACGATATATTCCCCGTATGATTAGGGCGGGATAAAAATATAACGTCACTAAACCTTACTTTACTTATATAATATCACTAAACCTTACTGGTCACTAAACCTTACTTTTATTTATGATGTTTACGCGAGTTGCAATATACTATTTTTACGGATTTTATCGCGTTTATATTTGATTTTTGATCGCCCGACGTTTCGAACACTTTTCAATGTTCATGGTCACGAGGACTAAGGTACTTCGGACGATAACTTAACGTCTATAAATCGTTACTGTTGGGTGGCGTCGAGAACATTTAAATTTAATAAGCTACAATTTATATAGCGCAAACAATAATTGAGTTTATGCAATGAAATTGGACCTATCACAATTTTGCCAAAACACACACACACAACTCCCATTGTTGGGCTCGGACTTGTTCCATATTGAAGGAAAATAGACCTACTATACCGCGCTAGTCAGACATGTTAGCATAGGGTTTTATGACAATGTTCTCTTCGTTTACATATCTGTTATATGTATATCATATCGCTTAGTCTTTTTTTAATTGCAAACGGTGGCAGACGAGTACACCCCTTATAAAATAAAAAGTATGTACCATGATAACGAAATGGCTCTCTTCAAATACTGCAGCGTCTTACCTATTTTTTTACAAGTTAAGTACGTACTACTCAAAGAGCATTTTTTTAATACAAATATACAAGACAAAATTGAACATCCTAAATATACAAGACAAAATTGAACATCCTAAATATACAAGACAAAATTGAACATCCTATATATACACGAGCTGTCGCTAATAGCAGACTGTGTGTGAGACGCGCACACAATGTCTACGGTGAACGCACGGCTACCTACATGGTCCCGAGAATTATAAACGAACTAGCTTTTTCCCGCGGCTTCGCCCGCGTAAAAATTTACTTGCATATTGCACTATTATCGCAAAGAATATTATCGGCATAAAGAGTATTACATTTCTTAATTTAAGAAATACTCTATCTACGTGTCAATTTTCATTCAAATCTGCTCAACAGTTTAAGCGTGATTGAGTAACAAACATCCAAATATCTTCACAAACTTTCACATTTGAATATTACTTCCAGCCTTGTAGTTCAGATTGCCGTGCAAATACGATGATAAATATGCCTTTCTTTAGTCTCTGATAACGTACTTTTCCATTGGTGAGAAAAAAATTATATCAATCAAACACCCGCAGTTTCATTCACGTAGAAATTCCCATGCCAATACCGAGATAAAAAATTCCTATGTTACTCGCTGATATTATAAATTTACACACATACCAAAAAAAAAAAAAAAAAATGTAAATCCCAGAAATATCAGAGATATAAATTGCCTATGTTACTCGCTGACAACATAGGTAGCTTTCCATTGGTGAAAGAATTTTAAAAATTGCTCGACATCCCCCGGTATAGTTCTCGTTCCTGGGCAAATACCGGAATGAAAATAGCCTTTCACTGATAATATAGCTTTTCATTAGTGAATTAATTTTTAAAACCATTAAATTCCCGTGATTTCATCGACATTGTACCCGATCCCGTAGGAATATCGGGATAAAAATAGCTTAAATATGTTACTCGCTTAAAAGTAGCTTTCCATTAGTGAAATAATTTTTAAATCGACTTAATTCAGCCACACCGGGATAAAATATAGTCTAAGTTATTCCTTATGTACGACTGGTAGACCTGATGGTAAAATATAATCAATATCGGTCCAGCCATTTTGAAGATTACCTGTAACGAATAGACAGACAGACAAAAAAATTTGGACCGTATTGTGTGAGCAGAAATAAAACCTATTATTTTGATAGACAAACAGACGCTTCAAATTTATTTATTTGTAGAGATAGAAAATTGGAATAATATCTTGATTGTAACTTACTGTCTGGTAGCTGCTAGAAATATTACCACGCTTTCATTGTTCGTGGGTATCGCAAAATACTACTAAGACAAAGATTTACATCGACCTGGACCGGTGATGCCGTCTGGCCAACAATGTCGTGCGCCAGGTCATAAAATGTTGCTAGAACCTTTGCAATATATCTACGATGGCAGAAGAGTACCTACATATCGCGTCGATCCAAAGTAATTAGGATAAGAGCAAGATAATGATGATATATCATTGGCTGGGTGTCTTCGACTATATGTGTTTTATCCTTTTGGGGCAGCCCAAAATTGTTTCCTAGTGAGTGCTTACCCCAAATAACCGATCGGTATACAAAATTTCACATTCTTGGGCCCGGTATCTTTGGCTATACACTTTCACCCTCTTAGGGGTTGAATTTCCAAAAATTCTTTGTAAGAGCTCGCTTATCCTTGCCAAAAATTGTTTCATAGTGCTTGGTAAGTGAGCACTAAGAAAATCTGGGGGTAATCCAAGAAAGCCGACCGTGTATTAAAATGATCCTTCCTAGGCTCAGTGATTTCGGTTAAACACTTTTCACCCCCTTAGGGCTAAAATTGCAAAAATCTCTTTCCCCAAGAAAGGAAACTTTATACAAAATTCCATGTTTCTAGGCCTAATGATTTCGGCTATATATTTTGCACCCCTTTAGGAGTTGATTTTAATAAAATAATTTCTTAGAGCTCACTTACAACAAAAGAAAGAGAATTGCATAGAAAGTTTTACGTTCCTAGCTCCAAGAGTTTCGTCTATACGCTTTTCACCCACTTAAGGGAGTGATTTTCCAAAAATCCTTTGCTAGTGCTCGTGTACCCCAAGAAATAAGACGACGTAAAAAGAAAATACTTTTCCCTATTTCAACCCCTTATACCTATTTTTTCGCGATAAAAAGTAGCCTTATATCCTTTCTCAAGCTTTAGTCCATCTCTGTACCAAATTTCATCAAAATCGGTTTAGACGTGAAAGACTATATGTTTTTCACCCCCTTAAGGGGGTGAATATCCAAAAATCCTTTGCTAGTGCTCGTGCACCCCAAGAAATACGATGGTGTAAAAAAAAATACGTTTCTAGGCCCAGTGGTTTCGGCTGTATGCTTTTTGGTATTTTAGGGGTTGAATTTCATCCCCATGTAAATGGAATTTCCAAAACGCTTGAGCGAATATTTATTTATTTATTATTAGGTGCCTCAATACAAAGATTCGTGGTTCGATCATCGAAAATGACGAATTTCCATACAAAATGTCATCCCCTATTTCAACCCCTTATACACATTTTTTTGCGATAAAAAGTAGCCTATATCCTTTCTCAAGCTTTAGTCCATCTCTGTACCAAATTTCATCAAAATCGGTTTAGACGTGAAAGACTATATGTTTTTCCCCCCCTTAAGGGGGTGAATATCCAAAAATCCTTTGCTAGTGCTCGTGCACCCCAAGAAATACGATGGTGTAAAAAAAAATACGTTTCTAGGCCCAGTGGTTTCGGCTGTATGCTTTTTGGTATTTTAGGGGTTGAATTTCATCCCCATGTAAATGAAATTTCCAAAACGCTTGAACAAATATTTATTTATTTATTATTAGGTGTCTTAATACAAAGATTCGTGGTTCTATCATCGAAAATGACGAATTTCCATACAAAATGTCATCCCCTATTTCAACCCCTTATACCCATTTTTTCGCGATAAAAAGTAGCCTATGTCCTTTCTCAAGCTTTAGTCCATCTCTGTACCAAATTTCATCAAAATCGGTCCAGTGGTTTAGACGTGAAAGCGTAGCAGACAGACAGACAGACAGACAGACAGACAGACAGAGTTACTTTCGCATTTATAATATTATAGTAAGGATTACTACCCGAAGTTAGAAATATTATTACAACTTCAAACATAAATTGAAATAGTATTTCATATCTACGTTATAAACCGCTACTGTCAATGGCATTAATTTTAACAAACCCAAGTGGTTTTAAATGTCATTACTTGTATAAAATTGTAACTTTTTTTTGTTCTGATAAATAAATAATAAAAAAAAAAAACCTGATGGTAAGTGTTGCCGCTCATGGACCTTTGCTAGGCCGCTGCCTACCGTGAAGAAAGTGAAGGGAGTGTGAATGCGTACAATGAAGTTCGGTGATAGGTACTTTAGTATGCCTTTAGGCATCACTAAAACCAACCACACGCAAGCACCCTCAGAAAGTTGGGCTGCCGGTTCTCTCGGTCACCGAACGAAGCGCAGTAACTAATTGCTACTAATCGGATGTCAATTTTCTGCGAGAGTGTGGTGTGCGGACCGACCGGCCCGCGGCTGTAGACAGACAACTGTCAACACTGTGGTCCTACCACTACCTAAAGCATGGGAGCAAGTCTACCACACAGAAAGGTCACTACATATTAAAATAATACTCTTTATCATAGCAAACAGATAATAATGAAAAACAAAAATTGGCGAGTTCTAAAATCACACGACATCAAGTGAAAACTTCATCAAGGGGATATTAATAATATGAAATCCAACTATTTCTTTAGTTCTATATTCGTAAATCCATCCGTATGGTAATGAAGTAAGAATACAATTCACCACCCCCTCTCTTGCCCGTGCGTATCGTAAAAGACGATTGAGGGTTAAAGGTTGCTGATAACATCTATATAACAAGGAAAACTTGACATAAAATCCTATGTCAACACGTCTGACCACCGCGGTATGGTAGGTCAATTTCCCCCACGATTGTGGCGGAGTCCGGCGCCCAACAGTGGGATTTATGTGCACTGAGATGATGTTCATAAAGTAATAGCATCAACAGGGATGAAAATAGTATCGATACTTTTGCAGATCAACAATAGTATTTTTTTTTCAAATTCAAATTTATTTATTGTGGGCATAGGTTGACATAAAGATTGTACATTATTCGTAGGATTCTCTATGTCCCGCTACAGTGAGCATACAATATTAATGTCTTATATATACATGATGGATTAATTAATTAGCATTCATCATCATCATCATTTCAGCCTATCGCCGTCCACTGCTGGACGCAGGCCTCCCTCATGTTGCGCCACAATGAGCGGTCCTGTGCCGCCTGCATCCAACGACGCCCAGCTACTTTCACTAGGTCATCGGTCCACCTAGTGGGGGAGCGTCCTACACTGCGTCGTCCGATACGTGGTCGCCACTCGAGAACCTTTCTTCGTACAAGCTGTTAATTAATTAGCATTATCATTTAAAAAATCGTTAATATTATAATAATTTTTGTTAATTAAGAATTTCTGCAATTTATTTTTAAAATTAGGTAGCTCTGGCGTCTTTAAAATATCTATGGGTATTGCCACATTTGGTACTGTCGATACCGATGGTATCAATACTATCAATATCGTCAATAGTATCGACTCCTATCGATATCCTAACAGATTTTCGAGGTCAATTATGGGTAGTGTAACTATGAATAGTTCGCCAACACTACTAAAAATGTTCCCTTATACTATTTCCATTTCTTTATTTTCTCGATGACAGCTCCTGTGGAAACTTGAACGAGCGTCTTTTTTACATTATGTATACATTATTTAATAAAAATATGACGCTTACGCGCGTACAAGGTCATAGCAGAGTCGGAGAAACTGATAGGGATGGAGCTATCGATAAACGTAACACGATAAGAGACCCGATATTTTTTTACAAAGTGTAAGAAACTAAACTATTACCGGATAATTTTATACAAATTTATTAACTAATATTACATTTCATTACAAGATGTAATTATATTATGTTGATTGTTCATTTATTTATTTTAATCAAAATCTGATGAATCGCCACTATCACTCGATGAGCTCTCCTCAACATTTATTATAAGTTCCTGTATTTCTATATTATCTAATGCCACATGAATTTCCCAATCCGACGCTATAATGTTTTGGGTTCTTCTCACAATTTTTTCCCAGTGTTCGGCGGTTACTTCCGCACATGCATTTTTTAATAAATCTAACATCTTGTTTGCCGTAAAAGGGGGATGGGTATTGTTTCGAGCGGCGTGTCCTTTGATTTGTGACCATATTAGTTCTATAGCATTGTACTGGCAACGATACGGCGGAAGTCGAAGAACCCAATGACCACATTCGGCAGCTATTTCGTCGATAATATATCTTTTAGGGAGGCTTTTTTTAGATTTTAAAATATTCACTAATTGTACTTTTAATAAAGTATCATCCACATTTTCGCCATGACGTTTGAGCCAGTCAATTATCTCTTGTTTTTTATTGGCCTGCGTCGGCATTTTATCAATTTGTCTAGCGTGATATGTAGCGTTGTCCATAATGATTATCGACGGTTCTTCCAGAGATTGTACCATTTCTTTTAAACAATCCTTCGTAAATCTCCGCGTTCATTTCCTCGTGGTAGTCCACTGTTTTCTTGGATTTAAAGGCCAGTAAAGCATCTGACACGAATCCTTTCGTAGACCCTGCATGGCATATGATAAGGCGGTCATCTTTATCCATTGGCACTGAACTAGTGGAAGCGGCGGTGTCGTCAGTCCAGTTCTTCGATACTGTGTGGTTTGCATTTAACCAAGTCTCGTCAGTGAAAATAACATTTGACCAATCTGATATCTTTTTGGCTTTGCTCAAAAATTCGCAGTGAGCCATAGCAACGTCGTGACGCTCCATCAATATTTTACGTTTGTCCGATTTTTTATAAGAAAATCCAATTTCTTTCAAAACTAAGCTTAATGACGATTTTTGGCCATGGAACAAACCACGTTCACGTAAAGAAACAACAAGTTTTTTGTGTTGGAATTTCTTTGCGCAAGTAATAGTCATATATATGACGACGAATAGCGTCAGCGTCGAAGTTGTCAACCGATGTCACACGACGTGGTTGGTGTTTCTTCTTCGGCGTACGAAGCTTATTTGCTTGCATGCCGCTTGTACCGTAAGCTTCGGTAGTAATTTTTGAAACAGTAGGTCCACTAATTCCTAATGCGGCCGCAACACGCTCTCGCACTTGCGACAGTGGTAATAGCGGGCCACCATTTTGATATTCTGCTTCAAAGTAATTACGAACCTTGATCACCAGTTCTCTCGCCTGACTTTTCAGAACAGATCCTTTAGGCATTTTGATATTTGACAGCTGGGCAGCAATCAACACGGACGAACACAAAATACACAACGTAACGTATGGATAATGTGAAAAAACTCAGCGAACAGAAATGTAGTGACCATATAGCACGACCGTCTTGTTGCGAGTGACAGATTAAAACAAATACAAAATGGCGGTGGGTCATTGAGTGTTCCCAGCTTGAAAAAATATATTTGAATGTTTTTGTTGAATTTGTCTTTGTTCAAAACATATATGCGATCGATATCATTACTTATTTGGTCACAATACTACAACTATCAAATTAGAACTGTCATCGAGAAAATAAAGAAATGGAAATAGTATAGTCAACGAAAGCCGAAGTTACCCGAATGAACGTTATATAGCCGAACATGACATCTATCAACTTACCCAAGAACAGTATCGCCAGGTTTTAAAATATGTCCAAGATGAGTTCTCGTATGTACCGGATTGACATCTAAGCCAAGCTCACTGGCTTTAACAACCCATACATCTGCTAATACGTGTTTGTTAGACACCATTCCTTGTCCTGGAAAGGACTTCTTCTCCTGAAAGTAATATGCAATTTTTAATAAATTGTTAAGAAAATTATGTTATGTACTTTCAATTTTTACTATTGCAATATACCAACAGGTGATTGGTTATCAAAAACTACATTTTGTGAAAGGCTTGTTTTTAATGTGACCTCGTCGCAATCGCGGTGGTGGCAGGACGGTGTGCTCACCCTCCTCACGACCGTGTGCAGGTACATGGCGAAGCAACCGTGTCCCGTCAACACCTGCACCAGTCGGAAGGAAAGCACCCCGCCAACCACTCCATCAGCACCGGCCTCGACGATCCTGACACCGAACCGGCCGACGACCTCGATGTCCTGTCCTTTCTAGACGGACTGCCCAACGGGCAATGACGTCTCGGCGGGCGTCGACTCGCCAGGCGACAATCTCCTAGAACGAGACCATGCCGCCTCCGGCTCGCGTCTCTGACACCCGCCGGTACTGCAACCCGGCGAGCATCTCCGTCTCCAGGTCCCACGGGGGAGTCCCGACCAACAAGCACGCTGCCTCCGTCGCCACCATGCGGTATCCGCGTATGGCCCTGACGCCATGGCTCGCTGTGGACGCCCAAGGATAGCCCTAAGACAGATGGTCAGGGACTCCACCCACACCGGTGCGCTGTTCAGGGCCATCGACCGGATGACCCCGCGTACAGCCGTCGACACGCAACGCTGGGTCCGCCCACGTTCGGCATAAGCCAAGAGAGGGCGGACGCCGCGCCGACAAGCCACGGAGCAAGTCGACGGACTGCTCCCGGAACCACCAATGCCGTCGAGCACCAGGCCCAAGTATTTCTTGTGGGCCCGGATTTTTTAAAGCCCTGTAATATAATTTAATAGAGAAACAAAGTGTTCCTTAACTTTATGTCACTCGTGTTATTGCTTAGTGAACTTGTATGTCATCATCATAACTAATATTATAAATGCGAAAGTAAGTTTGTTACGCTTTCACACCTAAATGATTGAACCAATGTTAAAAATTGTTCCTTCAATGGAAAACTACACATTAATAGGCTAAAGTTTATCGCTGTATTCCCACAGGAACAAGAACTAAGTTTTACCCACCTAGTTCTGGTTTTCGGTGAGAATTTGCTAGTTGTAAATAAATTTTTGTAGTGACGGAGTAAGAATACAATTCACCAGCCCCGCTCTTGCCCTTGGGTGTCGTAAAAGACGACCAAGGGATAAAATATGCATATAACATTTATGCAAGAGAAGGAAATGTCGAAATAAAACCATATAATAACACGTCTGACCAATGGGCTATACGTCAATTTCCCTCCTATTGTGGAGGAGGCTCGAGCCCAACAATGTACATATACGAGGAGAAATGATAAATGAAATAAAAATATCCAACTTACGTTTTCTTTCAGTATATCAATATCCATAACAATATACTCGACCAATTGCTTCGGATTACATATAGGTGTGAATGGATTCCTCCAATAAACAGTTGATGACATATCACAAACTTGACCTGTGCTAGCATCAATCAAGTGAATAGTACTTGTTACTCTGTGCACTAAACAAATAGGAGATATACCACCTAGTTGCTGAGTCAATTTTTTAGGTAAACATACAACACTGTCCTTCGAGAGTGGCACAATTTCAATGCTGAATGTAAATTTGTAGTTGTAAACATTACTGTGGATATCATGTGATATAAGTTTTTTGGAATGCTGGCTTTTTACTGGCAACACTGATTGAATGAAATCTACCATCTTTCGTGCATGGTTCTCTGATGCATAGAAGAAATCCAAGCCATCTGTAAATAATATTTAAATATTATCAGTTGTAGAAAATCTCTTGAATTACAAAATGTTTTAGATCTAAAACACATTTTTCACCAAGCACCTGAGATATGGTGCAAGAATTTTTAATCATAAACCATATTCTAAAGTTACGATAACACTATAGTAACAACATATTTCGCGTGTGGTGACAAATAAAGAATATGATTCACCATTCCCTATCTTATTCTTGGGTGTTGTAAAAGATGATTAAGGTATATAATATGCATATAACATTTGTGCAGGCGGAGGAAAACTCAAAATTAAACCCTATACTAACAAGTCTGACCAGCATGGTAAAGTAGGTCAATTTTCCTCTTATTTGGAGGAAGCTCTAGAGAAGCTCTAGCATGGCGCACATATTAGCTGAAATTATGACTAGACGTGTTTTTTGTTTTATCAAGATTCATATTTCCTTCAACGATGAATTCTAAGTCTTAGTAAAATTCTAAATAACTATGGCTGACAATAAGATATTTTATCTCAGAATATTAGTCGGCGCGGCGTCCGCCCTATCGTGGCTTATGCCGAACGTGGGCGGACCGAGCGCTGCATGCCGACGGCTGTATGCGGGGGTCATCCGGTCGATGGCCCTGTACGGCGCACCGGTGTGGGCGGGGTCCCTGACCATCCGTCTGAGGGTCCTCTTGTGGCGACCACAGAGGGTCACGACGATCAGGGCCATACGTGGATACCGCACGGTGGCGACGGAGGCAGCGTGCCTATTGGCCGCGACTCCCCCGTGGGACCTGGAGGCGGAAATGCTCGCCGGATTGTATCGGCGGGTGACAGGGGTGCGAGTGGAGGGCGGTGTGATCTTGTTAAGGGAGCTCACCGCCTGGCGCGTCGACGCTCGCCGAGACGTCATTGCCCGTTGGGCAGTCCGGCTGGAGGCCTCGGTTCGGGGTGCGAACCGTGGAGGTCTTCCGGCCGGTGCTGATGCAGTGGTTGGAGAGGCGGCACAGGGTGCTCTCCTTCCGACTGGTACAGGTTTTGACGGGGCATGGGTGCTTCGCCAAATACCTGCACAAGGTCGTAAGGAGGGAGAGTACACCGTCCTGCCACCACTGCGATTGCGACGAGGACACGGCGCGCCATACGCTCGAGGCCTGCGTGGCTTGGGCAGTACAGCGCTGTGAACTCGTCGCAATCATCGGTGCAGACCTGACGCTGCCGGCTATCGCTAGGGCGATGGTCGACAGCGTCGGGAATTGGGACGCGGTCGCAGCCTTCTGCGAGACAGTGATCTCGCGGAAGGAGGCGGCGGATCGCCTGCGCGAGGAGCGCAGCCTCGATGAGGAGATCCGCCGCCGGCGACTGGGGCGGCGTAGGCGCAACTACCTGCGCCTCATGCCGCCCTAGCCGAGGCCGCGGGTGACGCGACCGGGGATTAGTCCATCACCCGCCGAGAGGCCGACCGCGTGAGGAAAGACCCCTCCCCCTCGGGGAGGACGTCGGTCGATGGGAGGGTACCCCAATAGGGGGTATTCCGTCGGGCCGACCACTGATGTCAAGTAACCCTGCTCCGGTGGTCGGCCCAACGACGAAGGCGACGTGGTTTTCGTGTAGGTTGCGGGAGTTGCGTGCTTAAGCCCCTCTGTCGCCCCAGACGGAGTGGTGCGGAGGCGCGCCGACCGCAGCCCACCCACAAAAAAAAAATTCTCAGAATATTAGATGGCCTATGATTATAAATACATATTATACATATGCTATGGAGGTCTAGCCATCCATTTACTTTATTAACTTGTTTTTTTTCTACAATCTATAGATGTCTATTGCGCAGCCTTCTCCACAAAGCCTTACTACTAAACTATACCTGCTAAACAGGGTTGGGCAAAATCTGATTTTTATTAAAAAAATCAAAAGCCATCGGTTTTTTTAAAAAAATCATGGTTTATTTGATTTTTTGATTTTTTAAATTAGAACATAAAATTTGAACATTTTGATTCTTTGAAATTATTGTTAATTATTTTAATGTATAAGTCTAAAAATTATAATACAATTTGCGCCTCAAAAACTTGTGACAACGCATTTGTCGCGCTTCTTGCAAGAAAATTCTTGTCGCGATTTGTTTTCCTTCTGTCCTATACACTCACTCACTATACAGTGCCGAGTGAGGCACGAACGCGTTTGTTGTGCTTTTTGCAAGAATATTCCTGTCGTGTCGTGTCGAGGCTTGTTTTCCTTTTCAACCTATAAATTGACGTTCGCGCATTTCGCTAGTCACGGGTTGAGAGCCCTCAGCGCTCACCCACCAGTCCGGGTAAAGTTATCACAGCCATCTGAGGCTAACAACTAAGACACACAAAAAAAAAAAAAATTCGCTAGTTTAGTTAAGTGAAGTGAAAACATATAAATAAAGTAAAATGAGTGGAAGAAAAGAGGCCCCAATATGGCAGTTCTATATTAAGACAACAAATCCAAATAAATTGGGGTGTAGGGCTATTTGTAGAAAGTGCAAGAAAGATATTCAAGGATTAGTCCAAAGACTTAAAGCACACCATGTTTGTAATTATCAAGAGAGGAATACAGGTAATTAAATTATTAATTTTATTTTATTTATATTTTAGGCATATATGATTGTTTTTTGTTTTTAAATGTTAGGTGAAATCTAACACGTGGCGTGGCCTTTAATGTAACTTTTTTAACGCAACCTTTCCCAGGTTAATTATTAAAGATTATCTTTACTCTTCTATACTTACTTAATTTTTAATTTTTTCAACTTAAAAAAATAAATTTGCTTTTACATCTCTATTGAACATTTTAACTTTATTTTAAAATCAATAATTCAATACTATATCAATATATCATCAATTATCAATCAATTTAAATTTTCAGTTATGTTTTTTCTCTTTCCAGAGAGTCGAATGTCGCTTGACAGTTTTGCTAGCACATCATCTGCCTCAAGTTGTAGTTCACTCATGACGAAAGTACCAACACCAACAAGTCCAACAACTTTTGAGCCAGTCCAAAAAAAGAAAGCAATCGAAACTCAGCCTACCATGAGTACCATGAGTAGTTTTGTAATGCGGACTTCAACTGCTGAAAAACAAAATTGACAAACAAATAGCAAAGGCTATTTTTGCTACTAATTCGAGCTTCAGATGTATTGAGAATTTAGAGGTGAAAAAAGCCATTCAGTTATTAAGGCCTGGTTATACACCGCCCTCGAGAAAAACGGTAGCAGCAAGTCTTTTGGACGAAATCTATGAAGAGGAAAAAGAAAAATATTTCTCCTCCCTGTCAGGACAGTCCGTAAATATGTCAATTGATGGGTGGTCAAACGTGCACAACTAACCAGTGATATGCGCAACGATAACCACTGAAGATGGACAAGCCCTCCTATACGAAACTATAGACACATCAGGAAATCCACATACTTCAGAATATTTAACTCAAATAGTTTGTGACCTGATTTCTTCATGTGAATTAAAATACAAGTGTACCGTAAAATCTTTTGTGACAGACAATGCCGCAAATATGACACTTATGAGAAAAACATTAGAAGAAAAAACGAACGCAAAAGTTATAACTTATGGCTGCTCTGCACATATTTTTAATTTACTGTGCAAGGACTTTCAAGTTAAAGACGTTATAGAACATGTGGTCCAAATTGTTAAATATTTTCGAAATAACCATTTGGCTAGAGCTAAATTCAGTCAAGCAGGAGGCAGCGCTTTAGTCCTTCCAAGCGATGTGAGATGGAATAGCCTTGGCAACTGCTTAGAGATGTATGTCACTCAGTGGGACATCATATTAAAAATCTGCGAAGAAAATAAAAACGAGATTGATTCCACTATTTACCGAAAAGTTTCAAATATTGCGATTAAACATGCAGCGCAAGATTATTTAAACATTTTAAAACCTATATCAGTTGCTCTTGATACTGTGCAGAGGAAAAATGCTACTATCGCAGATACTGTAGAGCAGTGGAAATATTTACAATATATCTTTGATGAATCTGTGGAATTACCATTACAAAAAACACAACAATTTAATAATCGATATAAGCAAGCACTAACGCCATATCATTTTATAGCGTATATGTTGAATCCACAAAAAACAAAATACCAGTTAACACCAGAAGAAAAGAATATAGCTTTAGAAACAATTAAAGAGTTACATGAAAACAATGGACTGTTACCTTTAGTAATAAAGTTAAATGCCCGCAGTGCTCCATTTAAGCAAGTTATGTTTTCGGATGAAGTAATAAAAAATGTAAACGAACTACAATGGTGGTTATCACAAAATGATGAGCCGGAAATCTTGAAACAGTTGCTAATAATAAAACAGTTCCTGTGTGCAACTGCTTCTTCAGCTTCAGTAGAACGCGTATTTAGCTCTTTTGGTCTTGTACACTCGGATATTAGAAACAGATTAGGCATAGAAAAAGGAGGAAAACTCGTGTTTTTGTTTAAATTGTATAACGAAAATGAATAGACTGAAAATATACGGTAATAAAATTTAGGTGTTACGTTTAGTTTAAGAATTTGGAATTATGTACTTCTTTTTTGTTGTTTTTGCTAAAAGCAGATACTTCTTTTGATTTTTGAGAAAACTTTTATGTTATGTTGTTATCTGGTTCTGAATAAAAAGGAAAAAAAATGATTTAAATCATGATTTTAATTTTAAAAATCAAGCGATTTAAATCATGATTTTAATCGTGATTAGATTAGATAATACTTTATTTGTACACCATATTACGAGAAAACTTAAATAATAATTATAACCTAGAATGTACAAAGGGCGGCCTTATCGCTATAAGCAATCTCTTCCAGGCAACCTTAGGATGGATAATATAACAGAGAAGGGAGATGGTAGGTAAATTTTGATTTTAATCAGCCCAACCCTGCTGCTAAAGTTTTCCAATGTAATAATTTATTCTGTACAAGCCCTTAAGCGCTTGTACAGAATAAATTATTAGATGTATAGATAACTAGATTGACCTTTTTCCGAGTGTTTACATGATAAATGTCACTAGACTTATCGATTTATATTTTTTTTTACATAGCAAGTTTTATTTCATTATCTTACATTAAGATTATCAACTAAGTCTCCTTAGTGATCCAACATTACACAATCTATTTTTAGTCTGTCATCACAAGAGTAACATAACCTAAAAAGCTTGTTCAGATATCATCATCATCATCTTGCTCTTATCCCAATTACTTGGGGTCGACGCAATATGTCATCTGCTTTGACATATTGCAAAAAGTTTCGGCAATAACTTTTATGACCGGCCGCCAGCCTGACGTCAACCCTCCTTGGGAATGTAATCGTTGACCCAAATAGTACCAGATGGAGTTGGTCCGGGTCAATCTAGGGCTCTAGATTGATTAGAGTCGTCTTTTACGACACCCACGAGCAAAGCAAGGGTTGGTAGTATTCGAAGCCGCTACCACACAGCATAAGAACTAAAATACAAAAAGTATTAAAAAATCAAACTAACCATGTTTAGGTTTTATGCCAAGAGTATTTTCATGTGCTTTATGTTTTAGAATCAACTGCTCCAAGTAGTAAAATGTTTTCCTATTATTGGCTCGTTGCCTTACTTGTACTAAAGCACGCCAATAATCTTGAGCCTCAGACCGATGACATGCATCACACATCTGATGTTGCACATTGAATTCTACAATAAATGTTTGTTGAAGCACAGCTCCACCCATAACTTCGCCCTGTACTGTAAGTTTTACCTGCACAAATTAATGTTCATATTTTTAATTACAAATCCTCCAGAGTATTCAATACTTTTCTTAATAGATTTTTGAACTAATACTCCTTTTGGCATGTCAGGGAAAATTATGAGAGTATATTTTTACAATGCACAACATCACAAATGTTAACTAAATAATATGTTACAATAAAATTTTCAATGTATTAAATACCTTTATTTCTGTTATTAACTAGCAAACCGTCCTCGCTTTGCTTCGGTTTCAGTCGCTTTACCCACGTAGTTCCCGTTCCAGTGGCAGTACTGGGATAAAATATATAATATAGCCTATGTTACTCCCTGATATTAAAGCTTTCTATTGGTGAAAGAATTTTGAAATCGGTCCAGTGGTTTAAGCGTGAAAGTGTAACAAACTTACTTTCACATTTATAATATTAGTCAGGATGTAGTTTTTTCTACATAGGATAATGCGAAGGATAAAATTTTAGAAATATTTTTTTCTTGTTCTGTCAAAGATGTATTACTTTTTACATACATGCATAGGTTCACACGCATTAATATGTAAGCATTACATAGATACCTTTATCCTCTTAGAATGTGGCTCAGTCCAAGCAAACCCAGCGTCAATAAGTTTTACTCTATTTAATCCTTTTAGCCTTTTTAGACACAGTGCAAGAAGTTCCCTAGACTCCAATGCTGCCACTACCCACTCTGCAGGTGGCTGTAAGTATCTGTATCAAATAGAAATGTTATGATATGAAATAACATTGTACTTACAATGTTATTACATTTGTATTATTTTTCTAAATGGATCAACTATTTATTAGCAATCATGTTCTCTATAGAATTTAGTATCATACTTGCTCAATTTTCTTGTGAGATCTGTCTTACTGTGGTTGTGTGCCAATCCAGTGGTAGTATATTAAATTTATCATCATCATCCCAGTCTATACATGTCCCACTGTTGGGCTCAGGCCGCCTCCACAATTTGAAGGTTATTGATCTACTATTCCGCGCTGGTCAAACATGTTGGAATAGGGTTTTATTTTGAGTTTTCCTTCTCTTGCACAGATGTTATATGCTTATTATATCCCTTAGTCGTCTTTTGCAACATCTATGAGCAAGACAGGGAGTAGTGAATTGTATTTTTACTGTCACCACAAAGAAAATAAAATTTAAGTATGTCAGGTTTAAATTAATAAATTGACCTATTATAGTAGTGAATCCAATATAATAATGTTTAAAAAAAATTAATGTTGTCAGTAAGTAACCAAAACCAATTTCATTTTGTTGGTATAGAATTTTTTTCTCTGGCAATCCATTCAAGTTGGGATCGAAACTTAACCACTAACACAGTTGAGTGTATGACATAATAAGAAATGAAGTATACCGACTAATTTTCTTTATAAACATAGATATTTACCTTTCACATCCTCTACAGAAGAAGAGTGTTGCTTGTTTAGGAATTCCATCTGTAATATCCACATGAGCCCTTAAGCAAGCAACACACATATTAGATGGATTGGCCTCAATTGGAACAGCGCATTGGCAGCATAATCTAAAATCGATTAATCATATCAATTTATTTTAACAGGAAAATCTCTGCTGACAATATACTTAAATAGTTAAACAATCACATGAAATAGGTAGACACAAAATCATCAATAAAATAATACATTATGTTTAAAATTATATATATATATATAAACAGGGATTTACGTCATGTTCCGTGTCGACTCTAAAAAGCGGCTAGTTCAGCATAATATCTAGACTATTCTTGTAGGATATACATAATGAAAGGCTGCTACTGCAAAACCAAATTTCAATCACACACAGCCATGCTCATCAGTATATAACCTAGAATTTAGGTACTTACATTCGGGTGTTATTGGAACCCCCAAGATTATCAGACGATATATATTCCATTGTAATAAAGATCTCAGAGTTTTGATTGTTTTACTAGACTTTGTTTCACAAGAAAACTATACAATGATTTCGACACATTTAGCGACACGACAACAGCAACAGTGCAACCGCAAGTCGCAACCATTCCATTGGATATGTGTCAACTGTCAATCGTGTCACTGTCAATGTCAAGATCACGTTACTAAAATATTTTTTTGAAATTTTATGATAGCGTTGGCAAGACCAGCAGTCGAACAGAATCTTAAAATCTTAAAAATTGTTTGTCAGTAAAGTCGGTTTATGGGCGGCGGTAAAATATTTTTTGGATTAATTAACATTTATTTGCACTCGATATTTTAAATATTATTTTCTTAAATAATAAGATTAATTAGAAGTAACAATGTGCTATTAACAATTTATTTACAACTAGATATTGGTCGGCTGTAAAGAATAGCAAGCCGAGCACTTAGGCTGATCGTACCTCCCAATACCTTTCAGTCATGGAAGTAATAAGTATTACTTCCATGCTTTCATTTAATAAATTTTACTCTTTGATCCAGTGGTCTCGAAAGCCAAAATGCGAAATCGGTAGAGGTGCCCTTAAAAATCGGTATATTTGTACTAAAATGGGTATATAAAAAAACTATAGAAAAAAAATTCGTTTATTTATTTTTACCTTAGGCATAAACAATTTTTTTATTATATATTATGTTACAGGCTAAATATACTTACTTTTTTGAATCATACCAATGTTTTTTGGCCATAGCCGCAGTCATCTCTGGTTTGATTATAAAGCCATAACAATTAGAAACGGTAAAAAAACATTTTGTATGTAACAAACCAGAGATTAACTCTATAAACAGCCTATTACGCTGTTTGACTTTTATGTAATTTATTTATTTTTTGATTATTTATTTTGAGTTTGATTATTTCTCAATTTCTCTATTATTATTTCTCTGCGTCTAAATCCTGTAAATTAATGCTCTGAGAAATTCTGGGAAAGAGGCTTGTAACAGGAACAATTGTTGCCATTCTACCATTTTTAACATTTATTGGATCAATTATGTCTTAAACCATTTAATGGATTATCTTTCAATGGAAATCATGTCATGCAGAACTCAGTGAGGCTGTACAGGTCCGGGATAGCCTCCAAATTATTGTAAATGGATTTCAAGAGTGTAGTCTTGAATATGTAAATAATTTGAATCGCATAAATACATTGGAACATGAGCTACAAGAAGCTCACAATCAAATATCTGAAATGGAAAATGCTAAATATAATGTGACAGCCTCGCTGAATCAAAGCTTATTTGATGAACTTGTTGATAGTGCCCCAAACTTAGTTTCTATTGCACCTGAGAATTCCTCTATGTCACATGACACAATTAATGAACTATTACCACCTTGTAATGAGGAGATGCCCAGGTGCAGTAGGAATAATACATGTAAAAAATATAAAATCTTTAAAAAATTTGTTAACATAAACAAATATATTAAAAAAACTAAGAAACTTGTTAATAAACATAGATGTTTTATTAAAACTGTAAAATCAAAAAGGGAACGCTTACAGCTGATAGATAAGCTTGATTTTTATGTTAGTATGTTAGAAAATAAAACTAGAGAGCATAATGTAGATATTCATGACTTCCAATTAACAATTGATTGTCTTCAAGATAAATTGGCAGATTTGACTATTAAGTACTCCAATTCAGAAAAACTGATAGCAGAGTATTCATCAGCAATTAATAAAATAACACTGGATAAATCTATTCAGTGCACTAAACAGTTTGATACCAATAACACTCATCTGTAGAGTGTTCTCAGTTTTTCATCTCCCAGACTAAGTAATCTAATGTAAGCTTAGAAAAAACTCCATTTTCTACTAACAGTTCCCTCTTAACAACAGAAAGTATTAGCTTTGTTCCCATGACTGCTAGCCGCTTAGAGCAGTTTAAAGATGAACTGAGTATGAAGGTACCGCTGTTGCCTATTCATGACAGTTCTAATGAGCTATATACATCTTTATTTCACACAATCAATACCGAATTTAGTAAAATTTTTAAACCAAAAACATTAACATTTGGAGTGCCTGCTGGTTTTAGTGAATGGGCTACTTGTGGTATCTACAAGAGTAGAAGAAGGTTATATGATCTTTACAGTGAAAAATCTTATAACCATAACCCAGTATTTTTAGAGTATGTTAAAAATTATTCAAAAATTTTTAAACGTGCCTGTTCTAGTGCTAAATCCATTTATTTAAGGAGGAAAATTAAAGGATCTAGTGATATAATTAAAATGACTTGGACAGTGATTAATAGTGAAACCGGTAGGAACACTGTGCGGAAGAAGGACTTTAATTTAAAGATTGGTGATAAAAATGTGACAGTAAATAAAGAAGTGGCACATGAATTTGAAAACTATTTTACAAATGTGCCTGTATTAACAACAAAATCCTTAGCGTCGTGCCCTATTTTGGCTGAATCGCGCGCATTGTAAAATGTGACACTTCCTTTGAATTTTCAGATGTAGGTGTGGATGATATTTTAAAGTCTTTTAAAAATCTTAATATTAAGAAAACAGCAGATTTATGGGGTTTATCAGTAAAGACTATTGATTTTATAATACCTGTTATTGCTCCCCACCTGGCATTTGTATTTAATGGTTGTGTTGCTCAGGGTGTTTCCTGATCTCATGAAAATTAGTAGAGTAATTCCCTTATTTAAATCTGGTAGTATGTCAGATATTAATAATTTTCGTCCTATTTCCATACTACCAACACTCAGTAAAGTATTTGAAAAAATTATGCTTAATCAGATGTTGATTCATTTTAAGAGACATGGTATTTTTCACAAAAATCAATATGGCTTTACTAAGAATTGCTCTACTACTGATGCGGGCGTAGAGTTATTGAAAATATTTTTGCAGCCTGGGAGGAATCACATGAGGCCTTAGGTGTTTTCTGTGATTTATCCAAGGCATTTGATTGTGTACAACATGAAACACTCATCAGAAAACTATACCACTATGGGATCAGGAATAACGCTCTTGAACTTGTAACTTCTTATTTAAGCAACAGAATCCAGAGGGTTGATGTTAATGGTGCACGATCATCTGGTTCTATTATAAAAATGGGCGTTCCACAAGGGTCCATTCTGGGGCCATTTCTGTTTCTTGTATATATTAAATACCTACCCTACCATATAGGGGACAATCTGGACATTGTGTTGTTCGCAGATGACACTTCTTTGTTATTTAAAATTAAAAGACAAATGTTTAATTATGACGATGTGAACAATGCACTGTCTAACGTTGTTCATTGGTTTAACACTAACAATTTGGTTCTCAATGAGAAAAAAAACTAAATGTATCAAACTTAATGCAAGTGGAAACCAATGTCCAAATGAATGGTGTGGCTCTAGACCTTGTGGAGTCAACAGTTTTTTTAAGTATCACCATAGATGCTAAACTTCAGTGGGGACCTCATATTGAAAAGTTGTCGAGTAGGCTTAGCTCAGCGGCTTATGCAGTAAAAGAAATAAGAATGTTAATAGATACTGAAACAGCTAGAATGGTTTATTTCGCTTATTTCCATAGTCTTACGTCTTACGGCATATTACTGTGGGGATGCTCCGCGGACGATAAAAGAATCTTTGTTCTCCAAAAAAGGGCTGTCCGTGCAATTTATAATCTAGGCCCAAGAATCTCACTTCGGGAGAAATTCAAAGAAGTAAATATTCTAACTGCTGTTTCACAATATATATACGAACATATATTATATGTCAAAAAAAAATATAGCTAACTTTAAGAGATATTGTGACATTCATGAAATGAATACTCGTAATAAGGACAGATTAGTTGTACACACTACTCGTCTCCAAAAAGTTCACAAATCATTCATGGGGCAATGTATACGCTTTTACAATAGATTACCTAAAGATATCCGAGACCTGCCTATGAAAAAGTTTAAAAAAGCCATCAAGAATAGACTTTGTAAAAAAGCTTATTATAAAATCTCGGATTATGTAGATGATAATACAGATTGGTTGTGAGCAGCTCCTCATTCAGCAATTTCCTTGTTATTTTAAATATACTGTTTGTAAATGTACTTTTAACTTTCATTGTAACGTGTAGCGTGTTTTGCCTAACGAATTTTTGAATTTTCAGCGTTTGTAACATATTGTGGTGTTGGTCATGCTCACATAAGGATCTACTTGCAGTAGCTGCGTGGAGCGGGTCTCTCCCTTCCCTCCATAGTGGTTGAGGGGAGTGATGGCTGCTCTAGTAGTTAACTCGTGATAGGGTGCCGCTTGTGGGATCCGGTCCAGCCATAATCGTTTAAATTATATTAAGTGTCTTGCGGTTCGAAGGGCATCACACTGGAACTAGTTCTTACAAAACATGTACACAATTGTATAACTAGTAAGAAGAAAAAAAATAAAAAAAAATTAATAATAATGACAAGCCCGCTGAGTTTCTTGCCGGATCTTCTCAGTAACGGTCGCGTTCCGATCCGGTGGTAGTATATTTTTTTTGGAAATTGTAAACCTGACAATATGTAAGTGCCCTCTCGGGGTTTATGCATGATAAAATAATTTGAATTTGAATTTGTGGTTATCTGTTTACAAGATTCTAAATAAAAATCTAGGTATGTGCATTTAAATAAATTTACTTGATCTGCGTTTAGATCTCCTGTACTATTAAGTAATGTATTAGTTGCAGTAGCACCAGTGGCGGCCTAAGCTCGTCAGAGGCCCGGGGTGGCACAGCTGTATGAGGCCCCCAACTTAAAAAAAAAAGTTTTACAAGCTTTTTATTCAGTTCATATTTGTATGTGTAAAAAGTGTTTAAGTTTATTTCGTTAAAATCTGGCAAGTGAAATTTAAATGAGACTTAAATTATTTAGGCTAAATAAACATTACATACAATATACCTACAATATGGAATGGAGACCGGTGAGGAAAATAAAATACAAATCGACCGACAAAAAAAAATTAGATATAATAAAAAAAATGATTTTTTTTGTAGCGTGTTACCTATGTGCTTATACCACCTATATGTTTTCGTGCCTTCAATTTACTGAACTCCTCAATAACTTCTGTGAAATCGATTTCTTTTGAAATTTTTCATTCTATTGAAAGCAGGGCTAGATTAACTAGTCGCTCTTGACCCATTGTAGATCGAAGACAATTTTTTATTAGTTTAACCCATTAACGACCGAAAATCGTATTATTTTTTACATTATTTTTAGGGTTCCGTACCCAAAGGATAAAACGAGAACCTATTACTAAGACTTCGCTGTCTGTTACCAGGCTGTATCTTAAGAATCGCGATAGCTAGACAGTTGAAATTTTCACAAATTATATATTCCTGTTGCCGCTATAACAACAAATACTAAAAATAAAATAAATATTAAGGGGGGCTCCCATCGAAAAAATTTTATTTTGCCCATTTTTTATAGATAATGATACAAAACCCTTCGTGCTTGACTCCGACTCGCACTTAGCCGGTTTTTAAGGCAAATTGTCATCATTAAAAAAAGAGAATTTTGAAAAAAAAAAACGTATGGCACTCGGGGACTGCCGCGGTAAAGCTTTTGCATAGCATTTTTTATCAACTTATGCAATTATAATTATTTATTTATTTTTTATTTATGCACTATTTTTTTTTCTTTGATATTAATTCAAGTTACACTTTTTGAGCGTGGTGACCGATAAGAAAACAAATGTACTATGTGTATAACAATAAAGGCGGTATGGATTACCACTGTCGTCCGCTGGGACCGTTAGAAAACGCGCGAAAACACTATTTGACGTAAGCTACGCAAAGCGGTGACACGTGTACGCACCGAGACGGACGAACGCAGAATGTCGACGACCGTCACACCGAACGCTCGACCGAGCTACATGGTAGGCGGGTGTTAGGTTTTAGTTTCGTTACGGCATTTCTTGATTCGGTCGCCGCGCTCAAAGCACGCGATAAAAGCTATGCAATAGCTTAAAATGAGACATACTTTACAGACCCGTACTTTATAGTGTGCTCTTTCAGAATCTGGGATTGAAATTACACTATTGGTTGTAGTTGAACGATGATTTTTTTAAATTTGTAAATATCTATGTTTTTACCCTAAAATGGCGATTTTCACCCCTTAAGTGGTGAGCGAAATTTCACGTTTCACGTAAAATAGAAAAAAATCGGATCTTCACGAAAATTGGTATCCCCGGGTTTTTTAGGTCGCCAATTACGATTCTGCCCTCAAAATTTGAAAATTTAAGATGGCGGCTCCAATATGGCCGACCGAAAATCTAAAAACTTATTTGAATCGGGTGACTTGGACACTTGGGAGTTTTCAAAGTCCCTGAATACGATTCCGCCCTCAAAATTAAAAAAATCAAAATGGCAGATCCAATATGGCCGACCGAATATCAAAAAACTTATTTGAATTGGGTGAAATTGAGCACTCGGGGGTTTTTGAGGTCACTGATCTGGATTCTGTTCTCAGAATTTGAAAATTCACAATAACGGATCCAACTTTTTTATTTTACTCTTAGCGCAACCCAGAGACAACGATGTGGACGTGGTAAATTTTGAGGGTAGAATCATAATCAGTGACTTCGTAAACCCCCGAGTGCTCAATTTCACCCGATTCAAATAAGTTTTTATATATCTTGTCGGCTATATTGGATCCGCCATCTTGAATTTTCAAATTTTGAGGGCAGTATCGTAATTGCCGACCTCGAAAACCCTTGAGTGCTCAATTTCATTCTATTCAAATAAGATATTAGATTTCTGGTCGGCCATATTGGATCCGCCATCTTAAACTTACAAATCTTGAGTGCAGTGACCTCGAAAATCCCCGAGTGCCCAATTTCACCCAATTCAAATAAGTTTTTTGATTTTCGTTTGGCCATATGGGATCCGCCATCTTGAATATTCAAATTTTAATGGCAGAATCGTAATCAGCGACCTAAAAAACCCCGACATACTAATTATCGTGAAGATCCGATTTTTTTTTCTATTTTACGCGAAAGGTGAAATTTCGCTCACCACTTAAGGGGTGAAAATCGCCATTTTAGGGTAAAAACATTGATATTTACAAATTTAAAAAATTCATCGTTCAACTACAACTATTTAGTGCACTCATGGTTAAAAAAAAAGAGGGGGTCATTCGGCGTTCTACGAGAAAAAAACATGAAAAGAAAATGTCTTCGATTTTTCGTGGTTTTTTTGTTTCAAAGCGACCATATTTCTTTTTGTACTGAAAAAATCGCAATCTCAACCCCAGATTCTGAAAGAGCACACTGCAAAGTACTGGAGACCATATGTCTCATTTCAAAATTCTCGTTTTTTGATGATGAGAATTTGCTTTAAAAATGATAAAAAAAATACGATTCTCGGTCGTAATGGGTTAAGTTTCGAAAAACTCCTCTCACGTGATGCAATCGAGATACAAATGGTCAAAAAGTATTGAAGTATAAGCGATGTAGTGAATGTAAATATAGGCGTATAAGAGTGAATTATTTGCACTTCATTCATTCAGGGATTCCTGTGGAATGCGATCAGTAAAGTTAAAAAAATATTAGTACCGCGTAAAAAGTCTAGATAGCTGTAGTGTTTTGATCTTGATGAAGTTATGAAGGTACTAAGCACATTTTTAAAGTCTTGTTTATGACTTGATCAGGGGAACGCGGAGGCATTTGGGGGCCCCCCAAGACCGGAGGCCCAGGGCGGTCTGCCCCTTCTGCCCCCTGGTTAGTCCGCCACTAAGTAGCACCACAGTATATAGCATCGATATCCAAAAAATGTAGGATTTTTAAAATCACCTTTTTCAATTAGAGTGTTAGTTATATATTCTCTTTTCAAAAAGCAATCAAAAATAGTCTTCAAACTTCTAGTTATGTTTTCAAATAAATTATGATTTTCGGGAACAATGGCAACAACATTGCCAATTTAAAAGTATTAAATCGCCTTTCAGTAGAAAATCGGGAGATTTTCCATGTATTCTTGGAAATTGTTGAAAAATCGTTGCATTTGGTATTTCGGTAGAGCGCGGCCTATATCGGTAGAAATACTGAAAAATCGGTATTTTTGAAACCACAACTTTTATCTCTACCGATTGTGCCACCCTCTTGCTTGCACTCTCGGCTCAGACGAACCGTGATAATAGGTCATGTTTTTTCGTATCAATTTATAGATGTTATCACGTCAAAAACTGCATAAAACCTAAAACAGGAGAGTAAGCAGGTAAAAGCACCAGTAGTTGAACATGTACCAGTAGTTGACTACTAACGAATATAAATCGATAAAATAAGAATTTACGGCGTGTCTTAAACTAATTCCATATTAAATAGGCAATGCTATTATCTAGTCATCGAATCGTGCAAACTACGCACCCTCTAATTTTTGATGTGAAACATCTATAGATGAGGGTGAACCTGATCGCTGGCGTGGAGTTAACGCCACGCTTGGACATGTACATTTGTGTTACAAAACTATAACCTGTTTTAGAATTTTGTATAACGCCATCTAGTGAGCTACTTATCGAAACGAAAGTATCGATACTCTACTCATGAGTAGTATCGATGCAAAAGTATCATACTCAATAAAGTATCGAAACAAAAGTATCGATACTCCAAAGTATCGAGTACTGAGTACTTTTCCTAAAATCTAGGTTGTGATTATGGAGTGTAGAAGTAAGGAGCACCATCTCGTATGGGGGATTAGTCGAAAAAGTGTCCACTTGTAAACAGCAAATTAATAGCGCTAGTGTAGCAAGTGAAAATGATATGAACTTAGCAGTTATAAACAGAGTTATGGAGTGAAGTGTGCTGGGTTGAAAAATTTTATATTTATCTTGACTTCTGTCGTTAAGAAATATGCAGTATTTAAAATCTCAACTATTTACGTAGTCAACTGTAATTTAGTAAATAATAACCTATGAAACTTAAGAGTGAAGTGTGCTGGGTTGAAAAATTTAATATTTATCTTGACTTCTGTCGTTAAGAAATATGAATTGCGCTGTAACAAAGCGGAAATGTTTCTTTCCTTTTCTAATTTAGTATCCTACTCTAATAATTTGTGGCGCTCTATTTAAAATTCTTCCACTTGCTACTATAGCGCCACCTTAATTTTCTCCTTTCAACGGACACTTTTTCAACACTGAGATGGTCCTCCTTACTTCTACACTCCATAGTTGTGATGAGCTTCATCTTTTTTTAGGAATTTGTCCATCTGTGTTCGTGTTAAAATATGTCGAACCACTTTTTCAAAGGTTCGATACGCTTTAACTAGATGACGTTACCATAAGCATGAGTCGTAAGGTCGAGTTTAACATGGATACTTTACACTTTGTTCGATACGATACCTGCCTAAAAGTACTCATTGAGTAAAAGTATCGAGTACAAAAGTATCAGTATCGAAAGACAAGTACTCGATATCTAAAAGTATCGATACTTTTTTCGTGTCCCTAGCAACACTGCTTATGCAGTGTTGCCAACCATACGATTTAAATCGTATTTATACGACCTTTTTGGTTCTTGTACGATGTACGATCGAGTAATCGATATCGTACACAAAATATACGACCTTTTGAACGGAATCTTATAGTATGTGTTATTTTTCGTAAATAATTTAGATTTTTTTAATGTTGTAGAAATAAGATGAAACCAGGACAAATTTTAACCGCATATATAAACCGTATAATTAATATATCGCTATGGAAAAGACACCTACAGGCAACTCAGATGAAACCTTAACAGTGTCATCTCAGTTGATGTTGCTTTTAATCAAGGTTCAGAATATACCTAACATTTTTTAACCTAAAAAAATAATTCAATAATTATATCTTAATGCAATATATTAATACAAGATAAATATTAATTGAAAATTATAATTACATACCGTTTTTTAATTGATTTACGGCAATTTTAATGAACATTTTTGAAATTATATTTCTTGAATTATTAGCAAAATACTATCTTTTTTAGTCCGTGTACGATCTTCTAAAAAATAAAGTTGGCAACACTGTTCGTATGTCGTAATCACCTTGCCAATATCCGAACAGAATCGAACGTCGGGTTGTTACGTAAATCTAAACCCCATTCGTGACCTCTGCCGACTATCAAGTGTGCATTTATTCGATCGAAACTAAACTACGACAATGTTCTCTACCGTCTGCAGGGCGGGCCGACTGGCTACAAGGGCGGTAGTCAATAATTCTTCAGACAAGGCACCTTTAGCTGCTGCGCCGGTGGTGAACAAACGTGATTATGCAGCCAAAGCATCAGGCAAAGGTTCAGGTAAGGTGGTGGCTGTTATTGGTGCCGTCGTAGATGTGCAGTTCGAAGATAATCTTCCACCCATTCTAAATGCCCTAGAAGTACAAAACCGTTCACCCCGGCTTGTGCTGGAGGTGGCGCAGCACTTGGGAGAAAACACCGTCCGTACCATTGCTATGGACGGTACCGAGGGTCTAGTGCGTGGTCAACCCGTACTAGATTCGGGCTCGCCTATCCGTATCCCCGTAGGAGCTGAGACCCTCGGCCGTATTATCAACGTCATTGGTGAACCCATTGATGAGCGTGGCCCCATCCCGACTGATAAGACCGCCGCAATTCACGCTGAAGCCCCTGAATTCGTAGAAATGTCCGTACAGCAAGAGATTCTTGTAACTGGTATCAAGGTCGTCGATCTGTTAGCTCCTTACGCAAAGGGAGGTAAGATTGGTTTGTTCGGCGGTGCTGGTGTCGGCAAAACTGTATTGATTATGGAGCTGATTAACAACGTCGCCAAGGCCCATGGTGGTTACTCCGTGTTTGCGGGAGTGGGTGAGCGTACTCGTGAGGGTAATGATTTGTACCATGAGATGATTGAGTCTGGTGTCATCTCTCTAAAAGACAAAACATCCAAAGTAGCTCTTGTATATGGTCAGATGAACGAACCCCCCGGCGCACGTGCTCGTGTCGCCCTGACTGGATTAACTGTGGCTGAGTACTTCCGTGATCAAGAAGGACAAGATGTGCTGCTTTTCATTGACAACATTTTCCGCTTCACTCAAGCTGGTTCTGAGGTATCTGCTCTGCTGGGACGTATCCCCTCAGCTGTAGGTTACCAACCTACGCTGGCCACTGACATGGGTACCATGCAGGAACGAATTACTACAACCAAAAAGGGATCCATTACATCAGTACAAGCTATTTATGTACCGGCTGATGATTTGACTGACCCTGCCCCTGCCACAACTTTTGCTCACTTGGATGCCACTACTGTATTATCCCGTGCTATTGCTGAGCTTGGTATCTACCCGGCTGTAGATCCTCTTGATTCCACATCTCGTATCATGGACCCCAACATTATTGGTGCTGAACACTACAATATTGCCCGTGGAGTTCAGAAGATTCTTCAAGATTACAAATCACTCCAGGACATCATTGCTATCCTGGGTATGGATGAATTGTCTGAGGAAGACAAGTTGACTGTAGCTCGTGCACGTAAAATTCAAAGATTCTTGTCACAGCCTTTCCAGGTTGCAGAAGTGTTCACTGGACATGCTGGCAAACTGGTACCTCTTGAGGAAACAATTAAAGGATTCTCGAAAATCCTTCAAGGCGAGTATGATCACCTGCCTGAAGTAGCATTCTATATGGTTGGACCTATTGAGGAAGTTGTGGCAAAGGCTGAAACCCTTGCCAAGTCTTAAATTGTTGAAATTTCCATTAAAACATAAGCCATTACCTATGCCTACCTAGTAATTTATTGTGGTATCAAGGCAGACTGTAGATAAACACTGTATCAATTATAAAAATAAATTTTTAAATTATATACTAATTTTATTTTATTCTTTATAATGTTTTAATTACAGCTTTGTTTATGTGGATGGTTTACACATTTATTAATTGCTTCTAGGTGTACTTTTATCCCAGTATTGGGTTTTGGCCTCCTCCATAAGCAGAGGCATAGAAATTGGCTTCTTGGGCCATGCAGTTTAAAGAAATTTGTTATTGGTTATTTAGAATTTCCTTTTCTTTTTGCTTAATTTTTATAGTCTCCTTTTATAACAACCCAGGACAGAAAAAAGGTGGTGAGATATTTTTCTGTGTCACTCATCATCATATCCATTCACATACATCCCAATGCTAGGGCTTTGCGCTCCTGCATCAGGTAGATTGAGCTACTATACAATGCTGCCCTAATGGATTAATGCAGGGTTATATTTCTGGTTTTCTTCTCTTGCAATGCTCGCACCACTTAATCTTATTTTAACATTATTAGGTATAAAAGGCAACCATTTTATTTTTATTTCCTCACCAGATGGATTGTTTGATACCTCATTATTCAGAAATATATGTCCTTACTGTATTCTGTATTATCTGTATAGTGACAGTTATGAATACTATCGACCAATATTGCTCTTGTGTATAATAAAAGACGATTAAGAACTCTATATACAGCTGGGCCAACTCCATCTTATGCTGTCTAATCGACAGTTACATTCCGAAGGGGGTTAACGTCAGGCAGGCGGCCGGTCGTAAATTATTGCCGAAACTTGTGCAATAGATACAATGGACGAAAAATACATATTATGTCTATTCCAGACAATGGATATAAGAACAGGATGATGATGCATAGCAGTTTTGAATACTTATCTACATATTAGCAATCCTGCGCGATTCACGAGTAGGTGCTAAGGTCCTGGATTCGGATTCTAGTTCAAGCAAAAATATTACAGATCGTTTTTGCTAAATTTTGAGCAGTAAATTTGCAATTGTGATTGGTTAGCAACAATAGGTTAGCTTATTTCGTAGGACTTATTAAGCAAAACGTGTGGATGGGGGAACAAGACCTAAAAGAAGGAATTAAAGGAAAATATATTTTTCTAAAAGCTTATAGGTTAGGTATCTTCCAATTTAGGTTAGATGTTAGGTTAAATGTCCTGTAAAGGTATTATAATTGCTTGTAAATAAATAAATAAATTTCTTGGCAAACAATAGGGGTCAAACTTTAATATCAGGTTAGCAATTATCATCGTAGGACAAGATTCTTGAATTGGGATAGAATTGGAATTCAAAGTTTTCAATCACGAGAATTGCTCCAAGTCGTTTGATCTAAAATCAGTATAATATTGAAGCTCAATCGAAAGCGCATGAAATTCAAAAATACGTTTATTATAGGGATGTTATGGAGCTCCGTAACCGTAACCGAAACTATCGGA
The DNA here is from genome assembly GCA_032191425.1 of Lymantria dispar. Taxonomy (NCBI): domain Eukaryota; kingdom Metazoa; phylum Arthropoda; class Insecta; order Lepidoptera; family Erebidae; genus Lymantria; species Lymantria dispar. The sequence goes on from CM063448.1 coordinate 13,978,877, forward strand.
TATCCGAAATAAATATATATCCGTAAGGGGGCGTCCATAAATTACGTGAGGTGTTTTTTGAAATTTTCTGTGCCTCCCTCCCCCCCCTGGTGAGATGTCGTGAGATTTTATTCAACCCCCCTCCCCCGTACCCCAATCTCACGTGAGATTTTTCAAAATGTTGGTTTCTTATGTAAACGCGTTGGATTGTTATTGTAAAAAGAAAAAACAAAATTTGATTCGTGCTTTTATTTACGACTAGTTAAGACTAGTAATCAATATTGCTGAGAGTTTAATTATAAGTGTAATAAAAATTTAACAATAGAATACTTAAATCATAACTACTGTGATTAAAAAATGAATATCTATTCTAATTCAGTCCATGGAGCATCATGCGCGGTCTCAAGAGAGACTATTGGGACCAACATGTCCATATGATTTTCAGTAAAATCATCTGCCCCTTCAACTTCATTCTGATCTAGCCACTCTAAGCCGTTGGCGCTTGCACACAGTAACTCATTAGCTCGTCTTGTGACAATCCATGAGGGTCGCACTTTGCGGAACATACGCGCTTGCTTAGCTGGTGCAATGTGGGCTGCTCGCCTGTTTACGCTTAAGATTAAATCTTAATCATGCACAATCTGGATTAAATGGACCAATAGCATAATTTTTTTTTGTTACAATCGGAAAAAAAATTGCTTGATATTTGCCGAGACCCCCCCTCTCTCCAACGTAAGATTAGATGAGATGTGACTCGACCCCCTTCACCCCTTAAATATCTCACGTATTTTATGAACGCCCCCTAACCGGAACCGTAACCGATTCAAAAGTTTCGGATAATTTCGAATAAGGGTGGAGTATAAAACATGTTTCGACAGGTTTTGTTTCGCCGCGCTTGCACTCCTGTGAATCTTGTAGTAAGGACGATCGATATTAGAAAAACGTCGATGTCTATATGGATGTCAACATCGAATCCAAAGCATCAATGCACGACATATATCGATTGCAAAACATCGATGTATTAAAAACATCGATATTTTGGTAACAAAATAAATAAAACTGTCTAATTTTCTAATGAAGTTTGGTTTTATTTATTTTTATATGAAATAAAAGAAATGTTTGATGTTTTGGTAACAAATAAATAAACACACCAATTTTTTTAGGAAATGAGTTTTTGTATATTTATTTATTTTATTGCCAACGATGACAAACGAGCAAGCAGCACACCTGATGGTAAGTGATTCTGCCGCACATAGACCAGGGGCACAGCCAGGCCGTTGCCTACCGTGGAGAAAATACTCTTCTGAAACCTCGTTTAAAGTAGGACATGTCATAGCGCTCGGGAAACACAGCAGCAGGTAGTTTATTCTAAAGCTTGCACGTACGTGGAAGAAATGATCCTGGCAACGTACAGTTTTGAAGTCCATAGCGTTTCCAGGTGAAATGGATGAATCCTGCTACGATTTTGAGTGGTACGTCGGTAGAATAGTGACGGTGGTACCAAGTCAAACAGTTTCTCGGAGCACTCCCCGTGAAAGAGTCGGTGGAGTAGACAAAGTCACCCAAAGTGCCTCCGCTGCTCCAGCGGCTCCAATCCGTCCGTAAGATTGGGATCCCCGACGATTCGAACAGCACGCCTTTGCAGGGAGGCAGTGGGTCGAGCTGATATTTGGGCGCACCTGCCCAGAGATGTGAGCAATACTTTACATGAGGACGAACTTGTGCTTTGTATAGCACAAGACGCTGTCTCGGTGTGAAGTACCGCCTGGCTCTGTTCAGGACGCCCGACTTTTTGCTTGCCAAATTGGCTTTGTCCTTCAAATGACTCCTAAACTAGACTCTGCTCGATATTTCGACGGCGAGAATCCCAATACTCTCAGAAATTGGAACAGTTACTCCTTGGAACTGAAGCGCCATGACAAATGGGTCTTTCTTTGCAGTGAATGCGCAAACTTGTATCTTTGTGGGATTGAACTTACGTTCACCCCATTCCGAGGCCCACCCCAGAGAGCGCTCGTCTTCAGACACAAGTTGAACCCTTCTTGCCTGTGTACTCCCAAGGATATGCCGTTGCTTGGTGTATCGCTCGTCACCCGTGCTGTCATCCGCATAGCAACGCATACTCTCGATAGAGAGCATGTCGTTGATATGCAGGATAAACAACGTCGGGGAGAGCAGCGAGCCTTGTGGTATACCAGCATTAATGGTCATGGTATCGGAGCAGGAGCCATCTACGACGACTTTTATATGTAACATAAGTAAACATTGACATATTTGGTAACCGACAAATAAAACAATCAAAATATTCTTATGAAATGTGGTTTTATTTATGTTTTGAAACAAAAGTAAACATCAATATTTTTGACAATATACAAATAAAACTGTCTAAAATTTGTATCATTTATAAAATGGAGTTTTACTTATTTTTACAAGTAACAAAAGAAAACATCGATCTTTTTGGTAACAATCAAATGAAAGTTTAATGTTTTTTTTTATAAAATGCGTTTCGATTCATAAAAATAAAAATGTTAGAAATAAAAATAAGGTGAAAAATCAGTGTCGTTTAGGCACACTAAAAAATTAATTTCAACAGGTGCTTCTAATGACGCTCTAAAGAATTATTGACTATTCAATGTTTTTTTCTTTTTTCTTCGATATATCGATGTTATCGGAGTTAAAACACCCATATTTTTAGCTAATGTATATCGGTCATCCCTATTTTGTAGTTTGTTTATTATTTGTTATACTAAATAAAACCAAATTATTTCATAGTAATTTTGTTTATATTTTACTTCAATCTAATATCCGAAACTAACGGATAATCCGAAATAATTACATATCCGTAACCGATATAATTCTATTCCTATATCCGTATCCGGAACCGAAATATCATATCCATAACATCCCTGGTTTATTATATATACTTTTTTAATTGAACTGTAGGTATCTTGCGCGAGGATGTCGTAAAAGACGACTAAGAGATATAATATGGACGTAACATTTGTGCAAGAGAAGGAAAACTCTAAATGAAAGCCTATTCCTACCGACATGTCTGACCAGCATGGTATAGTAGGTCAAATTCGCTCCCGTTGTGGAGGAGGCCCGAGTACAACAGTGGGACGTACGTGGGCTGCGATGATGATGATTCTTACTCCGTCTCCATACGGACACAATGACTTCTATCCTAGGCAAAATTACACTTTTTATGGCTTTGTAATTGGATTTTGAAAATTGAAATAATATTTCAATTTTCGCACGATCTCATTCCATTCGAGTTCCAGGGGCCACGACTAGAATTCGAGAGCCAGTGTTCGGTGAATGTTAGACTTTCCGTGTAGTGACGGAGTAAGAATACAATTAACAACCTCCTATCTTGCCAGGGTGTCGTAAAAGACGACTAAGGGATATCTTTCAGAACCATGCATGAGAAGGAGAACACGAATTAAAACCCTTTACCAACCCGCCTGACCAGCGTAAATGAATTTCCCTCCTATTGTGGAGGAGGCTTGAGCCCAGCAGTGGGACATGTATGAGCTATGATGAGGATGATGTTTTAACGTCTCCAGAATAGCATAATTTGAGTTGAGATTATGAAAAGTTGAAATTTGCATTTTCATGTCCATTTCGTAAACTGATTCCTATAGGTGAGAACTGTCCACAATCAGAATACAGCATTCGAGAAAATCATACCTAAATTTTTGGGTTTTACTATAAAAACAGGAGTTCGAGCGTCTCTCACCGAAGGAAGTGCAATAGCAATTACTACTAATCATGGCAGGCGTCGATTTTCTGCGAGTGTGGTGCTACCCCGGACGGACCAGCAGTGGATAGACAACTGTCGGCAATGTGCTCCTACCACATGAAATGATCGAGCTGAGCGCGTGTCCACAGTTATATTCTAGGTCTAGAAGAGACAGCTGTGGATAGTCCTGTAATAGTAGTTAACACAGCGCTTTATTCAAGATGCAGATATTGCAGGTCGCTTATGAATGTATGCCTGGAGCAGTGCACTCATTGCAATAATCAATGCAGTTATTGTTGTAGCCCTCAACTGCTATAAGGCCTTTTTTGGGTGGGCTACGGTCAGCTCACCCGCCGCCCGGCTCCGTTTGGGGCGAGAGTGGCGGCACGCACAGCCCCGTAACACGTCGCCTTCGTAGTTGGGCCGTCCACCGATGCAGAGTGACTTGTCTTCAACTGCTGTAAGGCCTACCATGAATTTACGATATTCCGAGTGTACCTGGCCCTAAACCTTATTCAAAGGCCCAACTGTTGAGTGAAACACTTCAATGCAGTGTGCTAGTGAATAGTTTGTTGTAGACGAAGGGTGGGTGTAGCGTTGCCAGGCGTCCGGATAAGACCGAACATAGGTAGGCTTTTTAATTGCTTGTCCGGCCAAAATAATCGGTGTGCGGCTTTTATTAGGCTTTTTACATTTCGCAAACGAGTTAGCGCCGAGCGCAGGCGAGTCGACTGTTGTAATAATCCAAAAAGCTTAATTTTACATATCTTTTTTTGTCGTACCAAATAATACTAAAACACAAAATCCTCAATAATGTAGGGTGTCCGGCCTTTCTACCCAAATGTCCGTCCAAACTGGCTGGTCTGTCCGGCTATTAGGTTTGACGACCTGGCAACCCTGGGCGAGTGCATAGCAGTTAGGCAAAAACTTTGCCATTTTGGACGACTAGATAATAGGCGTGACGAAAGATTTTGAAATCCTTTTCCGTAATGTGGGCACACACTTACTATTTACGAAAAAACCTATATTTCGGTAATAAATTTATGTTTAAAAAAGTTTAAAACAATTTTTCCAATATTTTTTAAATATAGCGCGAAAACAGCTCGCCGGTGTCATGGCGTCGGCTGTTACGTCACGTTAAGGTAAACACGTCCTTGTGTCTATGTGTAGCGAAGAAAGTAAGCAAAGCATTAAATTAATTCTTGTGATAAAAATGAATTCCAAAGTTTATAAGTGGTGTGCAGTACCTCAGTGCAAAAATACATCAATAAAAACCCCCAACAAAGTATTTGTACATGTACCTAACAAGAAAATAATAAGAGTTAAGTGGTTAAAGCTCGCAAAGCTGTGAGGGAGCTAACCTCAAGAATAAACAATGACAAGTTTAATGTAAAAATAAGCTATGAAAATAAAATAAACTCACATCAGTTCAAAACGAGTTAGATTATATCTAAGTTGGTACTAGAGATTAGGTTACTAGAAACATGGTAGTAAAGATAAACAAAAATTTACTTACAAAGAAGTTTTTACGTTTCTAAACTCAGGCGAGCAAAATTCTTTATTTGTAGCGAGAAAATCACCCAACATCAATACATCAATACTTTTTTTTTTTGGGGTGGGCTGCGGTCGGCGCGCCTCCGCACCACTCCGTCCGGGGCGACAGAGGGGCTTAAGCACGCAACACCCGCAACCCACCCGAACACCACGTCGCCTTCGTCGTTGGGCCGACCACTGGAGCAGGGTTACTTGTCATCAGTGGTCGGCCCAACGGAATACCCCCTACCCGGGGCACCCTCCCATCGACCGACGTCCTCCCCTCGGGTAGGACGTCGGTCTTTCCTCACGCGGTCGGCCTCTCGGCGGGTGACGGACTAATCCCCGGTCACGTCACCTGCGGCCTCGGCTAGGGCGGCATTGCACGCAGGTAATCCCACCTGCGCCGCCCCAGTCGCCGGCAACGGGTCGTATCATCGAGGCTGTGCTCCTCGCGCTCGCGACCCGTCGCCTTCTTCTGCGAGATAACTGCCTCGCAGAAGGCTGCGACCGCGTCCCAATTCCTGATGCTGCCGAGCATCGCCCTAGCGATGGTCGGCACCGATGATTGCGACGAGTTCACGACGCGGCTCTGCCCAAGCGGCACAGACTTCGAGCGTATGCTGCGCCGTGTCCTCGTCGCAATCGCAGTGGTGGTAGGACGGAGTTCTCTCCCTCCTAGCGACCCTGTACAGGTACTTGCCGAAGCATCCATGCCCCGTCAAGATCTGTACGAGTCGCCCGTCGAGCACCAGGCCCAAGTACTTCATATGGGCCTGGATGCTGATCCCAACCGAATTGACGGTGATCGAGACGCCGATGGGAGGGTCCATACGGGGCCCATGGAATAAGAGGGCCTCCGTCTTGTCCGGGGCCACCCTCAATCCCAGCGCCTCGATCCGCCTGACGACCTCTTGAGTGCCTGAGGTCGCCAGGCTTACCGCCTCTTGTAACGTCCCACCGCGGGCTGTGACGAGCGTGTCGTCGGCGTAACAAATCACGCCCAGCCCGGGTGGGAGGCTTCCCCGCAACGCCCAGTCGTAGCTGATGTTCCACAGGGTGGGTCCGAGGACCGACCCCTGTGGAACACCGCACGTCATGGGCGTTCGCACAACGTCCCCTACTCGGTTGGCGTAGAGGACGCTGCGCCCCTCTAAATAGTCTGCCACCAGCCGACAATACATCAATCCTGGGCAAATTTGAGCTGTTTGCTTTAACAAAGCTTGGTTCCATTGTAATAATCGAGTGGAGTCGGTAAATCACACGTAAACAAATAAAAAATCAATCCAAATGCGTAATCAGTAGTACTGAGAACAACAGAGTAGTTTACCTTAACGTGACGTAATACACTGTGATTGGTGTTTCAGCCAAAATGGCCGAATGCAGTATTTTAATGATTTAATTTATTGAAAATCTTAATAATCTCATTTTTTTTTTTTTTTTTTTTTTTAATTATTGCCACAAACTGGTATATACAACAATAAAGTGCAAATGGATATACAAGAAAATTTAACATTAATTTGATGTTCTGCTGATACTTAAAATAGGTAAACCTGTGCTATAAGTATCAGCAACCTTCCAGTGTCACTTATTAATAATCTTATACAGATGATACTCAACAAAATTAAAATAACACAGTAGGCAATAAAAGATAGAAAATATAAAATTAATATAGGTATGGTATTAGTAGTAAACCTTCGTGTGCGTTTGTGTGTGTTTGAGTGTGTGTGTGTGTGTGTGTGTATGTGTGTGGTGTGTATTTGTGTGTGGGTGGGTGTGTGTGTGTGCGTATGTGTGTATATGAATGAGTGTGTTTGTCCCATGATGCATTCACAAGGCAGGTGTTTATATCCGAGTATGTTTATAGAATTGGTCGAAGAAGATTTTCTGTGTCATGATAGTCTAGCTTTAGGAGCCACTCAGTTACGATCTTTTTACATTCATAATTATTTTTGTGATTAATATTCAAAATCTTATTAACTTTAGTATATATGAATCGTCCAAGGAAACAGTAAAAACGCTGTTTGAAGGATGTTCTGTGTCTTTCAGATGGTGGAAGCTTAAACTTGCGTGGCGCATATCTTGGCGTTGAAATATGATGGTGCGATTTATAAAGCAGTGCATGTTGTTTTAATATTATATTTAAAACAAATAGTTGACGCACTGTTAGGACTTCACAATACTCATATAGGTCTTTTGTAGGATACCGGAATGGCTTAAACGTGGATACTTTTAACACAGCTCTTTGTGCACGTTCAAGTTCGATCATTTTTGATTTACATGCACCACCCCATGATAAAATACAGTATCCTAGTAAAGATTGACACAGCGCATAATAAACCATCTTCAGGATTATTGGTTCGGCAATGTGCCGGAGATTTTTGAATATGAAGATGATTTTGCGAATTCTAGCAGTTAGTAATTCGATATGCTGCACAAAGCTCATTCTTTCATCGATAATTACGCCTAAGTACTTAATGGTAGTAGAATGTTCTAATTTAGGACAAGTACAAGGAAGAACACTGCTAATAGCGTGTCTATGTGCAGTAATGTAATGTTGTTTTAGATGCAATTCTTTAACTTTTTTAATGCTAAATGTAAGATATTTAGTTTTGTCAACATTAAGTGACAAAGTGTTATGGCCTAACCACTCAGTTACTCTATCAAATCCGCTTTGTGCAAATTTAAAAACGTGTTCCCATGTAGAGCCCGTAAAAATCAATGCAGTGTCATCTGCGTATGCCAGCAACTTGCCATTGGTAAGGTCTAGTTTACACATGTCGTTTACATACACTAGAAAAAGCGTGGGACCAAGAATACTTCCCTGTGGTACGCCGTATTCGACAGGAAGATCCTTACTAACGCAATCACCAACTTGAATGCACTGTGTTCGGTTTGACAGATAGCTTTTAAACAATTTCAACTGTTGATCCCTGACTCCAATACGCTCTAATTTAAGAATCAGTTTGGGAATGGAGACCGTGTCAAATGCTTTAGCCAAGTCCAGGAAGACTGCAATGCTTTTCTTACCTTTATCCAAGGCTTGAACAACATAGTCAGTGAGTTCATGTACAGCGTCATTAGTAGATTTCTTATTTCTAAATCCAAATTGATTTTGAGAAATTAGGTCATTATCTTCTAGGTATCTTTTTAATCGATTGTTCATCATTTTTTCTAATACCTTGGACAAAGATGGCAAGACAGAGATTGGTCTATAATTATTGACACGGTCTGCATCCCCGCTTTTATAAATAGGATAAATAAGTGCCTTTTTCAATAAATCCGGAAAGATTCCTGTTTTTATACACAAGTTGAATATAAATGTTAGTGGCGTTATAAAATAATTCCTATATTGTTTAATTATATTAGAAGACACACCATCAAATCCAGTAGCACAATCACTGCGCAGTTCTAATATTAATTGCTCTACTTCTAGCTCGTCAGTGTCCAAAAATACAAATGAATAAGGCAATGTATCCATCAATATATTGGCAGAAGTATTACTGGGATAAAATATTGTAACTTCATGGGCAATATTTTTGCCAGTAGTTACGAATAACTTGTTAACTTCGTTAACAGATTCAATATCGGTTCTTTTGATTTTTAATAATGGACTAGCAGAAATATTCTTTTTCGTGGTATGTGTTACGTTTCTAATTACTTGCCACATCTTTTTTGGATTTGAAGTAGCCTTGTCCAACTCATCTCTCTCGTACTGCCTTTTAAGTTTTTTAATAATATTATTGCAATAATTACGATATCTTTTGTATGTGATATTAATGTCATTGTTGGGTGTTCTTTTCGCTTTTAAATACATATTGTCTCGATTACGCATACATCTTAATAGCCCCGGTGTGATCCAGGGTTTCATAATTCTTAAGCGATGTGGCAAGGTGTAAGATATGGTGCTAACTTGAATGGCCCGAGAAATTATGTTAATGAAAAAATTAAGTGCAGTATTTGGATTGGTACATTGGTAAATGTCTTTAAAGTCGGAATTTTGCAATTGTGTGTTAAGTGTGAAGTAGTCAATTTTATTTTTATTTTTATGTGTGCTATCAATTTTAAATTTATCTAAAGTCAGTAGAACCGCATTATGGTCTGTAACGGTAGAATCTACAACTATCGTCGTAGCTTTATATAATGTTTTAAGTAATACATGATCTAGAGATGTTTTATCATGAGTAACTAAGTTATGGCCTGGCAACAGACCGTGACTAGCATTAAGATTCAAATACTCTAATGTTCTACTATCCATGTTGCCACCTGAAATATCTATATTCAAATCACCAATAACTATTAAATTACTATAGCTTGAATTTTTAGTGAGAACATGATCTAAAGAAGAAAGAAAGTTTGTTATATCCTTGAATGATGGAGATCTATATATTGCAATAATACAAATGGCTTTTCCTATGATTATTTGAATGCAATTGGCATCTGCAATATTAATTTCAGATACGGAAACATCAGTAATATTGTTTTTAATATACACCACCACTCCGTCATTTTTGTTAATTCTTTTAGTAGTTGCAAAAGAGTCATATCCCTCTAGAATAGGAATGATGGGGTTGCACGACAACCAGCACTCCGTAAGTAATATAATATCTAGCGAAATAGACATTCGAGTCATTAATACTTCAAAATTATGAATGTTGGCCGATATACTTCGAATATTTTGCGTTAGCATTTTTAGACAATTAAGGGTAATTATTTTTTTACAGTTTTCTGGCTCTGCTCTATAAGAATCTGAAACTTCAAGCTCGTCTATATTATTAGAATGATTATCAATTAAATTATCGAATTTTGAATATTATTGAACTTGTCCAATATTCTTGTACTGTAACTATCTGCGTAAATAGCAACTCTGCTACAAATATCGCCTTAAAATGCATATAACAACAAAAATGTACAATAATAAAATAATAAAAAATATATAAAAGTTCATTAAATATAAAATTAATATTTTGTGATTTTGGTGAGTATGTACTGTGAGGAGGCGTGCATGATATGTAGATTATTGTGTGCGTAAGATACAGATTTTTATGTAGGTTATGTAGGTTTACAATTTGAGAGAGTCGTACATAGAATGTTAATATTAAGACATAAGTGACATACAAAATTTGAATTACAAATATTGGATTAAACAATAACAAGAAATTTAGTCACTTTTTTGATCCAAGTTTAATGAGCTCTGCTTCAGTTTCAATACGGATTGCAAGCTGTCCTTCTGTTTTACGCAAGTACACTAGGCCCTTTGAGGTCCAACAATATGAGTAATTATTATCTCGTGCAAAGAGTCGCGCCATATAATAAAGTTTTTGAGCCTTGGTCGTCAACGCCTCTGATACGAATACAGGCTTAGCCTGACCTGGAATCCGTAGATGTTCTGTGTTCAATTTGTCGCTATTGGTCTTGTTTTTATTAAATTTCTTAATAGCCTGTAATATGTTGATTTTTTTTATGACGCTGTTCAATTCCACTACAATGGGCCTGGTGCTTCCTTTATTGGTATTTACTCTATAAACGTCTTTTATATCAAAGTCTTTAATCTCCATATTTACCGATTCGGCCAAAATTTTTACTACACTGCAGATGTCTTCCTTCGTTTCTGTTTTATTATTGCCGTGGAGGATGGTGGGTACGTTCCGTAACTCGAATACTGTAGATTTATTTTTACGTTCCAATATCTCTATTTTCTCTTCCAGCTTCAAAATTTGTTTTTTATCTTCTATCCTATCTTCTTCTATCTTAGAAAGAGATTTGAGAAGATTGTCGTATTTATCGGACATAAATTGTAAGCTTTCTTTCAGCTCGGAATTTTGTTGTTTTAATTCTAAGAAATTCTGATCAAATTTGTCCGAAAGCATGGTGAAAAAATTCGACATCTCTTTCCTAATTTCTCTGTGATCATCATCAATTTCCCGTCTACGTTTCCTTCGAGTAGTTCCAGAAACACCCTGTTCAGAGGGAGTATCCGAATCGTAAATCTGTAGCGGCGGATGTGCAGTCGCAACAGACGATGCGGGCGGTGAACGGCGAAGCGGCATGTTAGATTTTTTTTTTTTTTTTTTTTTTTTTTTTGTTCTGACAAGGAGTGTTAGCCTCAGATGGCTGTTACACCCTTACGCGGACTAGTGGTGAGCGCTGAGGGCTCTCAACCCAAAAAATTTAAGCAACGTGGCCCAAGGGCACCCCCTGTGGGGTACGAACCTCGGCTCGGGGCGTTGCTGAGGGCAATGTGGGAGGTCCCACTTTAGATTTATTTATTTTTGCGCGGCACGGTTTCGCACCTCGACGGCGAGGACGGAACCGTGGTCTTTTCTTTGTTGCGGCTTCGCGGGCCGTGTATGCTGTATTCTGAGCTATCGTGATCTCGTCGTCGGGCTCGTCGAGAGCAAGTCTCGGTCGAGTGACCTTCGAGATGCGGGACGGGATATAGTTGGTCGCAGCGACCACTAAGGGGTTGGGGTGTGTTGTGGCAGAATCAAAATATCTACGGGCACACTGTTTCATATATTGCCTGATGGTCGGCAAGTGCAAGTCGATGTGGAGATCGGCATTGCGTATGAACCACGGTGCGCCCGTAGCCTTACGCATGAACCTATTCTGAAGTGTTTGTAGCCTATGGATCCTGTGTGGCCTAACGTGAGCGAATACTACACTGGCATACAACATGATGGGGCGTATGCAGGCAGTGTAAAGACGGATTTTGCATTTGAGCGACAGCTTACTCTTTGGGTTGAGTAAGTTGTGTAAACGACCCATAACGAACGCTGCACGCGAGCGCACAGTGGTTATGTGTCGAGCGAAGCTGAGACGATTGTCAAGGGTGACGCCTAGGTACTTGGCATTTGACGCCCAGGGGATGGGCTTGTCAAAAATGCGGACTGGAGTGAAGCTATCGGGGGGGCGGCATGTTAGAATTAGAAATAATGTATCTTATAATTGTTCACTACAAGTTACTAGGCTTTCATAAAACGATACAAGTCCGAGGCGTTGTAAGATTGAGGGGTCAGCAAAATAGTCGCCTATCGACGATTCAGTACAAAAAAGTTATCCGCCAACGTAACTTGACCTTCTTATTGTGCAGTACTTTTCATAAAAGTAGTTATAGATGAATTGTTTCTGTCTCTTACCTATTATGTACAGGTGAGTATCTACTTGTTGATGCTATCCTCTTCTTCAAGCTTACACCCACATATGTACCGTACGTCTAGCTTGATAATGTGAGTTTGCTTACTTGAGCGTACACTTTTAGTTAGATGTATTCAACTTCCTAACCTTTATGCACTCCTATTATTCAGGTGGTTTTAATTTATTTAAATTTTGAAATACTTTCGCTAAAAATCGACATTAAAGCACGTCTGTATGCAACAGAAGTCCGGGAGGAAGGGAATTATTTAGATAAATCTAAAGTAGCGTATTAAATTTTTTTGATATGTATTTTCCCCTAATATCATTAATGCATCGATTCTTTTGTCGTCATGCCTATTAGACGAATTGGTTTAGGATTTTATTTAGGGTTGTTTTCCTTTTGTACAGATGTTATAATACCCTTCAGTCAGGACATTCATAGGTAAAATAAATGGTGATGAATTATATTCTTATTCCGTTACCACACTGAAAGATCAGGCTGTCCTCATTCCTCGCCATAGAGTAGTACTGTTCCTCGCCTGGTACAAGGCCAGAAGGCTTGAAGACCAGGCTGACACTCAACGCCATGATGGCAGTCAGAGCAGCGGGTAAGTGGCTAGATGCGATTACCGCGGACGACGAAGTTCGTACCGTGTGACGTCCGCCCTAATATACAGGGAGAAGGACTCAGGGACAAGGATGAGAGAAGTTAAATAACTTGTAGAGATTCAAGAAGCATGTGCATGCCAACGCAACGAGCACGGTGTGTACATGTATCTCGATGATTCGGCCTATATGACCACGATGTCGAAAAGGCCATGGGTGGTTGGAGGGATTTTTTCCTCGCTAAGTGGAGTCGGCGCAACATGTTCCATATTAGACTGTTGACGGACATTATATCTGCACTCGTTGCTATTATTATACGCATATCCTCATTCACACAATCTATCCATCTCTTTCTGGGTATCTTGCGTCCGTCCAAAATCATGTCGACAATCTTCTTTGTCACATGCTTTTCATCCCTCCTCGTACATGTTTATAACAAGACAATTTCGCGCTCCTAATTTTCTCTGTCACTGGAGCCACTTCCACGCTTCCCCCCTAGTATATACATTTTCCGCTGAGAGGCCAACCGCGTGAGGAAAGACCCACGTCCTCCCCGAGGGGGGGACGTCGATCTATGGGAGGGTACCCCACGTAGGAGGTATTCAGTCGGGCCGACCACTGATGACAAGTAACCCTGCTCCGGTGGTCGGCCCAATGACAAAGGCGACGTGGTGTTTGGGTGGGTTGCGGGTGTTACGTGCTATACGCCCCGGACGGAGTGGTGCGAGGAGCGCGCCGACCGCAACCCACCCCAAAAAAAAAAGTATACACATTTTGAAAAACCTTGAACCCCGCACATCCACTGAAAGATCAGAGCATTTGCAGCCGAAAATAAAGAGATATGCTAAAATTATTCTACCAACACATTCACTTTCTTCTCTCTATAACAATGTTAGATAAATAAGTGGTCCCAATATAATATCAGTCGCCACTAGTAGTCAAATATTGACCGAGCCGTGAAGATAAAAATATGTATTAGCAAATATTTATATAAACTATCATCATAGTACTAGTAATTTTTTTTTTCTGTGAAATTCCTTTAAAGGTACCCTTCCATCGGGAGGGCGAAGGGATTGTAACCGCCGTGGTCCTTCAGTCTAGCAATTGGGCGGATCCACCCCATTATGCAATCAATTCAATGAGTGTTATAATCGCCATACTTGGTGCGTAGGTTGGCGATCGCATTCGATGTTATAAGTTTCCTAAGAGAATACCGTTGTCTTGATGACCTCTTAGCCGACTTTTATGACTCCCAGAGGAAAGTTTGCCACCACTAAAGTAATCAAATCACAACTCATATACATTCCACTGCTGAGCTCAAGCGTCCGCTACAAGGGGAGGAAAATTGACCTACTTTACCACGCAGGTTGGTACAGACTTTTATTTCGAGTTTTCCTTCGGTTGCATAGATGTTGTATGCATGCTATAATCCCTTAGTCGTCTTTTGCGACATCTACGTGTAAGAATGGGGGTGGTGACTTGTATTTTTACTCCGTTGCCACACAGAAAAATTATTCATATTAAAGGCTAATTTATGTTCAAACCAGATTCATCAGACTTTAAATACCAGTCTTAGCCAATATTGGTCTTACCACTAAGGTAGTTCCGCCATGCTTATTTATAGTACAGTAGCTAAAATAGAACCTATCTAATATTATTAAAACCATGTTACACATAATAATAGCTTTTAAATTTTTGTGTTTCTAATGATCGTCTAATTTCGGCATCAACTACTCTAGATGAGATTACCAATTTTTTTTTGGGGTTGGGCTGCGGTCGGCGCACTCCTTGCACCACTCCATCCGGGGCGACAGAGAAGCAATGCACGCACACCCGTAACCCACCCGAACACCACGTCGCCTTCGTCGTTGGGCCGGCAGGGTTACTTGTCATCAGTGGTCGGGCCGACGGAATACCTCCTATTTGGGGTACCCTCTCATCGACCGACGTCCCCCCTTCGGGGAGGACGTCGGTCTATCCTCACGCAGTCGGCCTCTCGGCGGGTGACGGACTAACTCCCCAGTCACGTCACCCGCGGCCTCGGCTAGGGCATGTCCCAGTCGCCAGCAGCGGGTCGCTTCGTCGAGGCTGCGCTCCTCGCGCGCGCGACCTTCTACCTCAAGATGAGATTACCACTAGCAAACGTTAGTGACTTAGTCTAGTTTATTTGAAAAAAAAAAAAAACAGTATTCAACATAAGAATACGTAAAAATAAAGTATGGTTTTTGCAAGGAAGGCGCTCTAATTCTTTCGTAAACAATTCCTATAGATACTAAATTTTTGACGAAAGTTCATTGATATGTTAGGTGTAAGTTTGCATCTTTGGTTCCAAAAAGAGTCAATGACTCTCAATTAAACTGTATGTGAGGAAAGTGGCAGGCATAATGCTAATTTATAATATAAGAAAAAAAACAATCTGTGACTTAAAAATCAGTATTTATTGGATCTTATCGCTTGCCTCCTACTCTAGGAGCAGACTTCTGACTGACTTTAGCGGCTTTAGCTTTAGGTTGGGCTTTTGCCTTTGTTGGAGGAGCAGCGGCCTTCTTTGCAGCTTTCGTAGACTTCTTCTGCTCTTTTGCAGCTCTGTAAAAAACATAGATTAGTACACAATTAATACTAATCAAATATTTTTACAGACATAAATGACCCTTATGATCCTTGTCTAATTGTAAGTAGTAGTATCTTTGATATCACATGCTCAACTTCAAATAAAGGTTCTTCACTGCAATGGATAATATATTGTGAAATAAAAAATATCTAAAATAATGTGTGAAAATAGGTTACATATAATAGCAACATTAAATACCTTGTTTATCTTATTCCCTACAAAATTAGACAGTTAATGCTACTACTAAAATCACTAAACAAACACAGTTGAAAATATTGAAATTGATTCCAGTGACATACATAAACAACAAAACTGTTTTCTTAAAATAGATTATATTTCACATATCACAGTATTCAAATTCAAATTATTTATTAAGCATAAACCCCGAGAGGCCACTTACATATTGTTAGGTTTACAATTTCCAAAAAAAAAAAATAAACTATCACCGGATCGGAACGCGACCGCTACTGAGAAGATCCGGCAAGAAACTCAGCGGGCTTGTCTATTATTTTTAATTTCTTTTTTTTTTCTTCTTACTAGATATACAATTGTGTACATGTTTTGTAAGAACTAGCTCCAGTGTGATGCCCTTCGAACCGCAAGACACTTAATATAATTCAAACGATTATGGCTGGACTAGATCCCACAAGCGGCACCCGATCACGAGTTAACTACTAGAGCAGCCATCACTCCCCTCAACCACTATGGAGGGAAGGGAGAGACCCGCTCCACGCAGCTACCGCAAGTAGATCCTTCTGTGAGCATGACCAATACCACAATATATTACAAACGGTGAAAATACAAAATTTCGTTAGGCAAAATACGCTACACTTTACAATGAAAGTTAAAAGTACATTTACAAACAGTATATTTAAAATAACAAGGAAATTGCTGAATGAGGAGCTGCTCACAACCAATCTGTATTATCATCTACATAATCCGTGATTTTGTAATAAGCTTTTTTACAATGTCTATTCTTGATGGCTTTTTTAAACTTTTTCATAGGCAGGTCTCGGATATCTTTAGGTAATCTATTGTAAAAGTGTATACATTGCCCCATGAATGATTTGCTAACTTTTTGGCGACGAGTAGTGTGTACAACTACTGTTGTACAACAATTGTTGCGACAACTGTAATCATTACAACAAAATAAAGAACTTAAGACCGACATTGTATTTTCAGAAATAAATAATTCATAAGATAAAGTAAAACCTGAACAAATTGAAAATTATTCCATTCCTCTTACCTTATAAGTCTTTGTGAAATTCGAAGTTTTCAGATAGATATTTTAATTTGTAATATCAGACCTTATAAAATAAATAAAATACTAACTTGATAGCTTGTTCCCTTTGAGCTTTGCGTACTTCAGGTTTCATGTTACGCTTAGCCATGATGTCACTAAGAGAAGCACCAACAATAGCTCGCTGATGCTTTTGAGTTCTCCTGGTACGCTTCTTTGTTTGTTCTTCTTCTTGACCCTTCTTGAACTTGCGTCTACAAGCATATAATAATCCTAGTAAAACCTATTAAGTGTAGCTTAGAAGTTAGAATGACAATAATCATTATAAAGATTGCTTTAAAAACAAAACCTTAAATTCTTTATCAGAAAGCATTCACCCTGAGAGAAGAGTGTGATTCTATACATTCACCTGTGATTCTATACTGAACAAGTTGGCATAAGACGTCCCTTGAAAATGATTAAAGTAGAATTCATATATAACGACTTCGCTTATAATGACTAACCGTTTTTAACGACGATAATATTTACTCAAATTAGGTTTCATAGTTAGGTACTGAGAAAATATAACCGTTTAGTGCGACTCCGGTTTAAACGACAAACTGCTTATAGCGACCATTTTTGTGATTAATACGTCCGGTTAAAACGACGCGCAATGTTTTGTTTATACAACCTACGCACCAATACTTCGGCGGCCCAACTTCATCCCGCCCCGCGAGCTTCACCTTTCCTAATTGGCGCACATAAATCACAGTTAGTGTTTGTCACATGTTATGAAAAGTTCTTAAAGCTCGACAAAATGAGTTCTGTGAAGCGAAAGTATTTTACAATTGAAGAAAAAGTGCAATATTACACCGATTAGAAGGCGGTGAATCAAATGTAACCCTCGCGAAGGAGTTTGGCGTGTACGTAATTATGTATTCGTAGGTTAGGTACTTATGTACTTAAGAAATAATCCTACCGTTTTGTACGTCATCCGGCTAGTACGACATAGTATCGCCGGTCCCTTAAAGGTCGCTATATCCGGATTCTACTGTATTTCCCTACATCATCTAAGTGACCTTCCACCTAAATTATCCACATGTAAAGGACAGTGGTGGTGTTGTGCTGCTTTTAATCAGTCATTCATTATCATCATCTCAGTCCATACACATCCCACTCTTGGGCTCGGGCCTTCTCCACTATGAGAGGGATATTGACCTACTATACCATGCTGGTCAGACGTGTTGTTTTCTTTCCAGTTTCCTTCTCTTGCATAGATTTTATATGTATATTGTATCCCTTAGTAGTCTTTTACGACAGCCACGGGCTAGAGAAGTAGGGTGGTGAATTGTTTTCTTACTCCATCACCACACGGATGGGTCCATTACACTATGTTATATATAACTTCATAGGCATCTATTTATGCTTTATGATATTAAGACATGGCAGAAATTGCTCAAAATGCTTTAAACAAAAAAACACATTGCCTTTTCTCCAAAAATAAAAGAAATTTATTTATGGGTTAAAATGTTATAGGTTATTAGTTTCTCTTATTACTTATTGCCGATAAAGCATGAGGCTTTTATCCAACTATTCATCAGCTTATCCCATGTCTATCGTTAGACATATGCCTTCCAAATGTGAATGCCATAGTTGGCCACATGTGGCACGTGAGTTGGTGTTCAATAAGCATGGGATTATAGTTTTATGCCTGCTTTGGTAACCTACTATTGAAATTGTGGATGTTTATAGGCTAATGGATGAATGACAGTGGTATAACACTTTGCCCAGTAAGCCTATAGCATAAAAAATCCTATTCTTCATTTCAGCTCATATGCGTCCCACTGTTGAGCTCAGGCCTCCTCTACAAAGGGAGGGAATTTGACCTACTATACCATTCTGGTCAGACATATTGGTATAGGGTTTCATTTCGAGTTTTCCTCCTCTTAAAAATCCTATTATAACATGATTATTTGATACAATTGTCAACCATTACAGACAGTGGCAACTTTCGTATGATACAAGATTCAAAATCAGCATATTATGATTGGCAGTTGCATGCTTATGACTAGGGACCAGATTATATGCAACATAAAAGGTTGTTATATGCATGCAAATGTGCATGAAAAATGCTTAAAATATACACGAAAATGGGCAGAATATGCAAAATTAAAGGATAAATTTTAAGAACTCATAAAAAAGGCGATGATAGATATAATAACATTATATGACATTAAAATTACTTAATATTTTTGTTAACATAAATTATCAAGTATTGTGATTTGTTCCAAATGTTCAGTGGTAAGGTTGTGTCTTCGACATTATTATTTAATTCGTGAATCTGACCAGTCACAATTATTATTCAAATGTTCTTATATTTTGTGACTGTTGAATTTGGTCGTATTCACGATATTATCACATTTTAACGCATTTCGGAACGCAGAGTGAGTACACTGGAGTCCGAAAAATATTGAAATGTACCGATAATATGCATCATAACTAGATCTTAGGTAAAATATGCTATTACCGCTGAAGTTGGCTTAAATATGCAAATGCATATGCACATTTATGCAAATGCATATAATCCGGTCTCTACTTATGACATTACACCTAGGTAGTAATACTTTATTAAAATAAAAACTAGTACAGTCGTAAATTTTTAGTGTAGTTAAAAATCAATCAAACATCATGTATGTTACATGATCTATGTTATTATGCTTTACGTGGTAAATAAATGTTTTAGTTGATTGGTCTATTATTTTGATGCAGTACCCCTTATTAAGGGAGGTTCAAAATTAAAAAAAATTAGTCATGTAATATTGGTACACTGCCTTATATTTTGTCCGCCTGATATATTCATAATGCTACCTTTAATATAGATATTTAAAACATTACTCTGATGTTCCTTGTTTATATAACTTAGAAAAGTAACATAACTAAAACTAGTGTAAGAAGATTTTACTTTAGTTAATATTATAATAGAACCAGCTTTATACAAAGGGGGTACGGGATACAAAGACATTCCCACAGATGCTTAACCTTCCCACTAGATTTAGGTTCCAATGAGGATTTATAGGTATATTTATTGTTATTGGGAAAATATCTTTAGTAATGCAAGCTACTAATGCAAACTCTCGATTTCTTGACTGAGATTCTATAAACACATATAAATATTCATTACCTGTACAGCACCGTCCATGTTACTTTACGGGGATTCCTCCTCATGAGATGTGCAGCTTCACATTTTGAATTTAGGAATGTGAAGGTCTGAAAAATTTTAAACAAATTGTGGTTTTATTATCATAAAATACAATAGAATCACCGAGAGGTAGCAGGGAGAACATAACTTTTATGTTTACAGTCTACTTCGTCCTTAACCTTAAAGCCAAAGGGTAAACAACAAATGTAATATGTATACAAGTGGCATGCCATCACTAGAACTTTTACCTTAAATAACTCTTTGACAGTAGCTAGATACTTTATGAAAATAATACAGGATAATTCTTACCTTGCCGTCCACCTTAACCATGGTTTTTCCATGGCCAGGATAGATCTTGTAACCGCTGTACGCACAAAGTCCGATCCTGAAAATTAATCACAGGGTATGTGAAATAATAAATAACTTTCATACTAACACTTAGCTGATATTGAAATAATATTTGATTATTAAGATATTTTAGACTTAAAAAAGTAGAAAACAGTAAAACATACTTCATTTTGACTTGTCCAAATCAAAAAAGGAACTTTAATTTGACACTTGACACTTGAAGTGACAAGCGTTTTTTTTTAATCGATTCATCTGTGCTGTGAACAATGGGCATTTATCTCATACAGCTAAGTCCATAGTCTCGTTAAGAGGAGAGGGTACTCCGCAGGGGTGTTCCGTCGGGCCGACTACTGAAGACAAAGAACTCAGCATCAGGTTGGGCTACCCTAAAAAAAAATTGTCTCGAGTTTCATTAATGTAATGTTACTGAAATCGAATTAAATGATAATTCATAGGTACGCTCCTGATAGAATCAAACTACGGCACCTTAAATTAGGCTACTACAATGTCAATAGCCTAGGCCACCAAAGAGCCAGAATCTTAAAGGAACATCAATTCTATATAATTTTGTTACAAGATAAGTTTATCAAGCTGTGCAACGGAGTCTACTTCACGAATGTGAAATATGCTTATGCACAGGCCCGCCGCTAGCAGTTTCGCCGCCCGCGTGCAATACCGATTATGCCGCCCCTTTTTTTGGTAGGCGGTCGGATTAGTCTGGGCACATCCCGCCCAATCCGTCCGGCGCGATGGTAGAGCGTCATGCGATCCCATAACCTACCCTCTCCCCGTCGCCAGTGAGCTGACCCCAGTGGTAACGATTCCTTGATATCCGTGGCCGCCTCGGCGGGTTACTCTGTCGGATACCGTCCCACCTACAGCACTCCTTGATAGAGACCATGCTGCCACCAACTTGCGTCTTCAACACCCGTCACTATAACTCGGCAAGCATCTGCGCTTCCAGGTCCCACGGAGGAGTCCCGGCCAACAGGCACGCTGCCTCCGTCGCAACCATGCGGTATCCGCATATGGCCCTGACCACCGTGGCACTCTGTGGACGCCACAGGGTAGCCATAAGACCCACACCCGTCAGCCGTACAGGGCCACCGACCAGAAGACCCCCGCGTACAGCAGTCGATACGCAGCGCTGGGTTCGCTCACGTTCGGCATCAGCCAAGAGAGGGGGGTCGCCGCGCGAAACAGCCGCGGAGCAAGTCAGCGGCAATGATCCCGGAACAACCAATGCCCGTCGAGCACCAGACCCAAGTATTTCATGTGGGCCCGGATGCTGATATCAAAGGAATTGACAATAATCAAGACGCCGATTGGAGGACCTATACGGGGCCCGTGGTACAAGAGGGCTTACGTCTTGTCCAGAGCCATCATCAACTACAGCGCCTCGATTCGCCTGACAATCTCCTTGGTGCTAAGAGTTGCTAGACTTGCCACTTCTTCCAGCGTCCCACCCCGGGCTATGACGATCGTGTCGTCGGGCGTAACAAATTGCACCCATAATGATTACTGATGTTTACGCGAGTATTACACATTTTAAATAAAACTACTTTATGGATTTTATCTCGTTTGTATTTGATTTTTGATTGCCCGACTTTTCGAACACTTTGCAGCGTTCATGGTCACGGGCGGACTAAGATGTCTCACGTCCGATAAGTCATCGTTATTGCAGAAAATTTATAATTATCTACCCGATACAGAAAATAGTTATTAAATATTGACCCACATTTTGATACAAGTTAATTGCCAGTGCAATCAAAAATCAAATAAAAACGCAATAAAATGCGTAAAGTAGTGTTATTTAAAATTACACCCAGCCCGGGTAGGAGGAGGAACTGTGGAACTGTGGAACATCGGCTACGACTGGGTGTTGAGAGGAAGCCACCCACCCGGGCTGGGCGTAATTTGCTACGCCGACGATACACTCGTCACTGCCCGGGGTGGGACACTAGAGGAGGCGGCACGCCTGGCAACTCTCGGCACCGAGGAGATTGTCAGGCAAATCGAAGCGCTGGGGTTGAGGGTAGCCCTGGAAAAGACGGAGGCCCTTTTGTTCCATGGCCTCCGTACCGCGGGGCCTCCCGCCGGCGCTCCGATCACCGTGAAGTGGGTCACCATCAGCACCCAGGCCCACATGAAGTGCTTGGGCCTGGTGCTCGACGGGCATTTTTGGTTCCGGGAGCATCTCTATCAACTTGTTCCCCGGCTTGTCGGCACGGCGTCCGCCCTTTCGCGGCTGATGCCGAATGTGGGCAGACCCAGTGCTACGTGCCGACAGCTGTACGTGGGGGTGATACGGTCGATGGCCCTGTATGGCGCACCGGTGTGGGCGGGGTCCCTGACCGTCCGTCTTAAGGCCCTCCTGTGGCGACCACAGAGGGTCATGGCGATCAGGGCCATACGGGGTTACCGCACGGTGGCGACAGAGGCAGCATGCCTCCTGGCCGGAACTTCCCCGTGGGATCTGGAGGCGGAGATGCTCGCCGACATTTATCGGCGGGTGTCGGAGACGCGCGCCCACGGCGGCATGGTCTCCATCAAAGAGATCACCGCCTGGCGGGTCGACGCCCGCCGAGAAGTCATTACCCGTTGGGCAGTCCGGCTGGAGAGTCCTCGGTACGGTGTCAGGACCGTCGAGGCTCTCCGGCCGGTGCTGATGGAGTGGTTGGAGCGGACGCACGGGGTGCTTTCCTTCCGACTGGTGCAGGTGCTGACGGGGCACGGTTGCTTCGGGAAGTACCTGCACAAGATTGTCAGGAGGGAGAGCACACCGTCCTGCCACCACTGCAGTTGCGACGAGGACACGGCGCAGCACACGCTCGAGCAGTGTGCTGCATGGGAGGGGGATCGCCGTGAACTCGTCGCAATTATCGGTGCCGACCTGGCGCTGCCGACCATCGCCAGGGAGATGCTCGTCAGCGTCAGGAACTGGAACGCGGTCGCCGCCTTCTGTGAGGCCGTTATCTCACGGAGGGAGGCGGCGGATCGTGTGCGAGTAGAGCTCCTATTCGGTGACACGTTCCGCCACCGGCGACTCGGGCGGTTCAGGCGCGAGTATCTGCGTCTAATGCCACCCTAGCCGAGGCCGCGGGTGATCGGACCGGGGAATTGTCCGTCACCCGCAGAGAGGCTGACCGCGCGATGGCGACCGACGTCCCAGTACGTCGAGAGGTGAGAGGTTACCCGAAAGGGTGTTCCGTCGGGCCGGCCACTGATGACAAGTCACATCTGCTCCGGTGGTCGGCCCAACAACGAGGTGACGTGGATACGGGTGGGTTATGGGCCCGCGCGCCGTCCTTTCATCGCCCCGGACGGACAGGACCGCGCGTGCGCTTACCATAGCCCACCCATAAAAAAAAAAAAAACCCGGGTAGGAGGCTCCCTCTCAACGTTCAGTCTTAGCCGATGTTCCATAGTGTGTGACCGAGGACCGACCCCCTGTGAGACACCGCACGTTATGGGCGTTCGTCTAACAGGGATTCGTATAATGGAGTTGAGGGTGGCCCTGGACAAGCCGAAGGTCCTCTTATTCCAAGGGCAATGTATTGATCCTGGTTGCTGGAGAGGCTTTGGTATGGTTTCAGGACCATCGAGGCCTTCCAGCTGTTGCTGATAGAGTGGTTGGTGCGGACGCACGGGGAGCTTTCCTTCCGACTGGTGCAGGTCTTGACGGGGCACGGTTGCTACGGCAAATACCTACACACACGATCGTAAGGAAGGAGAGTACACCAGTCTGCTACCACTGCGATTACGACGAGGACACGACGCAGCACACACTCAAGATATGTGCTGCGTGGGCTGAGCAGCGTCGTGATTTCGTGGCAATCATCGGTGACGACCAGACGCTGCCTACCATCGCTAGGGAGATGCTCGGCAGCGTCAGGAACTGGGACTGACGTCTTTGGCGAGCCAGACGGCCAACCGCGCACTGCGATAACCTTCTTACAGCTGGCCCTCCCGCTCTGCGTTGTGATGGTGCCGCCCTGCTGCAGGTGTAGCCTGTAGTATCTCCGGGCACGTACGTACGCGGCCTGGGGATCTGCCAACTCTCCGGAACACCAGGGGACCACCCTGTTCAAAGGAAGACATCGCACACGAGGCCGCATCACAAATTTGCTTTAAGGCACAGCGAATACGGCTAGCCTCGGCGTCCACCTCGTCTGCCTGGGGCTTTGAGGACAGCCATGAGTGAACGATGGCTGTCTCCACCAATAGGTCCCGATCCATTCGACCCACAGCCCGCTGTGGAAACGCGGGAGCTGCGTCTGCCGTGTGACGCCTGTCGCCTTCGTCGTTGGTAGGAACGACAGCAGCCTCTAGTGCTTGTTGTTCTGACGCTCGGCTCCGCCCAGCGCGTTCTGTATTACACTGACGGCAGATTGAACTATAATCACACAAGTTTAAATATCAATAATTATGCTGAAACTATTAACAAAATAATTATCAAAAGAACTATTGTCAAAATAATTGCAATTCAATATGCCATTGTTATTGTTTATCCACCATAATGCTCTTCGAATGTGTACAAGTACCATATACAGGTAGGTACCTAACTTACCCACTATACCTATGCTCAGAGGAAATTGCCCTAGCTTTCAGTCCTGCTGTTCAATGGGTGATACTTGGGGTGACACCCAGCGGGGGCGTATGGTTCAACCTGCTGACAGACAAATGTTTGGTATTGCATCTTAGAATTAACTGATGCCAATGTGTTGCGGTGTTAACGCCCATCGGTCGGTTTTTTTCCATGTGGTGAAATTTATTATACTTATGGTAGGGTGAATATTACGACATGAATTACGTGATGGGTCGCTCGATATGCCGCCCCCTTGGACTTTATTATACTTGTGGTGGGATGAATATTATGACATGAATTACGTGATGGGTCGCTCGATATGCCGCCCCCTTGGATGTTATCATACTTATGGTATGATGAATATTATGACATGAATTACGTGATGGGTCGCTCGATATGCCGCCCCCCCCTGGACGTTATTATATTTATGATAGGATGAATATTACGACATGAATTACGTGATGGGTCGCTCGATATGCCGCCCCTTGGACGTTATTATACTTATGGTAGGATGAATATTATGACATGAATTACGTGATGGGTCGCTCGATATGCCGCCCCCTTGGACGTTATTATACTTATGGTAGGGTGAATATTACGACATGAATTACGTGATGGGTCGCTCGATATGCCGCCCCCTTGGACGTTATTATACTTATGGTATGATGAATATTATGACATGAATTACGTGATGGGTCGCTCGATATGCCGCCCCCCCCTGGACGTTATTATATTTATGATAGGATGAATATTACGACATGAATTACGTGATGGGTCGCTCGATATGCCGCCCCTTGGACGTTATTATACTTATGGTAGGATGAATATTATGACATGAATTACGTGATGGGTCGCTCGATATGCCGCCCCCCCCTGGACGTTATTATATTTATGATAGGATGAATATTACGACATGAATTACGTGATGGGTCGCTCGATATGCCGCCCCTTGGACGTTATTATACTTATGGTAGGATGAATATTATGACATGAATTACGTGATGGGTCGCTCGATATGCCGCCTCCTGGACGTTATTATACTTATGCTAGGATGAATATTATGACATGAATTACGTGATGGGTCGCTCGATATGCCGCCCCCTGGACGTTATTATACTTATGGTAGGATGAATATTATGACATGAATTACGTGATGGGTCGCTCGATATGCTGACCCCTTGGAAGTTATTATATTTATGGTAGGAATGAATATTATGACATGAATTACGTGTTGGGTCGCTCGATTTGCCGCCCCCCTGGATGTGCCGCCCACGTGCGGTACGCCTTGCACGGCCGCTTACGGCGGGCCTGCTTATGCATTAAAAAAATATCGGTAAATGGCAAACTGTGGATCCATCCCTCTAACGTCCACTGAAGTTTTGTCATAGCTAATGTCATCATATATTTTTCCTTCATATCCAAATAACTAGAGAGAGATCTGAAGAGTTTTTGATGTACTTAGGAAACGTCGTATTATTGGCGAAGACCTCAATACTATGAAAATATAATGGAACTGCCACACCACGTTTTATACTATGACGTAGCCATAGGTGGGCACAGTTAACCCAGAAGTTAACTTCGTTAATCGTTACCGCGTTAAATTTGCGAAAATTTAACGCAAGTTAAAGTTAACCGTTAAAAGTTGACCATTTAAAACTTACTCTATTTTTAGGCTGAGAGAAATAGATAAATTCTACAACATGTAGTGGAATTATGTTGGCATGCATCTTACCACACTATAGTTAACGGAAGTTTAATTTAACGAAAATTAACAAGAGCGTTAACGTTTTTTCAAGTTAACTTAAAAGTTAATCCGTTAAGCAGATTGTTAACTTCGTTAATTAACGATTAACGGAGTAACGACGGTTAATGCTCACCTTTGGACATAGCACAATTAGAAACCATTCGCTTTCCACAGGCAATGTCTATATATTTATGCGTACGCCTCCTATACGCTAGTTATTTTTGATATAATACTTCTCCAATCATATCTTTTTTACTTATAATTGCATTGCTAATCATAACAGTGTTTTAACAGAAGAATAACTCCAACTCCACTTTGCTCTCAGCGACGCCCCGAGCCGAGGTCCGTTCCCCACAGGGGGAGCCCTCGGGCGATGTTCGCTTAACTTACTTACCGGGTTGAGAGCCATCAGTGCTCACTCATTGCCCGCGTTAAGCTGTCAAGATCATCTGCGACCAACAGATATACACACACAAAAAAAAAGACTGAGTTTTAAAGCTTACACGGTAAATGTGATAACAGGTTACCGGATAAATTTCAGATACTATGTGAGTATTATCGCGAGGTTTATAAATAATAAGGGATTTGAATTTGAAAGTTATCCGATAGCTACGCTAACTGTCGCATAACCAAAAGTTGTTTCAGAAAAAGTAATCTATACCAATGAATAAAATTAGAGTTTCTGTTTGTAATGTCAAATTAATAAGCTTTTTTCATGCTCACACGGTTATTTGCGACGACACCTATGCCTAAAATAGCGATTAAAAAAATTTTGTTTGTCTGTCTGTTTGTTCCGGGTAATCTTCAAAACGGCTGGACCGATTTCAAAAATTCTTTCACCAATGGAAAGCTATAATATCAGGGCGTAAACAAGGCTATATTTTATCCCGATGTTCCCACGGGAACGGGCATTACGCGGGTAAAACGACTAAAACCGAAGTGAAGCGAGGGCGGGTTGCTAGTCTATACCAATAAATAAAATTGGAGTGTCTGTTTGTAATGTCAAAATAATAGGCTTTTTTCATGCTCACACGGTTATTTGCACGACACCTATGCCTAAAATAGTAATTAAAAATTTTTTGTCTGTCTGTCTGTCTGTTTGTTCCCGGTAATCTTCAAAACGGCTGGACCGATTTCAAAAATTCTTTCACCAATAGAAAGCTATAATATCAGGGCGTAAACTAGGCTATATTTTATCCCGGTATTCCCACGGGAACAGGAACTACGCGGGTAAAACGACTATAACCTATAACCGAAGCGAAGCGAGGGCGGATTGCTAGTAAACCATAAAATCGTTATATTATTTTAAGTTATAATAGAACTCTAAGTAAGCGCAAACGAGCAAGACGCGCTGCTGTTTCATGCTAGACCCAGATAATTTGTAGACCACTTTTGCTATTTGAAGCGAAAGTATCTAATTTGGTTTATTATTTTAATCAATGATCTAAATTTAAATTTTAGTAATCAAGTATTAATAAACGTTTTTGCTTCCAGTGTCGAGTGAACTTCATTCTCAGATTGATTTTGCAGGAGGGGGTTGAAAATATAAAATAAAGTGGAACAAGAAGTAAGAGTAGTTCCCTAACATTTAAATTCATCGTCTGTCAATAAATATCGTGGAGCGATGGCACCCTACTAAAAGGTAACTCTGTGGATTTTGGCAAGACAGGAAACCAAAAGCACTGCTGTTTTACATTTATAGTATAAAGTTTATCATATAATACAAGGTTATTATTTTTGCACTTAAAATATGTTTAAATAATTTGAAAAAGGGTTCGTTCTTAGAATAATAACGTATAGAAGTATAGTGTCAGTACTTCGAACGTTCGAAACATGAATCTAAAAATACTAATGGCGCGCAGACGATTACACACGTACATAATATTTACTTCTTCATATTGTATAACTTCTTCATATTGTATAACTTATTTATAGTCATTGTCCGTCAGTAAGTCAAGTCGTTATCATTAATTAGGCGCTGAAAACCTAATTAGATGACTTCTCTAAGAATTCCGGTTGAATATGAAAATACACGTAAAAACCACTCTTATATCGCATTCACCACACTTCAGCACCTTAATTATATTATATTACATAAAATATCAGCAAAATTATTCAATATAACACTATAAAACACTAAAAAAATGAATATAATACAAGAGCTTAACATGACATTTCCAAATTCGCGCCGAAACTCGTAATGTACAAGTCATTGTACTGCACATACGTACGCAACTCTTAAAAAATAAATAGGTAATTATGACGGTTTGTGCATTCAAATGGTGTCATAACACATTTGAAAAAACATTACTGTTAAAAGTATTTCGCCGATTTACGTTAATAAAAACAAAATTTGATTTCATAATTTGTATAGTGGTGTGCGTATGTACGTGTGTAATCGTCTGCGCGCCATTAGTATTTTTAGATTCATGTTTCGAACGTTCGAAGTACTGACACTATCCTTCTATACGTTATTATTCTAAGACTAGAGTTTACTTAAAATACTACTGCTACTACTACTTACAATTAAACATAGATAATTCACTATAAAATAAGGCAATTAGAATACTAAAAGGCTAAAGAATTATACAATAATAAATTAATGTGGTTTTTTGTAACTGTCAATAATAATATAAATTACTTAGCTATTTAAGCGAGGTCAAAATAATAAAATAATTGTTAATTCTTTTACAGATTATAGTTATATTGATTTGAATAATTAGATTAGAAATTGCAGTTTCAAAATTTAGCGGTATAAGTTGGCGCTTCTGACAGCCACTGACTGCTCGTGAAAAAGCGTATTTGCCAAGGTTGTAGGTTCGTGCGGCAGTATTAATTATAATAACTATATATTAGTTATACTATTTCGTTCATGGTATTTAAAATGGTGTCCTGCGTAGAAAAGTCCTAAACAAAAAAGATTACTTATAATATTGACAGTGATTCTCTAATTAAAACACTGACTAGTGCAAAAGAAAAGGATATTTGAAAAATCGCCAGAAAATGAATAGAATATTTTTGTTGCGATCATACGTGGGGTGTGCACGAAGAAGTTTTTGTACCCCACCTTCTGCTGGTCAGCCATCCGCCGGGCCAGGTCCTAATATGTCACCTAAATATAGACCTTCTGATTTCCAGAAGTTCATTTTGGTTTGGACAAAGAAATACAAGACGAAGGAAGAGATCCCTACATTTGTTTCGTATGTTATTATAACCGTTTTTATGCTTTTCCTGTAACCCGAAGTCCTAAATTCTTACATTGCCAATTATTATAGAGTATTTCTGTTGTGTTTAATGCCCTTTTTGACCTTGAATGGTTTAATTAAAGTGTGTTTTGAGTTTTTGAAATAATTTTCCTCATTGACTTCCAAGCATTCATATCTACTTGAGACACATTGTGCTATAAGATAAATGGCTACTTCAAAGTAAATAATATATTAAATTTTAAATAATGATATATTTTATATGTATAGTAGGTTTTATGTGAATTTTTTAGGCCAGAAATAATTGAGAGATCTCGCAGTGAAGCCAGAATTAAGATATCAAATATCCTGATGTTACTCACAGCACTAGCAAGTTTTGGTGCTGTTTTAGCTGGCAAAGCAGCTGCTAAGCGGGGTGAATCTGTCCACCAAATGAATTTGGACTGGCACCAACAATACAGAGACGAAAATAAAAAAGAATCTGACTAAAGGCTTTATTCGCTTATTTATTGGAATATTTGCTTGTTACAATAATGTATAGAAAATATAAATAAACAATAGTGAGTAGTATTTTTTGTGTAAAATCTCTTAGCGCAAATTATATAATATATATTGATAAAAGTCAGAGATTATATTTCTCATAAGAGAATAAATTATTTGTCAAATGGTTTTTTATTGTTGACTCTCAAATACCTAATACTTGCATTTTTGTCTGAGATTACATATAATGGGGAAATACAAATGAGTCAAAAACAAGTTGCTTTTGCAAAGACAAAAAATTGTCTGAATATTCATGTATTGCAAAATTTAATGCTTTTAAAGTGACAATGGTCATGCTTTATGGATGGTTGTTATAGTAATATTTTTCCTCATTATTACCCTATTCTTATCCCAATTACTTGGGGTGTACTCAATATGTAGGTACCATCCTTTTATGGTACCCATTGTAAAAGTTTTATTATCGGCCGTCTGCCTGACGTCAACCCTCCTTGGGAATAATTGTTGACAAGATTGCGTCAGAGTTGATATAATTCTTTTATGATAATTGACACTGACAGCCACTAGCAATGAAAAGGTTGGCAGTATTCGCAGTCGTTACCACACCGCTTTCTTCTGAAATTTATACTTTTTTTAGGTTCCAGCATAGCTATCTATATCCATCCAAGGACCTTATTTTTAAAATTTTATACTGTATTCTATAGGTACTAGAGGTGTGTAGTTCCAGATCGTAATAGTTTCAGGAACTATGTCCACCGTCGGAACTATGTCGGTCCAATCCGCGGTGTGAAATTAAACAGTTCCATGTCCGAGTAACTGTCATGTGCGCCGGAACGAATTGTCGAACATGTTACGAACCGACTACAGAGCCGACCGAGTAATCACGAACCGACCAAGGACGAGTATAGTTGGAATGTTATGATACTTTTTATGTTATGCAATCATGATACACAATGCGAATATTACACTTTGCGTTAAAGACGACAATTGATTTATTAATATTTAATTTTAGTTTCTCGCTCGCTAATGACCTTGACTTCCGATAAAGGCCCCATTTCGTTTAAATGTTTCGTTAATTTTCATTATTTTGAATTTTAATTTATGTGAACTTTTTATATGTACAGTATAATTTGATGACGGTTTTAGGTTTAAGAATGTATAATGCCTACTTATTGTTAGATTTTTTATTTCAATTAAATCGAAGAAGAGTTTGGAACTATTTAATTATCTCCACTGATACTGCTTATAAAATCAGTGGACATAATTAAACAGTTCCTGGACATAATTAAACAGTTCCTGGACATAATTTAACCGTTCCTAGACATAATTAAATAGTTCCATAGAAGTCAAACATTTGAAGTAATCTGATCTGAACCTGTGGAATTAGATAGTTCCGCGAACATGATTTCCGGACATAGTTCCGATAGAGAAGTGAATCGTTCCATGTTCAATCCGCTCCAGGACATGGTTTGCGCATGTCTAATAGGTACTAGAACTGTAGCAAACGGTATGTATTCGGTACTAAGTAACGGGTGCGGCATTTAGTACGAAGTAACGAAACGTTACTCACGAATCCATTTCGTTACTCGCATGTTTCGTATTATGGGTACCTACACTGTTTTAGTTCACACAAGTAACGTTGATGCCTATAACGTTTGCTGATCGTATATACCTATTATGCATTCGCGCGCTTATTCTGTGTATTTAAAGATGTACGTTACAAAAACCGATGTTTGTTTGATAAGTAAAATATAATCTTTTTTTTTTTGGGGGTGGGTTGCGGTCGGCGCGCTCTCGCACCACTCCGTCCGGGGCGGCAGAGGGTCATAAGCACACAACTCCCGCAACCCACCCACGATGCACGTCGCCTTCGTCGTTGGGCCGACCACCGGAGCAGGGTTACTTGTCATCAGTGGTCGGCCCGACGGAATACCCCCTACGTGGGGTACCCTCCCATCGACCGACGCCCCAGGGAAGGACGTCGGTCTTTCCTCACGCGGTCGGCCTCTCGGCGGGTGACGGACTAATCCCCGGTCAATATAATCTGGCAATTCGTCGTTAAATTTTTTACTGTTTGTTGAATGTATTGCGTTTGTAAACAAAGTTTAAGATTAGAAATAACATAAGCTCATTGTCAACATTTTTAAAATAATAAATCCATTGCAAATTTTGTAGATTCTGTTAATAGTTCATTTGTAGTTTTACACGTTACCTTTAACGTTATGTTAACTTTAACACAAATCGGGTTCAACATACGGTAAAGTGAAAAATACACCTTATGTAGCTTGGTATACAAATGTATTCTGCAAATAACGAATGTTGCTATGCCGTGACGTTATACTGTAAGGGTACGGAACGGAATACGACTCGATTCGGTGTCCTAAGATACAGGTATCTGAAGTAACGAGTAACGTAACGATACGAAAGTAACGAGTACTAATTCTTCTAGTAACGAATACATACGGGTACGCTTTTTTCGTTACTTTTACACCATTAATAGGTACCCTATCGAGACTGCAGTAGGGATGATCGATGTTCGATGATCATCGATTGTGAAAGGAAAAACATCGGTATTTTAACATCGATGTTGCTATAGGCAAAACATCGTAACATCGATGTTAACTGTTTTTAACATCGACGTTGAAAGGAATACATCGATATTGTAAAGGAAACATTGATGTTGAAAGGAAAACATCGATGTTGAAAGGAAAACATCGATGTTGAAAGGAAAACATCGATGTTGAAAGGAAAACACATCGATGTTGCTATGCGCAGAACGAAATTTCCTAAAAAAAAAAAGCTCATCAAAATTTGCCAGGAAGATTTCACTCCATCGTCGTAACATCGATATCAGAACCATTCGACAGATTTCCTAAAAAAAAACTCATCAAATTTTGCCTGGAAGATTTTACTTCATCGTCGTAACATCGAGTTCAAAAACGTTCGACAGATTTCCTAAAAAAAAAAGGTCATCAAAATTTGCCACGAGAATTCTATATTGTAACATCGATGTTCGATATCGATATTTCTGTAACATCGGTGTTCGGTGTTCGATAAACATCGATCATCCCTAGACTGCAGCAGTAGTGTGAAAGTAGCAAAGTTGTCAGAGATGAAAATAGTATCGATAGCATAGAAAAAATCAATCAAGGTATAATACAATTCTTCTTCTTCATCTTTTTTGTCTTGGCAATCAGCTACAAATACGAGCCATTTTTGCCAGTGTCGAGTTATATTTATCTTTTCAAGTTCTCAGTTTCTTCATGTCAGTAATGGTCTGTCAGTAAGTCAAAGTGTCACCCTCAACAGTGTAATGGCCACTGTTAAGGGTATCTTCTGAGAATTTTGGTGGAAACAAAAAGGTATGTATAGCAATTTTATATCATATTCACTACACCTCAGCAGTTTTGCCACTATATATTACATAAAATGCCATCAAAATTATTTAATATAACACGTTAAAACACTAAGATATTGAATATAATACAAGAACACCACATGACACTTCAGATTCCCGCCAAAAACTCCATAGTACTGTTTGTCCATTCTGACAGGCAAAGGGAACAAAGCCCATACAGCCAAGTCATACAATTTTCTTCACATAGTATTCTCGTCATGTGAGTAGCTTATTAACAGTCATCGTCCGTCAGTAAGGTAAGTCGTTAGCATTAACTGGATACTGAAAATCAATATCTCTGGCAATTTCATTAGAATAAGAAAATACGCGTAAGCCACTATTATACCATATTCACCACAGCATCAGCATCGTAACTGATTTATATTACATAAAATATCAGCAAAATTATTCAACAAAACACTAAAAAGATTAAGGTAATACAAGAGCATGGCATGACACTTCTATATTTACTAAGAGATAATAGCAATAAGCCATAGAACTTTCTCGGCTTACTGGTTACCCTATTTTCACGAGTAGTAACATTAAATTCCTACTACACAACCTGCCCTATTACTCCATACACGCGTCATCTTGTATTTTCCATTTAGTGCTCACGGCCATGGTTTGTCAAGTTCATAGATAATTCACTATAAAAATGAGAGTCCAGTTTTATACTCGTTCCAACCATTTATTTTACTTTTGACACATGCTTTAGGACGTAACTGTTTCATTATACGCAATTATTAACTTTGAAACGAGTGAACAGAGAAATATATAAACTGCCCAATAATATTTATATATCTTAATTATTACCCACTAAATACATTAATATGCCGTAAATAGCTCTATTCATAAAATTTAAGTGATAATTCATTTCCGTTATAATAAAAGTTACGTTCTATCGCATCTAGTGACAGGATCAAAAGTATTCGGTGCAAACTAATGAATCGCAAATAATCGATTACACTTATTTGCAGTTAAGTCAGCTGACAACCGAGTTTTGAATTGTTGTAATAGACAACACGTTAAAATTGTATCAGGGAGATATAAAAATCTTCTCATCATACCTATAACATGAAATAAAACAACCAAAATATTTTAATATTATTTTATTATAACGAATCGTCGGATTCTTCATACGAACTCGAATCGTCGCTTGAATCATCTGCAGTGTTTATTATTAACTCTTGTGTAGGTATGTTGTCAAATTCAATTTCCCGATCCCAATCAGAGAATATTATATTTTTTGTCTTGTTGACGACACTCGCCCAGTTTTCAGGCGTCACACTAGCACATGCGTTTTTTAAAAGTTCAAGCATTTTATTTGCTGTGAAAGGAGGAGTTGTATTGTTTCTTGCGGCGTGTCCTTTGACTTGTGCCCAGATCATTTCAATTGGATTATATTGACAGTGGTACGGAGGAATTCTGATTACAACATGCCCATATTCTACTACCATTTCGTCGATGACATATCGTTTTGGCTGCTTTTTACTTTTTAATATTTTAAGTAATTCTACTTTTAGTAGGGATTCGACCACATCTTCCCCATTATCACGAAGCCAGTTTATAATCTCGTGTTTTTTGTTGGCCTGTGTTGGCATTTTATTAATTTGGCGAGAGTGATAGGGTGCATTATCAATAAATATTGTTGATGGCTCTTCAAGTGATGTAAGCATTTCTCTGAACCACTTTTCATACACGTCCGCATTCATCTCCTCATGATAGTCTCCTGTTTTTTTTTATTTGAACGCTAACAGAGCGTCTGGTACAAATCCCTTTGTAATTCCCGCATGGCAAATGATGAGGCGTTCACCTTTCCCCATTGGCACTGCAGAAGTAGAAGCAGCAGTATCGTCAGTCCAACCTTTTAGTATGGAATGATTGGCATTGAGCCAAGTTTCATCTGTGAAAACGACATTCGACCAGTCTTCTATTTTCTTAGCTTGTCTTAAAAATTCACAGCGAGACAAGGCTATATCACGACGTTCCATTAAAATTTTTCTTTTGTCGGATTTCTTATACAAGAACCCGATTTGGTGCAGCACCTTTGACAAAGAAGATTTTTGACCACGAAACAAGCCACAATTTCGTAGAGACGCTACTAATTTTTTCAAAGTAGGAATCTCTTTGCTTGTGTAATAATTGTATATATGACGACGAATAGCATCAGTATCAAAACTGTCAATTGCTGTCACTTTACGGGGCTGACGTTTTTTCTTAGGCGTAGATAGCTTGTTCTGTTCAATACCACTACTACCATAGGCTTCTTTAGTGATTTTCGCCACCGTTGGAGCACTAATACCTAATGCTGCTGCAACACGGTCTCTAACTTGGGTTACTGGTATAAGGAATCCGCCATTGCGGCTTTCCTTTTCAAAAAATTCACGAAGCCGCAGCACTAACTCTCTGGATTGTCCTTTAAGCACCATACCTTTCGGCATTTTGCAAGTAAAATCTTACTGGGAGGAACGATACGCTCAACTCAATCAAAGTAAGAACAATGAAATCAATACGGTGGAATATAAATACTCAACACAGCGTATGAAAAATATGAAAGAGCACTCAGCGAACAGAAATGTGACTAGCACGGGAGTCTTGTTGCGAGTGACAGACAACACAACAAAATGGCGTCGCCGGCGCGCCGTTCAGTGTTGCCAATTCGGCTTAAAAAAAAAGGGGTAGGCTGGATGAGAAAATTAGTGATTTACTACCGCAGACGAGGGCGCCATTGTCTCTAAGTAAAGTTTGGAGCAGCGGACCCCGCTTAATGGAAAAATGCTTCATAAAGTAGTTATTTTTTATTTTGCAAAGTACAAAGTAAAATATTTTGGGAGGACTGAATTAGTGGGTATGCAAAAATTAATGTGCCCAAATAACAAATATATTTACAGAAGTGAAGTTTTTAAATAATATGAAATATGTATTTAAGCAAAAATAAAATATCCGTGTTAAATCGATTAAAAGTTCTTCCTGATTAAAATCGATTATTACAAAACATAGTATCCGTAATACATTGGTACAACACTAATTGATCAGAATTCGACCTGCCAAAAGTAAAATAAATGGTTGGAACGAGTATAGTTGCTTGCGAGAACTAAGAGAATAACCTCTTTTACAAATCACAGTAACCTTAATTATTTTTTGCAGAATTTGTTTCAAACAAAAAAAGACAACGTAATTTTAATTTTTTTTATATTAATATAATGGCTTTACATAAAATAAAACCAATATTATGTGCCGAAGACGAAACATCATGTAACTGTAACAACAACAACATGTAACTGTAATTAGTTGGTCTAAATTTTAGACCAACTAATTACAGAATTTCACCAGCTGTGTAGTGATTTTTACTGAAAATTCGAGACGTCAAAATTGACAATATGAAAATGAAATAATATATATACAGAGTGTATCAGGTTATGGAGCAACTGTTCGAGTATGTTGTAGTGTACCGGCCATAGAGCGTAATTCATATGTATATTACACAAAAAACAATATAACATAAAAGTTATAGTAATTTCAAAAATGTGTGTCAAACAGTCTACGCCTTAAATGTTACGTATTATTTAGGCATGGATAGACAGGATACATGTAGGCATGTAAAGCTTCGACAGTATAATTTCATTCATACATACCTAGAATTGCGCAAACGCTTCAATGGGACCGTAGGTACAAACGTGACTCGGCGACGATAATCGGCCGATCAGCTGATTTGAAGGGAAGTTCGTTTTGTTTATGCGAACGTAATCATTGATTTTTTCAATTTCTATTGAACATTTAACAAAGTACGAATATGTTGTAGATTAAGTATCTTATCTCTTTATACA
The DNA here is from genome assembly GCA_032191425.1 of Lymantria dispar. Classification (NCBI taxonomy): domain Eukaryota; kingdom Metazoa; phylum Arthropoda; class Insecta; order Lepidoptera; family Erebidae; genus Lymantria; species Lymantria dispar. Next base: position 14,016,508 of record CM063448.1, read on the forward strand.
TTTCAATCAGATTTAAACGAAAAAACAATGACAAAATTGAAAACGTTACATGTCTCTAATTCATTAACGAATCGATATTTTTCCTTCAAATTTTTTTTATGGGTTCTTACCACCATTGCCTACCCCCTAGTTGACCAGTTGTCCCATGACCTGATACACCTGTATATGGGTGACGATAGCTCAACTGACAATTTTGGCTCATCATCTTAAGAAAATGATTGACTGAAGATTCACTTTTTTTCGATATTTTTGTGATTGAGTGAATGTTAATGTAACAAAAATATTAAATGATAGAAAAATTACCGTTCGTAATATTGCATCATTTCAAAATACCTATAATATCACAGTTTAAATGTCAAAACGGGCCTCTTATTTTTTGACAACTATAGTTGCTGGTAAGTAAGTCTTCAGTGTTGAGTTTCTACAGCCTTGTTTTAATAATTTGATCCGTAGACCAATTCTCTATTTCCTTCAACCTTCCACCCCCCAACCTTTCACACTTCTAATAGTTGTGCATGAGAGGAAGAGGTTGACCCGACCTATTCAGGTACCTGACATCCCTGTCAGGTACCTGATTTCGATCCAGATTTCGAATTGGATACGGGATTAGCCAGCGATCTGGACTTCAGGTTCTCTAGTCAGAACGATCGATGCCATTTCGCTAACTAGGTATCTATCGCTTTGTTCAAGTGCGCTAAGACGCGGGGCATTAAGATGGGCGGTGGGAACGCCCAGGCCATTTGGAAAACCAGCTCGATCGATTGCCGGAGTATCCCAGAGGCTGAGGACTTCGTTAGTTCTTTTGCTTGACAAGTGCCATTCTAGGGTAGTGTTGCCTCGAGAAAGATGGTCTGCTATCATGTTTGTATTTCCCTGATAGGTAGATGGCCGATAGGGTGTTTAATTAGGCTACTGTTTGAAGCAGATTGTGCGTTAAATTTAGTAGTTAAATCGATTTCGTTCTCCCTTCTTTGCGTATATACGCTATCAGTGTTTTATTGTCGGATTGTATTAATACGTGAGAGTACCCTTGAAGTTCTACCGAGAACCTCTTGATAGCCGCTAGTACAGCGAATAACTACTTTTTGTTGGAGTGCCATCTTGTTTGGTGCCTTTTTCACGTATTTGAGACCGTCATGCCGTCCACCTGTGTGCCGAGTGTGAGTTACACAATAAAAACACGTTAACTCGACGTCCGCGTCCGTTGAGTAAACGTCTTTACGCAAGTATAGACAAAACGCCTGAGTGCGAGTCACCTAGATATTAAACTCTCTCGACAACGTTTACTCACAAGATTTGTGGTTAATTTTTTACGTTTCGTTACGTACTATGGCGATTATTGTCTATTGCGCTGACGTTGCTTGATTATACGACCAAGTTGCAAAACCAGTAACTGTTATATGTTAAACCTTTTTTGGGTGTATATTTAATTTGGACGGTTGATGTAATCTATGTCTTGTCAAAGAAGTCAACAAAATATTGTCTCAAACGACTCTAACCTGTCTTTAAGTTTAAATTAATCACGCTGGTTATTTAATTTTATCAGCAGTATAAACCGACTAAATTTTCCTTACTGCTATACTCTGCTATGTTTACGACACTACCATAACATACATTGGCGAAATTGCGCAAATTAGTCGCATAGCCATAAGGCGAAGAAGTGAAATAAAGAATATACATAATGAGAAGAACCAGCACCACTCAATTTGATATGATGGTGACTTTCATGGAGCAGTAAGTATATATATAAGTCTACTCCTTGTTAATATTTATCTGTGTGCTTGGCTTTGCTTGGTGCTGTGTGGTAGCGGCTTCGAATACTACCAACCCTTGCTTTGCTCGTGGGTGTCGTAAAAAACGACTAAGAGCCCTAGATTGACCCGGACCAACTCCATGTGGTACCATTTGGGTCAACGATTACATTCCCAAGGAGGGTTGACGTCAGGCAGGCGGCCCGTCATAAAAGTCATTGCCGAAACTTTTTGCAATATGTCAAAACAGATGACATATTGCGTCGACCCCAAGTAATTGGGATAAGAGCAAGATGATGATGACCCCTTGTTAATATTTATCTAACTTTGTTACTTAAAATTGGTCGGCTGAAGTGCATGCAGTGAAAGAGTAAGATATTATCAATTTAACTGTATTTTTGTGTATATTATTAAATCTCCTAATAATCTCATCACTCTCAACACAAGGACTTGGTAATTTACTTAAAAAATGTAGGTCTAATCTCTTTCAAATATTGTTATAGCAGAAAGGAATGAGCCAGGACCATCAACTGTTAGACTCCCTGTCTCTTCATATCCATCAAGACCTGCTTCCGTCGGGCAAACCACTCCTCAACGTCGGCGCATGGCACAGGGGCGGATTTGCAGGTGCCCACGGCAACATCTAAGACCGAAAACGGCTGTTGATGTTGAGGTGCAACCTCTTTGTAGGTCGATGCCTATAAGTAAAGCTGGCAGTAAAGAAAGGAAAATAAGAAAAGGAATATTTTTGAATATTGTATAAAAATTCTGTCGGTGTGTCAAGTCAATGCAAATTATTATTACCTTTGTACAATAACGTATTAAACTATATTCTATATTTTTAATTGATTTATTTCTACACTGTTTCTGCAAGCGTTTACAAAATCTAAACGCTCTAACAGTTGAAATGGCTCATCAGGCATTTCAGCAGTCTGATGAAGATTGGTGTAAATTCCTGTATGAAAAACACAGGCACGAACAAGAAAATGAGAGGGAGCACTTATGACTGAGGGCTATAGAGCTCCGGGTGCAGGAGTAATGGCAGGAAATAGCCAAAAAGCACTCGATATTAGAAAAAAAATTAAAATAAACCCCGTTATAACACTCCCTTCCCTCCAATGTGGTTGAGGGGAGTGATGGCTGCTCTAGTAGTTAATTCGTGATCGGGTGCTGCTTGTGGGATCTGGTCCAACCATGATTTCCTTTCCTTTTTTATTTGTAAAACTAAATTTAAAATAAAAATAGTTATATCCCACCTCGAAGGGCATCACACTGGAGCTAAGACTATATGTTGTATATGTAACTGTATTCAAAAGATGGTAAAAAATGACAGACCGCTGAATTTCTTGCCGGATCTTCTCAGTTTGTGGCTGCGTTCCGATCCGGTGGTAGATATTGTATTATATTCAAACAATGTATAAATTTGACAATATGTAAGTGCTCTTATCCGTGTGGTGACGGAGTAAGAATACAATTCACCACCCCTTATCTTACCCGTGGGTGATCGTACGAGATGACTAAGGGATATAAAACGCATATAACATCTATGCGAGAGAAGGCAAACTCGAAATAAAACCCTATACCAACATGTCTGACCAGCGTGGTATAGTAGGTCAATTACCCTTCCATTATAGAGGAGGCCCGAGCCCAACAGTGGGACGCACACACATAAATCCGATCCATCGCGTTTACTTGTTTAAATTTGTTGAATTAACAAGACTAAACCGTTAGACAAAGACGTTTACACTACAAAAAAAAGTTTGCAGTGTAGTAGTTTATTTAGTAATAATATTTCATAATTTTACCGATATATCCGCCGAATAAGAATGATAAAAAAGTAATCATTTATTTTTTTAAAAATGTATCTGTTAAACGAGTGCGACACGTGCTCTCGCTAACGAGGTTAACAACGCTATGACAAATTCAACATGGCAAACCATTAAGGTTGGCCCTAGATGGCGGTAACAAAAATAAAAGCAACCGAAAGCGACACGCCGCGCGCGCCCGCTTTAGACGTAAGTCGGACACTCTGGGTACGTATGACAAGGTAAACAATAGCTTTTTCAACAGCAATGCTGTATGTTTCCGGAGGCACATCAATACAATATTTTATATTTGATATAGACAAAACGTATTTTACGACTGGATTTCGGATACAAATTGATAGTTTGCTGACGAAAATAAACTTAATCAGATTTTACTATATTTAATTTAGGATCTCATATCCTCCTAGGACCGCATATCTGCGGCCCGATTGCGTGCTAAGACCACTATTCTTGGGCCGGAGTGTGTAACCGGCCGGGTGCTGGTCTTCGAATACCTGGGACCACGCCTCAGGGGACTGTACAACGTTTGTTTAGCGTCTGGGAGTTCTCTGAGTGTTGGAAGGAGAGAAGGCTGGTGCTCCTACCGACGTCTGGACAACCTCCGGACTCGCCCGCGTTCTACAAGCCCATCGTGCTGATGGACGATGTGGGTAAGCTGTTGAGGATCCTGGCTGCCCGCATCGGGCGGCACCTAGTCGAGGTCGGTCCCGATCTGTCGGACGCCTGGTATGGCTTCAGGATGTGTTTGACGATCGCGGCCTTGCTGCGCCTGAGGGCCGTGGTCACCGGCGAGGGGTGTTGTTGGCGGTGTCTCTAGACATCTGGTATCACGGGGTGCCCTCTATACCCGAGGCGGCTAGTGAGTCTATTTAGAGGGGCGCAGCGTTCTCTACGTAAATCGAATAACGGATGTTGTGCGGACGCCCAAGACGGATGCGCCATTCTTTCATGGGCTTTGCAAAGATCCACCCGCCGGCGCTTCGATTGCCGTCAATTCGATCCCCATCAGCATCCGAGCCCAGTTGAAATATCTAGGTCTGGTGCTCGACGGGCGATGGTGGTTCCGGGAGCATTGTTCCCGCCAACTTGCTCCGCGCCTTGTTCGCGTGGCCTCTTCTTCCAACTAGAGAGCATGCAGGTCTTATCGGGGCATGGTTGTTTCAGCGAAGTACTTGCAGAAGGTCGCGAGGAGAGAGGACGCCGTCCCGCCACTACTGCCATTGTGGCAGAGCAACGACATTAACTCGTCGCAATCAGTGGTGCCGATTTCTACAACGATGTTATACAGCATCGGGAACTAGGATGCGTTCGCCACCTTTTGCAAGGCAGTTGTCTTCCAGGAGGCGGCGGTGCGGGTACGGGAGAAATGGAATTCCTAGCCTCTCTGCGGGTGGTGGACTAATCCTCGGTCCGTCCACCCACGACTTTAGCTAGGGCGGCATTAGGCGCAGGTACTCGCGTCTGTGCTGCACAACGCACCGGCGGCAGAGCGGAGGAGACAGGTACCCGAAAAGGTAACTTGCCAGACGGACTACTCAGGTTAGAGAAACACTTCAGGTGGCCGGCTGCATTGACGCTGAGGGATAATATTGGCACACCTTGGTACGTGAATCTATACCAATAAATAAAATTGGAGTGTCTGTTTGTAATGTCAAAATAATAGGCTTTTTTCATGCTCACACGGTTATTTGCACGACACCTATGCCTAAAATACAGATTAAAAATTTTTTGTCCGTCTGTTCCGGGTAATCTTCAAAACGGCTGGACCGATTTCAAAAATTCTTTCACCAATGGATAGCTATAATATCAGGGAGTAACCTAGGATATATTTTATCCCGGTATTCCCACGGGAACGGGAACTACGCGGGTAAAACGACTAAAACCGAAGCGAGGGCGGGTTGCTAGTTATTAATAAAATAAAACAAATTAATTTCTAACAGCTATTTATACAATAATTATGTACACTAAAAGTTCAAAAAAAAAAAGGTACGGTAAGGTTACATCAGTCTTCATAAATTAGTTGGTTTGTAATAAAGTCTGCATTTTTCTGTAAATAATTTGGTAGTCTTTTCTTTTATCACCTCTTCTACACTGAGCTCGGTTTGTAGTAATCTTAACTGTAAATAATGGAATTTATTTTAAATTATGGCACAGTATACATCAAACCCAACTATCGTTATTTTGCGACAGGTGACCTATAGAATGTAAAGTCGATTTAAATCAAATGGTTTAAAAATAACGTTTTAAATAAATATTCGAATTGAAAACAATTGATAGGTAATTATGTTTTTTTTAACTATGTACATTCACACAGAGTACAAGTATACTATGAATATTTACTGAAAGTAATTAACCTGAATATGAAATCTATTTTCTAAAATATATAGGCACTCTGAGGTACGGATCTAGAATTTATTTCATCTAAATCGACTTAATCAAAAAATATCAGCTAATAACTACATACTACAATTTTGCGAACTTTATTTAATTATTTATAGTGCGACCTGATAGTATGTGGGTTTGAAGATTTTTGGCCTTCCCGTTGTCTACCGTTGCCGAACAAACCACAGAAAATATCAGATTAGAAAATTTCGTATAGTCATTCAAATATCAATATATCTATATATATAAAAGTGAAAGTCTGCAGTGTGTGGTATGTTCCGTATAGACTCCGAAACGCCTGGACCGATTTCAATGAAACTTTCAGGGAATCTCCAGATTGACCTGGCGAGTAATCCTGTAAAGTTTGGTGACGATCGGAGCACTCCTCTTTTCTCTTCTTCTTTTGTTCTTCTTTAGAGTTAAATTAAATATTTAATGATGTAAGTTTATTGTTTAAATAAAATAAAGCAAAATCTAGCCCGGCGTAGCGGGCTGGGTACACTAGTTTAGAATATTATGCAAACCCTAGCACGATTACGCAGTACCTAATGGTAAAAATTGCTCTTTCAGCACGTAGCGCCCGTGCAGCGGCACATGCTTTGAAGACAGTTGTCGTCTCTTTCAATCGCAAGATTAATCACAGCATCATGTCCAGCAATACAATCGTACTAAGTACTGTGTAGTAATGAAGGTATTTATCTGTTGAATTTCATGTGATCAAAAAGAGCAGAAAAAAGATGGAAAATCCAAAAGCCTCACATGCGTATACTATTTTCAAGGTTTTATTTATTTTCACATGTGCTGATCTGTAATCAAACACTGGCACATTAAATTTGATCCACTTCCCAGTCTGACGAGAACGCTGAAACTAGCTGACAAATTTTCATTCCTCGCTTTTGATGTTATGAGTCGTGAAAACTTTACGCATTCAGCTAACGATTTAAGTCACTGTCCAATACTTCTTCAAATATGGCAGAATAAGTACATGGCAACAAATTGCCGGCGCACAGTCGCCCTAGTATATTTTGGACTTTTTAAAGGTTAATTTTCGACCGCGCATTCCCTCTTGATATTGTATCGTGAGAACTTTTTACATTCTGCTAGCGTTTTAAATCACAATTCAATATTTTTTCAGACATGCTAGAATAACTACATGGCTACAATTTTTTGGCGCAGAGACGCCTAGTATTTTTTTTTTTTGGCTTTCTTAAATGTTTGATTGCGCATTCGCTCTCGATATTATTTTATGAAAACTTTACGCATTCAGCTTGCAATTTAAATCACTACACTCACACTTCTTCAGACATGTCAGAATTGGTTCACTGGTAGTCCCAGGATCTGGTGGCCCTCCGGGCAGCTTGTATACTCGCTCGGAGGGCCTTTTGGGGCCAATTGGGGACGTCACCGCGATGCCCAACGGGAGGGTCAGCTGTATGCGGCTTACAGCAGTGCGCGGTCTGCCTTCAGGCTGGCCATTCGTCTCGAGCGAGACCTCTGGGGTTGCCTGTATCATGCGGCATTTAGTAAGCTCCGTGCGCAGGCCAACCAACCTAGCCGAGATTGAGAATGGATGGACCGGGGATTAGTCATCAACTCGCAGAATGGCTGACCGCGTGAAGAGGGCGATACCCAAAAGGGTAATCCGTCAGGTCGGCTACAAATGTCAAGGTCAAAGTTATGGGGCTGCACACCGCCCCTCCATTGCTCCGGACAGATTGGGCGGGGTGTGTAGAGACCATAGACTATCCCAAAAAAAAAGAGATGTCGAAATAAGTACATGGCAGCATGAGAAATTTGTTTACATGTACTCATTCTGCTATGTCTGCACTGTAGAAGTATTGGATAGTGATTTCAATCGTTAGCTGAATACGCAAAGTTACATTCTAGCAACATATAATAGGTGACCCTGGGCTTGCAATTGCCATGTACTTATTTTGCCATGTTTGAAGAAATATTAAATAGTGATTAAATCGTTAGATGAACGTGTACAGTTTTCACAACACATATCGTCGACAGAGAGCGCACGGTCAAAAATAAACTATAAAAATTCGCAAAAATAAAAGGGGGCTTCTGTACTGGAAATTTGTTGCTATGCACTTATTCTAACAAACCTGAAAGAGTATTGGATAGTAATTTAAATTTCTAGCTAAATGCGTAAAGTTTTTATGACACATAATATTGAGAGAGTGGAATGATAATTTGTCAGATAGTTTAAGCATTCTAATTATGTCCCGTACACATGTTGGATGAGCCTAGGCCAGCGCGAACGTCGGCAAAGAGCGTCGAATGCCAACGCGAGTGGCCAACGTAGACGAGTATTTGTAGAGCTGTCCATACGTTGGCCTCGGTTAGTGTTCATTGTGGACTGAAACACTATGGATGTTGACATTGACGTTGCTGCAGCTTCGGCTATTTATTTAATGAGCGTATATAACTATTATCTCAGTGTATACTGCAGTAAAGTGGTAAAAAAAAAGGTGGTTGATACTGAGTATTCACAGAAATAGAACAATGTAAGATATATCCGTGTGGTGACGGAGTAAGAATACAATTCACAACTCCCTATCTTGTCCGTAGATGTCATAAAAAACGACTAAAAAATATAATACATAATACGCATATAACATCTATGCAAGAGAAGGAAAACTCGAAATAAAGCCCTATACCAAGCTGTCTGACTAGCATGGAATACTAAGGTCAGTTTCCCTCCTATTGTGGAGGAGGCTCGAGCCCAACAGTAGGACGTATATGAGCTGAAATGATGATGAATGATGTTATTTATATTGTTATCATTGTTATTGTAAGTTATTTTTATTCCTTTTCTTTTTTCTTTTCTTTTTGTTATTTTTTCTTTCTTATATGTTTGAGGAAAGGGGTTTGCTGAAAACCAGCCCTGCATAATTTCTATGCAGCACAATGCTGAGCATTCCCCTATTGTCAAAATTAATTAAAAACATGTATTATAATTATTAGTTATTATGTGACAATAAATGCTATTCTATTCTATTCTATTCTAAGAATACTTTTTGATACTATAGGTAACATATAGGGTGACTTGGATCTAATTATTTACGTCGCATATCTAGAAGTAGTGGTGCAAATTTGAAAATATAATCATTTAGGTTGAGCGACATTATCACATTAAACGCATCTAACAGCGATGGATGTCAACCGTGTAATGGCGAGCAGGCCAACGTGTGGACGGCATTGGCCGAGTGCAGACGAGCGCCTTTGATTTGTGCACAAAAACCGACACCGAGGCGAAGTGAGGCAATTGATCACGAGCGACGGCGAGTGAAGACAAATCAGCTGTCCACACGTTGGCGCTTGTATTCACTCGGCCAACTAGGCGAGCGACGGCGAGCGTTGGCCAACTAAGGCAAATCGTGTGTACACACGTTGGCGTCGCTCGCCTACGCTCGGCCAACATGTGGACGGGGCATTAGATGACGATGATGAATAGTCAATATTCTAAGTTTCAATATAGATGCCGTGCATTTTCTTTTGGGCACCTTAATATATCAAACCAAAGGTCTTAAAGAGCAGAAAACAAAAAGTTGGTGACATCGTATTAAATTCAATATGTTCTATGTAGGTACTAAGGGAAATAAATTTCAAATATCTGAATTTCAGAGATTTGAAATTTATTATAAGACTAGCTTTTGCCCGCGGCTTCGCCCGCGTAAATATTAACTTGCCTATTGAACTATTATCTTAATAGATATTATCGGCATTAAAAGTATTCTATTTCTTAATTTAAGAATTACTCTATGTGTCAATTTTCATCCAAATCTGCTCCACAGTTTACGCGTGATTGAGTAACAAAAATCCAAATATCTTTATTACTTCCACATTTGTAGTACAGATACCAGTGGAAATAGGATGATAAATATGGCCTTTCTTAGTCGCTGATAATGTAGCTTTCTATTGGCGAAAAAAAATAATATCGATCAAAGCCCGCGGTTTCACCCACGTAGACCCCATTCCCATGCGAATGTCGAGATAAAAATTGCCTATGTTACTCGCTGATATTATAAGTTTACATTGGTGAAAAAAAAAAATATATTAATCAAATCCCATGGAAATATCGAGATAAAAATTGCCTCTGTTACTTGCTGGTAACGTAGCTTTCCATTGGTAAAAGAATTTTAAAATTTGGTCAACATCCGCCGGTTTCACTCGCGGAGTTCTCGTTCCCGGGAAAATACCGGTAAGAAAATATAGCCTTTATATGTTATTCTCTTCATTCGTGAATTAATTTTTAAATCCATTAAATGCCTGTGATTTCACCGGCATTGTGCCCGTTCCCTTAGGAATACCGGGATAAAAATAGCCTAAATATGTTACTCGCTGATAAAATAGCTTTTGTATAGCTTAGTGAAATAATTTTTAAAATCGATTAAATTCTTACAGTTGCTCCAGCCACACCGGAAGACGGGTCAAATATAGCCTAAGTTATTCCCTATGTAAGCCTGGTAGACCTGGTAGTAAAATATTATCAGTATCGGTCCAACCGTTTTGAAGATTACCCGTAACAAATAGACAGACAAAAAAATTTTAACCGATTTTTAAGTGTAGGTATCGTGCATATCATTGTGTGAGCATAAATAAAACCTATTAATTTGACAAACAAACAGACACTTCAATTTTATTTATTTGTAGAAATAGAAAATTAGATTAATATCTTGACTGTAACTTACTATCTGGTAGCAGCTAGGAATATTACCATGCTTTCATTGTTCGTGAATGTCGCAAAATACTGACAAAGATTTACATCGATCTGGACCAATTGCTGATACCGTCTCGCCAACAATGTCGTCTCATAAAATATGGCTAGAACCTTTACAATATATCTACAATGGCAAAAGAGTACCTACATATTGCGTCGATCCAAAGTAATTAGGTTAAGAGGTAGATAATGATGATATATAGGCTAGTTATCTTCGACTATATGCTTTTTACCCCTTTGGTACTGCCCAAAATTATTTCTTAGTGGGCACTTACCCCAAAAACAGATCGGTATATAAAATTTCACATTCCTAGGCCTGGGTTATCTTGGGCTATACTTGCTCGCTTATCCCAAAACAGAACTGTGTACAAATTTTCAAGTTCCTAGGAGCATTATTTTAGGGTATATACAATTCATCCCTTTAGGAGTGGGATTACCAAAAATTCTTTCATAGTGCTTTGCAAGCGAGCACTAGGAAAAAAATCTCGAGTCCCAAGAAAGCCGACCGTGTACTAAAATGATCGTTCCTAGGCTTAGTGATATCCATTATACTGTACGCTTTTCACCCCTTTAGGGGTAAAATTGCAAAAACTCTTTTTTAGTGAGTACTTTTCCCAAGAAAGACATCTTTATACAAAATTTCACGTTTCTAGGCCTAAAGATTGGCTATACATTTTTCACCCCTTTAGGGGTTGAATTTCAAAAAATAGTTTCTTAGTGTTCACATACACTAAAAGAAAGAGAAAATCACATACAAAGTTTCACGTTCTTAGCCCCCAATAGTTTCGGCTATACGCTTTTCATCCACCTTAAGGGGGTGATTTTACAAAAATCCCTTGTTCGTTCTCGTGTACCCTAAGAAATACAACCGTGTAAAAAAAATTACATTCCTAAGCCCACTGGTTTCGGCTGTATGTTTTTTGGTCTGTTAGGGGTTGAATTTCATCCCCATGCAAGTAAAATTTCCAAAACGCTAGAACAAATATTTCTTTATTTATTATCAAGTGCCTTAATACAAAGATTTATGGTTCTATCATCGAAAATGACGAATTGCCATACAAAATGTCATCCCCTATTTCAACCCCTTCCACCCATTTTTTCGCGATAAAAAGTAGCCTATGTCCTTTCTCAAGCTTTAGTCCATCTCTGTACCAAATTTCATCAAAATCGGTTCAGTGGTTTAGATGTGAAAGTGTAACAGACAGACAGAGTTACTTTCACATTTATAATATTAGTAAGGATAAGCTTGTTGGGTGTAATTTAAACACTTTTGTTTATCATCGTTGTTAGTAAATATGAAGTAGCAATGGTTAAGAAATGAAAAAGGTCTTCGATAACTGTCTCAGAGAGAGGTAAAATATTTTATTGAGATTAATAGCCCATTAAAAGAATAGACATCACTAAAGAGTTTGAAAAACCTGCAAGTCCATTGGTCACATCCTCTAAAAACTTAAAAAAAAAAACAACACACAGGTGAGTAGGTATTGCTGAAGATTTCTTGCTTTGCCAAAACAAACCTTATCACTATCATCTCAGCCCATGTATAGACATAAGTCCCACCATTGGTCTCGCAGGTGAGGGTGGTGAATTGTATTGTTAGTCTGTCACCACATAGAACATACCTTAAATAAACTTAATCTCTATATATCAGCCATTGTAATAAATTATTTGGTATATTTTCTAGTTTCCTTAACTTTATTATATAGAGTTCGTACTATACATAGTACAAACTCTATACACAGTGTATCAGGTTATGGGACAACTGTTCGAGTATGTTGTAGTTTAACAGTCATAGATCGTAATTAGAATGTACATTACACAAAAAACAATATAACATAAAAATTATAGTGATTTAAAACAATGTGTCTAAGAGTCTATGCCTTAAATGTTACGTATTATGTAGGCATGTACAGACAGAATACATGTAGGCATGTAAAGCTTCGACAGTATAATTTCATTCATTTATACCTAGAATTGCGCAAACGATTCAATGACATGTAGGTACAAAGGCAAGCAGTCAACGGCCATAGGCCGATCAGCTGTTTTAAAGCGAAGTTTGTCTTGCTTATGTGAACGTAATCATTGACTTATTCAATTTCTAATGAATATTTAACAAAGTATGAATATGTTACGTATTAAGTATCATTGACTTTATACATTTCAATCAAATTTACACTAAAAAGCGATGGAAAAATTAAAAACTTTACAAGTCTCTAATTTCTTAACAAATCAATATTTTTCATTCAAATCGTTGACGTGACAACGTCCTATAATTCGATGGAGCCGGTTGCACACATGAAAAAACATGACGTATGCAGCGTTACCTCGCTCTGAGGCGTTCCATTTAAGGCTTGATCCATACAAAATATCTATCAAACAAATAAAATTAAAATTTTCTTTTGAAAAATGAAACCATTCCATCAGTATTTTCTTATGACGTTGTCACATTCAACTATCGTCAGTAAACCGACTTTACAGACAACCGATTTTTTTTATGGGTTCCTACCACCATTGTCTAGCTCCCTTTTAGTTGCCCCATAACCTGATACATCCTGTATAATACAGTTTAAAGTTATAAGTGCAAAGTTTAAAGTTATAAGAAATTTTATGTTGGGATAAGTTAACCAGTTTACAGAGAAAAATGTCTAAATGTAAAAAGTGGTGGTACAAACCTTTTTTTGTTCAGCTTTCAGATTCTTCATGACTTCAAAATCATTCGGTTTTTCTTCTTTATCAGACTTCAATTTCTTAACCATTTCTGCAGTTGATACTATGCAGTTTTTAATTACATTTTCTCTATCTGAGTGACCTTTTTGTATTTGAGAATATAAATCTTGACATGCAGAATGAGCGTCCACTTTCTTTGCAAATGATTCTGTTGGTAGAGAGGTATTTAACGCGTATACGATTTTGTCATCCAGTATACGCATGTTTTTTAAGATATCCTGAAGAAATCACAAATATACAGATAACATCTATCATAAATTCTTATCTTCCAACATTAGATATTTTTGATTTCTATTAATTAATTACATTAGTTACCTGAAATTCTAAAAAGTCTGGACACATCATTTGGATGGATTCTTATGAAAAATTGCAGTTATTTATTAAAAAAATAAATCGCCGATAGGTTTTGCGACCGAACCACATAACAATTTTTAAGGTTAGTTTTTTCTTTTTTATTTATTAAAGGCTATGGCTAAAAGTCCTTTACGAATTACGCCAATCTAATTTAAGGTTAGATTTACAATAGTGCTGCCAATGACTCTCGAAGATTGCCAAAGAAATTGAATAGTAACTAAGGCAAAGTAAATGAAATAGGTAAGTAATGAACTATACGCAGTGCAAAATAATTGTGTTAACAACTTAACTGTCCCCGTACAATAAAATTTACGACTACCCCACGTCCATCATATTTTCTTTTCTGTTCAATTAAAGAATATTCACATTGCCTAAAAAAACAGTATTTCATAAAAACAGTTATTGTTTTTAATTTGTTTTATATATTTGATTTTGTGAGCCATATATGACTCATGGGCGTAGGATAAATAAAATCTTTCTCAAGTTCAATGAGTCACATGTGCACATACCGACTATAGACAAATACATGGGATGACAAATAGTCGATAATATTATATTATCTATTACCGCCATTAAATATTTGATTATCTACCCGCGCAATATTTTCATTACTATTTGAGGTTGTAATTTCATTTGTTATTGTCTAAATTGGCTAGAAGACCTGTCACCACGGAAGAATTCGTGCATTTTTTAGAAAATTCTGATTCCGATGAACCCATTCAGCGATGGTAGCGATGATGAATATCAGCCCGAAGATAACGATGAAGACAGCGAGTATCTGTCTTCATCGCTAAGTTATCTGTTTTGCAAGTTCAAGAACAATTAGTGCGATATTTTCTCGGGCCAGCAGCAACTACTACAGAACCGAACGTGCCCCATAGACCTTCGCTGTCTCTGACTGCAAGACCTTCAGGTTCTTCTTTTTCTTCTGATCAGTCTTCAAGAAATTCCGCGTAATACTATAAACAATAAATTAGTTCGAAAGAGATGCAGCGGTTGCTATGCTAAACTCAAAATTCATGAGCAGTTGGCTCGCAAAGCCAAACAAGTGCATACAGAGTGCAAAGCATGTAAAAAGCATTTTGTTTGGATTGCTACAACGAAAAACACATTTGATTAATCAGTTCATGGAATATTTTTTCTAATAAAACCTTTTATTTGTGTTTTATTTTAATTTTATTGCATACAAATACAAAATCCGATGCCTATAGGACTACTCATGATTATTATTCATCTGTAGTATAAAAAAAAACTTTTGCGAAATTTTATTTAATTTTCTTAATATTTAAGCTTTTCGCTAGAAGTTCACGTAATTTATATTAGTACATTATGCCACGTTCATAACAAAAATTTATCCCCAAATTGCATCAAAAAAAGAGTCACATGTGACTCATGAACTTATTCCTAAAGCTCATCATGAGTCATATGTGACTCATTGGACAGTCAAGTTGTTAATAATAATATAATTCTTTACGTTAATGTTATCGATAGAGTAGGAACGGGCAGTTCGTCTAGTGAACATGACCGCCTGACTCTTCTCGGGGTTGATTTCTAATCTCCATTTCCTAAACCAATTGGCTAGGGCGGTAACCGCTGTTTGGAGAGTCTTGACTACTGTTGTCGGGATCTACCAGCACAAAAGAGTGCAGTGTCATCAGCGTAAAGCGCTTTATGTACCCGATTGAATTTGGGCAATATCGCTAGTGTAAAGCGTGAAGAGCAATGGGGAGAGGATCGACCCCAGAGGGACGCCGGTCTTGATAGGGTGGGAGGTCGACAACGTCCCTTCCACCCTGTAGCGAAAGCTGTGATGACTTAAGTAGTCATGTATAATGAGAAGTAATCAGGGATCTTGAGGAGATAGAGTTTGAAGATTAGGCCTTCATGCCAAACCTTATCAAATGCTTTCGCTACATCTATGAATAATACACCGATGTATCTGTTCATCATGAACTGACTACTTGTATTCTACCAAATGATGAACTTGTTGCACGCAGCTGTGTTTAGCTCGGAGGTCAAACTGTGCGTCCGGAAGGACGTTGTTAGCCTCGGCGAATGTACGTAGTCTACTGAGAACTATTCGTTTGTAGATCTTACCTAGACCTTTTAATAGGTTAATCGGGCGGTGCACCAGAGGATAATGATGTAACTTTATTTATACTATTTAATTCTGTAGCTTTTGCTAACCACAGGTAGCAGCGCTTGACCTAGCTTCAGGCATAGTACGTAGTACTTAATAGACTTTAGTGGCAATCATTGTCATTGTCAGTTATTGATTTATCGTATCTTCGTTGGGAATCATCATCATCATCCTGCTCTTATCCCAATTACTTGGGGTCGACGCAATATGTCATCTCTTTTGACATATTGCAAAAAGTTTCCGCAATGACTTTTATGATCGGCCGCCTGCCTGACGTCAACCCTCCTTGGGAATGTAATCGTTGAACCAAATGGTACCAGGTGGAGTTGGTCCGGGTCAATCTAGGGCTCTTAGTCGTCTTTTACGACACCCACGAGCAAAGCAAGGGTTGGTAGTATTCGAAGCCGCCACCACACAGCTTCGTTGGGAATAAGAGCCTTAATTTCTTTATTCATGTTTGATTTTCGTCGATAGCTAATGCTTTGCTTTCTTCAGCAAAAATAAATGCCTGACAATATGATGTCAACAGCAGGGTATTAGATTCGTTCATAGTTTCTTCTTCACTAGTCAGCTTTAGCAGCACACGAGAGATCATAAATATGCTTGAGTTATCTTTCTCACTGTTCATTTCCTGCTTGTTTTGGGTAAATGCACTTGCAAATTTCCGTTTTGATATAGTTGGAGCACCTCACACCTCGTTGCAGATCTATTGTGGCGTATATAACTATCACACGACCACAAGTGGGCACAGTTAATCCAAAAGTTAACTTCGTTAATCGTTAATTCGTTAATTAAAATGTTAACTTCGATAATCGTTAATCGTTCTCGTTTGCCGTTGTTATTTTCACCAAATGTGCCATATTTTATTACTTCAATAACGTTACTGAACTCGATCACCACAAAGACGCTGTCTTGAAATTGTGCAACATTAACGATTTTAAACTACGTCAAAATCACGTCGGGAGTAGCAAATAGATATTTGATTTAATCGACAAGAGTTGAATTCATTTAGTTTAAAAATAATCCACCGAATTTGATTCCAATCGTGCGCTAGTGTCGCTTTCAAATGTAGGTAACAAATTGCTCAAATTCGAGCTGCGATTGGATTTAGGATTGGAATTGAGATTCAAGAGTAGGCACACTGGTCTTGCTCGGAACTACACTTACTATTATATAGCGTGGCGATGCCTTGCCACGGCACGCGTCGCTTTACGCTATACTAACGATCAGGCTTACCCTCGCCTATAGATGTTTCACATCAAAAAGAAAAGCTTATAAGCTGTATAAGTTTTAAATGGTTAACTTTTAACGGTAGGTACATGCTGTAGAATTTATCTAATTCATGTACCGATGATAAATTCTACAGCATGTAGTGAAATTATGTTGGCATGAGTCTATCCACACTAGCGTGGGAGTTGGGACACGCTATTGCCGGTAGCCGCGATACCAAAAGATTTACATTGGTAAATCTTTTAATGTAAAGTATTGACTTTACGACGCTTTTTAATGTAATAACAAGCTGGAGGTGAGAACATATCACTTCTTCTACTATCGTAATCTACAATAGAAGAATTCACAGTAATTGAAGAAGGATACATTTGATAGAAATATTGATTCAACGTTTTTCGCTCAGTGGTCTACAGCCATCAGAATAACGTTGCCGGCTGCTGAATGCTGAATACCGGTTGCACGCCTGAAAAACCATGACTCATTGTGACGTGCCGCCTATGAGCGCAACTGCCAGTGAGAGCGCAGAATAAGTGATAAAGAGGTATGACCAGTCTGTCGCCGAAGTACTACAAAACACAGTACACGGCGAATATGTTATATGTTAAACTCTGATATCTAAACAACAACACTTTATATACATGCCAATAGGTTCAGTTAGCCACTTCAATATGTTGGCGCAGAAACACTGATCTCTCAGGTCGGGGATCTCTCCCCTTAAATGGCCTCCTACCTCCCCTTATAGCCATCCCGAGCCTCGCTCTCACAATCTGATATTGAGACATATCTGATTCTGTTCTCCGATATGCCTAAACTCGGTCTGCTAATATATCTGAATCTCGTATTCAGATATATCAGCACTGATCTGCTTTCTGCTCTGAAATTCAGACATATCTGATTCTGTCACAGAAATATTAATACTTTAGAAAGGCCATTCGGCTGATTTTGTTCGAAAACCAGCGTGGCATAATTTCCCCCTCCCGCTAATGTTAACACATATGCAAGGTCTATGCTTACAACAATTTCACACACTAACATAACACACACACATCAATCTCGAAGCTGCAGTTGCTAAACAAACTATAACTAAGTTCTGTAGGCAACGTATACCCACATATAATAAAGCACATGTACGCTAGTGCTTGCCATGGTCGATATACTACACGATATTTATTTAGTCTGTTTTATCGAAACAAAAATATTAATGTCTTTAAATTAAGTACTTACTTGTGTGCTGTGTTGAAGTTATTTGTAATGCAAGTCAGTAATTTAACAGTAAAATCATGCAAATAAAATACTCCTCACTATACTCTGTATAGGTGACAGAAAATTTAAGTGCTATAATTAATTACGTAAGCGAGTAGCGATTTGTATATTATATTGTTCCCATATATGGTACACACCAGTACACAAGATACAATTAAAATGTATTAAAAAGAGACCACAGTCAAGTTTATAAACTCTTGCATCTTGTAGAGGGATCTGGCACTTGACAGGTGGTAAGAATTGACTTATCCTCTTGAGTGGCTTAAAATAAGTTTTTATGGAAGCCCGTTTCAGGATGAAGCCAATCATGTCAGTGACTCCTTTCACATAAGGTAGTACTGCAGGGAGGCGCTCAACTGTGGATGGTATCAGACGGTCTCTGCGACGGGGGCCATGGACGTCTGTAATAACGTTGACTTGTTTAGACGTCAGACGTCTTAGACCACCCGTGACCAGGAATGCTGTAAAGTATTCGAAACGTTGGGCAATCCTAAATCAAATACAAACGCGATATAATCCGTATAAGTAGTTTTATTTACAATATGTAGTGCTCGCGTAAGCATCAGATATCATTCTTAAAATATGTTAAAATATTATTATTTATTGAAATTCGGTTTATTTTTATTGGTGTTATTATTTAACTTAAAAAACAAAACAGTTATTTATTTTTTTTTTTATATACTGGTACTGCTACTTGTTAGTACATTTTTGTTTATTGTAAATAAAAATGTACTAACATTGTCCGTGTGGTGACGGAATAAGAATACCAATCACCAATCCGTATCTTACCCGCGGATATCTCATCCTAATATATTGAGACGACTAAGATATATAGTAAGCATATAACATCTATGCAAGAGAAGAAAAACTCAAAACAAAATCCTATACTAACCTGTCTGACTACTATTGTATAGTAAGGTAAATTTGCCTATAATTGCGGAGGAGGCTCGAGCCCAGCGGTGGAACATACGTTCCAGAGGTGTATTAAGAAAAAGGGAAATAAATGAAATAATTACCTATATCTTGTAGGCAAAATAAAACAATAAAACCGAAACTGTAATTTTTTAACGAAAATGAATTTCGTCTCTGTATACATGTAGGCATGTGGGCAAGCCCACGAACAAGGTCAAAAGAGCCGCCCGACGACGTTCGCTCGCTTAGGGCCTGTCCGTACTTCGACACTTCACAATGAGGTATTTTTTTTTTATTCTCGCGTTTTATATTCCGCGATCGAAATTGCACTTAGTATGCACTGTGAATAAAATTTCGTACGATTTTTGATAGTTTAATTCGGTTCTCAGCTGAGACGCAAGATGGACATCATCATCATCGCAACCCATATACGTCCCACTGTTGGTCTCGGCCCTCCTCCATACTGGGAGGGAATTTGACCTACTATACCATGCTGGTCAGACATATTAGTATTTTTTTTTTTTTTATGGGTGGTTTATGGTAAGCGCACGCGCGGTCCAGTCCGTCCGGAGCGATGAAAGGCCGGCGCGCGGGCCCATAACCCACCCGTACCCACGTCACCTCGTTGTTGGGCCGACCACCGGAGCAGATGTGACTTGTCGCCAGTGGTCGGCCCGACGGAATACCCTTTCGGGTAACCTCACCTCTCGACGTCCTGGAACGTCGGTCGCTGTCGCGCGGTCAGCCTCTCTGCGGGTGACGGACAATTCCCCGGTCCGATCACCCGCGGTCTCGGCTAGAAGACATGTTAGTATAGGGTTTCATTTCGAGTTTTCCTTTTCTTGCACTGATGTTATGCGCATATTATATCCCATAGTCATCTTTTACGACATCCACAGACGAGATAGGGACTGGTGAATTGTATTTTTACTCCGTCACCACACGGAAACAGGATGGACGCCCGAACTTAAATTTTAATTAATCCAATACTAAGGCGGCGTAAAAGACGTATTAAAAGATGTCATGAACATTGGATTACTCACTTATAGCATTGAGACCCATGAAAGGATTATTTGTGGCACGACTGAGTGAAACGCGTGAAATTTATTCCGCAGTGCGGACATAGCCATGCTTAATACATACTACTCAGAATATTCGCGCGAAAATAAATCGTATTGCACCACGTTCATGGTCCATGACCGTCCGACTCAGGGCACTTCTGGGGCAACCACAGAGGGTCATGGCGGTCAGGGCCATAAGCGGATACCGCACGAGGACGCAGGTGACCTGACCGGGGATAGTACGTCACCCGCTGAGAGGCCGACCGCGTGAGGAAAGACCGACGTCCTCCTCGAGGGGAGATGTCGGTCAATGGGAGGATACCCCAAATAGGGGGTATTCTGAATATACCCTATATTCTGTCGGGCCGACCACTGACGTCAAGTCACCCTGCTCCGGTGGTCGGCCCAACGACGAAGGCGACGTGCATCGTGGGTGGGTTGTGGGTGTGCGTGCTTACGTCCTTCTGTCGCCTCGCGCGGATTGGTACGAGGAGCAAGCCGACCGCAACACAACCCGCAAAAAAAAATTAAGAAATATCGCAGTGCGGATAGGCCCTTAGTGCCTATAAAAGTATAGGTTTTTAAAATTGAATTATTCGTTTTTATTTAATTACTTTAGTTTGACTGGGATGTCCGGTCTAGATGGACGGTTATTTTTATCTCCTTACAACTTTTTCGCGTATTAAAAGTCCGCTATTTAAAGTGATTTGAAATATGGCTTTTTCCCGGTTTGGTGTGTTGGTGCGATGTGCGGTATTAAAAATGTGTGATATGTTAGGAATTGTTAATTTCGGAATGTTAATACCACATACCTATCTGGATTACTACTTAGGTATAAAAGTGGTCGAGGCGAGTCAGACGCCTACGTAACATCAACACGTCACATTTAAAGCGTAGACTCTTTGACACATATTTTTGAAATCACTGTAACTATTGTGTTTTATAGTTTTTTGTGAAATATACATTCTAATTACGATCTGTGATCGTTAAACTACAACATACTCGAACAGTTGCTCCATAACCTGATACACCCTGTATATATATATATATATATATATATGATTGGTCCCGAACATAGATATTTTATTACTATTATTTTGTTATTTCTATTTTATTAATTACTGAAGAGTGCTAATGAGCACTATGAAGTTTGTACTATAGATCATCATCATCGCAGCCCACATACGACCCACTGTTGAGCTCGGGCCTCCTCCATAATGGGAGGCAATTTGACCTACTAAACCATGCTGGTCAGACATGTTGGTAATAGGGTTTCATTTCAAGTTTTCCCTCTTTTCCACAGATGTTATGCGCATATTATATACCATAGTCGTATTTTACGACATCCACGTGCAAGATAGGGAGTGGTGAATTGTATTCTTACTCCGTCACCACGCGGAAAATATACAAGAATGTACTATAGATATACAAGATAAATTAAGTAGGTAATGTATACCAGAATAATTGCTTTTTAAATACCTATTTAAATATTGTTAATATAATTATATAAAACGATCACTAAATTAAAAGTGTTAAAAATATTTATTTATATGATAAAATTAACCCATAGCTAATTATTGAAATCGATAACTTATAGTATGATGGACAGCACTATCGATACGCGTGGATCAACGTCAATGTTTTGAATGAAAACGTATACTACCACGCTAGTAAGGCGGTTCTTAGTGATATCGCATTGAACGCAGTACATTGCGCGGTTGCTGGACTAATAAAAGGTGATATCCATGTGTGGCAGACGATGTATAATGTTTGGCTCTTTTTGCGATTTCATAATTTTTGTTTATAAACGACATAATACTTTCATAAAATTAAGAAATATCACTGAATTAATAAGTTTATGGACTTAACGATGAAAATAAATGCCTTCTTAGACTATAACTACGCAACTGACTTCTTTTTCGACACGTTGTAACAGCGCAAGACGGCATTTTTCGCAACTAAGAACCGGTAAAACGAATTTCGTCAATATTAAGACCGTTTGATCGCAATTGTGGCACGCTTGCCCCGCCCACATGGCCGTTCTATCTTATTAATTTTTCTGTGGATTTTGTACTCCGATATGCCTAAACTCGGTCTGCTAATATATCTGAATCTCGTATTCAGATATATCAGCACTGGTATCTCTCGCTAATACCTGATATACCATTATACTGAAATAGCCTCCGAGAAACACTGGTACTTAACTATACTAGTGACTAATATAATTCGATCGAATATAATGTATACACAATAAAATATTACTCACGTGTTACTGTCACGACGACTGGCACTTGACTCCGTGACTGCCTCCTCTCGTTTGATCTTAGCCGCGCCCATTGTGGGCATAAAATGTTTTTTTATTTTTCTTTGTTATTGTTACAATCTTATATGTATTTACTCTCATATTACTTCGCTTTCGTGACACATTCTAAGCGTGTAGATGCGTCATCTATTATACTTGTATAAGTTGTAAATAAATTGTTAATAGCACATTGATACTTCTAATTAATCTGTATAACTTAAGTAAAAAAAAAAGTGAGCCGTCGCTCAGGACGCCTGGCAGATGTGAAACATCGAAATTATTTTCTACTTAAATATGCATAAAAGAATAGATTATGACAGGCACTAATATGCCATAAAGTATTGAATAAAATAATACAATTTCTATTATTATTACACAGCAATAATATTAATTCACCGTTCAGTCGCTTACGAACAGCATAGCGTCGCTCCGTCTCGCTCACACACTTCTACCTAGTTCAAAGGGATCGGCTAAGAAAGTGTGATCTAGCAAACAGAAATAGCGACATCTATCGAGCTAAGGGGCTAAATCTCAGCTATAAAATATAATTTATAAAGAAATTTCTAATCCTGTAATGATAATGAGACAAGCTATTTAAATTATTTTATCGTCATTGGTCCTTGTTTAATCTACAAATTTTAAATGAAATCTGACTGTGTAAAGTGGGTCAAAATCGCATAAGCGATTGTCCAGTTTTCGTAGGTGAAAGTACTGTAGGTAGGTATGGTATACTTATGTTAGGTAGTTAGAGAATTATACATTATTTTATAGAACAAGTATATATGCATAAAATAACAGATTACGACAAAAACTGAATAAAATAGCATAAAGTATTAATAAAAATAATATTACGATTTTTTGCCAAGAAAATGATGATTTTTATTCAATAAACATTTATTTTTATTAGTATATATTATAGGTAACAATTTACTTTGAGCGCACTAGATGGCATTGTACAAACTTTTAAATCGCAGTATGGTTTCGTTACAAAAATGTAGATATGTGTATCCGGATTTTTATTTTATAGTTAAATAAGAAGCAGCCGCGAAGCGTGGCATTACACGCCACGCGACAATCGGGTTCACCCTCGCCTATAGATGTTTCACATCAATAATTGAATTAATAAGTGCGAGTAAATGTTAATTCATCGAATAAATTGTTATTTTAAATTAACTTCTTTGTATTTGTTGGCGCCGAGCAGTCGGTCGTCGGGGCGCCCGGAACTGCGCAAGGGCCGATGCCACCATCAGATGCTACAGTTTCGGCACTCAGTCATTTTTGCTTCCTGAGCGCACAGCGCGTATTTGTATATCCTATATCTTGTTTAATTCCTTAGCAATTTACGTAAAATATTAGTACAATACAGTATAGCTCAATAAATAGTATAAAATCTATCCATAGTACTAAACAGTATTATACAAAATAATGTTTTAAAGGAATTTTATAAGTATATTTCACGAAACGTGCAATCCTGTGACGTAATTGGTAGGTCATTCACGATGACCCCAAGCAGAAGATTGGCCGATAGTGCTTTTAGTACACGTCCGTCCCTAATTAAAATTACCTGTTTACGAGGAAATAAATCGAATGAATCATGAATCACTGAACAAGTGATCTATTTATAAACATACTGATCAAAGCAGTAGTCAAAGCAGTATCCTGCAAACTATCAAGGAGCCTCATTACGGGGATATATAGTAGTCATTAGAGAGTAATCTATGTTGGTGATTCTGACCTCGTAGTTCATTTTATCGTAAATAATAACGCCACCGCTACAAATGTGACTTTTGCAATATTGTGGGGTCTACATAGCAATCTGATGGGTATCTCAGACGATACTTCATATTTAAATTATTCCGGCTATGAATTGGTGCACTCCTTCCGACGTAAAGAAGGTTCATTTCTGTCATCGTCAAGAAACGGGCCCTGTCAATTCTATCTATAGCGTGCCTCTATAAGTCCAGCAACAGTTATAATTTCAACGTTCAACTATGGGTGGTTAAAATATGGTGGTAACGTTCAAATATGGTGGCAGAGTCCAAATATGGTGGCAACTATGGGTGGCGAGTTCCTCGCAGATTGTTTTGATTGTTTGCATTTAGAACTTGCTTGACTTGCTGCAGCCCTCCAGCCAGGTTCTTACTATCACAGATTTCTCGGTATCTCTGCAACAAAGATTTAGACTCGGTAGCTGTGAAGGGAGATGATAAGAATCTCCATTAAAATATTTGTACAAATGTGTTGCCTTACAAAATAGTTCCCCGATTCAACTTTTACGATATGATGTGACTTGACAAGACTAACGAGGATATTATTATTTCTTCATCAAGAATATACGGCTCCAGATGCAATAATCTTTAAATTTATCTACAGTACAGCGCCTACTCTCGGCTTCGGTAAGTGTTGATGGAATCGTGGGATTATTCACTTTCCTTTCAGCGGCATTACTGCCTTGGATGTGTAATCTACAGTGGTGGTAGGCGACTGGGAAATATTGTTTAAACCTATACCTGATTGAGACCCCTCAAATTTACAAATTTATTTCTAATGTTTGCAGGAAAAAGCACAAATTAGTTGTACATAGTACTCATCTTCAGCGAGTTAACAGGTCTTTCATGGGGCAAAGTATACGCTTTTACAACAAATTACCGAATAATATCCGAGATATGCCAGTGAATAAGTTCAAATAAAAGGTTATTATAAAATCTCAGATTATCTTGATGATAACTCGGACTGGCAATGAGCAGCTCCTCATTATTACAATGATAGAAATTACGCACATGTTTATTATTTTTTTTTTTATTGTTGCTACTATAATTGTAAAGTGTAGCGTGTTTTGCCAAACGATTTTTTTTATTGGATCTGTGTATTATGTTTATGGCAAATGGTATTGGTCATGCTCACTGAAGGGTCTGCTAGCGGTAGCTATGAGGAGCGGTTCACCCTCTTCCCTCCATTATGGTTAAGGGGAGTGATGGCTGCTCTAGTAGTTAGCTCGTGATCGGGTGCCGCTTGCGGGATCTGGTCCAACCATAATTTTCTCATTACAATTGTGATTATTATTATATTTGTGAACTTATTATATAATATTTCGAATGGCCATTATACTGGAACTATTAATAAGCATGTTGTAAGATGTAATTTTATTTAAAAGAAATTAGAAAAATAAATAGAAAATAGACAAGGCCGCTGAGTTTCTTGCCGGATCTTCTCAGTGCGGTCGCGGTCCGATCCGGCGATAATTATAACTTTAAGAAAAATGTAAAAAAATGACAATATGTAAGTGCCCCCGCGGGGTTTATACATAACAAATGATTCGAATTTGCTAAGTCGTCGACTTTAATAAAAGTACGGCGTATTACAGTAAAATTTTCTGGGATATTTTAACAGCACATAAAAGGACATATAAAGCACTGTTATGTAATAACTATTTAATTTGACGCTTTATCTGTATTACGCTATAGAACACCGAATACCACACATATAAGTCACCAGAAGTTTGTAATATAACATGTTAAAGTACAAAGATCATGTACAAAAATTCGTAGTTAAACTCCTGTTACGACATTAATCGAATCACATTTAAAAAAAAAAAAAATATTTCATGATTAGTCTGTGCGTCCATTCATCCGTCTGATTCGTCTCTGACACTGGTCTGTCTGTCTGACCAATTCGATTAAGGTATATAGGTTTAGAATTTTAAATATCTAATCGATGGTGGATTGATTAACAAAATTATTTAATTATTATTTATTTTCACAATTCTGGTTCCTAAAATTGTAAGTAAATAGTGTTATGAAGTCAATAGACAGTGTAATATAAAACGTGAACTATGTAGTTTTCCTTAATGCAGTAGACCTTTGCTTGTATGTTTTACGTCTATTAAATTATTTGCTAATACAGTTTATATTTACCTGTACGTTTATATGATTCATTATTTTCTCTGAAATTTTGGTGTTTAATGTCGAGATAAGTTTCAAATTACGAATTTTAGATTTTTTTTTTGTTATTGGTAAAAAGAGCACCGTATGTCATTACAAGAACAATTGCTTGATCTTGAAAGGTCTACAAATTAGATCTCTTATGGTAAGAAATTTATGGTGAAATTCTTTGGATTATAATTAAATTGTGTTTCTGTTGTAAATTAAATTGAATCAACTCTGACTCTATGATGAATCATATTATCTACCTGGGCATAGCCACAAACAAAAGAAAAACATATTGAGAATGATGTCTAATTACATCATTCTCATCATTCTATTTGTTGTTATTGTTAAATTGTAAGAATCAGAGTTAAAAGGTATGTATTTGCTGTAACATCAAGATTTAAATCTTCATGAATTGTATTAATACTTGTTTATTTGATTGCTTAAAAATAATATTTCATATCTTAGCGATGTTGTTGTTAGTTTTGAATTATATGATTATCATGATCAATCAATCAATTTAAGAAAGTACTGATATAAGTAAAATGTACAATAATAGGGAGAAAGTTTATTAAGCTATTCATATTTACAAATGAGAAACTGAACAGATGATATAGTGATTTCAATAATGATGTTTTGTGTGATTAATTTTGATGTGCCTGCAGTAATGTTTATAAAATTGGAAATATGTCAAATTTCAGTGTATTTGGGAGTTTGTATCTTTTTAAAAATCTAGTAAAACAGCGATCAATTTCTTAGTATCACTATTTTCAAATAATATAAAAAGATTGTTGTGTAGAAGAGATGGTTGTTTAGAAGAGGTTGTTGTTCAGAAGAGATTGTTGTTTAGAAGAGTAAAGGCTAGTCTTTCCCCTTCTAATCTATAGATGGGTAGATTAAAGAGAAATTAATGTTCTTGTTTTATTCGTATGATATGTGTCAATGATGGCCTTGCTAGTTTTTCTAAGGCTTTTAGTTTCTAATAAGAGTTAGATAATAAACCTAGAATTCATACTGAGTAAATTTGACTGTAAAAAATATATATTGCCATGTTTTTGCCAACATATTCATAACATAAATAAGGTGTCTTTTTTTAACTAACTGCTACTAATCACTTGCATTATATATATTTCACATAAATATACTTTTACATATTTTTTTAATAGATGTCTTGTGGACACAAACATCGTTACAAGAATGCAGGGTTAAGTGCAGATGAGTTACGTCGTCGCAGAGAAGAAGAAGGTGTACAACTACGGAAGCAAAAAAGGGAACAGCAACTATTTAAACGAAGGAATGTCAATCTGCCTGCACCTAATGCACCTGATATTTCATTACAGGTATAAATATATATTATGCTAGCTGATCTATCAGATGTTGTTCTGTTCAAATTAAAAAAAAATACTCGAAATGGGTACTACATGACATAGGTATACTAATACATTGTTTTAGTGGTCTGTATCTTCATATTTATTACTTACTAGCAACCCGCCCTTGCTTCGCTTCAGTTTCAGTCGCCTTACCCGCATAGTTCCCATTTCCATGGAAATACTGGGATAAAAAATAGCCTCATTCTTTGTATAGATAGCTACCTGGTAGTAAAATATCAAAATTGGTCCAGCCATTTTGAAGATTAACTCAATCAAACAGACAGAGAATTTTTTTTTTAACTGTATTTTAGTCGTGCAAATAACCACGTGAGCATGAAAAAAAGCCCAGTATTTTGACATTATAAACAGACATTTCAATTTTATTTATTTGTATAGAGTATAGATGAAACTGTTTTGGGGCATACTTGTTGGGTGGTGGGCATGTCTATAACCAACATAGAATTATTTGAAAGTTACATGTGATAATTTTTTTAAAATTTGTTTAATGGTTTAGATTTGGAAGTGTAACAAACAAACTCATTGATATTTGAAAGATAATTTATTTTTACTATAACCAATAATTTCTTTCAGGATGATATCAATATATCACCTTCTGATGATATCACTCCAGCAATGGTCGAGGCTCTTTGTGGAGGCAACCCTCAAGAACAAGTCATGGCAACACAAAAATTTCGGAAGCTGTTGAGTCAAGAGCCTAATCCACCAATTGATGAAGTGATACGGACTGGAATAGTTCCTAAATTTGTAGAATTCCTCACCAATACTACCAATCCAACTTTGCAGGTAATTATTAATTGGAGGTCATAGTTATCGTTGTAAAGTGAATAGTCTATTTGTCGCGCGGTATTTAGCCGAGACCTTGTGCGAAGTTTTCGGCATATTAGTTGAAGGTGAAGACGCTCCATTGTCGGTAAACTTTTACAAATCAGAAAATTATATCGTAAATAATCGCGATAACCTTCGTTTGTACAACAGTACTTTAGCTGTCGCCCTAATAGCGTCAAGTCACCTCTAACTTGGACCGTGCGTACTCGCGTACGTCTAACTTATCAGTTATAATACGCAATATCGCGATATATTTATATTGCCTTATTAAAATTCTTTTGAAGTTATTAGCACGTAAGAGGCAAAATTGAAGTTCGCTCATTGGCGCGTCATTGTCTCGACTTACTTTTTTTTATTACATTTAGCAGCTTTTCTTCCATAGATTACTTATTTAGGGAACATACCCAAACTACGGGACCCGTTTGAGCGGGGTCTTTAAACTACCCAACAATATTAGGAAAATTGATATAATACATGTTGTTAAGACAGGCTTAAGTTTTAATACCGAGTAATCCTTGCATGTAGTGTCCTTAGATTCTTTAATAGTCTTTTACGAGATACCAGCGGGAAGTTTGTGTATTTTATTTATATTAAAATATTTACAGTCGAATGTGTTATTTTTGTACAATTTAGTTTGAAGCGGCATGGGCTCTAACAAACATAGCGTCGGGATCATCGGAGCAAACCCGGGTGGTGGTGGATTGCGGCGCGGTGGGCGTGCTGGTGGGTTTAGTGGCAAGTGGCAGCAGCGACGACGTCCGCGAACAAGCTGTGTGGGCGCTCGGCAACGTCGCCGGAGACTCGCCTAGGTGTCGCGACACTGTACTCGATGCTGGCATTTTACCGCCATTGTTGGAGTGAGTATAATTGACAGCCTAATACATATTTAAATGTTTTTTTTTTCAGCAATATACGATTAACTATACGGTATGGATCTTTTCCATGACTTAAGGAAAATTGACATACTAGTGAGGGTATTGAAAACCAATACCAATCCATTCTCGGTTGAGTTTTTTTTTATCTTCAACTGAATTTGTTTTTGTACGATGTTCACCGGCAAATAAGGAGAGTTATATTTCTAATGATTCCTTATCATTCGAACCACCACCCATATGGTGGTAGTTCGAAGTCTATGAAGAATATAATTTTATTATTTTTCCTAGGAACGGTACAAAATTATTATAACTTTGTTTTTTATAATTTGGTTGTTGTTTATAATATGAAATCTAAATTTTTAAACTTTTATGCTTACTGTTGCCCACCTCTCTAATAGCAGAGAAAGCAGCCTGACATTCCACACAGGCCAGTTAGGTTCACAAAGAATTTTGTTTCAAGATTACCTTCTCTTGTATTGCTGACTGCATTCATTTACCATCTTTTATGACACCCTTGGGAAAAGGTGTGTCATATCTTAATATACCACATGTATAAATCTATCTTAAATCCTAATTAATTTTCATGTTTTAGGATATTAAATAAATTTACAAGATTATCTCTAACAAAGAATGCTGTCTGGACATTGTCAAATTTGTGTAGAGGTAAAAATCCTCCTACGAATTTTGAAGCAGTTGCTCCAGGTAAGTGTTCCTTTTACTAAATAAATATTTAATATGTTCTTCAGTCTCCATACGTCTCAGTGTTAGGCATTCCACAATGGTAGGGTGATTAGCCTCCTCTACCATGATGATGAAAATGCTTGGCATGGCTTTGCTATGATCTTGACAATTGTGTGATAGGAAACTATGATGACATATTGTGTTAATAGACCGTCACTACACCATGAACCCCCTCTATATGGTGACTGAGTAAGAATACAATTCATCACCCCCTATCTTGTCCATAGATGTCGTAAAAACTGACTAAGGGATATAATATGCAGATAACATCTTTGCTAGAGAAGGGAAACTCTAAATAAAACCCTATACCAACATGTCCGACCAGTATGGTATAGTAGGTCAAATTCCCTCCCATTGAAGAGGAGGTGAACTGTGGAACGTATGTGGGCTACGATGATGATGATGGTACCATGAAAATTAAATATATACTAGAAAACCTATGTGAATTTTATACTGTTTATAATTATCATAATCTCAGCTCATATACGTCTCACTGAAGAACTCGAGCCTTCTTCACAATAAGAGACAAATTGACCTCACTCACATTGGGGCAATTTTTCACCTAGAGTCTAGGTCTAGGTCCTAGACCTTAATAGGTCCATTTAAGCAGTATTGTGAATACAGGTATAGGGTTTCTCCTCGCATTGTGGAAGAGATTCCATCATGGATGTGTATAATCTAGAGCTTCCAATCCCGCAGCCTGAATTCAATCTCGGTATTTGCAGGCTAGGAATTTTCAATCCCCCGGGATCTCGCTATTTGCGGGATCCTGCATATTGAAATTATTCACATTTATACAAATTACACCGTTTATTTCTTCACAAAAACAGTAACAAATACTGAATAAAAAAGAAAACAAAATAAATCCTCAAAAATACATAAAGAAAATTAAAGAATCAACCAAAACAAAAACACATTTTAAACTGTAAATTTATATAGGTTATGTTGCTGTTTGAGTTTGAAAGTTAAGTTTGAGGTTGCATGCACGCTTTTTTTCAATTCCGCAAATACCGTATCTTAGTGCGTCAAGTTTTCACCTAGTATTTAACAGGTTTGTTTGATCACCGTGGTGAATATTAATATAGGCTTTCTCTTCGTACTGCGGAGGAGACTCAAACCCATATATGACTTGAGTTAATGATGATATTGTATGTGGTATTGATTCATTTATAAATATTTTTAGGTATTCCAGTACTAGCACGATTGTTACACCACACTGATGCAGATGTTCTAAGCGACTCTTGTTGGGCACTGTCATACCTGTCGGATGGACCAAATGAGAAAATTCAAGCTGTCATAGATGCAGGAGTTTGTAGGAGACTTGTGGAATTACTAATGTAAGATTATTTAACTCTCACTAAATTCAATTAGTGGACATAATAGTTTATTAGACATTTTATTTAAAGTCAACATACCAAATTAAGAAACAAAAGCTCCTTGTATGGCGTTTTTGTTGTGTTATTTTTCTATATGGCAATTAGGGACGCTCCTGTCTGTTGGAGTGACCATAGCAAAAGCGGTCAGGGTCATTTCAATATCGCATAGAATTTTTTTTTTTTTCTTTTATTGAAAACTTTTATTGCAAACGAGCAAACAGTACACCTGATGGTAAGTGTTGCTGCCGCTCATGGACCTCTACAAGGCCGTTGCCTACCGCGAAGAAAGAGAAGGGAGTGTGAATGTGTGCATTGAGGCTCGGTGATACCAAGGGCACCACCAAAACCCTCCACACGCAATCACCCTCAGAAATTTAGGCTGCCGGCTCTCTCGCTCACCGAACGAAGCGCAGTAACAAATTGCTACTACTCAGACGTCGATTTTTTGCGAGAGCATGGTACTGCCCCGGACGGACCGGCCCGCGGCTGTAGACAGATAACTGTCGACAGTGTGGTCCTACCACTCCTGATTGATTGAAACGCGATACGCTTTGGTCCTTACCCTCTCTATGAGCACACAATACACACGTGAAATTTATTATACTACCTAATATTAAAGTGAATTGTTTGTTAGACATTCACACCTTAATTATTTAGATAGTTTTGAAATTTTGCTTACAACTCAAGGTACATGCAGAAGATGCTTTAAGGTTATCTTTCATCTAGGAGCAAAGTATTATTCTTGATCGACCGAAAATTATGTACAAAATGTACATTGATTTGAATGACGTCGCGACTATAGCTATACTAGCTTTATTAGTCTTGCAATCACTATGCAAGACTTACGTTAAATGATATATGTGGTTACAGCGCTGATAATAACATAATATACTTAATTTAAATATACAGAAAAATAAAGCCATAGATATTAGTAGCATTATAACAATGTTTAGTGTTAGTAACAATCTCACTTCGCACACGATGTTTTATGATCGGAGAGTCTAACCTCTCCGCAGCTGTCTTCACGATGCTGTTTTGACTGTCGCTTATTCTCCTAAGCAGCGATACGCTTTTTTGCGTACAAGTTCAAAGAATCCATTAGTCCAAGTAAAAGGTGTTAAAGCGCTACAGTAACAAGGTAGTCTCAACAATATCTTCAGTATATCAGTATATACAATAATGGCGTTATTATATTGAATGTGCAGGACAATTGAGTGATCATTTTGAATAATAATTGACCCAGAGATTGTACGTGTACAGACTCTGGTGGTAGATCTTAAACATATAATTTTTACTGGGGGTGTACACCGCACAAACTTGCGGGCTAGGATATTGCTACGGACCGCCAAAGCTCTAACCTCTCTTTTTATATCGGCTTCATCTTTAAGGTCCTCGCTAAAAATGTCCTAAATACCAACATTGATACCTTTCGTGTGTGTAATTCGTTCAAAACTAATTCGGGTCCATCACCACACGTAAACTCTACAATCGAACGAAGCCACATCTATAACTAGTATTGTAATGCTCATAGTATGAGGGACTTTAGGCGACAAATCGCAAAAGCGATAATATCACTGTTTAGTCCTTCGTGGATAGTTGTGCAATTGTAAACGAAGGGATTAAGCTCATCTTCATCCTACACTTATCCTATTTACTTGGGGTCGACGCAATATGTACTCTTCTTCCGTCGTATATTTACAAAAGCTTTGGCAGTGGGTTCATGACTGGCCGCCTACTGGTTGTCAAAACTTCTTGGGAATATAATTGGTGCTCATACGCCGTCAAATTGTAGTTGACTTAGCTCTATGTAAAGCCTTTAATTGTCTGTAAATCAACGATAACTTGTTGGGCGTGGGACATCTTAGTCCACTCATGACCATGAACGCTGTAAAGTGTTCGAAACTTCGGCCAATGAAAAATCAAATACAATCGCGATAAAATCCGTAATAATAGTTTTATTTATAATGTGTGATAGTCGTGTAAACATCAGAAATCATTCAATTCACATGTTAATTTTGCTTGTAAATTTCGCCAGTTGTGGTTTGTACATGTAGAAAGAATGAGTAAAGAGAGGATGGCGAAACATATTTACAAAGCGAGTGTGAGTGGGACGATTACAAGGGTAACACCACGACGTACGTTTTTGGACCAAATTGGAGACGTACTGGTGAAAGATCATGTTCAGAGTACGTGTAACCGTAGAACATCTATTAAGTCTGTGATGAGTGTGAATGACGCAATGGACGTATTTTTTTTGTGGGTGGGTTACGGTCGGCGCACTCCTCGCACCACTCCGTCCGGGACGACAGAGGGGCGTAAGCACGCACACCCGTAACCCACCCGTGACAAGTTGCCTTCGTCGTTGGGCCGACCACCGGAGCAGGGTGACTTGACGTCAGTGGTCGGCCCGACGGAATACCCGCTTGAGGGGTACCCTCCCATCGATCGACGTCGCCCCCTCGGGGAGGACGTCGGTCTTTCCTCACGAGGACGCAATGGACGTATGCCAGATGTGTGGCATGAAATGTGAAACAAGTGTGAGGCTATGCATGTGTGTGTGTAAAGTCCCTCAATACAAGTCTTTAGTGCAAAATGTTGTTTTTAAAAAAAGGAAACTTTCGCTCAGGACGCATCGTAGATGTGAAACATCGAAATTATTTTGTACAAGTATATATTCATAAAAGAACAAATTACAACAGGAACTAATATGGCATAAAGTATTAATAAAATATTATGATTTTTTCCCAGAAAATGTCGATTTTTATTCAATAAACATTTATTTTCATTAGTATACACCATAGGTATGTGTTTAGGTTAATAATTTATTTTAAGCTCACTAGATGGAGTTATACAAAATTCTAAAACAGGTTAGGGTGTCGTTACACAAATGTACATATCCAAGCGTGGCGTTACACAAATGTACATATCCAAGCGTGGCGTTAACGCCACGCCAACGGGCAGGTTCACCCTCGCTTATAGATGTTTCACATCAAAAAATATAAGAGATGATTAACAGAAACTGCACACCAATTATCTCGGATTAGCTGAATACCCTAATTATGTTATAGGCACAATAAATCTACAGTAGTGTCGGCTGCATTGCGAGCTGTGGGTAATATAGTGACTGGCAACGATCAACAGACCCAAGCGGTGCTCAACTGCAATCCATTACCGAATATACACGCGCTATTACGCTCCAACACCGAGGCACTGCGGAAGGAGGCGTGCTGGACCTTGTCGAACATTACTGCCGGCAATGCTGCACAAATACAGGTATTGATGCCATTTTTAATTTTTTTTTTCATTTTGTCTTATATATGTATATGTATCACTGCTGGACTGGACTCTCTTTCTCAATAGGAGTGAAACTGATTTATTATAACTAGGGACCGGATTAGATACAACATAAAAAGCTTGTTATATGCATCCAAATATGCATGAAAAATGCTTAAAATATGCACAAAAATGGGCAGAATATGCAAAATAAAATGATAAATTTTAAGAACCCATAAAAAAAAAGTAAGTTTTTTTTTATTTCAAACTCCGTATACAGTTAGTAATAATCCTTTAAAAGGGGATAATAGATTCAATAGCATTACATGACATTAAAATTATTTAATATTTTTGTTAACGTAAACAATCAAATATTGTGATTTGTTCCAAATGTTCACTGGTAAGGTTGTGTCTTCGATGTTATGTAATTCGCGAATCCGACCAAAGTCACAATTATTGTTCAATCGCCCTTATAGTTTGTGTCTATTAAATTTGGTCGTATTCGCGATATTATCATATTTTAACGCATTTCAGAACGCAGAGTGAGTACACTGCACTCGTAAAAATATTGAAATGTACCGGTAATATGCATCATAACTAGATCTTAGGTAAAATATGCTCTTACCGCTGAAATTTGCATAAATATGCAAATGCATATGCACATATGCAAACGCATATGATCCGGTCCCTAATTATAACACACTGGTCAGACGGCTTGATGTAGGCTTTTATTTCGAGAGTTGGTTCTCTTTTATGGATATTATATGCGTCTTAAATTATCTAGTTGTCGCCCTCGGTCAAGAAGGGGAATGGTGAATAGCATTCTTACTCCGTTACCACATGGTTTGTTTGTTTTGGGTAATCTTCAAAACGGCTGGACAGATTTTGATAATATTTTATATAGCTGTATATATGTGGAGTAACTTAGGCTATATTTTATCCCGATATTCCCACGGCAACGAAAACTACGCGGGTAAAGCGACTGAAACCGAAGCGAAGCGAGGGCGGGTTGCTAGTTCGAAATAAAAATGAACTCGTCTGACCGGCGTGGTATGATTGTTAATTTTTCCTCATATTGTAGAGGATGCTTTAGCCCAGCAGTGGGACGTATATCAGTTGAAATAACATGCTCTAATTTAGTTTTAGATTTTCTGTGTGCAAGGAATCAGGCTCTTATTCCTATTCTCAATCCATATATGTCCCATTTTAGGGCATGGACCTCCTCTACCAGAGGTGCAAAATTGAAATTGACCTACTATCGCTGGTCAGACCAGAGGGTTGGCGTAGAGTTTTATGCCGAATTTTCCTTCTCTTACATCCATGATACCCGCATATAATACCTTAGTTGTTTATTGTGTGTCATTAGTATTTTATGTATACAGGCAATAAAGGATGAATTGTTACTCCGTCACGGAAATTAGGCTACAGTTATAATAAAAATACTTTTATATATTCCATCAGCATCGAAGTGATGTGCTGTTTCAGTCCATTGCTATACAATTTTTTTTATACAATACTGATATTATAATTGCGAATGTAAGTTTAGTAAGTTTCCGTGAGATGACAGAGTAAGAATACAATTCACCACCCCCTCTCTTGTCTGTGGGTGTCGTAAAAGACGACTGAGGAATGGATTACGCATAACAAAACCCTATACCAACTTGTTTGACCAGCATGATATAGTAAGGTCAATTTCCCTCCTATTGTGGAGGAAGCTCGAGCCCAACAGTGGGACGTATGTGAGCCGAAATGATGATGATGAATGATGAAGTTTAGTAGGCTTTTACGTCTTAACTACTCAACCGTTCGCCTGGAAAGTTCGCATTCACGTTATCCGGGATATATATTTTGTAAAAACATAATACATATCTTTTATGTCCCATTTTCCAATTTTTACATTAACCATGGCCTCATGTGGCCATGGCATTATTAGTCGTCGAGTTTTACCTCACCTCTAGTATATTCAGTTTCAAGATTTTAACTTCAAGTGGTTAAGTACTGGTGTAATACTTATGCTTCATATGTATAATTTAAATATAATAATCGACTAACACTCACACTTCGTGTTTATTACTAAAGATTTAGTAACAGGGTAGCTCTATAACTTTATATTCATATCCAACACTGAATTTCACGGTTAGTAGCTGTATAGTTATACTTTTCTGTGTGGTGACGAAGTAAGAATACAGTACACCAGGCGCTCTCTTACCCGTGGATTTAGTAAAAGACGACTAAGCAATCTGATCAGATAATATCTATTCAAGAAAAGGAAAACTCGACATGAAACCCTTGTAGTTTAAACTATAGTAAGTCATACTTATATGGGCTGAAATGATGATAGCAAAAACATATACTTATGTCATGTGACCAGTGTGGCAATTTCAGTATTCATTCATTTCATTCCCAGAGTAATAAACACTAATCAATGAAACATATAATTTTCAGACAGTCATAGACGCGAACATATTTCCAGCTCTTATTGAGATTTTAAGGCAAGCAGAATTCAAAACTAGGAAAGAGGCGGCGTGGGCCATTACGAACGCTACCAGCGGTGGAACTCACGCACAAATTAGGTAATTATCAATATTTTTATTATATAAAGCACTATATTAATTCTAATAAAGCACTATATTAACTCTAGGTCATTCCTCTACCGCCGGATGATTTACCTTCGAGTCACTTGTGCTTTGCCCAGTCTTCTTGCGGAGACTTGCTCGCTGTTGGCTTGCGCTGTGGCGCGAGCCGGTAAACTTTCGCCAACGTCACAGCCACAAGCGGCCAGGGGGGATCGCCTACCAGTAGAGTTTTTAGATAGTCCTTGCCGCTGTAACCCTCTGCGGTGCTCTCGCAGGAGATCCCTATTACGGGCAATGAGGAACTCTGATTAGATAGGGGCACTATACAGCGCAATAGACCGCAAGATTCCAATGTAGAGGCGCCGACAGAATGACCCAGGATCGACAGTGTTTGGCAGAAACTTTCTCAGCGAGATGAATTGACATCCTAAGCCTCTCCAAAGGGGTGTAATCATCAACATTTCTCTGTACAACTCACTTAAAATTTGATGTCTGTAACCGAAACTCATATAATCTGAAATAATGCCGTAACCGCAACCCAAACCAATATAATATACATAATATTCGTATTAGTTCCCAAAACTTCATATCCATAATATCCGCTATTATATAGTTTCATATAATAAAACATAAAACCTCCATGGGACTTATACATTTTTTACAGATAGACCTGGATTAAACAAATAATAAGTATCCTCGTATTGGGGCTTACAAACATCTGTTTAATCGACACAAATTACACCCAGACTCGGAAACAACAATTTGTGGATTGCACAAAGTTTTGTGTGGGATACGAACCCTTAACATTTCCACGGCAGATCGATATCTTAACCATAGCGGTTATAGTCATCTGTGCTATCAATAATTATACGATCTTTAGTTTTGAATTTATTTTGCTTGTTTTAGGTACTTAGTAGAACAAGGATGTATACCACCTCTTTGCGACTTATTAACATTAACAGACGCAAAGACCGTACAAGTTGCACTTAATGGATTAGATAATATATTAAAAGCTGGACAACAATCCGACCAACCCGATAATCCTTATGCTGTATTGATTGAAGAATGTCTTGGTAAGTACTATTTTTTTTTTATTCCTGATGGTGGCAAGCAAACAAGCAGCACACCTGATGGTGATTGACACTGCTACATATGGACCTTTGCAATGCCAGGGGCACAGCTAGACTGTTGCCTGCCATGACGAAAATGCTCTTCTTAAACCCCTATGCATTCATAATGTGCTAATGGACTAAGATCCGGCTGCAGAAGCACTAGGTTCATCGCGTACATAATCAAACTCAGATTCTTACATACATTTATGATTAGGAGAATACATTGATAACAGACTGCCAGTCAATAAGTGGCCGCAGATAATTTTAATTACATTTTTGTAAATAAATTTTCGGAACAAAATTTCGTTCACTTGTTTTTTAAATAAAATATCATCCACATCATAGTAATGTATGTAAAGAATTCGAAAATCGATGGGTGCCGTTGCATACTTGGCCGCAACTACTTCGCAGCCAGGTCTAAACAGGTAATATTTTGGTGTATTTATACGTTCATGACGTACACACTTGGTTTTTATATCAAATTAAAGTTATTTTTTTTAAATATGATGATATATCGTTGCCTGTAAACAAATGGCCGCAAATTAGGGCTGCCAGCTGTTAAATATTCAAGGTATTTGAGATAAAGTGAAAGAGACTTAGCGCGCAACGCCGCTTGTTAAAAGAGAATGGCGTGTTTTTTTTTTTTTTTTTTGTGTGTGTACAGCTGTTGGCCGCAGATGGCCTTGACAGCTTGACGCGGACTATGGGTGAGCGCTGAGGGCTCTCAACCCGGAGAAAAGTATGCTGAGCGACATCGCCCAAGGGCTCCCCCTGTGGGGAACGGACCTCGGCTTGGGGCGTCGCTGGAGGCAAAGTGGGCGTGCCCACGTTTTTAGTAGTGACTTTTGCGCGGCGCGGTTTCGCACCTCGACGGCGAGGGCGGAACCGCGGATATTTATTTGTTAAGGCCTCGCGGGCCGTGTAGGCTCTTTGTTCAGCGAGTGTGATATTGTCGTCCTCTTCGTCGAGGACGTGACGAGGACGTCGGGTGGAGAATGGCGTGTGCCAGCTGTGCGAGTATTTAAAGCCATTGCGATTTGAAATTTACTCCAAAATTGTAATTAATGTTCTGGCAAAAAATTAAAATAAGAAAACATTCATTATAATAATAAAAAATTGTTTATTGATCAAGTAAAAATGAAAAAAGTGTATTCATTAAGAATAGAATTATGGTTTCACCCGCCGAGAGGCCGACCGCGTGAGGAAAGACCGACGTCCTCCCCGAGGGGGGGACGTCGGTCGATGGGAGGGTACCCCACGTAGGGGTATTCCGTCGGGCCGACCACTGACGACAAGTAAACCTGCTCCGGTGGTCGGCCCAATGATGAAGACGAGGTGGTTTTCGGGTGGGTTGCGGGAGTTGCGTGCTTAAGTCCCTCTGTCGCCCCGGACGGAGTGGTGCGGAGGCGCGCCGACCGCAGCCCACCCACAAAAAAAGAAAAAAAAAAAGAATAGAATTATGGTTATTTCTTACTTTTTTAACAGAAATGATACTACGTATATAATATTTGAAGAAAATATTAGTTTTTATTACAGTTCGTTAATACAGTTATTAATTTGACATTAAATATTAGTTAAAAAATATATCAATATTGTACTTAAAATAAACAAATGAAAGAGAACGTTAAAAAAAATCATTAAATAATGAATATAACGGCGCGATCGTTGGTATCTATACCAATAAATAAAATTGGAGTGTCTGTTTGTAATGTCAAAATAATAGACTTTTTTCATGCTCACACGGTTATTTATTTGCACGACACCTATGCCTAAAATACAGATTAAAAAATTTTTGTCTGTCTGTTTGTTCCGAGTAATCGTCAAAACGGCTGGACCGATTTCAAAAATTCTTTCACCAATGGAAAGCTATAATATCAGGGCGTAAACTAGGCTATATTTTATCCCGGTATTTCCACGGGAACGGGCACTACGCGGGTAAAACGACTAAAACCGAAGCGAAGCGAGGGCGGGTTTCTAGTCGGTAAATAACCAGTATTTGCGTTATATGTCGTTATCAGTCTCCCCACCACGAAAACAGTATAAAAGGCAAAGTTTGCTAGTCGAAGGGGCCCCACAGATTAAGATGTTCGACCAACCCATACCCTGGACAAGGGAGGTCAAATATCTGGGTGTGACCTTGGACAGACGATTGATCTTCGGACCTCACATAAGGTGAGTCCGCGGCTCAGTGTCAAGATGGTTACACAGCTTGGTACACGCCAAGTCCAAGCTATCTCTTCGTAATAAAGTTAGATTATACACCGCTTGTATACGTCCAATCATGACGTATGCCAGTGTAGTGTTTACACAAGCGAAGCCATACAGACTACATAGTTTACAAACATTACAGAATAGGTTCATGCGCCGAGCGACGGGAGCACCGTGGTTCATGCGCAAAGTGGATCTTCACATAGATCTAGGCTTGCCGACCATCAGGCAATATATGAAACAGTGCTCCCGCCGCTACTTCGACTCTGCCGTGACACACCCGAAACCACTAGTGGTATGGCGACTTCTTACATCCCCTCAAAATCTCCGCGATAAAACAACCGCGGCTAATCCTCGACGAACCCGACGATAGTATTACACTCGCGTAGACGGAGGCGTATACAACCCGCGAGGCCCTGACAAATAAATATCCACGCCGAAATCGTGCCGCGGTAAAGTCATAAACGTGGGAATGACTACTTTGCCAGCGACCCCCCCGAGCTGAGGTCCGTACCCCACAGGGGGTGCCCTCGGGATCGGTCGCTTAACTTTAAACGTTAAATTTATTAACATAAATTTAATCAAAATTACTTGCGGCCACTTATTGACTGGCAGTCTGCTATCAATGTATTCTCCTAATCATAAATGTATGTAAGAATCTGAGTTTGATTATGTACGCGATGAACATAGTGATTCTGCAGCCGGATCTCGTACTATAAGTAACAGTCACAGATCATCTATTGTCTCAATCCCCGTGTATCCTACTGCTGAGTATGTGCTTACATAATAATAGGTAAATTGGTCTACTATATCACGGTGGACAGATAGGTTGTTATAGATTTTCATTTCAAATTTTCTATCCCTTATATAGACATATGCATTTTATATTAAGTTCATCATATCATCATCTCAGCCTATATACATCCCACAGTTGTGTTTTGTTTCGAGGTTTCCCTCTCTTGTATAAAATGTTATATGCATATTATATCCCTTAGTCGTCTTTTACGACACCCTCGGTAGAGATTGCAAACCGGGCCGGCCCAGCCATTGCCCGGGCCCGGTGCCCTTTTAGGTACCCACCGGGCCCGACCATTCTTACCAGGCCTGGTCACCGGACCCGGTAAGTATGGCCTGCTTTTTAAGATCATTCTTTCAGACCAAAAAATAATTGTTTTGCCTTATGCAAGTTAGAATATACTTTTTGTTTTGTTATAATATATATTATAAAGCCACGAACGCAAACAATTTTACGTTACATTTTGTTAGTTACAAGTTTGATTACTATACAAGTTTGATTGTTTACAGTTACAATACAGCCTAGCTAATAAGATTTCGGGTGTCGTGACCGGGGAGTTAGTCCGTCACCCGTCGAGAGGCCGACCGCGTGAGGCAAGACCGACGTCCTCCCCGAGGGGCGGACGTCGGTCGATGGGAGGGTACCCCAAGTAGGGGGTATTCCGTCGGGCCGACCACTGATGACAAGTAACCCTGCTCCGTTTGTCGGCCCAACGACGAAGGCGACGTGGTGTTCGGGTGGGTTGCGGGTGTTGCGTGCTTACGCCCCTCTGTCGCCCCGGACGGAATGGTGCCACCCCAAAAAAAAAAGTTATAATACATTTGAAATAATAGACATGTTATGTTAGATACACAAAACATCTATTTAGCCACACAGCCCACCAGCTTCAATATCGCCACGCTCCAATACTCAATGAGAGTGAATAATACCACAATTACCAAGATCAGTGGTTTGGCGATCACATTTGGTGTTTATAAGCTTCAAAAGAGAGTACATGCTACCTATTCACTGGTGAAGCTCCAGCTGACTTCTATTATTGTTTTTTAGTCCGTCAGTACGATATTTTGATTTAATTTTAACCTTATGATGAACTTTGATAGAGCTCGAAGCTCATTAGATTTGTCGTTACTAGTTCTGTTCATTTCGCCTGATAACGAGACCATGATATATGGTTTTTTAAAGATTTTCGTTTGGGCCGGGTGTTACTAAAATTTATATTTATTTATCATTTTAGGATTGGATAAAATAGAATTCTTGCAATCACACGAGAACCTCGATATATATCAAAAATCATTCGAAATAATCGAGAATTACTTTGGATCTGAAGAGGAAGACGGCA
Source organism: Lymantria dispar (assembly GCA_032191425.1). NCBI lineage: Eukaryota > Metazoa > Arthropoda > Insecta > Lepidoptera > Erebidae > Lymantria > Lymantria dispar. The sequence continues at coordinate 14,059,623 of CM063448.1, forward strand.
GACTGGCGCCTGCTGTGTCATCTACCACAGACCAATATCAATTCAACACCGATCAATCAGTTCCAATGGGTGGCTTCCAATTCTAACCTTAGCTTATAACGCTGCTTTGTAATGATGCTGTCTGTGCAGTGAGTACTTGTTTGTGATATGTAACTATTTTTTTTAATCTTTAGAATATCTAAAAGCGTAGAGTTAATTTTATTGCTCATGTAATTCATGTTGAAATAAAAATAGTTAACCCATTTCTTATTTGTAAAAAAGGCTACACTTTTTATAAAACTTATTAGTAAACTCTGTAGAAATTTTACACTAAGAGTTATCCGAAATTTTATTTTTAAACAATTTTAATTATAATTTTCTTAGCTTTCTTAGTTTACATTATTTAGTGTATTAATAAAAGATTTGAACAAATTAAAAATTTGTGATTAGACAAAACCTATTATTTAACACTTGTAAATCGTAATATAGTTTTATAATCACTTTGCATTAAATGTAAAGATTATTATTTTTTATGTGTAGTTTCTTATTATATCTTATTATTGGGACTTAGGATAACATCTTGTATATAATTATTAATTACGTAATAGCAGATGCCTTGGTCAGTGTTTATTAGTAGACACATTTTAATTATCTGGTTGTATATAAACTTTACTATTGTAACTAGGTGGAGACTCGGTTTAACCATTTTATTGTATATTATAATATAATTAATTCTTTACGAAATTTAAAATTGTATATAAATACGGATAGTTGAATCCATATAAATATTATATTTAAGACTATCATTGACACCTATCAACAATACTAATTATGTATTACAAATATTTTAAGAAAAGTTGTGCAATAATTATAAAAGAAGTTACCAGCTTTTAAAGTTATTCAATGACGTATATGCTATCCCTTACTTGCAAAAGGATGATTTGTTTGGGGCAGGTGAAGAAGAATACAGAGATTGCAAACATAACATCATTGTCGCCTTCTATTTGTCGAATTATTAAAATGTTAACGCTTGTAACTATAGTCTAACTTTTTATTAGCTGCAGTAAAATGACGTTTTGTGGGTTGCCGGTTTTTGAAGAAAAATAAATAGGCATGTAGCTAAATGAGTGAATCATAGATGAATAATCAGTTTGGTTTTTTTTTGAGATTTAATATTAAGTTGTAATGTATTTTTTTAACCTATTATTATTACTATACTAGAGGATTGATCTTTTTTAGTTGAAGTATAGGGAGGTACATTCAAAATGAAACAAAAACGTCATAATAATGTTATTTAATTAATCTTTTTCGAAATCACTGTCGCTGTCGCTTTCGGTCACACTAATAACAAATCTATCTGTCACTTCATCTATAATATGATCGAGGTGGCACATTTTATCTTCCTCTTTAATAGTGTGAGACACACAGTCACTCCACTTAGCCGGTGTCACTTTCTTGATTCCTTCTTGGAATAAAGTTTTCACTTCTTGCATTTTATACGTCTTATTATTGTTTGCGACGTGACTCTTTACCTGCGCTCATACCAACTCAATGGGGTTCAATTCACAGTGATAAGGGGGCAGTCTTAAAAGTGTGATACCTTTTTGTGCAGCCATCTCGTCTACGGCATATTTCTCAGTATGATTTTGTTGTTTCACAATATCTATGAGAGTGGCCTTGACCATATTTGGTTCAAACGCAATATTTTTAGTAGTCAGCCACTCTTGAATTCGTGCTTTCGTCCACGACATCTTCGGGATTGTTTCGATCTGCCGAGAGTGATAGGGCGCATTGTCCATTACGACTACTGTATTCGGCTTGAGTTTAGGTAGAATACCGCCGAACCAATCCTCGAAACACTCCGCGTTCATTTCATCATGGTAGTCTTCTGTACCTTTCCTTGCTTCAAACATAAGAAGTCCGTCGACCAGGAAGCCTTCTTCTCCGCCTATGTGACTAATTATGAGTCGTTTGACCTTTCCTGTGGGATTTTTTAATCCCGTAGTCAGGCCGTCTAAAAATGCCTGTCGAGAAGATTTAATACTTCCGTCAATCCAGGTTTTTTTTGTAGTATGACCTGAAAAGAACAAAAAAGAATCATAAGTTTCGACATCAAAACAAAAAGGGAACAAATAGAAGAAACTAAGAGTTGACACGTACCAGCGTTGACCCAGGTCTCGTCTTGATAATATATGTATTTTCCCTCCCTACGATATGTTTAATTAAACGCAGGTAGCGCTGGCGCCATGATATGATATCTTGTCTATCAATAAGCACACTCTTGCGTGATCGAGTAGCGAATTCGAAATTAAGATGCTTCATAATTTTTCTCAATGTCTCTTTCGAGAAGTTGGGCAATCCTGGGTCATCATTTACAACTTGCAGCACCTAAAAATGATTAAAGTTATTACCTAATTGGTTAAGATTACACATGGGATGGGAGAAAACATACATAACGTATAATAAAAAGATGAGTGACGACATGTGTAAACTAACTTTTGCGATGGTGGGTATTTCATTTCTATGAAAGAACTGATGTACAATTCGTCTAACAGCAGTGAATGTGAAATCATCAAGTTTATCTTTAAATGTAAGTTTTGGGCCCGTTTTTTCGGAAGGTTTTGGTGATTCGCTGTCGTTCTCCTTTAAAACGGAATAAACTGTGCGGACGGATATTCCCAAGACTTCAGCCACCTTGTTAACGCATTCATTTGTTTTTGGAACTTCAATGTTTGATTCTGAAAATTTCACTTCAAACACATATTTGTAAACGTTTTGGACCCAAAGTTTTTCAGTTGCACTTAGAGCTACACGTGGCCTTTTTTTCTTAGGAGATAAAAATGTGTCTCCATCTTGCGATGTGCTCGGCAGAGCATCCATGTCTTCAATGTATCAAACAAAAAAAAACTAACACGATTAACGAAAATAGGTAATGAAAAACAAACACAACGTAACATAAGTTTAACAATAATGATAACAAAAACAACGCGCAGTGGCCAAATCAAAGTTATTCATGCACTCAAAACAGAAGTATGAAGCCGAATGAGCGAATGACAACCGAAACAAAATGGCGGTCAAGCGTCATCGTAGCACCGTAACCAAAAACCAGTACTACCAACTTGAGAGAGCGTTTACTTGAGTGTTACCTTGTATATGTCTAAAAGGATCAACGTTTATACAGCCTTTTATTTACATTAATATTAAATAGAATTTAGTATGATCATTATGAGTCAGCTATGGAACGATTAGATATTCTGTAAACTTTTGTGTACTGAATCACATCCCTATTGAGATTAGGCCGTCAACATTATTTTACGGAATGACATTTAGAAACGTCATTTTACTGCAGCTAATAAAAAGTTAGACTTTAACTCAATATCATGTTTCATAAATGTTTAACGTGTTTTCATAAATCCATACTTTTTTAGTCAATTTTTTTTTGTATATAAGATATAAAATATTATGCATCGTCACTTTGTCTAAAACAATTTAATGCATGGGTACGGTCCCACAATGTGAGAACGGTTTCACATTTGCGACATACCAGGTTAAATTAAAATGTTATTTGAGAATTAATAAAAGTGAGTTCTGAATTGAGTCTCCACTACATATTTTTATAAAATGCAGTTGGTATTATATCTATATTTATACTATTTTATCAAGATTTACGTTTACATTATCACAAACACTACAAATTACGCGACAGATTGTGAATATATATTACAAATAATTATCAAACAAATTTTTAAGTCTGCTATCAAACTTATATGTGAATTATTTTAAAACTAGCCTTTTTTCATTGTATATAAAGTGTTAATAGATAGGGTGTATGCATGGATATTAGTAAAAAAAACACATTGAGTAATTTCAAATAGTAGTATACACTATAATTTACAAGATTTTAGTATTATATAAGTTACACGATACATTTGCTGTCATTTTATTCACTCAATACAGTGTAATTATTTAAATTAATATTAAAATCTTAAAAAAACACATGCATATTCCCTGTTAATGAATAATATATATGTACTCTATAATATTAAAGGTTAGCAGCTTGATTATTTTAAGGATGGATCTTGAGAATTGTGTAAAGGAGTTTGCCCCTTATCGCATATTATACTATTATCATAATATGAATATATCAAGCACATCGGAAACATAACAGATAATAAGTTTATTTAAAATTACATGATTTTTCATATTCTTATAGAACATGTTTATCATAGTATGCCATATAATACATGTATCATCTATTATTAATTTCATTTAGATTGTCTATCTACATTAGTTTTCAATTTATGACTAACTAGCTGACCAGACGTTGTTCAGTTTAAATCTAATAAAATAGTAAAAGAAATTCTCTTTGAAATCGATCGCAGCGCCACCTACCGGGTCCAATTGGGGATCTAAACCATTCTCAAATCACCTTGAACACATACACAAAATGTATAAAGATGTTACAATTAATATTACCTTCAAGACACAAAATAACAAACAGTAAATTAAAAGTAAAAACATTTTTAGAAACGCGCTTTGATCTTCATTTTAGTATTCTTTTTTGCAAGCCCTTTCATTTGATCTATATTGTGGGAGCAGGCCCGCCGCTAGGTGTTTCATCGCCCGCGTGCAATACCGATTATGCCCCTTTTTTTTTGATAGGCTGGGCACATCCCGCCCATTCCGTCCGGGGCCATAGATGAGCGTCGTGCGACTCCATACATAACCAACCCCCTCCCCGTTGCCAGTGGGCTGACCCCAGTGGTAACAATTCCTTGATATTCGTGGTCGGCTCGTCGGGTCACCCTTTCGGATACCGTCCCCTTTGACGTCCCGGCAACATTGCAGTGTTGCCAGCCAGGGAACCACCCTCAGGCGGGTGGCGGACTAATCCCCGGTCCGTCCACGCGCGACCTCAGCTAGGGCGGCAACAAGCGCAGGTACTCGCGCATGTGCCGCCCAATCTGCTAGTAGCGGAGCGTGTCGTGGTAGAGGCATTCCTCCTGTACTCGCTCGCCACCTCCCTCTACGAGACAACTGCCTTGCAAAAAGTGGCAACCGCCTTCCAGTTCCTGATGTTGTCAAGCATCGTTCTAGCGATGATCAACAGCGTCAGGTTGACACCGATGACTGCGACGAGTTCACGATGCTGCTCTGCCCAGGCCATGCAGACCTCGAGCGTGTGCTGCGCTGTGTCGTCGTCGCTATCGTAGTGGTGGCAGAACGGCGTCCTTTCCCTTCTCATGACCTTGTGCAGGTACTTGCCGAAACAACGATATTGGAGCGCCTCCCCGACGCAGCTGAATGGCAGACTGTTAAATGCGTTGGCGATTTCCGACAGATCGGGACGGACCCTACGTAGGTGTACTGTGTAGGTGTGTGTAGAACGGTGGGCCTATAGGCCGAGGTCGACTCTGGAGGCCGACTTGGCTTCGGTAGGAGCACCAGCCTCCCCTCCTTTCAGCAACTAGGGAACTGCCCGGACGCCAAACAAGCGTCGAACAGTCCCCTAAGGCCTGGTTTCAGGTGGGACCAAGGCCAGCGCACGGTGGGACCCGGGGACGGTGGATTTTATGCATATACACGCCACCGCCGTCTCCGTGACGGGTGGAACGCTTTCGTCGGCCTTCCGGCCGCTGTCCGGCGTAGCCATGACTGTGGGCGTGTGGTCTACCCGGCGTGGGAATAGGTCTCGACGACCCTGATGAGGAGGCCGGACTGGAGAGTCTCAGGCCCGCGCGCAAAGCTTGTTCAGTGCCGCGCGATAGGGGCGATCCTGCCCAGCATCGAGACTGTCCAGCATCTCCTGCCGCCTTACGTCTTTGGTGAGACGGACGGCCAACCTGAAGGTCTACCGCCCACTACGGTAACCCTCTCTCGCTCCGCGTTGCAATGGTGCCATCGGGTGTACACATATGACCTAAAGATCTGCCAACTCTCGGGACCAGGGGACCGCGCTGTTCTAGGGGGGAGACACTGCACACGGGGGATGCCGCATCCCAAATCTGCGTTAAGGCATAGCAAATGCGGCCAGCCTTGCTGTCCACTCCATCCGCCTGGGGCGTTGAGGACAGTTACGAACGAACGATGGTTGCCTCCGCCAATGGATCCCGATCCAGTCGATCCACAGCCCACCGCGGAAACGCGGGAGCTGCATCTGCCGTGTGACCCCTGCTGGGCTGTCTGAGGGTCCGGGAGATCTCTATTCGAATGTACCTGTGGTCGGATAAGGTCTCAACTTCCTCCTGGACGCACCAGCTCCTCACGTGTGCAACGACATTGGGGTTAGCGCACGACAATCGACGATCCGCGACCAATTTGCCGCCCTCGTCCCTTCTCCGGCCGTCCCGTGGCTCCTCGTCGTCGGACGGCTCTGCGGCACTGCCACCCTCGTCCGTTGACATAATTTGAGGCCGTGTCGGTCCTCAGCTCGGCTCTCCGAAGGCCCTGTGGCACCGCCGCCCTCGTCCTGTGATAGCCGGCAGTGCTCCCGTCCCCGTCCTGCGACGGCACTGCGGCAGAAGTGTGGCTGCCTTTATCGCTGGAGGGAATGACAGCAGCCCCTAGTACCTGCCGTTCCGCCACTCGTCTTCGCGCAGCGCGTTTTACACTAATGGATGATTGAAGTATAATCATACAAGTTTAAATATCAAATAATTTTGCCGAAACTATTAACAAAATAGTTGTCAAAAGAACTATTAACAAAATAATTACAATTCAATGTGTCATCGTTAATGTTTATCCACCATAATGCCCTTCGAATGTGTACAAGTACCACCTAGGTACCTTACCTAACCTATCCACTGAGAAAGAAGCTCAGAAGGAATTGCCCTAACTTCCACTCCTGCTTTTCAATGGGGTGATACTTGGGGTACCACAAAGCGGGGGCGCGTCGTTCAACCTGCTAACAGACGAACGTTTGGTATTGCATCTAAGATTTAACGGATGCCAATTGATGGTGATGTTAACGCCAATCGGTCGGTTTTTTTCCATGCGATGAAATTTATTATACTTATGGTAGGGCGAATATTATGGCATGAATTACGTGATGCGTCGCTCGATTTGTCGCCCCCCTGGACGTGCCGCCCGCGTGCGGTGACCGCCTTGCACGCCCGCTTACGGCGGCCCTGTGTGGGAGCGCACATAAATAAACTAGTTCACCATCTCGGACTGTCCGCCATAGTAGATTTAGAACTTAGTCACCATGCATTATCATCTAAAATAAACGTGTGTGCCAAATTTCAGTCCATTTGGTTAAAGATTACACATTGAAATTCAGTCGCAATACTTGCCCCGAATATACATCCCAAATTAAATAAAAGCTTGTGAAAACTAATATTGCCTTGATGAGTTTGTTTGGTTGAAAGCGTTAATCTCTGAAAGTACTGGTACAAGTGGAGTCATTCTTTTAGTGTTGGATAACTTATTTGTCGCGGAAGGCTATATATGTAGGTTTATATAATATCATGCTACGACCAATAGCAGTAAACCATTAATGAAAAATGTTGCAAAAACGGGGATAATTAATTCTTTTTGAGAGCTCCCGTTGCGTGCGCTACACATTATACGTGCACTTTTTTACCCGTTTCTCTTTCTCTCTCTCTCTCTCATGTGGCTTAGAGGAAGCTGCGGGTCAGTAAATACAATATTAAATATGCCATTGAAGTGTTTAACTATAATATTATTGCACAAAGCTGAACTAATGAAATAATCCTTGTATTGCGCCGCGTATTAACGGACAAAATTACTCTAAAACTCAGAGCTAAAAACCTTGGATCTCACAGTGTTGTCCTGCATAGGATTCGAATCCGCGACACTGGCCTGGTAGGTCTTACATCACGCCTTTTGTACCAATGAATTATTTGATATAGAACTTTTCATTTTAAATGAGAGGAATCACTTCTGCTCACTTTTGTTTTCTTTGGCGTTAATTGTTTTATTGAGTCTATTCTTAACGCAACTCGTCTCTCTTCACTATTTTATTTCAGTCTTCCTTTTAATTTTTTTTTGCAAATCATTGTCAATCTATATTATTTCGCATTCGCTTTATGATGCTTGTTTTTGAGATTAATCGAGATCTTTCATAATAATGGTTAACTTATCCAAGTTTTATCGCTCCGAGTAGGCGCGTTATCCGTTAGAAGGCCTAATATATAAAATTAGAGCGAATTTGATTCTTCGCTGTTACACTCTCGCAACCTTAACTTTCGCTTTTAGATAGTACATAACACACTTGCGAATTTATATCCACTCGAATTAGGCTTAACTGGAGATTAGTCTAAGATTGGCATTCTCTGGCGCTTACATGCCATGGTGGCGCGTGACAAAGCTTTCATTGCGTTTACTCGAGCCTGCTTACGCCATTTTGCACCTTGCACTAGCTTTGTTGTTATTTATAGTGACAATTTTGCCAGTCTGGGAAGTGATGTTTCTTTAATATTCATCATCATCGCAGCTCATATATGTTCCACTGGGCTCGAGCCTCCTCCACAATAGGAAGGAAATACCACGCTGGTCAGACGTGTTAGTATAGGGTAATTTTGAGTTTTCCATCTCCTGCATAGGTTTTATATGGATATTATATCCCTTAGTCGTCTTATACACACGCACGGGATTGAGGGGTGGTGAAGTGTATTCTCACGACAAGTTCAACATGATAACTCGTAAATGGAATGCAGTGGAACAGTAATTATGACCGATAAATTGTCTATAAATATTGAGGGGTCCGGGTGGTCAATGAGGAGTTTATTGCATGTGCCAATGGTACTTTATACGATACTATTGATGGGCAAATTCTTTAATGATAAATTGCTTGATTTATTTTGCAGTGCATGAAACGTCTTATATTACAATAAACTCTCAATATTGTATTTATGATATAATTTAATATTAAACTTCTAATTGGAAATGTAATTATTCTTAGATATATTAAGTATAAATTTTGACCATCATAATTTTAGTTGTTGCATACTCCTTTCAGATATATCGCTCTAAATTTATATTGTTTCTAATATGAATAAGTTTATATAAATTAACCGCCAATTTTAGAGATTATCTGTGCCTTGTAAGGTGAAATTTAATTTTATACATGCGGTTATCGAAGTGTCGAAGTATGACTCGAAAAATCTTATTAGATATCGTATTTTTCGGTTTAATTTTATATAAAAGTCAATGTATGTTTACCATGGATATATTAAAATAAAGATACTGTACATAATATCTGGACTAACTCGATATAAGCAGTTATCTGTCCTTCTTTGTTACATCATTTAATTTAAAGAATCACTTAAAACTTTAGTCGGTGTTGGAGTTTAAAGGTGAAATCATAATAAGACTTTTTTCTAAATTTTGCTGGAATTGATTTGTGTTTATTTTGATGAGATGAATTTACATTAATAAAAAGACAAATTAATAAATACATAAAAATTAATTGATTTAGGAATAGATGTTCAAACAGCTATTTTTAGAAATAGAATTTAAAATATATTATATTTTATTTATTCCACGCCTCATAACTCGCAGCGTGTGACATACAGTTTTCTACAATATAATGTTAAAATCATTTAAACAAGAAAATTTCACAAAGGCTTTAAAAAATAAATAACAATAGTGTATTTTATATCGATACTAGCCACCCGCCCTCGCTTCGGTTTCAATCGCCTTACCCGCGTAGTTCCCGTTCCCATGGGAATACCAGGATGAAATATAGCCTAGATGTTACTCCCTGATATTATATAGCTTTGCATTGGCGAAATAATTTTTGGAATCGGTTTGGTGGTTTAAGCGTGAAAGCGTAACAAACAAACAAACTTACTTTCACATTTATTTATATATATAAAAGAAAGTCGTGTTAGTTACACTATTTATAACTCAAGAACGACTGTACGGATTTGACTGAAAATTGGTGGGGCGGTAGCTTAGCACCAGGAGACGGACATAGAATACTTTTTGTTCAGTTCGATCGCGTTCCCGTGGGACTTGATATAAAACGTCAAAGATAATGCAAGTCAATATGAAACGTGGTTTAACAAAAACGCATTTGATGTGTAATGACAAAACGCGAATGACAGCTAAACGTAATTTTGTCTATGATGAAGTATGGTTGATAATTTGATAATTATAATTTTGTTAGTAATCAATAATCAGAAACAATGTGTGGCAGTTACAGGGGGTGAAGGGTTATAACCTGTCTCTCTCCCTCTTTATGCCGTCTCACTCCCTCATTTATGTCCATCTACCGGTTATAAACATAACCACTAGTTTCGTACTTTTAAGTAGTTTAGCTATCTTGCATTAGATGTCAATAAGTGTGCGTGGCGCAACAGGGACGTACTCGGAATTTACCTATATCAGGAAGAGTTATTTTTTTTTACTTGTAAGATATATACAAACAATCTTATTATATCATACAATATAATCATACGACCAAATAATACAATTATTTGTTTGTGTTTCTAACGGATTGTCGAATGTAAACACTAGTTAGAATATCAGTGTATAATATTACTAGTTAGTAAAAGTTACTTAGTATTATTGCCTTCCTTTTTGTCTTTTCTCATACAAAAACGGTCTTCGATGCCATCACCAATTTAAACCTTTTTTGTGGTGCTCTTAATCTTATCAAGAAATTACATCGAGTGAAATTACATCATTAATAAATTAAGGAGAAAGGGAGACATTGGTCCGAATAGTAAAAATGAAATACTCTTTTGCATCATATATTTCTTGAATTATATATATTATTAGATTGAAAACTCATTAATATTCATCATCATCATCGCAGCCCACATACGTCCCACTGTTGGGCTCGGGCCTCCTCCACAATGGGAGGAAATTTAACCAACTATACCGCGTTGGTAACACATGTTGGCATAGGGTTTTATTTCGAGTTTTTCTTCTCTTGCACAGATCTGATGTGCATATTATATCTCTTAGTCGTCTTTTACGACATCCACGGGCAAGATAGGGAGTGGTGAATTGTATTCTTAATCCGTCACCACACGGAAGCATTAATATTTTTAGATTGGAGTTAAACATTCATAGAAAATGGCAAATTTACGGGCATCAATCTAAGTATAATCACTTTGCCGATCTTCAATCGTGGCAAAAAAAAAAAACGCACAAACATCCTTTAGTTTTCTAAAGCCTTTGCTAGTTATTATGAAATCTTCATCGTTAAAATAGGCAGAACAAATCTTGTATATTTCGTAGTTTTCCAGTTTACCTATCTATTAATTTTTTAAATCCATTGTTTCTTAAGATTATTATTTGATGATAAATCCGAATATAATAATTGTGTTCTAACTACGACCCTGGCATTTTGACACTTTTATGGCTCTTCATAGTTGGCGACAGATGGCGCATTATTTACAAAATACTTGTGAAACTACATGTAAAAATCATTTTGTCCAGGTAAAAGTATTTAAATATTAATTTAAATACTTATGTTAGTTAGTTATTACGATAATCTTAATAGTCTGAGCTTTATCTACTTTTATAGTTCTAAGTCCCATTACGAAAAGTAGTGGTGCCATCTAACGTTGAGTAGAATTATATTTGAACATGGAATCGTCAAAGGATTTTTCTAGAAAATATTTTAGTAAACTATGAATAAATATACTTACAAATGAAATGTGATTCCTTTTATAGCATCTGAACATTTAGCGGAGTACTATTTACATGATAAAACAAAAAAATATTGATTTTCTGCGTAATAAAGCAAAAATACACCAAAAATATAACTGTGGCCACAGTACGAACACGGGTAGAGTCGACAGCAGACTTATAGGCCACGCCCACTACCTGATGTTGGCGTGATGACGTCAGGACCTAGTTGAGTCACGGTGCACAGTTGCTTAGGCCGTCTCCTCTTTGTATATGCTCCGTGGTCTTGACACATTACAAAATGCATTAAAATATGTTTTGTATAGTTCTTTGTCTCTGTGATGTCACGATTGACATTGTCATAAATAATTAATTCATAAAAATCGTTCGATTAAAAATTCATCCTTAAGATGATCCTAATTGATTTCTGTTATAAAACTCGCAACTGATTAAAAGATGTTGATTCAAACAATAACTCTTAACTCTCATTGGCAAGACTTTTTCTTTTCTTCGCTTTTTCTAACATTATAATAATTTTATTTCCAAAATAAATTTACAATATTTTTTTATTATATTCACAATGAGATAGGCCTGGCTCAATGACACTTTATTACTCACTAGTATGTGTGTAGTTTGAGAATGTATTTTATTAAAAAAATATTCTAATATATCAATGGTAAACTTTTTAATTTCGTGATATTTAATCAATAAGACACCTGGAATTAAAATAATATGCAGTCAGCAATCGTGCAAGTCATTGTAAATATTGAAATTTAAATACAAATGTTAACCTTCAGTAAATCAAATTGTATCCGCTAATGTGTATTTCAGCTGCAAATTATTTATACCACATAATATATATTTTTAGTCTGGTGATGATATCATTTTCTTTTTTCAGATATATCATGCGTATACAGAAGAGGGTAAAAATTAAAAACTACAAAGCTCATTGAACTAATCGTTATCTGATCGATCTAGAAGAATGTGTATGTAATTATATTTTTGCACACATTATGTACAGGTGATTTTATTAATTTATGCCATTGACAAAAAAAATATTTCGCAATTTTATTTTTTACTGTAGATAATAGCGTATCTAGTTCATTTAATTTGTAGTAAAAATTATCTATTTTGTTGGCCTCCAAGCTTTTGTTACTAAAATGATAAACTTGTATATTGTTATGTGAGAATTACCATTACATAATGTATTACAAATTGGTACGAACACAACAATGTGATTTTATTTAATGACCTTCACAAATTTACAGTCTCAATAATATAATCTGACGCATTTTTGTAAATTGAAGGCGTAAGTAGGAATAAATAAATACAGGGTGTATCAGGTTATGGGGCAATTGGTCAAAAGGGAGCTAGGCAATGGTGGTAGGAACCCATGAAAAGAATTTGAACGAAAAATATCGATTCGTTAAGGAATTAGAGACATGTAAAGTTTTCAATTTTGTCATCGTATTTTCGTGTAAATCCGATTGAAATGTATAAAGTCAATGATAATTAATACGCAACATATTCATACTCTGTTAAATGTTCATTAGAAATTGAATAAATCAATGATTACGTTTGCATAAGCAAGACAAACTTCGCTTTAAAACAGCTGATCGGCCGATGACCGTTGACGGCTCGTCGTTGTTACCTATGATCATTGAAGCGTTTGCGCAATTCTAGGTATGAATGAATGAAATTATATTGTCGAAGCTTTACATGCCTACATGTATTCTGTCTGTACATGCCTACATAATATGTAACATTTAAGGCATAGACTCTTAGACACATTTTTTTGAAATCACTATAACTTTTATGTTATATTGTTTTTTGTGTAATTTACATTCTAATTACGATCTATGACCGTTAAAACTACAACATACTCGAACAGTTGTCCCATAACCTGATACACCTGTATATTTTAATTTCTTCAAATATCAATTTATTATAATTCTAACAAAGATGAGCATGAGTCTTGTTTTAATCCTGAATTAATCGTGTGAAGGTGTCATGTGTAGCTGTTTTAAAAGAATTTCTAGCAAAATAATTGTTTTTTTTACAAATCTTTAACAATATTATTTCATACGAATAATATATACAGGAACGATATCTAACTGCAAATTACGATACAGGGCAGAGGGCTCGTTACAATCACGTCGTCGTAGGCATTAACTATGTGCGTAATAAATCTGAAATTGTTAGTTATCGTTTTAACGGTGACGGAAAGCAACGTCATGAGATGTAAATGTCAATAGGTACACTTCCACGCACGGCTGTGATGTAGTGTCCGTGCTTCGGTGAGAAGTGGTTAGTCCTGGCTGTTGTCTGTTGGACGTTCTGAAATAGTGATAATATTCGGGCAACTGAATTCTCTGAAATAATATTTTGGAATTAACACTAGATATTATGACTTCTAGTCAATACCAGAATAGAAATTGCGGAGTAAGTGTTAACGGAACACTTGGCTGTAGCCAGCGCTGAGATACATATTCTTATCTATCCAATAATAAATAGTCATCATCCATCATCATCACAACTATATACGTCCCACTGCTGCTTTCTTTCGAGTTTTTCTTCTCTTGCATGAATGCTGTCATCATCTCAGCCTCATATATGTCCTATTGTTGTGCACAGGCCTCCTCCATAATGGGAGGGGAATTCACCTACTATTCCACGCTGGTCAGAGTTGTTGGAATAGGTTTATCTTTCGAGTTTTCCTTCTCTTGCATAAATGTTGTAGTCATATTATATGCCCTTAGTCACCTTTTACGACATCCACGGGCAGGAAAGGAAGTGGTGAATTGTATTCTTACTTGGTCACCACACGAAGATTATAGATTAACGGAGGTTTTAGAAATATTCTGTATCATAGTCGTATTTTTTACAATTAGACTGCAATTTCTCTTGCTCAATTAGACTGAAACCTGATCACCATGCCGTGTCTAAATCACTGGCAATGGGCTACCCTCAAGAGTCCGTGCTAAGTCCATATCTATAGAATTTAGGTTTTGACGAGTTTCTCGAGTTACTTGTGCCGAAGAACTGACAGCTATGGCATCAACGATCTTTTATTTGTATTATCGAACTTTAGGGACGGTTTAGTGGTAAGATGTCTCAATGAAATACAGTGTAACCTTAATACAATGCCTCGATTTAAAGAACTTTTTGAAATCCCCTGGAACGCTCCGTAAAAATTAGTATAAAATACTTATATCTTTCCATTGCAAATGTTTTTGTGAAAAACCCCTATATAGCGAATTTTCAATGATTGCGAAATTTAAATAGAGGGTATAATTTACCTTATTTAAGACTTTATAATATTTACATAACGTTCATTCTACCCATCGATCATACACAATAACTATCAACTCAACTCTCGCCACGTTGAGATACGATAAATACATCGTAGGAACAAGCAACATAAGCATTACGTAGTACGAATAGGTGAGTACGTAAAGTCTAGGTATCATTTTACCTTGTTGAAACGAATCTGACGCCTAAGGCCTCATTTACGGAGACGCGGGGCGTCGCGCGTCGCGTGGCGTTTCGCGGCGCGTCGGACGTTTTTATTGTTTACGTAGCGGCGGCGCGTGAAGCAGCACGTATCATCGCACGCGTAAACACAGACTTATAGCAATATGCGATGTTGTTTATAGAGACGCGAGGCGGGAAGAGTGGTGATGCCCGCCGCTGCGCCCGCGTCGTATTCTCAAGCGTGGAGCGGAGCACGCGGCGAGCATCGCTACGGCGCACGCGGGGTTCTCAGTTAATCCGACCCAAACTTCTCATGATCCGCTATTATAAACACTGGGCCACTCTTTATATTAAATAACTCACTTTTTAAAATACAATTTTCTTCTAAAAAGTCTATCATATCATACTCCGTTGCGACGGTAACTACGTCTGTATTGCACGATTAGCAAATGAGACTGGCAGAAGGTTCCGCCACAGGCATCGCTTCATCGAGAATCGCCGCTGCGTGCGCCGCCGCGATGAACGCCGCGTGAGACGTGACGATGCCATCCGCGGGCTCGGCCGTAGAACACGCTCCATTTCAAGCAAACGCGTGTAAAATCGCTTCTCCGTAAACGCACTCATCCAACGCCCTACATTTGAATTTAGTGCGGGCCGCGCAGCCTATCGCGACGCGCGACGCGCCGCGTCTCCGTAAATGTGGCCTAACCTCTATGTAACGGAACTGCGCCGGAACGTGCTGTGCTTATCGTAACTGAACACCTTTTTATTTATTGGCTGATTAGTTAACTTGCTTGTCTTCCCTATTATAGCTATAGTAGGGAAATGGAATCATTATTTTCCTACTCCTACTCTTTAAATCTCGTTGTTATCTATGGGGAACATGTGTGTAAATCAGGGCTTATATGAGTGTCGATGATGGCAATGTGTGGAGGGGTTAGTCCCAAAAAACATCTACTCAATAATGCCAGACGACTCAGTAAGTATTGTGAACAAAGTTTTTATGTGTTTGAGACTGGTCAGCTATAACTAAGTAATTTGAAAATATGTATACTTAACATTCAATGTCTAAATTTCTCTGCATATTTTTTACGGGCTAATTCAAATTCTCGTGCCTTGTTGAAAAATGCATCTGCGGCGAAAACTTTTTGCACTATGATTTTCTATGATTTCAAGTGACGCCTGATACCGGATAAATCGTACGATGGACTCCAAACGGAATTTATGGATGAAGGCCTTTCCACGACACCTGTGTATCGTTAGTGTAAAGAATTTAAGTACTATCGACTAACTTTGGGCGATGGAGTAAAAAGTGGTCGCCCTTTGATGGCTGCTACTGAAGAAAACGTGCTAGCAGTGAAAAATTCATTTAAAACAATAGGTAACTCACCTTTCGTATCAGGCGATTCAACACGTCCTGCAGATTAGATCAGGAAGCGTGCACGAGATTCTACACATGTATCTTCGCGTGTGGAGGATAGTTTCACGGTGGGTGCCGCACAACCTTACCGATGCTCAGAAGCAGGCCGGAGTGGATGGTGCCGTGACATAAGAAAAACTATTTAAGGCTGGTCTCGACGCGTTTACGACATCATTACAGGTGATGAGTCCTGGATTTATTAATACTATTCAGAAATGAAGAGCCAGTAGACTGTTTAGGTGTTTCAAAACGGATCAACGTCTACCAAAGTTAAGTGATCTAGAAGCGTGCGTAAGATTTTGATAGCGAGCTTTTCCAATTAGATTAGCTACTTGATGTCAATTCGTTTACGGAATCAAAAAAGCATCAACTCCGAATTTTATACTATCAAATGCTTGCCAAAAGTGTTCTCTGTTGTGAGCAATAAGCGACCAAAAACAGGGCTCTGCAAGCTACTGCTTTACCATAACGCGCCTGCGCACACTGCTGACAGCACGCCGGTCTAACTTCCTACAGCCCTGATAAATAAAAAATCAGCTCAAAGGGATGCAATTTTCCCAAACCTCTTCTTTTTATTTTCGCAAAACTTTGAGTGTCCTATGTAAATAATCAAATTACAAGTAAAAAATTAAGTATTTAAAATCAAACTATGTGCCATTATGTTAATTAAAACTAAAATAAGCAGAGGTGACGCTATAAATTTAGCGTATATGCAAAACCAGTCCGGACAGCTAGTAAATAAAAAAATGTTATAAAGTAAACTTACTTCAATCAGAAGTAAGTCAGCCGGCCGGCCATAAAACTGCCAAAAACCTTAAACTTGTGTCCAAGTGAAATGTATATAGTATATAAAAAATACATTGGAAATAAATAATAAATACAATATTAACATTGAAAAATATTTATTTTATTTTAACAGTAGGCATTAAAGAAGTTGAATTATATCCTTAATATTAAGTTTTTACCACGAAACGCCTATGTCTTTGAAATATTGTAGCGCCTTAAAAAATTTGTTGTCCTTATGAAGTTTATCCAAAAAATTCATTCGTTCATAAAAGGGATTCCTGCCCTTTGTAAGCTCAGAACCTATACATAAATAATTTAACTTGTCATTATTTTCAACAGGATCCCAAGTAATTTGTAGTGTAGGATCATCATCGTCTGGTGTAGGATTCCTGAAAATTAATACAAAATTATATTGTATTTAGTTCAGTGCGTCGTAGGTCAATCAAAACCTCCGACGTCCTCCCCGAGGGGGGGATGTCGGTCGATGGGAGGGTACTCCTCGAGGAGTATTCTGTCGGGCCGACCACTGACGACAAGTCACCCTGCTCCGGTGGTCGGTCCAACGACGAAGTGTCGCTTCGTGCTTACGCCCCGGACAGAGTGGTGCGAGGAATGCGCCGACCGTAACCCACCCAAAAAAAAAAACGTCAATCAAAACCTGCAGGAATCATCAAGATTTATGACAGTCGATAATGCTACTTTACATTAAAATATTTGTCAGAAATACCTAAATACTTGTCATATAATTCATCATCATCATCTCAGCCCATATACGTCCCACTGTTGAGCTCGGGCCTCCTCCATAATGGAAGGGTAATTGACCTACTATACCAAGCTGGTCAGACGTGTTGGTATAGAGTTTTATTTCGAGTTTTCTTTCTCTATCGTATATAATTAATAGCGTCATATAATTAATAGCCAATAACACTATAATTAATTTTTAAGTAAACTAAACTTAAAAAAAATGTAGCATGGATATAAAGAATAATTATTGGAAATAGAATAGGTTATTATACCTATTCAGTTAAATTTATGTTCACAGCTGTTTAAAACGACAAAACGGTGTTACTGGCATTTGTACAGATAGACTGCTCAGATCTGGCAACAAATGAGGACTCTTGCTTGCTTGAAGTATATATGAGCACATTTAATTTTGAACGCTTTTTATTTTGTAAATTGCCGCGTCTACTGTAACACATATTTATTGCCATTCTACAGCTGTGTAAATTATACTTACATTTTTATTTTTTTAGAATATTAATTTAGTTTTATTTATTAGATATTTACCATGTACTGGATCACCGATACTAGCATGATTGCCTACAAAATTGAATGTTGAAAATTCATGTTATATTTACAAGTATACATCATTAGATTCCATAGTATTGACGCTGTGTAATAAGGATATTGATACTAATAATTCCTATATTGCTCGTCGGTGTTATAAAAGACGAATAAGAGTTTTACACTGACCTGAGCCAACATCATCTGATGTTGTCAGGCTTACAATTACATTGCTAAGGAGGGTTAACGTTAGGTAGACGGCCGGCCATAAAACTATTGACAAAGCCTTTCCTATGTATAATGGACAGAGTACATTTCGCGTCGCGTCGCGATCAGAGTAGCATGATGGTGATTGGACTTCATAGTATATGAATCCTTACAAGTATTAGGCTCGATTTGCAGCAATTTTGTACACATTCCTCATTAGCTTACTATTAGAATATTGATTTTGAAAATCCGTAAATTGAAATAAAGTCTCGACGCAACTCTCTCATCCTAACACTAAAATCCCAGGCTAAATGGGAACGGATCTAACCTTTGTTTGTAATAAAATATTAGTAATTGTATTTTCCGGCTGGAAATCAATTTTTCTGTTTGTTTGCAAAAACGAAACATGTATGTTTTGGCTGGGAACAACGTGCAGACAGTTTGAAAACGGGACTGTCAATAGGGGATGGCAATAACCTACAATCATCATCATCATCACAGCTCATTTATGTCTGACTGTTGGGCTCGAGCCTCCTCAAAATTGGGAGGGAAATTGACCTACTATATCACGCGGGTCAAGACATGTTGGCATAGGATTTTATTTCGAGTTTTCCATCTCTTGCATAGATGTTATATGCATATTTAATATTTTAATTGTCTTTTACGATACTCATGGGCAAGAGTGGGTATGGTGAATTGTATTCTTACTCTGTTACCACACGGTAAATCTACAATAGTCTATAATAAAATATAAATCTATTTGATGAACGATCCGTGTAGATTTTCGATTAAAACTTTCTTATACAAATTGCGTGGTTGTAGCACAGCGACTTGTAACTACTTGTGATTTTACATATTTTAGATTATTAGTATGCTGTTGCTTACTTGTATAAAGATATTGGTTGGATTACGGAGTAAATAACATCCTTATCGTACAATATGCCGAGTCATTGTTGGAGAATATTATATATTTTGGAATATAGCAAGAATACAAAGATATTTGCCAATCTTGATTTAGATCGTATTTGAAGGGAGCTAGAAAAGATTAAAGAACATAGAACACAACTGTCATTTGAACGGAACAGTTCCGTGTTTAGAAACAGCATAAATTACCATCTTTTAAACCAATAGACTTTTGGGGCGGCGTAGGCGCGAGTACCTGCGCCTCATGCCGCCCTAGCCCAGGCCGCGGGTGACGTGATCGGGGAATTAGTCCGTCACCCGCCGAGAGGCCGACCGCGTGAGGAAAGACCCACGTCCTCTGTCGCCCCGGACGGAGTGGTGCGAGGAGCGCGCCGAAAAAAAAAAGAAAGACCAATAAATTTTATACCGTGTTCTTGTTTTTATAGGTTTTCAGTCTATAGTTTTTATCTATTCCTGCGATGCTTTTCACGTATTCTTGTTTTGTGTTTCATATTTTTAGATATTTCTGCAAGTGTACCGTTTTGACGTTAGAAAATATGAATACATTAATTAATAATACGCGTTTCGGTGTGGTGACGGAGTAAGAATACAATTCACCACTCCCTATCTTGCCCGTGGATGTCGTAAAGGACGACTAAGGGTTATTATAATATGGACATAAGATCTGTGCAAGAGAAGGAAAACTGGAAATGAAACCCTATACCAACATGTCACACCAGCATTCTATAGTAGGTCAAATCCCCTCCCATTGTGGAGGAGGCCCGAGCCCAACAGTGGGACACGGTATGTGGGCTGCAATGATGATAATGAATAATACGCGTTTAGTTGAGTCCACATATAGGCAGCCTTTGCTTTTTGTTTGGATGGGCTGTGGTCAGTTTACACGCCTTTCACTCGGTCCAGGGTGACGAAAGGCGGACCGCAGCCCTATAACCCACCGTACTCCTTTCCCTTCGGCATTGGGCCGACCACCGGTACCGAGCTCCTTGCCGTACGTGGCCAGCCCGGCACACACAGGCAGCCTTGAGAGGCATTTGGGGCGCCCAGCATCTCTGTGTGTATGGACGTGCTTTGACTGAGGCAAGCGCGCGCATCGGCTCGGGCGTCGGTTTTTGTTTTGCTCAAAGGTGCTTTGGTCATTTGCTGTGCGCACTCTGTATACATGCAAATGTTTCTTGCCCCGTACTATTATATCATTACTATGGATAAAGATATATGTAGGTACGAGTAGATATCTTTCTATGGTGCAAACAATTGGCTATGAAACGCGAATAATTCAATTAGAATCACATACATAAAGAGGTTTAGAGAAGAGGCCTGGTTAAATATTAACCGCGAGATAAATATGCTACTTCCTGTCTGAATTCTCAAATGAATGAAAGAATAAATCGCTTGGTCTTGCCATGCTCACCAGCCTCGTGATGATGCCAAGACTACCTCGCTCGTTTGGAGGCATTTTACTAGTGCGGCAAATGCCTTGTGAGAATGCTCGTGTGTGTGGACCTGCCTATTGTAGTAAAACTTCATTGTCATAGATGACAATTAAGTTAAAAATAAATAGGCTACAATCCCGTCAAGACAACCTTGGCTGCCTTCGTAAAACAACGTGTTTCTTAGACAAATAAAAAAAATCTCTCGATCTTTCTCACTCGCTTGCTCTCCACTCTCGCCCCATGGCTGTTCGCCCTTTCTCACTCTCTCTCTTAATCGCTTTCTCCCTTTTCTTCGACAAAAATGCTGCAAATCTTCGTGACGCGTTTCATCCGTAAAAAATTTACCCTCATGCACGCAAAGAAGTTTCACTTCAAAAAAAAGCTCATCACGACAGATTCTAGGAAGTACTCGATACTTTGAAGTATCGATACTTAAAATTTTAGAAAATAATCGATGTTTTCATCCGATACATCGAAAGACATCGATGTATCGAATCGAATCAAAGAAAACATTGATGTTTTCTCAAAGTGGACACACCTAATTCACACCTTTTAGTGCATATACATAACCAATGTTTTTACATAACAAAAACTAGGAACACAAATTAATAAAATAATTTAATTTTATAACAACGCAATTGACACACGTGCAAAGATACGCGAAACTAATATGAACTGTACAAATCATAATAAATTTCACAATACATACAGAAATATAATGTGGACAATCCCGAGTTATATGGGGGAATATCCGTTTTATACGAGGGATTGAAATCGCGTAATATGAAAACGCGTTATAAAAGTGCCGCGTTATAAGGGGTATTACTGTATTTTCAATTGTTCTGGATATAAGCGCCGGTAAAACAAGTACATAGTTAATAAAAAAAACTCACCCTGTTTTAGCAAAATTGGTCCATAGTTTAACTACTCTAGTCCTTATCATAACAGCATCTTTACTTTCTTTGCAAATATCTGGAAGTTTAACACGAAACACGAACGGAATTTCTATACTATGTCTAATAGAGTCTATGACCTTAGCTGATGTCAGTGTTGACCGTTCTCCAGTATAGCTTACAATAAAGTAATAAATAGGAATTTCAGGGGCAATTTGAGCTTGCAGTTTTACTGTTTTGTTTACATAATAAGAAACATAAATATCACTGAAAAGTTTTAAATATTGTGTCATCATATCTTCTTTTAGTATTGCATCACCACCAAGATAAAATTTCAATAGTTGATGACTAATATTTTCTGACAATTTTTCCTTTCCCGATACCGATCTTCGCACAAGAGGGCATAACTTTTCATTAATTCTATCAAAATCTGTGTGGTCCTTACCCATGAATTGCAATGTAGCTCTTTCAATATTATTACTTCCAATTACCAAAGGAACTTTATTATAATTGCCAGATTTCGTAATTAAGAGTGGACTTTTGGTCATAAAAGCCGGTTGACCTTCTAAGTCCACCTCAATACATGGTTTAAAGATAGCTTCAATTACATCATTGTTTACACTTCTATGAGTTTCTGTGGTCATATTTTGAAATACCCTCATGATGTCTAATGTTGGGAGAGACCGTAGTTCTTCAATGACCTCTGCTTTATATTCACTTTCGATGCCCAATTGTTTTGCTAGTTCCATTACTGGTTGACATGGATTTTGTGTTAAAAAGCAATTATTCAATGCACTTGCACTTTGTATTATGGCTTTGTGGAATAGACCGCTGGCCATAGGTGATAGCATCATAAAGTGGACAATGGCACCACCAGAAGCACTGCCGAAAATAGTAACATTATCAGGGTTACCACCAAAAACACTTATGTTTCGTTGCACCCATTTTAATGCCATCACTAAATCTTTGAGTCCACAATTACCTGGTGCAGTATAATCATTTATTGAAAGAAAACCAAAAGGTCCTAATCGAAAGCCGCACCTTACGAATACGATATCTTGATCATTGATTAATGTTGGATCAAATATATTGTCTATATAAAAAGTAAAACTATAACTTCCTATCCAAAACATAACTGGCATTGGTGTTTTAGGTGTGATGTTTGGAGTAGAAACTTCAATATACAGACAATCTTCAGATCCCATTATTTCTTCATTACTACATATACAAATAGGTAAGGGTGCATCTTTCATACAATCAATTGTATCTTCCCAAGGTTCAATTGGAAATGGTGGCTGAAAATTGAATTTAATTTTATAACAAAATCAATTAGTTATGTATGTACATATATTTTTCGTTTGGTGATGGAGTAAGAATACAGTGAATTCACCACTCCCTTTTTTTTGGGATTGGGCTATGGTTAGCCCACCCGCCGTCTAGCTCCATCCGGGGTAACGAAGGGGCGGCGCGCGGCTCCATAACCCACCGTCTCCTCTCCTTTGCCGTTGTCCGACCATCAGTACAGAGTGCCTTGTTTTCCGTGGCCGGCCTGGGATGTTAAACCCCATGCCAACACATCTGACCAGCGCAGTATAGTAGGTCAATTTGCCTTCCATTGTTTGAGGAAATCCGAGCCCAACAGTGGGACTTACACGGGCTGAGATGATGATATATGTAATTTTCATGATTTATAATTTTATACTTTTTCAGTTTTAACAAGGTGGTCTGTGGAGAATGTAAGTAGTCCCTATTTACAGAAGTTTTATAGAAGGCACATTCTATTTAGCAATGGATAAGTGATATTTGTTATGGCAGTTAGAAATATATTCGGTACAATCAGGCTGTGGTCACTATAGATACGCATTATATCATTCCATTTGACGAGTATAATAGGTTAATTTCTCTCTCATAATGAAGTTACTTCATGCCAAAGTGATTGAATATATGTATTGAAAAGAAAATGACAAATATTATAAATCAAAATTTGCCGTAAACTTAAAAGAAAAAAGGCTGACTTTCTATTATATGGTAGTTAAAAATGTAAAAGTTATTTAACTTTTTATAACCTATGAAATTAAAGGGGTTCTTATCCCTTGTTGCTTTTTTTTTGAGTCAGTAATCAGTAACCCACCCATAGCACGTCGCTTTCGTCATTGGGCCGACCACCAGAACCGAGTTCCTTGTCTTCAGTGGTCAACCCGTATTGCCTTAAGCTCAATGAAAGCCTCACAATCTCATCATGTATTTTCTCTCTTTATTGTTGAAGCTAATTCTTCATCATCATCTCAGCCTATACACGTTGCACTGTGGAGCTCGGGCCTTCTCCACTGTGGGAGGGCAATTGGCCTATTATTCCACGCTGGTCAGACGTATTGGCATAGGGCTTTTTTCGGGTTTTCCTTCTCTTGCATAGATGTTATATGCATATTATATATATGCATATTATATACCCTAGTCGTCTTTTACGATACCCACGGGCAAGAGAGGGGGTGGTGAATTGTATTCTTACTCTGTCACCATACAGAGACAAAGTTAATTGCAAAATAGTTATCTATTAAATTCAATTATTAGTATCATGTTAGAGAATGTTATGAATTTTTCTTACCAAGAACCTCAAACTACCAACAGGAGGTTTTGCATATGGGATAGCTTTAAATTTATAGTACTTTCTATCTTCATTTTTTTCTATAAATCCACAAATTGGTCCATCTTTTGTCTTTACGACACATTTTAATTCTTCTGATATTGATGTCATTTCAGTACTGTAACATGCAAATAAATTAATATTATGGATTGTGAAGGTTGATGATTGTAACACAGTAGCAATGCAATGTAAATAGATGTAATAGAAAGAAGAATAAAAAGAAGAAGGTGTAATAGAAAAAAATAAGGGAAGCAGATATGGAAACATGCCAAAAAAGTTTCAATTATTTACAAAATTTCTTTCTGTTCTTTACAGATATAGAGTAGAGAGTATAAATTTTCCTCTACAAAAAAAGTGCAACTAGATTACTACATGAACAAGTTAGTATAATTAGCACTTTTTTAACGCAAATGGTGGCAAACGAGCAAACAGTACACCTGAGGCTAAGTGTTGCTGGCGCTCATGGACCTTTGCAGGGTCGTTGCCTACCACGAAGAAAATGAACGGAGTGTGAATGCAATGAGGTTGGGTGATACTAAAGACATCACTAAAACCCACCGCATACAAAAACCCTCAGAAAGTTGGGCTTCCGGTTCTCTCGCTCACCGAACGAAGCGCAGTAACAAATTGCTACTACTTGGACGTCGATTTTCTGCGAGAGTGTGGTACTACCCCGGATGGACCGGCCCGTGGCTGTAGACAGACAACTGTCAACAGTGTGGTCCTACCCGAGGATATTCGCACATTAAGATATTATGCACATATCTGATAATTGTTTCATACAACACGCTCAAGGGTGAGGTAAATTCTAATTTTATAATGTCACCCATAAGTATCTAACCTAACTTATAATTTGATTATCATAAGCTGAGAGATTTTTATAAGTTTGAGTTCTAATGATAATATTTAAAATTTCCTTTGTTAATTTAAAAGTCATCATCATCATCTTGCTCTTATCCCAATTACTTGGGGTCGACGCAATATGTCATCTGTTTTGACATATTGCAAAAAGTTTCGGCAATGACTTTTATGACCGGCCGCTTTCCTGACGTCAACCCTCCTTGGGAATGTAATCGTTGACCCAAATGGTACCAGATGGAGTTGGTCCGGATCAATCTAGGGCTCTTAGTCGTCTTTTACGACACCCACGAGCAAAGCAAGGGTAGTATTCGAAGCCGCTACCACACAGCATCATCTTTGTTAATTTAAAAGTACATAAAGTTAATGATTTCTGATGTTTACGCGAGTATTACATATTGTAAATAAAACTACTTTATGGATTTTATCGTGTTTGTATTTGATTTTTGATAGCCCGACGTTTCGAACATGCTCATAACATGTTCATGGTCATGGGCGAATGAACGCTGCAAAATGTTTGAAACATCAAGCTATCAAAAAAAAAACAATAAAACCCGTAAAGTAATTTTATTTACAAGTACATAGTTAGTTGCACACAGAATCTTAATTTTCTGATAATATTAATAGATTTAATTATCTCATTAGTTGATATCATATTGGAACCAACTTATATCATACAGCGGTAAAGCTTACTCAATGGGTAGCAACCAGCCATTAGCTAGAACCAGTCAAGAGTGTGTGTGTGTGCAAATGGACATTCATCCATATATGCCAAGGCTATCCAAGGAACTATTCTCTTAGTACATTCAGTACTGCCATAAAAAATAATAAATAACATTTGTATTCTCATTTTGCTAAATGTGATTAAATATACATATAACATCTATACAAAAGAAGAAAAACTTGAATTGAAACACTATATTAACACATCTGACCAGCATGGTATAGTAGGTCAATTTTCCCTCCATTTGTGGAGGCAACTTGAGCCCAACAGTGTGATGTTTGACAGCTAAAATAATGATGATTAATCATAAAATGTATATAAATTATGGCTAATAATTAAAAATGTGCATGATAATGCAAATTATCATATTATTATTGTGTGATTACAAACAAGTCATGTTTACAAGTAAATAAATACTTGAGTCATACCTTTAAACATACCATTTAATTTTTCTTAAATCCGTATATATATTTATCACATTACGAATATATCAAAACGACCAGAACAATTGAGACCACAGTTATTAATTAAAAAACTATTTTATGCTTATCTTTAACACATTGGTATCATAAATAAACTTTAAATTTTAAAATTTGTACATAAATCAGTGCAAAATAATCTTATAATATATGTCACTCTTAATTACGCACAAATATTAAAATACTTAAAAAGAACAATCATTATTATTATATAAAAGTTAACCACTAACCATAAATCTATAATCCAACAATTTACACACTTACAAATTAAGTTTTTGGTATGAGATTATAAGTTATAAACTTTTTTGGGTAAATAATATGTTTATCTCAGAATTATCACATGATCGTGATATAGTAGATGATCTCTCGACAGCACAATTAAAAATAAAATTAAAGCTGTACTTAAATTAAAGTTGCACAACATCTGAACAAATTTGTATAAGTATGAAGTAAAGCAGTGTTGCCGACAACTGGGCACCTAAAGTAGCTATTTTTTACACCTTGGGTAGCCTAATATTGACGAATGAGGTACATAGCCTACGATAGACCATCAAAATGTATTTATGAATAAATTCAAAACCTTGTTATCATTAAAAAAAAGTGAGCCGTCGCTGAGGACGCCTAGCAGATGTGAAATATAAAAATTATTATATACTGTACTAGCAACCTGCCCTCGCTTCGCTTGGGTTTCAGTCATCTTAACCGCGTAGTGCCCGTTCCTGTGGGAATACCGGGATAAGATATAGCCTATGTTACTCCCTGATAGTATAGCTTTCTATTGGTGAAAGAATTTTTGAAATCGGTCCAGTAATTTCGGAGCCTATTCAATACAAACAAACAAATCTTTCCTCTTTATAATATTAGTATAGACAAGTATGCTGTTAGCGACACGATGTTATAGACAATAATATCGACCAACAATAAACGAACGTTACAAATATCCATATTCAAAAAGGTTATAAAAGCGGTCGACCGTTAGCTATGGTGCACGGGTTGAGAGCCCTCAGCGCTCACCCACCAGTCCGGGTAAAGTTGTCGACATCGACCACGCACGTCGTGCTTGTGGTCCGTTCGTATTAAGTTGTGTTAAAATTAGAGCAAGTGTACTAATAAAGTGTTGATCGTAGAGTACGCGTAGCTATTTTGCACTCTACCAAATGTAGAAGTGTTGAAAAAGCATCACCCGTATTAGCTCAGAAGTGGGATAAGCAGAATCGTGGTACGATTCCGTGTCCTAGCGTCCACAAAATTGTAAGTACATTTATATTCTATCGTGTCATCCAAGGTTATGGGGATATTTTTCTACTTTGCTGGTATAAACCTATTTTATATAGGTTAAGTATACCTATTATTTTTTTTTCTGTACCAAGTCATGGCTTTATAATGATAGTGGTACAGTTAGAGTTACTCTAAATGGCATAGAGTAGGATTTGCCGAATATTAGATACTATAATGCAGATTTATCCCTTGCTAGTTACGATAGGCGTTGGGATGCTATCGTAAAGTAAAGCATACTAGGAATTATCTCGAGACAACGCCATAAGGCCTTAACAAGGTCGTTGAAAAGAGATTATAGATTTATTGATTTTATGACGGTATAACACGTGCTTAGTCCTTTAGGTTATGTATCATAGCCTAAAGTAAGAGAAGTGTTATCTGTAAATGTAAATATCGCATTTTTTAAGTAAAATGAGTCGTCTGCATTACTTTATGTACGAATGCTATATATTTGATCATACAATTACACCAAGCATAGGTAAGGCTAAATTAGGGTTTTCGAATTACTATATAGCAAAAATTGTCGATATAAGATTAATTGTATTCATTTTAACATTAATATTTAAATACATAAGAGAAGTAATGAGTTAGTATTGGCATTATGATTAAGGAAGTCTATCTTCTAAAAAGGAGATATTTTTGATAGACCGACCAATCTGAATGTAAATGTCAAACATGGTTGCACTAGGAGTGCTATCTTGTGGTACACTTGGTCTGTGTGGTAAGGGTACCCTGAGTTGGGAGATCTTGAATTTCAATGTGGGAAAAATTGTCCTATAGTTGCACAGGTACCCTCCTAAAAATAGCAACGAGTTATTGGAAGTGGATGTGAGTAAATATTTGTTTGAGATGTTATCCACCAAAATACTCCATTTTACTATCATTTACTTTAACGCCACCCTATATGAACTAATTTAAAATGAGCTGATGGGTCAAGGTCATGGATCCATCAATTGAACTGTTTGGTAATCCACGAGTCAAGGTCATGGACTTGTGTTCAATGTCATGGGCCAATATGGGTTGATGGGTCAAGGTCATGGACCCATCAATTGAACTAGATGATAATCCACGAGTCAAGGCCATGGACTTGTGTTTTGCTGTCGGAGTTTATTGGTCAATGTCATGGACTAATTTAAGATGAGCTGATGGGTCAAGGTCATGGACCCATCAAGCTAGATTCACAGGTAAAGGTCATGTACCTGTGTTTACTAACACTCAGTTACAGGTCAACTTAATGTGTCAATTTAAAATTGACTGATGGATCAAGATCTTGAATTTTGCCATTTACAGTTACCGTGTAAACAAGGACATGAGGCGAATTGTTACAGTGTAAAAATACAGTCTAGTGTATACTGATCCAGGTCGTCAATCAGTATACATCTAGTGGATCACAAGCTCACGGATCCGTCGAATAGTGCATTGATCAAGATCATGGGTCTGCACATAGCTACTATTCATCATCACGGCGATTGGTGGATCAAGGTCATGGAACCATCAATTGAACCAGATGGGAATCCACGAGTCAAGGTCATGAACTTGTGTTTTACTGTCTGAGTTTATTGGTCAATGTCATGGACTAATTTACTGACTGTTGATGAATGAATTGACAAATTGAAAAAGCAAGACTGTCATAGTTATTAGATTTAGGTGCATAGTATTAGCAAATATTGATTGTAGTCATAGAGTTAAAGGTAAATAAGGACACAAGTCCTTATACTAATAAGATCCTCTAAAAATAATTTTGAGATTATATTTTAAAAAATCTATGTAAGATTCGTCTTCAATGTGTATTTACGAGGGACTCGCAAAGTGTAGCGGATGGGCGAGTTGTTAGCGACACGATGTTATAGACAATAATATCGACCAACAATAAACGAACGTTACAAATATCGATATTCAAAAAGGTTATAAAAGCGGTCGGCCGTTAGCTACGGTGTTCAGTCGTTCGCTAGACATCGACCACGCACGTCGTGCTTGTGGTACGTTCGTATTAAGTTGTGTTAAAATTAGAGCAAGTGTACTAATAAAGTGTTGATCGTAGAGTACGTGTAGCTATTTTGTACTCTACCAAATGTAGAAGTGTTGAACAAGCATCACCCGTATTAATATATACATAAAGGAACAGATTACGACAGGAACTAATATAGCATAATGTATAAATAGAATATTACATTTTTTTTCGGAAAATGATGATTGATGATGAAGGATTCAATAAACATTTATTTTCTTTAAATACAAGTATTATAAATTCAAAATATTTCAAATTGCGACAACTAAATTATTTTAATCATTGATTTCAGTAATATAATAAGTTCCCTCTGACGGTATTACTGTGACAATTGGTGGAAATGACACTTACTATCATATAGCATGGCGATGGCTCGTTACAGCATGCGTTGCTTTACGCCATGGCTTGTTACGCAACCGATTACGTTTATCTTCGTCTATAGACGTTTTAAATAAAAAAAAAGCTAGCATATTAACATGAGGGTTTTTGAACAACATCCAATGTCGAATAACAACAAATCAAGGCTTTGTCGGGCAAGGCATCCACAAGGCTTTTGTCATCAATATTGTCTGCAAATACGGAGCTAATAGTGATATGCGTCGTCAGATTTAGATACATATTTATTAGTGTTTCTTCAAGTTATTTAGTTAGCATAACATATATAATTGCTATTGCAAAGTGTTTGCAGAGCAGTGAGTATTTTTTATTTCATTGCATCCTAAATGCCATTACGTCACACCTATGTACGACAATTTTCAGAATACTCACCCACAATTAAGAAAGTGTGATCAGTTTTTCTTTTTAAGTTTTGAATCTCTAACTTTTATCTTTTTGGCAAGTTATTTAGTATCTTATTTTTAAACTCGCGTGTTATGATTATTCGCACGGGTCACGTAGGCCTACTCTTGAAATCAATTCTACTTTCGAATCCGATTCAATTCCAATCTCAACAAACTTAAGTACGTTCTACACGGTTTCAAACAGTGGTTTGAAACAGAAAAAGCAGAAAAACACTTTGCTGGCTATTTTTAAGCTAGTTTGAAACCAACGGTGTTTAGAGAACGTGGCGCGGACTGTCTTTACGCTCGCGTACCATATATTCACTATAACGACGTCATGGCGCCTTACCTGTCAAAACAACAAAAAGTTGGAGTAAGTCTTGCACTTTTGTGTGTAATTGAAGGAAAAAATTAAAATATCCCACGCATTTCTTCCGTTTTATTTTTATACCCATCACAATTCAAGTCCCAAAGGCAGGCCAACTTTTTGTATAACTCGAAGTTGAGTAATAACATCGCGATCGCGTTCTGTCTGCTCACGCGCAATTTTGTGCACAGAACGTCGTCGCGTGCATCTGCACTGACCTCTGCAGCGTGACTGTCGTTCGTTTGGTTTCAAACAAGATAAAAACCAACGCTTGGCCAGTGGTTTGAAATACAAGCCTCGCTACCAAGGGCGTTTAAAGGTCATACGAAATTTGGCATAAAACATCTATCTACACTGTTTCAAACATGTTTCAAACCACTGTTTGAAAACCGTGTAGCGCATGCTTTATATTTGTCCAATCCACCGAATTTGATTTCAATCGTGCGCTTTCAAGAGTACCAAATTGCTCAAATTGGAGCTGCGATTGGATTTAGGATTGGAATCGAGTTTCAAGAGTAAGCACACAGGCGTCTTTCAGAAGATTACACCGTCAATTTTTATCTCAAGTCGCCTAATTGGCGACAAATCGCTAACGTTGGCAACATTGACCACAGAGTAGTCACTATCATACACGACCTTGACATCTAGAAGCCGTGTCTAGAAGATAGAGCATTTTTTCCATAGAGACAGTGTTATTTATACATAGAGATACCACTGTTAACATAGCGTACCATATTTTAAATGTCATTGCGGATATTTTGTACTATATAAGTGCTATTGAGAGTAGCCTTAAATTGCAAGCTTGATACTGACGATGTTATAAATGACCAAGTGAGTTTATCGGTAATTATGTGTATTGTTTACAAAATCACTAGTGCTAAAATGGTGTTTTATAACCAAATGTAAATCGCTTCGGCGTACGAAGGTAATAAAGCGAAATATTTTACTACAAGTGAGTTTTCTTTATTTGTTAGATGATTAAAATGATACCAAGTCTTAAATTCTTATGTTATGATTTTAATGATAGATAGGTAAATAGTTACAATTATTTGACTTTTCTTGCGGTTTCAGTATACATTTAAAGATAACATTTTAAGTAATTTAGTTATATTACAAAGTTATGGTGATTGGGGAATGCACACAGATATCGATTATATCCTAAAAATATTCATGTAAGTCTATAAATGATTTAAAGTTCGCTGTTAAACTTAGATGTTTTAATAGTAAATCTTTTTCTTTTAGTTTGTCTATACAAGATCTTATCTACACCATAATATTTTACGGAGGAAACGTTGTATTTTTGTATGTTTGTTAAGAATAAACTCAAACGGATGGACGGATTACTGGGCGGATTTCGATAATCCTTTCACCATTAGAATGCTACATTATTCCTGAGTGACTTAGACTATATTTTATCTCTGTATTCCCACGGGAACGGGAACTACGTTGATAAGGCAGCTGAAACCAAAGCGAAGCGAGG
The DNA here is from genome assembly GCA_032191425.1 of Lymantria dispar. Lineage (NCBI taxonomy): Eukaryota > Metazoa > Arthropoda > Insecta > Lepidoptera > Erebidae > Lymantria > Lymantria dispar. The sequence continues at coordinate 14,092,244 of CM063448.1, forward strand.
ATAGGCTGCTAGTAAATTATAAAATAACAATGCTTTCGACTACCGAAAGTACATGTCAAGAAAACATGACAAGAATTTCACATTACAAGAAAAGAGAACTCGTCAGTGTAAACATATTATATTTCACTTCATTTGCCTTTTTCTGTTCTATTCACCTTTAATTATAAATCAAGGCATTCAACCTTTTATGGGACATCATAGTCACAATATCTTTTTTAACATTGCTATTTTTATGTAAACAGCACCGTAACCGACAAAATCACGTGGTCAATAACAAGTATCAAGTGTGTGCTTTTGAAAATGGTAAATGCAATGTAATGTGTACCAAGTGTCTTCTGTGTATTTAAAAATTGGTACGCTTATCTAAGTAATATAACAACACTATTGGTATAATCTCTATGGGTTATTACGTGTAAGGCACAGAGCAATTAAAAACCTTCAAGCAAGAAAGAAACAGCGCCAAACACATTATATATATATTGACCTTATTTATATTTTAGCTGCTATTGCGTACGGTAAAAAGGAATAGCTATATAAAATCTTATGATGTCGTTCTGTCACCGTACGCTTTTGAAATTCTGAGACCAGACATAAAGGTGTCAGAATGTCTGATAGAACCAAGAATATCAAATCGATAATATCGTTATGAGTTATTGTTTATTATTTTGTAGTCAATTATGTGAAGACCACCAATAACCAACTGCCCTCGGGCCAAACGGTGTACCCGACCGGGTACTGGCCCTGGTCCTCGAGCACCTAGGATGACGCTTGAGGGGACTGTACAACTCTTGAACAAGTGTCTGGGCAGTAGAGTTCCCGATTGCAATAGTTCCAAGAACTATGTTCACAGTCGGAACGAACTCGGCCCAATACGTGATGTGAAATAGTTCCACATGTCCTGGCACCTGCATGTAGAGTGGAACAAATTTCCGAACATGTTTCCAACCAACCACAGAGCCGGCCGACAACGGCCGAGTCCTCACGAATCGAGCAAATACGAGTTGTGTAGTTCCGGATCATAAAGTTCCTGGAACTATGATCGCCGACGGAACGATGTCCTATCCGAGGTGTGTAATGAAATAGTTCCACATGTCCAAAGTACGAATATACAATATTCTGTTAGGTTTATAATTATAATGCACAATATGACTACCTATATTAATAGGCTCTGCGACAAAATTTATCCCACGAAGTATAGATACACATGGCGAGCCTTCAAATGCAAAGTGCACGACATTGACATATTTAACACAAGCGAAGTAACAGTGAGAAGATTGCTAAGCCAGGAATTTTTTAAGAACTATGATTGTATGTAACCTACCTTAATGTCTACAGTCTTTTTAGTTTAAAATGTATCATATTAGCGGAGACCTGTCATTAGCGGTCTGATGTATATCAAGTATTTTAATACTATTGTTGTGCTGTTGATCTTCCAAAAATAAATAAATAAATAAACAAGGAGTCCGAACGTAATGTTGAATGGTTTCCATTTAAGGGACAGAAATTTTGCTGGTAGAGCGCGCCACTATTAAAAAATACTCGTTTAAATCCTTATGCGGGTAGTTTTGTTGCTATTGACAGCTCTGGAAAAGAATATTCTTAGTTTTAAATAAATTAATTAATATTTTATATGTAAATAAATTCAATATTCGCGAGCCAACGCGTGTTTATGTGTAATAATAATAAGCAAGCAACAACTTGCTTTGCTATACAAACTTGTGAGCGTAGAGCTACTTGTGCCGTACTATAGGTATGTCCCAGAACCGGTTCTCGAAAATGGTCATGCCACATTGTAATGGGACCGATCTATCATTACTGATAGGACTGTTAAGGCCAACAAGCGTGATATCGTGGTGATAGATCGGCTAAAGCGTGCAATGATTGTAGATGTCATCCCTCATGACGGGAATCTCGTGAAGGCTGAGAAAGATAAACAGATAAAATATCAACACTTAGCTCACGAGATTGTCGACATGTGGGATGTCCACACGGCGATCATTGTACCGATAGTCGTTTCGACCAACGGTCTAATAGCCGAGAGTCTCGACCAACACCTTAAGAGGCTCACGTTAGGTGGTTGGATTGGAGGTCTGATACAGAAGGCAGCGTTGTTGGACACGGCTCGCATCGTGAGGAAGTTCCTCTCTTTGGAGCCCTAACCACCGTCGGCTTGGTACTTGTATTCGCTGCTGGTGGGTTAAACACTTTTTTACATTTTAAATATTTTCTATTTTTTATCTAATATTTAAAAATGTATTTAGTAGTAAGCATATTAAATAAAGATAATAATAATAATAGCATCGGTACGTCCTAGATTCTAGCGCTGCCAGTGGCAGAAAAGAGAACTAATATCTGGGTTTATTATTGAGTACCTACATTAATACTATGGAAAAGCCTATACCGTTCTGATTACTTGTATCTATACTTCGTGATTTAGCCATCGCCGTCAAAAGTGACAATAGCTCTGTTTGGGAAGTTGCCCTGTCGCAGTAACAGCGTGAGATCAAATCTCGGTGTTATTATTATTGTTTTTGGAATTTTTGATATTTTTTTCATTATTTCATCATTTTTATTTTTTATTAATATTATCTAAATGAGTTCGTCAAAATACAAATTACGAAAAAAAATATGCCGAGCAAAGCTCGGTTAGCCGGATATTGTTTACTAAATATGAAAGTAAATCAAATGAAAATTTTAGTTTTAAGATAGTATAAATTACCTAATCGGCTATCCATTTTGACTAAGCCGAAGGAACCAACTTAATTATGGGCTTTGATTACAAGACATGGACCGAAACCAAACATTTGAACTATTGGAACTAGATAGCTCCGCGAACATGTTTACCGGACATAGTTCCGATAAGAAAGTGGGTCGTTCCATGTTCAATCCGCTCCAGGACATGATTTGCTGATGATTCGCTCCTCATTCAGCAATTCATGTTATTGTAATTGTTTTAAGGTAATACCTTTAAGGTATTCCTAACTTGTAATATTTATAACTTATTTTATTTTAATTTTTTTCTTTCTCTTACTCTTGTGATTGTACAGCGTAGCGTGTTTTGCCTGTCGAATTTTGGTTTTGATCTCTTTGCATACCTGCTATAGTTCATAGTTTATTTTATAGTACTAGTTTTTTTTTATATAGTAGTAGTTGTAGTTCGTTTTGTATTTTTATTTATGGTTTGGTCATGCTCACTGAATAAGGTTCTGCTTGCGGTAGCTATGTGGGGCGGGTCGCTCCCTACCCTCTAATATGGTTGAGGAGAGTGATGGCTGCTCTAGTAGTTAACTCGTGATCGGGTGCTGCTTGTGGGATCTGGTCCAGCCATATTTTCTTCCTTTCTTTATGCTTTAATTATTTTTTTGTCTTGTACTAAATCTTGAAAATTTATACATATATACAATTTCGAAGGGCATCATACTGGAGCTAATACCACAAATGTTGTACGAAGCATAATATTATGTATATTTAAAGGATTAAGAAAAAAATGACTGCCCGCTGAGTTTCTTGCCGGATCTTCTCAGTTTGTGGCCGCGTTCCGATCCGGTGGTAGATTGTTGTATTGTATTCAAACGTGTAATTTGACAATATGTAAGTGCCCTTAAGGGGCCTATGCAGAATAAATGATTTGATTTGATTTGCACATTTCTACTGGGCAATGTCCTGGGTGTTGGAAGGAGGGGAGGCTGGTGCTCCCGCCCAAGCCGAGGCCATCGCCGGACTTGGCCGCGGCCCACCATGCTGCTGGACGCTGCAGGCAAGCTGCTGGACGCTGCAGGCAAGCTGCTGGAGAGAATTCTGGCTGCCCGGATCGGGTGGCACCGCAGCGACGTCGGCCCCTATTTGTCAGACGCCCAATTTGGTTTCCGTAACGCTCCCTGAGTTTAACGATCGCAGCCTTGTTACGCTCGAGGACCGTGGTCGCGGAGGCGGTTAGCGGCGGGGGGGTGCTTTGGCGATGTCCCTAGCCATCGCCAACGCCTTTAACAGTCTGCCACTCAGCGGCACTAGGCGCTCCGGTATTTACTTGAAGGGGTGCAGCGTCCACTTCACGAACCGAGTAGGGCACGTTGTGCGGACACCCACATCGTGCAGACACCCACATCGTGCAGTGTCCCACAGGGGTCGGTTTTGGGGCCCACCCTGTGGGATGTGGACCCTAGGCGTTGAGAGTTCCACTTGGGCTGGGCGTAATTTGCTATGCCGACATTATACTCGTCATAGCCTGGGATGGGATGCTAGTAGAGGCGGCCCGTCTGGCAACTCTCGGCATCGAGGAGATTGTCATGTGAATTGAGCCGATGGGTAAAGTTTAGGGCAGCCCTGGACAAGACGGAGGTCCGATCAGTCATCCACCGGCGCTTCGATCACCGTCAATTCGGTTATTGTCAGCATTTCCGTCGACTTGCTGCGCGGCATGTTGGTGCGGCTTCCGCCCCTTTCTTGGCTGATATTCGTTAGAGCCTCATAACTAAGCTCAACGTTGCTCAGCGTGCTATGGAGCGGGCTCGGGATTTATTTGCGAAAATATGGAACTACGCAAGAGAACGGGTGTTTCAGACACAGCACGAAGAATTAGCACACTGAAGTGGCAATGGTCAGGAAACATCGCTTGACGACCCGGCAACCGCTGAGGAAGAAAGGATCTCGAGTGGCGACTACGTATCGGACGACGTAGTGTAGGACGCTCCCTACTAGGTGAACCGATGACCTGATCAGAGTTGCTGGGCGTCGTTGGATGTAGGCGGCACAGAACCGCGCTTTGTGGCAAAACATGAGGCAGGCCTACGTTCAGTAAAGGACGGCGATAGGCTGAATGATGATGATGATGATGATGATGATGACTATGACTGGTTAAAGCTTGAGAAAGGACATAGGCTTTTTGCATAACTGGTTAGAAGGGGTTGGGGATGACGTTTTGCATGGAAATTCTTCATTGTCGCCGATAAAACCATAAAAGTTTGTATTGAAGTACTTGATAAGAAATAAATAAATATTTGTCCTTTTTTGGCTTTTATTTGGCATTTTTAAAATTTCAACTTATAGTGGGGATGAAATTGAACCTCTAAAGGAACAAAACGTAAGGCTGAAACTAAGGGGCCTAAAAATTTTAACTTTTTTAGCATAAGCGAGCACTAAGAAATAATTTTCGGCATCTCAACCCCTCAGATGGTGGAAAGCATATAGCTGGCACAACTGGTCCTGGAATCGTGAAATTTTGTATACGGTTCTCTTTTTTTTCGACCACTGATGACAAGTAACCCTGCTCCGGTGGTCGACCCAACGACGAAGGCGACGTGCATCATGGGTGGGTTGCGGGTGTGCGTGCTTACTCCCCTCTGTCGCCCCGGACGGAGTGGTGCGAGGAGGGCGCTGACCGCGACCCACCCAAAAAAAAAAGAGAAAACGGTTCTCTTTTTTGGCGTAACCGAGCTCTAAAAATAATTTTTAGAAATACAACCCCAAATCAAATCAAATCTTTTATTCTGCATAAGTCCCTTCAGGGCGCATACATATTGTGAAATTTATTTTGTTTTGGGGCCCACCCTGTGGGATGTGGACCCTAGGCGTTGAGAGTTCCACTTGGGCTGGGCGTAATTTGCTATGCCGACATTATACTCGTCATAGCCTGGGATGGGATGCTAGTAGAGGCGGCCCGTCTGGCAACTCTCGGCATCGAGGAGATTGTCATGTGAATTGAGCCGATGGGTAAAGTTTAGGGCAGCCCTGGACAAGACGGAGGTCCGATCAGTCATCCACCGGCGCTTCGATCACCGTCAATTCGGTTATTGTCAGCATTTCCGTCGACTTGCTGCGCGGCATGTTGGTGCGGCTTCCGCCCCTTTCTTGGCTGATATTCGTTAGAGCCTCATAACTAAGCTCAACGTTGCTCAGCGTGCTATGGAGCGGGCTCGGGATTTATTTGCGAAAATATGGAACTACGCAAGAGAACGGGTGTTTCAGACACAGCACGAAGAATTAGCACACTGAAGTGGCAATGGTCAGGAAACATCGCTTGACGACCCGGCAACCGCTGAGGAAGAAAGGATCTCGAGTGGCGACTACGTATCGGACGACGTAGTGTAGGACGCTCCCTACTAGGTGAACCGATGACCTGATCAGAGTTGCTGGGCGTCGTTGGATGTAGGCGGCACAGAACCGCGCTTTGTGGCAAAACATGAGGCAGGCCTACGTTCAGTAAAGGACGGCGATAGGCTGAATGATGATGATGATGATGATGATGATGATGATGACTATGACTGGTTAAAGCTTGAGAAAGGACATAGGCTTTTTGCATAACTGGTTAGAAGGGGTTGGGGATGACGTTTTGCATGGAAATTCTTCATTGTCGCCGATAAAACCATAAAAGTTTGTATTGAAGTACTTGATAAGAAATAAATAAATATTTGTCCTTTTTTGGCTTTTATTTGGCATTTTTAAAATTTCAACTTATAGTGGGGATGAAATTGAACCTCTAAAGGAACAAAACGTAAGGCTGAAACTAAGGGGCCTAAAAATTTTAACTTTTTTAGCATAAGCGAGCACTAAGAAATAATTTTCGGCATCTCAACCCCTCAGATGGTGGAAAGCATATAGCTGGCACAACTGGTCCTGGAATCGTGAAATTTTGTATACGGTTCTCTTTTTTTTCGACCACTGATGACAAGTAACCCTGCTCCGGTGGTCGACCCAACGACGAAGGCGACGTGCATCATGGGTGGGTTGCGGGTGTGCGTGCTTACTCCCCTCTGTCGCCCCGGACGGAGTGGTGCGAGGAGGGCGCTGACCGCGACCCACCCAAAAAAAAAAGAGAAAACGGTTCTCTTTTTTGGCGTAACCGAGCTCTAAAAATAATTTTTAGAAATACAACCCCAAATCAAATCAAATCTTTTATTCTGCATAAGTCCCTTCAGGGCGCATACATATTGTGAAATTTATACATCGTTAGAAACAATCCAATAAAATACCACCAGATCGGCACGCGGCCACAAGCTGAGATCTGGTTAGAAACTTAGCGGGTCATTTTTTTTAAATCTATAGCAATAAATAAAATTGGAGTGTCTATTTGTAATGTCAAAATAATAGGCTTTTTTCATGCTCACACGGTTATTTGCACTATACATATGCCTACAATACACTTTATATTTTTTGTCTGCCTGTCTATCTGTCTGTTTGTTCCAGGTAATCTTTAAAACGGCTGGACCGATTTCAAAAATTCTTTCACCAATGGAAAGCTATAATATCTATTTTGATACAAATTTATTGCCAAAGTAGGAAAAGAAAATGATTCTATATGAAAAAATTATATTGTTTATGGTTAGTAAGTATTTAACATTAAAATTAATAGTTATTTTATATAAAACCTAACAATCTAGTATACTACCACCGGATCGGAACACGGCCACACTGAGAAAGATCCGGCAAGAAAACTCAGGTGACATGATGCTAAATTAATATTAATTTTGAAGGCGGCTTACTTTATATTACTAAGAGGTTTTCATTTATAAAATTATCTTTAGCCATTATTATTCTTGGTCAAATCTATACAATAAGTGCTCATAGTGTCATGCAGTCGGGTGGCGGTCTTCTTAGATTTATTTTTAATTATGTTATTAACAGGATCCCAGCTTGATGGTAACACCCAGCCATCTTCTCTATTGAAATTTTTGTTTTTTAATTTCAATAGCCTCCCGTACCATTCTAGGCAGGTATCGCTGTTCTTTTGCGAGGATTTGTGGTTTATCAAACCTGATGTCATGGCGGGCGTGGTCCTGAAGCACCGCCGTCACACTAACTCTGCAGTCTGTGAGCATAGTCGGAGCATAGTGAGCAGTCAGTGCCTATCGTCATATAAGCATTTGTCTTTTGATTTTAAATAATAAAGAGGTAAAAAGCAAAGGGGAAAAAGCATATAGTTGAAGACACCGGGCCTTGGAATGTGAAAAATGATGTGTTTGTTGGGATAAGGAAGCACTAAGAAATGATTTTTGGCAATTGAACTCCAATAAAGCATATAGCCGAAGAAACCGGGCCTATATATCATCAAAATCTTGCTCTTATCCTAATTGCTTGAGATTGATGCAATATGTAAATAGGTACCCTTCTGCCATCGTAGATATATTGAAAAAGTATTAGCAATATTTTTTAGACTGGCTTCCTTCCTGATGATGTTGTTAACTAGACGGCATCAGCAATTTTTTATTTAATTTTTATTTTAAAAAAGACAACACCCTGCACTAACGAATTAATCCTGGTGTTGTGGGGAATTTACAAACAAATGTATAATTAACGGATACAAATTACACCCAGACTCAGAACAACAATTTGTGGATCGCACAAAATGTTGTCCTGCGTAGGATTCGAACCCATGACACTGGAACGGTAGATAGGTATCTTAACTGCTACGCCATCTGTGCAGTTAATTAGTACAGGTCGATGTAAAATATTAGTTTTAATAGTCTCACGAACAAAGTAAGCGTAGTAGTATTCCTAGCCGCTACCACACAGCAAGTTACAATTAAGATATTAAATCAATTTGCCAATGTTCCATACAAACAAATGAAATGTCTGCTTGCAATGTCAAAATTATAGGTTTTATTTCTGCTTCTGGTTCTGTGTGGTGATGCAGTAAGAATACAATTCACCACCCTCCCTCTCTTTCCCGTGGGTGTCGTAAAAGACGATTCAACACCTATGCAAAAGAAGTAAAACTCGATATGTAACCCCTGTAATGTAATACTAACACGTCTGACCAGCGTGGTTATAGTAGGTCAATTTCTCTCCAATCGTGGAGGAGGATCGAGTCCAACGGCAATTTAATCCATTTTAAAATTATTTCACCCTTGCAAAGTTATATTATCAACGAGTTGCATAGTTTTTTATCCTGGTATTCCCACAAGAACGGGGACGGCGCATATGAAACCGCGGGCGATTTAATGTTTTCAATCTATTTCATGAATGAAATGTATGTTCAGCGAGTAACAGATTAAATTGTACGCCGGTGTCCGGGAATGGGAACAACGCAGGGAAAACGACCGGAAACCGATTCCAAAAATTCACCAGTATCAAAGCTGCATTGTCAGCAACTAGCCTTAGCTATATTTAATCCTGATAATGCCACGATAATGTGAGCTAGGCGTGTCAAACCGATGGATGTTGACCGATTAAAAAAAATCACTATAATGTTATTAACAAGTAATATAGACAATTTTTAGCTCGGTATTCCCAAGGCAACAGGAGCTAGGTGGTTGAAATCACATGAGATTTAATCGATATTATTTTTACCGACGCAAAGCTACATTATCAGCGAATAACATACATATAGCCATTTTGTTATCCCGGTATTCCTACAGAAAGGGAGCTGCGCGAATAAAATTACATGATGTTGACCAATTTTAAAATTTGCTTTCACCACTTAAAACCTATATTATCTTCAGCGAGTAATACAGAAACACCGTATGCTCAGGTGAAACGGTGGGCGATTTAACCGATTTTTTTTTATTTACCAGTGAAAGCTATATTCAGCGAGTAACAGACTATTTGATTTCGGTACTTTTACGGGAACAAGAACTACGCGGACGATACGTCTAAGCTATATGTTATTTTTTTTTTCATTGCCAACGGTGGCAAACGAGCAAGCAGAACACCTGATGGTAAGTGATACTGCCACACATGGACCTTTGCAATACCAGGGGCACAGCCGGGCCGTTGCCTATCGTGAAGAAAATACTGTTCATAAACATAGTTTAAAGAAGGACATGTCATAGTGCTCGACAAACACGGCAGCAGGTAGTTCATTCCAGAGCTTGCACGTACGTGGGAGAAATCATCGCTGGAAACGTACAATTAAAGACCATAACGTTTCCAGGTGAAATGGATAAACTCCACTACGGTGTCGAGTGGTACGTTGGTAGAATGGTGACGGTGGTACCAAGTCAAATAGTTCCTCGGAGCACGCCTCGTGAAAGATTCGGTAGAGTACAAAGAGTGACCCAAAGTCTCTCCGCCGCTCCAGTGACTCCAATCTGTCCGTAAGATTGGGATCCCCGACGATTCGAACTGCACGCCTTTGCAGGGAGTCAAGTGGGTCTAGCTGATATTTGGGCGCACCTGCCCAGAGATATGAGCACTACTCCACATGAGGACAAACTTGTGCTCTGTATAGCACAAGACGCTGTTTCGGTGTGAAGTACCGCCTGGCTCTGTTCAGGACGCCCAACTTTATGCTAGCCAATTTGGCTTTGTCCTCCAAATGACTCCCAAACTGTACTTTGCCCGATATTTCGACGCTGAGAATCCCAATACTCTCAGAAATTGGGAGAGTTACTCCTTGGATCTAAGGCGCCCTGACAAACGGGTCTTTCTTTGCACTGAACGCGCAAACTTATGTTACGATACGAAATGTTGGACATAATTGTATCATTATGTTATTAATAATAAGATACTTTGTATTTTTATATTTTTCTTGTCACTTGTGTCTTTGTGGGATTGAACTGGACTAAGTTCCGTTCACCCCATTCCGAGACCCGCTTCAGTGAGCGCTCGACTTCAGACACAAGTTCAACCCTTCTTTCCTGTGTACTCCGAGGGATATTCCTATGCTCGGTGTACCTCTCGTCACCCGTACTGTCATCCGCATAACAACGCATATTCTTGATCGAGAGCATGTCGTTGATATGCAGGAGAAATAACGTCGGGGAGAGCACCGAGCCTTGTGGTACACCAGCATTAATGGTCATGGTATCGGAGCAGGAGCCATCTACGACGACTTTTATACTCCGACCATCCAAAAAGCTGGCGATCCAATTACAGAGTCCCTCGGGGATTCGGCCCTGTGCCAGACCCTATCGAGCGCCTTTGCGATGGATAGGCTGAACGCTAGCGTCTCACCCTTGCCCTCCAAGGCCTCTGCCCAACGGTGAGTGAGGTACACAAGAAGATCACCAGTCGATCGCCCACGACGAAAGCCGTATTGGCGATCACTGATGAGCTGGTGATCCTCAAGGTACTGCAGAAGCTGGCGGTTTATAATTTTCTTCATTATCTTGGAGAGCAAGGATTTTATCGCAATGATTTTATCGCAATTGGCCTGTAATTCGATGGCTCGGACCGATCTATCCATTTAGGGATCGGGTGGACATGGGCTACCTTCCAGGAAGACGGAACCCTATTAGTAACGTAGGAAAGTCTGTATAAGCGCGTGAGAATGGGAGTCAATTCAGGGGCGCACGTCTTTAGTACCACTGCAGGGATGCCATCCGGACCACTCGACTTATGGATATCTAAGAGCCGCAACTCACGCTTAACCGCTCGCTGCGTGAAGCGGATTTCGGGCAGCGAGCTTTCACACCGTGGGATGGTAGGTGGTGTGGCAGCTCCAGCATCCAAAGTCGAGTTACAGGCAAAGAATTGACCTCGAAGATCGGTCTTCTCCTTTGCGCTGTGGGCTAGACTACCATCGTGTTTCTGTAGTGGTGGGAGATTGGGCTGGCAGAAGTTGCCTTGGGCAGCTTTGGCGAGCGACCAGAATGCACGACTCCCAGCGGGATAGCTTTGTATTCATTGCATTGCTATCCCAGTATTCCAACGTAAACGAGAACTATGCGAGTGAAACGGCGGGAGTTTGATGAATTTTAAATATTCTTACATTAATACATAGCTATATTATCAGCGACTAAGAAAGGTCATAGTTATCATGATATTTCCACGGGGATCTGAAATGGGTTAAGTAATAAAATAAGTATAAATGTTAAAGTTTGTGAAGATGTTTGAATGTTTCTTACTTAGTCACACATAGTTATATTATAGTTAATCGTATACATTATGTAGGTACAGTAACTTTTATGTTATTAAGAACGAATACCTGCATTTTAACCACATTCGTTCTTCATATTTGCCACAACTGACATATTTACTGACAGATTGGAAATCTAGGTAAATGCCGATTTATTCTTATTTTTCACATTTAGTTGATAAAATATAGAATAGTAGAGAGAAGGAAAGAATTCACAAATTAGGGTATTGTTACATAAGTTTTGCATTATCTATTTCACGATCATAAAATTCTTTTAATATAGTTGGATCCATAACAACTTGATTACAATATTTTAATTTTTTGATAACATCTCGTCTTAGTTCGTCTTCATCTTTTGCAAGCATATCCTTAAAAGCAGCACTGTTGATCATATTTATGAAAAATTTTGGATTTTTCGTGAACTTTGGAGCAACACCGATTGTAGTCTTGGAGGGATAGTTCACGAAGCTTTTCAGATCGTCCATCAATAAACTAAAAACACACACACATCATCACTTTAATTGAATTCTCAAAAGTTTACACATTCAAATCCTTTATACATTCCTTTACACTGTAAATAACTATAGTCGAGTAGCTGAAAATCCCACATTCAATGAATTTTGTAGCCCAGAGGAAAAAATACTGGTTGAAGAAGAAAATGGGTAAAATTTGGGTGGTACCCAAAGGATTATCTGTACGAATACGTATTTTTGATGTGAAACATTTATAGGCGAGGGTAAACTTGATCATTGGCGTGGTGCAAACCTATGCGTGGCGCAAAACTACGCGTGGCGTAAAGATACGAGTGTATTAAAGCTAAATGTAGACTTACTGTTGATCAGGCATTGGTGCTAACATACATGAATTAAACATATAGTAGAAATCATGGAAGGTATCCAAAGCGGCCGTCTTACTTTCTTCATACCTAAAACATAAGAGTGATTTTTAATGTTTACGCTAATATTGCACATTTGCAAGAAAAATATTTTTACGGATTTTATGACATTCACGGTATTCAGGACAGTTCTCAATCCTATATTGGCTACGAGCGCTGAATTCGTAGAAACAGTTTTTATTTATATTTTATTAGTAGATAATTGTACTCCAAAATTTAAAACAAAAAATAATAGTGATGATTTAGACATAGGTGGACATATGAAAAAATGTCTGGAATACTTTATCGTAGTATAAATGTGTAATTTTGAATGGGTGGATCTCAATTTTTCCAAAAATAGCTTGATATATCTGAATGAAATTTGTAACAGATATAGATGTCAGTCTGATCTCGATCAGATCGTCATCCTGGACTCATTCCCAATGATTAGGAGTCGATGCAATATGTAACTTTCTGCCATCGTATATATTGAAAAAAAATGTGGTAGGTAGTAGTTTTACCACCGTCTGTCTGCCTCACATCATATGGCCTTGGGATGTAATCAATATTTAATTGAAAAAATTAATATTTGTGGTAGGACCACACTTTGTGTGGTCCACGTGGACCAGGCTGTCGACAGTCGTCTGTCTACGGGTTTCAGCTTAGTTTCAGTTTCAGCTGATAATCGAGCCGAAACTACGGCCGAAACCAACAATTTTAGTTCTTTCATTTGTGTCTGCGAGTCGCGAATTTCGCAGTTTGAGGTAATCACTTCATAACGGGTATATTTTATTTCACTATTTATGTGATGAAGTTCATAAATTATTTAAAATATTTGTTGTCTTTGCAATTTTTTAGAAACAAGGTAAACACAGCAGCGGCTTATCACCCAGGTTTATTATAAATCGAAATTATTTTGTTCTTATAAATAAGTTTTGTAATATTCATTTTATGTAATAATAAATTAGTGAAGACTAAAAACGTCATGGTCTTCAACGTTTCCAGTGATCATTTCTCCCACGTAGGTACGCGCAAGCTCTGGAATGAACTACCTGCTGCTGTTTCCCGAGCGCTATGACATGTCCTTCTTTAAACGAGGTTTAAGAAGAGTATTTTCTTCACGGTAGGCAACGGCCTGGTTGTGCCCCTAGTATTACAAAGGTCCATGTGCCGCAGTACTACTTTCCATCAGGTATGCTGCTTGCTCGTTTGCCACCGTTGGCAATAAAAAAAACTTACTGATTATGATAGACTATTTATTTCTCTTCCCACAAACATATTGACCTTATAATTTACACAGAAGTTTCGGTTCCGACCGAAACTGAGACTGAAGCCGAAATTCAGTTTCGATGTTAGCCGTAAAAGTAGTTTCTGTCGGACATTATTTTTTATAGAAGTGCTATTAAAATCGTAGCAATAATTTTTATATAAAATAAGAGTGATTACATTGATAATTATTATTTAAATAAAACATCGGTATATTAAAATCATGTACAAACGTGATAAGACCCATAAAATAGTTTTTATTTCAAATAAGAGTGAATTAATCGATAACTACATATATTTATCACATTATCTTTGACCTTTTCGTTACTACAATACATATTAAAAGAATTATTTAAAACAAACTTCCTCCCCATACGGTAATACAACTTAACACCCACCCGCGGGAGTCGTGAACACTAGCTACGTGCCCAAAAAAATAAGTAGAAGAATATTTTAGAAACATATAACACCGACCCCAATCGCCAACCAGCTGTCCAAGCAAAGCGGTTATAGCATAACTCCCTTTTGGGGTGAGACTGGATCGGGGAATAGTCCGTCCCCCGCAGAGAGGCTGACTGCATGAGGACGACTCCCCGTGGAGCGTCGGGAAGGGAGGGTACCCAAAGGGGTATCCTGCCGGGCTGGCCACGGAAGTGAAGGATTCGGTACTAGCAGTCGGGCCAATAGCGAAGGGGAGGGAATACGGTGGGTTATGTGGTCACGCGCCGCTGTCTCCGCATTCCGGACGGGACGGACGGCGTGCGTCCGCATCATAGTCTAATAAAACAAATAAAAAAAAGAGCGTGCGTACAAAATACGCATGTCAGAAGTGAAACTTCTTTAATGCCACGTCTTTTTTGTCAAAATAAAAAAAATAAAAAAAATGAAAATGATATAAAATATTGGACACTACTCGTTGCTAACGTTCGCGCTGGCCTGTATTTCCAACATATAGTACTACTCAATGGGCCTGTAGCAGGTATAACGCGCATGCTTTCGAGTGCCATACATTTACTCTCGCTCTGTCTCTTTCTATTCCCGTAGCGTTAAATGTTTAACGCAACCTTGTTGGCAGTCATAGAAGTTTCACTTCAAAAAGAGAGGTAGTACGGTAAGGAATACAGAGGACGGCAATAGGTTGATGGATGGGTAGACTTTAACAATACCTAAATAAATTTGACATTACTGTTTAACTTTTAATATCAAGCTATTGCTTCTAAGTGGAATGTAAAGGATATATTATTTTTCTTTTTATCACCTTGAAGGTCGTCCTACTGTTGGGTACCTCTGGTTCTCCTTAAGGGAAGGGAACTTAGTTTACTATCTCATGTTAGGACAGCTGCTGGCTTGTCTATATACTTTCCTTGTGTCCATTTTTACCAACAACTCCTAAAGCGCAGGTGAGCTAAAGTGATATTATTTGTACAAAAAACTGATGTGGTTTATATCGACTTTTATGTACACATAAAAGTTTAATTATATTTTATATCAATTAACAAAAAAAAAATAATATAAATATTATGTTTCGTTGATTGTGTGTGTGTGTGTTATCTGTAATTTAGGAATCGTCAATGATAATGTGCCTTAATTATATATTACGATACACACGATCGAGATCGATACGAGAAAGTAGCGTTGGCAATATTTACTTTGTTTCCGTATAGTGACTGAGTAAGAATTACATCACTCAATTATGCCCATGATTATCGTATAACACCACTAACATATAGAAAACTCGAAAAAAAGAAACAACCTTATACCAAACTGCCTGACTAGCGTGGTATAGTAGGTCAAATTATCTTCTATTGTTGAGAAGATTCGATCCCAGTAGTGGCGATATGAGTTCAGATGATGACTCTGTCACCACATGCCAAATTGCAGCATAATGATGGTTACATGCTAATTGTCTCTGTGTACAGAATCAGGGCCAGATTAACCTTATCAGGGCCCCTAGGCAATGCGATTCTCGGATCCATGGTCCAAGGTCTATAAGCAGCAATATCACTTACCATCAGGCATGCTGTTTTTTCTTTTGCCACCAACAACAATAAAAAAAAGGAATAATATTGAGGAAGTATACAAATTTTCAAAAAATCGTTCGATGAAATGTTTTTTTTTCTTAGTGCATGCTCGGGGAGCATGCTTAGGCAGTTGCCTTATCCGCCTTATGGATAATCCGGCCCTGTACAGACTGATAATATTGAGTTAAATTTATTCTACTCACTTGTAAAGATCTGTCTGAAAACATAAACTAGTCCTAAATATTGCTAACAATTTTATTATAAAATAATGAAATTTCCATGTTAATATTTGTTGTACATACATATTTCTAGACGTAGTTATAAAAGTATACTTAGTTCAAGTCGTAAAACTTTGTTTATGATCTTAACATACTTTTACATTTAAGTGTTTCATATGGCTCGTGTAAATTGTGAAATGTACATATATGGACACACTGACCGACCGAAAAGACGTTGTACTGTACAAAACAAATTTTTTTTTTTGAAATCGTTCACAGCGTTACCTAACAGGCTTAAACATTCTAAATCAACCTGAATATACGAGAAAAATAGGAAAAAAGTTAATGAGGAGCTCAGTCATTCAGTTTATGTGACAGTGTGTAGAAGAATAATAGTTCTTTAAAATAAACGTATCTAATTATGAATGAATAAGTATAAAACGTTTGTGGTGATATTATAAGAACGCCTGTTACCCCCT
The DNA here is from genome assembly GCA_032191425.1 of Lymantria dispar. Classification (NCBI taxonomy): domain Eukaryota; kingdom Metazoa; phylum Arthropoda; class Insecta; order Lepidoptera; family Erebidae; genus Lymantria; species Lymantria dispar. Next base: position 14,108,896 of record CM063448.1, read on the forward strand.
TTTAACCTTGCTCCGGTGGTCGGCCTAACGATGTGCATCGTGGGTGGGTTGTGGGTGTGCGTGCTTACGCCCCTATGTCGCCCCGGACGGAGGGCTGCGAGGAGCGCGCCAACCGCAACCCACCCCAAAAAAAAAATACTGTTAGTGAGGGAATGAGAATAGAATTCACCACAAGACGACTAAGGATAAAATATGCATATAACATGTGTGCAACAGAAGAAAAACTTGAAATGAAACCTTATATCAACATGGCTCCTAGCCGAGGCCGCGGGTGATCGGACCGGGGAATCGTCCGTCACCCGCAGTGTGGCTAACCGCGCGACGGCGACCGACGTCCCAGGACGTCGAGAGGCGAGGTTATCCGAAAGGGTATTCCGTTGGGCCGACCACTGACGACAAGTCACATCTGCTCTGGTGGTCGGCCCAACAACGAGGTGACGTGGGTACGGGTGGTTTATGGGCCCGCGCGCCGTCCTTTCATCGCCCCGGACAGATTGGACCGCGCGTGCGCTTACCATAGCCCACCCATAAAAAAAAAATACCAACATGGCTGACCACCGAGTTATAGTAGGTCAATTTTCTTCCTATTGTGGAGGAGGCTCGAGTCGAGCCCACTACTGGAGTGGGATGTATATGAGCTGTGATGAAGCGATGTCTAAATCAAATAAAATATCTAAAAAAATGGGACAGTGATCAGCTTCAAGTTCTTCCCGAAACCATAGATAATCGTACTAAAACTAAAATTGCAATAGTTGAATTCTTAGCAAAATAATTTTGTTGCTTATGTTAAGTGTTTAAGTAAATATATCTATCTGCTTGACGATAGCCACTGTTGTACGTAAACATTTCCATGGCCCATGTAAGGATTGACAATACTCGAATCGTCATGTTTGATAGAGGGGTTAGTACTATGATTTAGTTAGATTATTGTAGTAACTACTCCTTAAGTGGTCCATGAGCCTGTTTTACAACTCCTGTGGAGAGGAAAGCGATGGTGATGTTTAATATTTTCAACCCCTACGTATAAGTCTTTTTTTGGCGGGCTATGGTTTTGACACGTGCCTTCCTCTCCGTCGGGGCGACGAAACGGCGGCGTGCGGTCACATAACCCACCGTATTCCTTCCCCGTGTCCATTGGGCCGACCACTGTTACCGAATTGTTGACGTCCGTGGCTAGCCCGACCTACGATTAAGCCTGAGAATAAAAGACCATTTCAAGAGAAAGAAACATCATCTTGAAGGTAGGAAAAACTACGATATCTTGGCAAGTATCTTTGATTGACGATACATGCGAAGGATTTATGTGCGTAGGACGTCAAATTAAGGAGATGGAATAGTCGAAATATTAGGAAAGGGGCCGGTGAAGGTAGAAGGTACACAGAAACAATCAAACAACAATTCTAACTGAATTGATACATCCATATAACCAAAAAAATTCTTGAAAAGGGATACATGCGTTTTTATTTCAATTTACTTAGATATGTCAATTGATATTGGAGTTTGTACTATTTATAAGCAATGACATGACGCTTTATTATTTACTAGCAACCCGCCCTCGCTTTGCTTCGGTTTTAGTCGCTTTCCCCGCGGCGTAGTTGATAGTTACCGTTCGGAGCGGGATACCGGGAATACCAGGATAAAATGTAGCCTATGTTACTCCCTGATATTATAGCTTTCCATTGGTGAAAGAATTTTTGAAATCGGTTCGGTGGTTTAAGCATGAAAGCGTTACAAACAAACAAACAAACATCCTTACTTTCGCATTTATAATATTAGTATGGATTAGTATGGATTTACCACTAATACAAGCAAATATCAGCCTTATGTATTTGAAAACCTGAACTACAAATAGCAACTTGAGATACATCACGAGTGGTAAGGAATTGTACTGAGACTTATTATTTTCAAACTCAATGGGTAGGTAACCACCATTTCTTTATTTTTATTGCCAACGGTGGCAAACGAGCAAGCAGCATACCTGATGGTAAGTAGTACTGCCGCACATGGACCTTTGTAATACTAGGGGCACAACCAGGCCGTTGCCTACCGTGAAGAAAATACTCTTCTTAAACCTCGTTTAAAGAAGGACATGTCATAGCGCTCGGGAAACAGCAGCAGGTAGTTCATTCCAGAGCTTGCGCGTACCTACGTGGGAGAAATGATCACTGGAAACGTTGAAGACCATGACGTTTTTAGTCTTTACTAATTTATTATTACATAAAATGAATATTACAAAATTTAATTATAAGAACAAAAGGCTATAGACTACCATTTAGGCTAGTTATTTTAAGCATCCTTAAAGCATAATGATTTTTGATGTTTGGAATAAAACTGTGTTTACGGTTTTTATCGCATTTGTATTTAGTTTTTTATTTCTCGACGCGATGTTTCGAATACCTTTTAGCGTTCTAGCTCATGGTAGGATTAAGGCATTTCACGTCCAACATGTTATCGTTATTACAGAGATACATATATATAAATCTTCATTCCGAATGGTGACGGAGTAAGAATACAATTCACTATCCCCTATCTTACCTGTGGGTATCGTAAAAGACGACTAAGGGATATGTTATGCATATAATTGGGCAAGAGAAGGAAAACCCATTATACAACCCACCAACTCGCCTGACCAGCCTGTGGGTCTATTTCCCTCCCATTGTTTTACCTCAAGACTTTTCAGTCTTGGGTCAAGCAATGCGATGTATTTGAGCTGTGATGATATAAATCGTCACTTTTAAGGGATTTATATAAGTCTTTTTCATCTTATTACACAAATGAAACTTTTCTTCGTCGTTATTAGAGGAAAAATTGTTAGCAGCGTAGCCTTTCCACTCGAAAACTTGATGAAATGTTGCACAGCCTAGGTGAGCTCTTTTGCTGCACAAGGTCCTTAAGAGCATCTGCATATGTGGCGACGGAGGCGGCGTGCCTGTTGGCCGGGACTCCCCCGTGGGACCTGGAGGCGGAGATGATCGCCGATTTGTATCGGTGGGTGTCGGGGGTGCGAGCGGGGGGCGGTGTGGTTTCTTTGAGGGAGCTCACCGCCTGGCGCGTCAACGCCCGCCGAGACGACATTGCCCGTTGGGCAGTCCGGCTGGAGAGGCCTCGATACGGTGTCTGGACCGTGGAGGCCTTTTGGCCGGTACTGATGTAGTGGCTAAAATGGCAGCACGGGGTGCTTTCCTTCCGACTGGTGCAGGTCTTGACGGGGCATGGATGCTTCGGCAAGTACCTGTACACGCTCGAGCGTAGCGGTTTTTTTAGCGTGGCGGTTTTTTTTTTTGGGGGTGAGTTGCGGTCGGCGCGCTCCTCGCACCGCTCCGTCCGGGGCGACAGAGGGGCTTAAGCACGCATACCCACAACCCACCCACGTGCACGTCGCCTTCGTCGTTAGGCCGACCACCAGAGCAGGGTTACTTGTCATCAGTGGTCGCCCCAACGGAATGCGCCTTATTTGGGGTACCCTCCCATCGACCGACGTCCCCCCCTCGGGGAGACGTCGGTCTTTCCTCACGCGGTCGACCTCTCGGCGGGTGACGGACTAATCCCCGGTCACGTCACCCGCAGCCTCGGCTAGGGCGGCATGAGGCGCTAGTACTCGCGCCTACGCCGCCCCAGTCGTCGGCGGCGGATCGCCTTATCGAGGCTGCGCTCCTCGCGCAGGTGATCCGCCGGCTCCTTCTGCGAGATCATTGCCTCGCAGAAGGCTGCGACCGCGTCCCAGTTCCCGTCATGTCGGCATCAATGATTGCGACGAGTCCACGGCGCTCCGCTGCCCAAGCGGCGCAGGCCTAGAGCGCATGCTGCGCCGTGTCCTCGTCGCAATCGCAGTGGTGGCAGGACGGTGTACTCACCCTCCTAACGACCTTGTGCAGGTATTTGGCGAAGCACCCATGCCCCGTCAACACCTGCACTAGTCGGAAGGAGAGCACCCCGTGCCGCCTTTCCAACCACTGCATCAGCACCGGCCGGAAGGCCTCCACGATTCGCACCCCGAACCGAGGCCTCTCCAGCCGGACTGCCCAACGGGCAATGACGTCTCAAATAAAGGCCACTGATGAGAAAATCTATGTCCAGCAATCGCCGTCGATAGGCTAATGAAAAGTAAAAAAAACTCTGGCACTTAATAATTAATGTCAGGGGCGATTAAGGGACGTATGCGGATAATACCACTGTAAGAGTAGGTAAACTTAAATCAAACACGAATACCTATTACCTTCCTGTAATAATATTTGTACTTCATGGCAACATGAATTATTTATATAATACATCACAGATGCAAAAGGGAAGCAAATCTATTATTGCGGATAAAGCCTGAAAATTTTGCCTGCTTTCAAATTCGCGTACACATTGAAATTATAATGAGAAAAATTCCGATCGAAAATAATCTCAGGCTATTTCCTGTACCTTCGCCGCACAAAGGCACACTATATTTCATTTTCTTTTCGTGTTTTTGCTACTTCAAATTATTAAAAATAAAACAATTCACGCAGTAAACTCTTCTTGATGGCGTTTGTTATAATTTGTCCTACTTTTAACTTTACTACCTATATGGATGTGAAAATTTAATAGGAAAATTAATACAGTTTAAAAGAACTACAAACACACGCTTTAATAGTGAATCAAACTAAAAATTAATATAGAAATAAAATCAACAAAAACTGCTACTTATTATATATATAGTACCGGTAGTATTTGCGATTATTATAAACGTGGAATGCTTTCAATCATATTTTTCGTACCATTTTAGGACTAATCGTACCCATCCAATATTTTCGAGTATGTACCAGTTTCGATCGGTTATAAACAATTGAAACTAAAAAAAACGTGTTAAAAAGATAAGAACGAAAACTGTTTTTAATTGAAGAACAACAATGGTAATGTTATTTCTTCTTTTATAAGATGTATATGATATAACTAATATGTTATTAATTTTTCGATATGTATTTGTATTTTTTTTGGTATACTTTTTTTACTAGGATTGTATAGTGAATATCGAAAACTTTCAAGATATCTGGATCTCCAAAGTAATAAGCTTTAGTTGAAAGTTAGAATATTCTATTTTGTTTATTTGTGCATAGAGGAAAAGATACTTTGATAGTTTTTACATATAGGGGATATGCACATGTGGATAGATCAGATGCCATACTAACACAGAAATTTGTGACCTAAAACTAAATGTTCACGTTGAGAACGTGTCACGCCATCTATCGTCTACGCGTGGCATATAAGCTACCGATCTGCGCCGACGATTACCGAGCCAACGATTCGGCCCGACATTGTAACAACAATTATTATCTATTATAAATCGTATTCTAATATAGTAAATATACAAAATTATTATCGATCTCAAGACTATTTATTTCAAAAATCAAGAATAAATGTACCAGCCGGTACACTAAAGAAGCATTTTAATGATCGGTGGTAGATTTGTGATAGTTGTGATGTTTTTAAAACTGATATAATTTAGAAAAAAAGCTCATAAAAAAGGTGTTTTTTTAGTTTGTAATAAGAAATCATATGTTTTCATCATCATCACAGCTCATTTACGTCCTACTGTTGGGCTCGAAACTACTCCACAAAAGGATTGTAATTAACCTACTATACCACGCTGGTCAGACGTATTTGTATAATGTATCATTATGAGTTTATTCATCTCTTACATAGATATCAATTATATATGCATATTAGTGATGTAACGAATATTCGCATTTGCATTCGCATCGCGAATATTCGCATATGTTTCTGACATTCGCAATCGCATTCGCAAGGAACGATGCGAATGTTTGGCGAATATATTTGACAAACTAAAAGCAAATTATATATGTAATTGTGTAATGATATGATAATAATAAATATTATTTTTATTTACTCATAATATTTGAATAAAACAATATTATGGAACACTCAGGTCGGCAACTAAATTAGAAATACTGTCTCTCTTATTCTTGTCAGTCTAATATAAACTAATGAATGGGGAACCGGTTTTTCGTTCGGTTATACTGCGAAAGCCACTGAACGATCAGAATAATATTTATACCATAAGATGCAGCATGTTTCGGAGAAATATTTAGTATATGATATGTTGGTGAATACTTATCCGGAATTTATATTTGTTTTTGACGTGACAACGTCTTATAATTCGATGGAGCCAGCCGCACACACGAAAAAACATGACGTATGCGGCGTTACCTCGCTCTGAGGCGTTCCATTTAAGGCTTTTTTTTTGGGGTGGGTCGGCGCGCTTCCGCACCACTCTGTCCGGGGCGACAGAGGGGCTTAAGCACGCAACACCCGCAACCCACCCGAACACCACGTCGCCTTCGTCGTTGGACCGACCACCGGAGCAGAGCTACTTGTCATCAGTGGTCGGCCCGACGGAATACCCCCTACCCGGGGTACCCTCCCATCGACCGACGTCCCCCGCTCGGGGAGGACGTCGGTCTTTTCTCACGCGGTCGGCCTCTCGGTGGGTGACGGACTAACTCCCCCGTCACGTCATCCGCGGCCTCGGCTAGGGCGGCATGGGACGCAGGTAGTCGTGCCTGCGCCGCCCCAGTCGCTGGCGGCGGGTTGTTTCGTCGAGGCTGTGCTCCTCGTGTTCGCGACCCGCCGCCTCCTTCTGCGAGATAACTGCCTCGCAGAAGGATGCGACCGCGTCCCAGTTCCTGATGCTGCCGAGCATCTCCCTAGCGATGGTCGGCATCGTCAGGTCGGCACCGATGATTGCGACGAGTTCACGGCGCTGCTCTGCCCAAGCGGCACAGACCTCGAGCGTATGCTGCGCCGTGACCTCGTCGCAATCGCAGTGGTAGCAGGACGGTGTTCTCTCCCTCCTAGCGACCCTGTACAGGTACTTGCCGAAGCATTCATGCCCAGTCAAGACCTGCACGAGTTGGAAGGAGAGCACACCGTGCCGCCGTTCCAACCACTGTATCAGCACCGGCCGGAAGGCCTCCACGGTCCAGACACCGTATCGAGGCCTCTCCAGCCGGTCTGCCCAACGGGCGATGACATCTCGGTGGGCGTCGACGCGCCAGGCGGTGAGCTCCCTTAAGGAAAACAACACCGCCCTCCCCTCGCACTCTCGACACCCGCCGATACAATTCGGCGAGCACTGCCGCCTCCAGTTCCATTTAAGGCTTGCCATACAAAATATCTATCAAACAAATAAAATTAAAATTTTCTTTTGAATAATGAAACCATTCCATCAGTATTTTCTTATGACGTTGTCACGTTCAACTATCGTCAGTAAACAGACTTTACAGACAACCGATTTTTTGTGTGAATGAATAATGAATTTTGCCAATAAAAAAAGAACATGATTCTATATGAAAAAATTACATTATTTTTGTTAAATAATCATTAAACTTTTTTGACATACCATGCATTTAACACTCTCAGCGTCACAAATTGTGAAATAACTCTACACTTCAGTGCACATGTTGAGCTTTACTCATGTTTGTAATTTTGACAAATACAATAATAATAATAAACTAATCTCAAATTACAACGAATATTTTCGAACGAATCTGATTAGTTTCATTCGTTCAACTTGTAACGGTTAACCTTTGCTATATTTGGCTTAAACATGGCTGGTACGAAATGTTAAACCCGTATGATATTTTGCACGCGCTTTGTTTAAAAGTCAACATTCATATCTATACTAATATTATAAAGAGGTAAAATTTGTAAGTTTGTATGCAGGGGGTAATCTCTGGAACTCATAATCTAATTCTAATTTTATTTTAACTGGCAGAAAGCTACATTATTCCTGAGTGCTATAGGCTATAAATTGTTTCTATAACATGTATATTAACCGAGCTATCACAACTTTTGTCTGGCAAGTCGGAAAAAAATACCTCGTAAAACAGAATTATTTGCGTGCGCTGCCTAAACAGTTGCTTAAAATTAAAAAGAATGTATGGCTACCTGGTTCATCTTAATTATTTCTACAAAAAAGTCAGCGATACCATATCTCTATCTTTTATATTTTATCTTTTATACTTCTATTATTGCATTAAAAAATTTTTTTTTCGGCATTGTTACGTTTGGTTGATTATTTGAGCAACAAAATATTAATTCTTATGACAATAAATTATTTCAGTATCACAGGAACATCATACAGATAAGATTTGCCATTTACAGTATATCAATTGGTCATACAGTTTCGGAGATAATATAAAATTACTAAAACGCAAAATGACCCTAGCATAACTTTCATTGTGCAGACGTTTTACCTATTTGCCCATAGATGGCGTTCTGCAATGACGTCATTTTTCTGAATCGCGGTGTTAAGACTTTCCGTGGATTGATGACCCTCTCGAATTATTATGCCCACGTTGTCGTTAGTTGGAGTTCTAAAAATTACATGTCAGTTGGTTATTGGTTTCGGTTGTTTCGTTCGCATGGTTGTTGTTGTTGATAGATACCTCATAATCGAAAATATCGTAATTTCGTTGTACGTTTGTTTTGTATGTTCGTAGTTTCGTACTTCGTTCTATCGTAATAATCGACACGAGTTATTCGATATTACGATTGTTTTGTTTTGTAAAGGCGGACGGTGTTCGAGTCGCTCTCCCTTTGTTCATAATTGTTTTCAAGTCTGTGCGTGGTTTGTTGAGAGCATGCCTAAAAGGAAATCTCAACTGTCTCGGCAGACATCACAGACAAGAGCCGCTCGAGTACGCCGTACGGAAGAATCTGCCCCTGAAAATGAGCAACGCCTCTCGAGAAATCCTTACTAATATTATAAATGCGAAAGTAACTCTGTCTGTCTGTCTGTCTGTCTGTCTGTCTGTCTGTCTGTCTGTCTGTCTGCTACGCTTTCACGTCTAAACCACTGGACCGATTTTGATAAAATTTGGTACAGAGATGGACTAAAGCTTGAGAAAGGACATAGGCTATTTTTTATCGCGAAAAAATGGGTATAAGGGGTTGAAATAGGGGATGACATTTTGTATGGAAATTCGTCATTTTCGATGATAGAACCACGAATCTTTGTATTAAGACACCTAATAATAAATAAATAAATATTTGTTCAAGCGTTTTGGAAATTTCATTTACATGGGGATGAAATTCAACCCCTAAAATAACAAAAAGCATACAGCCGAAACCACTGGGCCTAGAAACGTATTTTTTTTTTTACACCATCGTATTTCTTGTGGTGCACGAGCACTAGCAAAGGATTTTTGGAAATTCACCCCCTTAAGGGGGTGAAAAACATATAGTCTTTCACGTCTAAACCGATTATGATGAAATTTGGTACAGAGATGGACTAAAGCTTGAGAAAGGATATAGGCTACTTTTTATTGCGAAAAAATGGGTATAAGGGGTTGAAATAGGGGATGATATTTTGTATGAAAATTCGTCATTTTTGATGATAGAACCGTGAATCTTTGTATTAAGGCACCTGATAATAAATAAATAAATATTCGTTCTAGCGTTTTGGTAGTTTCACTTACATAGGGATGAAATTCAACCCCTAAAATACCAAAAAGCATATAGTCGAAACCACTGGGCCTAGAAACGTATTTTTTTTACACCATCGTATTTCTTGGGGTGCACGAGCACTAGCAAAGGATTTCTGGAAATTCATCCTCTTAAGGGGGTGAACAACATATAGTCTTTCGCGTCTAAATCGATTTTGATGAAATTTGGTACTGAGATGGACTAAAGCTTGAAAAAGGATATGGGCTACTTTTTATTGCGAAAAAATGGGTATAAGAGGTTGAAATAGGGGATGATATTTTGTATGAAAATTCGTCATTTTTGATGATAGAACCGTGAATCTATGTATTAAGGCACCTGATAATAAATAAATAAATATTCGTTCTAGCGTTTTGGTAGTTTCACTTACATAGGGATGAAATTCAACCCCTAAAATACCAAAAAGCATACAGTCGAAACCATTGGGCCTAGAAGCGTATTTTTTTTTACACCGTCGTATTTCTTGGGGTGCACGAGTACTAGCAAAGGATTTTTGGGCATTCACCCCCTTAAGGGGGTGAAAAACATATAGTCTTTCACGTCCAAACAGATTTTGATGAAATTTGGTACAGAGATGGACTAAAGCTTGAGAAAGGATATAGGCTACTTTTTATCGCAAAAAATGGGTATAAGGGGTTGAAATAGGGGATGACATTTTGTATGGAAATTCGTCATTTTCTATGATCGAACCACGAATCTTTGTATTGAGGCACCTAATAAGAAATAAATAAATATTCGCTCAAGCGTTTGGGAAATTCCATTTACATGGGGAGGAAATTCAACCCCTAAAATATCAAAAAGCATACAGCCGAAACCACTGGGCCTAGAAACGAATTTTTTTTTACACCATCGTATTTCTTGGGGTGCCCGGACGGAGTGGTGCGAGGAGCGCGCCAACTGCAGCCCAACCCAAAAAAAGGGGGTTGAAAAGCATATAGCCTTTCACGTCGAAACCACTTAACCAATTTTGAAGGAATTTGGTACAGAGATAAACTAAAGCTTGAGAAAGGATATAAGGCTACTTTTTATCGCGAAAAAATAGATATAAGGGGTTGAAATAGGGGAAAGTATTTTCTTTTTTCGTCGTCTTATTTCTTGGGGTACACGAGCACTAGCAAAGGATTTTTGGAAAATCACCCCCTTAAGTGGGTGAAAAGCGTATAGACGAAACTCTTGGAGCTAGGAACGTAAAACTTTCTATGCAATTCTCTTTCTTTTGTTGTAAGTGAGCTCTAAGAAATTATTTTATTAAAATCAACTCCTAAAGGGGTGCAAAATATATAGCCGAAATCATTAGGCCTAGAAACATGGAATTTTGTATAAAGTTTCCTTTCTTGGGAAAGAGAGATTTTTGCAATTTTAGCCCTAAGGGGGTGAAAAGTGTTTAACCGAAATCACTGAGCCTAGGAAGGATCATTTCAATACACGGTCGGCTTTCTTGGATTACCCCCAGATTTTCTTAGTGCTCACTTACCAAGCACTATGAAAAAATTTTTGGCAAGGATAAGCGAGCTATAACAAAGAATTTTTGGAAATTCAACCCCTAAGAGGGTGAAAGTGTATAGCCAAAGATACCGGGCCTAAGAATGTGAAATTTTGTATACCGATCGGTTATTTGGGGTAAGCACTCACTAAGAAACAATTTTGGGCTGCCCCAAAAGGATAAAACACATATAGTCGAAGACACCCAGCCAATGATCTTTATCATCATTATCTTTCTCTTATCCTAATTACTTTGGATCGACGCGATATGTAGGTGAGTACCTACATATCTCTGCTGCCATCGTAGATATATTGCAAAGGTTCTAGCAACATTTTATGACCTGGCGCACGACATTGTTGGCCAGACGGCATCACCGGTCCAGGTCGATGTAAATCTTTGTCTTAGTAGTATTTTGCGATACCCACAAACAATGAAAGCGTGGTAATATATCTAGCAGCTACCAGACAGTAAGTTACAATCAAGATATTATTCCAATTTTCTATCTCTACAAATAAATAAATTTGAAGCATTTGTTTGTCTATCAAAATAATAGGTTTTATTTATGCTCACACAATACGGTCCAAATTTTTTTGTCTGTCTGTCTATTCGTTACAGGTAATCTTCAAAATGGCTGGACCGATATTGATTATATTTTACCATCAGGTCTACCAGTCGTACATAAGGTACTTAGACTATATTTTACACAAGGTACTTAGACTATATTTTATCCCACGTTATATTTTATCCCGGTGTGGCTGAATTAAGTCGATTTTAAAATTATTTCACTAATGGAAAGCTATTTTTATACAAGTAACATATTTAAGCTATTTTTATCTCGATATTTCTACGGGATCGGGTATAATGTCGGTGAAATCACGGGAATTTAATGGTTTTAAAAATTAATTCACTAATGAAAAGCTATATTATCAGTGAAAGGCTATTTTCATCCCGGTATTTGCCCAGGAACGAGAACTATACCGGGGGATGTCGAGCAATTTTTAAAATTCTTTCACCAATGGAAAGCTACCTATGTTGTCAGCGAGTAACATAGGCAATTTATATCTCTGATATTTCTGGGATTTATATTATTTTTTTTTGGTATGTGTGTAAATTTATAATATCAGCGAGTTACATAGGCATTTTTTATCTCGGTATTGGCATGGGAATTTCTACGTGAATGGAACTGCGGATGTTTGATTGATATAATTTTTTTTTCACCAATGGATAAGTACGTTATCAGAGACTAAAGAAAGGCATATTTATCATCGTATTTGCACGGCATTCTGAACTACAAGGCTGGAAGTAATATTCAAATGTGAAAGTTTGTGAAGATATTTGGATGTTTGTTACTCAATCACGCTTAAACTGTTGAGCAGATTTGGATGAAAATTGACACGTAGATAGAGTATTTCTTAAATTAAGAAATATAATACTCTTTATGCCGATAATATTCTTTGCGATAATAGTTCAATATGCAAGTAAATTTTTACGCGGGCGAAGCCGCGGGCAAAAGCTAGTATTTATATAAAAGGAAATAGAATATTGTTGGTTCAGCGATCCATTTATATATCTGTCGCTAAGCCATAAATTCTCAAGCCATTTAGCCGCGCTACTGGGACCATTAATTTAGTGAATCCCTGAAACTCAATCACATTTGACATTTGACAAATTTAACTCATGTTACGGGCAACGCTACCGTCGTCACATAAATAAGTAATCACTTTTAATATGACGATGCGATGAGTCAAAAGATTATCGGGTGGTGCTTATTGGCATTGGGAATGAATTTGAAAAATTTTTTAAACATTTTTTGTCGTCCACAGATACTTATTTACCAAATAAAATTCAGTAGAGATCTATACCAATAAATAAAATTGGAGTGTCTGTTTGTAATGTCAAAATAATAGGTTTTTTTCATGCTCACACGGTTATTTGCACGACACCTATGCCTAAAATAGCAATTAAAAAATTTTTGTCTGTCTGTCTATTTGTTCCGGGTAATCTTCAAAACGGCTGGACCGATTTCAAAAATTCTTTCACCAATGGAAAGCTATAATATCAGGGCGTAAACTAGGCTATATTTTATCCCGGTATTCCCACGGGAACGGGAGCTACGCGGGTAAAACGACTATAACCTATAACCGAAGCGAAGCGAGGGCGGGTTGCTAGTATATTATATTCGCATATTCGCATTCGCATTCGCGAATGTTGGAGATAAATATTCGCACTCACATTCGCATTCGCGAATGTCTCAATCCTAACATTCGTTACATCACTAATGCATATTATATCTCTTAGGATCTTGAGTGGCGACTACGTATTGGACGACGCTGTGTAGGACGCCAACCAGGTGGACCGACGACTTGGTGAAAGTTGTTGGGCGTCGTTGGATGCAGGCGGCACAGGATCGCACTTTGTGGTGTAACATGAGGGAGGCCTACGTCCAGCAGTGGACGGCGAAAGGCTGAAATGATAATGATGATGATGACTCTTAGTCGACACCTAAGGGCAAGATAGAGGTGGTGAATTGTAATTTTACCCCGTCACCACATGAACAATAATTGTTTTAATAGCTTCTAACTGTTAGTGCTTCCTACATCGTCACATACAGGGACAATGGTATGCAAAGTCGAAATCAGTTGATTGTCTTTTGCCAAGGTTCGATGTGCATATTTATCGCCAGGTAGTAGGTACTAGGTAGGTATTGTAGTTTCCATCCACAACAGCGAAATTGAATGAATAAGCTCTTCGTATTCATTTTTTCTCTCTATTCCTTCCTGCCCCTATGCTGCTCGTGGGTGTCGTAAAAGACGACTAAGGGATATAATATGTACATATGCTATATGCAAGTGTGCAAGAGAAGGAAAACTCGAAATGAAACCGTATACCAACAACTCTGACCAGCATGGTATAGCAGGTCAATTTCCCTCCTATTCTGGAGTAGTGCCGAGCCCAACAGTGGGACGTATGTGGGCTACGACGATGATGATTCATCCTCTAAAACTTTTGTCCGTTATTTCTAGCAGCGTTATCTAGTTTGCATCTAAAAACTATACCAATAAGTAGAATTAAAGTGTCTGTTTGTTCTAACACTTCTAACCACTATACATATATCAGTATATACATGACTTACAAAAAGTATAACTATTAACATTTTTATGTGTGTTTGCCTGTTTTTGCGTGTAATCTTTCAAATAGCTGGATCGATGTCGTTCAAAAACAGCAATAATTAACGAGATAAGAAACTTTTCTGTTCGAATAGGGAATAATTACTGTTTGTATTAAGTTTTTGTCCAAAATATACATCAAAGCTTTGGTTTTGGATTTATCCGAATAAAAAATAGTATATAAATACACATAACTAAACTATAACATGAGCGAAGCCGCGGCCAAAGGATTTGTAGTAAATAGAAAGTTAGCCGTTTTAATGAAAATCCATAGTAAGTAATTAATATTATAATAAGGAAAAATATGGGAGTCAGACTTGTTCGTGACGGGTCCCGTATCATTCTACAAAGTATAACAAATTAAAAATAATATTTTCCTTAAAAAATTTAACTATCAACTTATAACCTAATTATATACAATTTATATGATTATAAAAGCTTGTCGCGAGGTTTAATTACCTATCAGTATTTAATTAGTAAAAAATAATAAATTTAGCAGATCAATTTACATAATTAAATTGGTACTAGCTTATTTAAAAACCTCGCGACAAGCTTTTATAATCATATAAATTGTATATAATTAGGTTATAAGTTGATAGTTAAAATTTTTAAGGAAAATATTATTTTCCTCTTTTTAGAGCGTTTAAATAAAAGCTTTTTTTAAAAAAGTTTTTTGCTTTTAACTTATTTTTTATTTTTTAGTTATCGCTGGTTAGGTTTCTCAGTCTGTTCATCTCATTTAACGCATCATTGTTGCAAGGTCATTTGCCGGTTAATTTCGAACAGTTCAGCTCTTCAATAAGGAGACCTTCTAATGTTTTTACCCTACTTAAGGCCACGTATGAGACCAATGCTGATGACGCCCATCTCTGCAAATTACACAAGTCAAACTTATTTCAATTTGGGGCTTACTTGTGCGTTACGAAATACAGTTCCCAGTTTGATTTTGGAGTGTTCCTTCCTCTATATAGGTTGCAGACCAGTGCTGATGACGCCTATCTCGCCAAATTACACAAGTCACACTTATTTTAGTTTGGAGCTTACTTGTGCGTAACGAAACACAGTTCCGAGTTTGATTTTGGAGTAATCCTTCTCCTAGACAGGTCGCAGACCAATGTTGATGACGCCCATCTCGCCGAATTACACAAGTCAAATTTATTTCAGTTTGGAGCTTACTTGTGCGTGACGAAATACAGTTCCGAGTTTGATTTTGGAGTTATCCTTCTCCTAGACAGGTCGCAGACCAATATTGATGACGCCCATCTCGCCGAATTACACAAGTCAAACTTATTTCAGTTTGGAGCTTACTTGTGCGTGACGAAACACAGTTCCGAGTTTGATTTTGGAATTTTCCTTCTCCTAGACAGGTTGCAGACTAATGCTGATGACACCCATCTCTCCAAATTACTCAAGTCAAACTTATGTCAGTTTGGAGCTTACTTGTGCGTGACGAAACACAGTTTCCAGTTTGATTTTGGAGTTGTCCTTCTCCTAGAGAGGTTACAGATCAATGCTGATGACGTTTATCTCGCTAAATTACACAAGTCAAACTTATTTCACTTTGAAGCTTACTTGTGCGTGACGAAACACAGTTCCCAGTTTGATTTTGGAGTTGTCCTTCTCCTGGACAGGTTGCAGACCAATGCTGATGACGCCCATCTCGCCAAATTACACAAATCAAAGTTATTTCAGCTTGGAGCTATCTTTTCAATTTACTCGCAGTGAGCCCTTTTATTTGATACCCATGTTGTAGAAGTGCATTCAAAATAACTACTCCGCCATCTTGGATGGTCCGCCATATTGGATTTAGAATGACGCCACATTATTTTTCGAGTTACTCTCAATAAGTCCTTTCATTTGATACCCATATTGTAGGAATACATTAAAAATATTTATTCCGTAATCTTGGATGGTCCGCCATATTGGATTTAGAATGTTGTTATACACTATATCGTGCATTGTCATCCAAACTAAACGTGTATACAAAATTTCAGCTCAATCGGTTGAAGATATCTATTTCAAAATTGAGTTCAAAGATTCCACTCTAACAAACATACTTACATACATACATTGCAAGTTAAATAAAAGCTTTTAAAAAGCATGGATCCATTTAAATATTTTTGTAAAAAAATAAAAGAGCTGCTATTAATAAAATATGACGGCAACAAACAAAAATGTTACTTGCGTTATGTTTAGATCACACAGGAATTCTGTGATCTAAACATAACATAATATATAATATGCATATAACATCTATGCAAGAAACGGAAAACTCGAAACAAAACTTATACCAACACATCTGGCCAGAATGGTATACTTAGTAGGTCAATTTTCTTCCCATAGTGGATGAGGCCCGAGTCGAGCAGTGGGATATATCCATATATATATATATATATATATATATATATATATACAGCATGGGGTGTATATATATATTTATATATATATATATATATACACCCCATGCTGTGATGACGATGATAAATAAATAAAGGACGATTTTCTGCATATTTTGCCACACATTTAGCGACTGCGGTGAGGTGTTGCCCTAAGAAAAGAGCTGCTACAGGCTCTCGTTGCGAGAGCCTTAGCCGATTTATATATACTAGTTAACCCAACAGACGTGGTTCGGTTAAATCTAAAAAAAATATAAAAGGAATTCTCGTTGAAATCGATTGCCGCGCTACCTACCGGGTCCAATTGTGAATCTTAACCATTCTCGAATCCTCTTGCACATACACAAAAAATTGCATCAACATCGGTCCAGCCGTTTAGGAGGAGTTCAGTGACATACACACGTACACAAGAAATTTATATAAAAGATACTAGCTGTCCCCCAACCGCTTCGCTGGGCTGTAATTAAACTTTATGTTTAGTTATTAATAAACTATTTTTGTTTTTCTTTTCTATTTATTATTTAATCAAATGATAGTTAAGCCAATAGAATAATTCTTGATAGTTCTCGATTAACCGAATGTCAAATGGACAAATAAACATAGGATTTAAAATGAAAATCGGCTAACGACTGACTGAAAGACTAAGACTAAAGATGTGAATAATATCAATATAATAACTCGACACCGGCACCAATAGCTCATATTATTGTAGCTCATTGCCATTATATAAGAAGAAGAAGAACAGATTTAGTTACACAGTTTATATTTATTAAAAGCTTCTTCAAAACACGCTGTACCTTATTGTATAAGTATTATTCCGATTGGTTCAGTAGTTTTTGCAGTGTAACGGAACAAAAACCGGCTCTCCATTTATTAGTATAAATCTTTAAATAATCCTTAAATAATAGTCATTTCATTTGATGTATCATAGTGATTGCACTGTGCAATGGGCGACTGTGCCCATATACATATTTGAATTTCTGAATTTGTCCACCAAAATGATAACCATATAGTCCAGGTGGGTTAGCTTTTTTACAAAAACGATAAAAAATAAAGGAGAAAAAAGGTTTAACCTTCGAACCAATATGGCGACTAACGCACCGGTCGGATTTGGTCGAGTTTATGGTTTTAAGCTATTTATGATTCCCCCTAAACATTGGCGCAAAAAAAATTCTGACTATAATTAATTCCAGGTTAAAGTCTAACCCGAGTGGGCTAATATTCAAAATTATTTTATTACAAATAATATTTTCTTTTATTATACGTTTATTACTGTGTTTGCATAAGTATTATTTATGTGACAAATTTCAATTTATTCGTAGTAAATTGGTTAATGCTGACAGGTAGAGTGATCTTATAAGGGATTCTTTTTTTTTTCCGAGTTATGGAACCCTAAAAAAACAAAACGGAGATTTTTGCGGCCGGAAATTATTATTTTCTCTCCCAGCTCTGTGCGCTTGCATTTTCAAATGACATTTGAAATAAATTTCCGCCGTCGTCTGCGTTTACCGGAAGCGTTCGATTGGAACATTGGCCCGATAATTATTAATTCATTCAAACCGTATCCTGCTTTGAGGTGTCAAAGAGAGGTAGAATTGTAAGCGAAAGAGATAAATCTATACCAATAAATAAAATTGGAGTGTCTGTTTGTAATGTCAAAATAATAGGCTTTTTTCATGCTCACACGGTTATTTGTACGACACCTATGCCTAAAATAGCAATTAAAAATTTTTTGTCTGTCTGTCTGTTTGTTCCGGGTAATCTTCAAAACGGCTGGACCGATTTCAAAAATTCTTTCACCAATGGAAAGCTATAATATCAGGGCGTAAACTAGGCTATATTTTATCCCGGTATTCCCACGGGAACGGGAACTATGCGGGTAAAACGACTATAACCTATAACCGAAGCGAAGCGTGGGCGGGTTGCTAGTATAAAATATATTTTGTTCAGGTTGTGTGAAATAAATATATGCACAGACCCGAAGATAACGCATTAATTTCGTACAATAAAAACCTTTATTTTATTTTCGTATCACGTTATAACTAATGTAATAATAGGTCGAGGAAAAAGTCTTTTTGCATATAGTATGTATAAACTTTTAATAAAATCTCTTTTGCTGTATCTAACCTTTTTAATGGTATCAAAACCAGCAGGTACACTGCTGGTTTTGATACATATTAAAAGATTTGATTTCAAAAAAGAAACCATTTGTTGAAATGTCATGTCCTCCGTTTTTCTTTATGTCAAAATAAGTGAATCACATGAAGAAAATTGATACATTTTAGCATTTTATTACAAAAAAGGTAAAAATGCAATATAAGCCGCGAAAAGAATTCTGACGTGACTAATGCAGTGTCAGTAAATTTGGTTTAAACGTTTTCAATCCGGGATTTTGGGACGATGTAGGTACGACGTAGCTGAAGATTTGGGAATTGACCATAAAACAGTTTTGACCCCTTTGAAGAAAACTGGGTATTTTTTTTTTGGGGCTGGGCCATGGTCAGTGTACCCGCCGCCCGGCTCCGCCCAGGGCGATAGAGGGGCGGCGCGCGGCCCAATGACCCACCCGTAGCACGTCGCCTTCGTCATTGGGCCAACCACCGGTGCCGAGTTCCTTGTCGTCAGTAGTCGGTCTGATGGAATAACCCCGCGGGGTACTTACCCTCTCCTCTCTACGTCCCTTTCCCGGGACGCCAGTGTCTCTGCGGGTTACAGACTAAAATCCCCGATCCGGTCACCCGAAGCCTCGGCTACGACGACATCAGGTGCAGGTACTCGCGACTGCGCCGCCCGAGTCGCTGGCGGCGGATCGTGTCATCGTGGAGGCGTTCCCCGTGCACACGATCCGCTGCCGTCTTCCGCGAGATGACTGCCTAGCAGAAGGTGGTGACTGCGTTCCTGTTCCTGACGTTGCCGAGCATCTTACTAGCGATGGTTGGCAGCGTCAGGTCGCCCTCAATGATTACGACTAATTCACGGCGCTGCTCAGGTCACACGGCATACACCTCGAGTGTGTGCCGTGTGAGCTGAGCCGGACTGCCCAATGGGCAATGACGTCACACGCGGGCGTCGACCCGCCAGGCAGCAATCTCCTTGATGGAGACTGTGCCGCCTCTCGCTCGCGTTTCCGACATCCGCTGATATAGTCCGGTGAGCATCTCCGCCTCCAGGTCCTACGGGGAAGTCCCGGCCAAGAAAACTGGGTATACAAAGCTCGATATTTAGGTGTCAAACCGAATCGCTTTTGAAGAGATTGATAATATAATTGGTAATGAAAAGTGGTTCATGTATGATAAGAACGGACAAAAAGGTATTATGTAGAAAATATATACTTAAATCAAATTAACTGCTGTAAAGATAACCTAATATTCATGGGATAAAGAGCGACCAAGTATTATCAGTAACGTCTGTTAATAATTTATGTCATATAATAGAGTTTCTTTCTTTAGATAGATTTACTGAAGGAAGGCATGTAAGACGATATTGATGAATAATACTAATTAGAGGCGCTTTTATCTGTCACACACGTGCCTACGGGCTGTCAATCGCACTCAGACTTGTCGGGTCGGCAATTAGTCGATCCCTGCTGTTTCGCAGGCGTTCATGCGTCGATATGGTTTTCCTATTAGCATCGATCGATAACAGAACAATATATTATACAACAATGATTTGTGTTATACGCGCAAGTGCATGTGATAAAACTAATTTGATTTTATTTTTCCGACATTTCGGATGGTTTATAGCTTTCATCTACTCATCAATCTCCGCCCTATCAAATTTCACTGTTGGCCATAGGCCTCTTTCAATTCATAATATCAATTCGTTGTCCTATTTTTGGACTGGAGCTTCCTTTACAATACGAGGCAAAATTGACCTATTGTACCACGCTGGTCAGATGGATTGGTATAGTTTTTATTTCGAG
Organism: Lymantria dispar; assembly: GCA_032191425.1. NCBI lineage: Eukaryota > Metazoa > Arthropoda > Insecta > Lepidoptera > Erebidae > Lymantria > Lymantria dispar. Next base: position 14,129,353 of record CM063448.1, read on the forward strand.
GTTTTCCTTTTCTTAAATAGATGTCATAGGCATATTATAAACCCCTAGCCAGCTTTTACAACACCTACGGGTAAGAAAGGGGATTATGAATCTTATTCTTAGTGCATCACCAGACGGAATAATCTCATTATCTCACCGAATAATCTTATTAATAACTTGTAAAATAATTAATCTCATCTTAAATATAAAAAATATGTCTTACTTTTATTTTCCTGTGTTTGGTTCCTCGACGATGTTTAATTGTGGAAGTTTTAATTACAAGAAAACCGACTCGGTGCTGTGAGGCGGGCAATTTATTCGTCGGATATTTACGATGACAATATTCTTATTAGCAGCGACTTAATTTTATTTATACATTACATTTAAACTTGATTATAATCGGATGGTGTAGTAACCGAAGTACTACTCATCATAAGATGTTAGGAGTTCGATTCATATGTTGTAGAATGTTTGTATAACCATCCTTTAATATTTTAAAGTCCTCGCGAAACAAGAATTTATAGCATTTTTATTTTGTTATTTAATTTAACCCAGCACCCATGACGCTGGGCCATACTGATCCAAGCTCTTTTAAAACGGCTATATTTAGAATTTTGTGTATCCGATGTTTTCCAGCATCCTACTAAGATCAGTCCAGCAGGAGATACATTCCCTCTCCACTAGTACCACTGATAAAATCGGTAAGACACCGTTTGTATGGGCACAAATATTTGCAGTTAACGAAAATGGGTAAATATGACCCAGAATAATTAACGACATTAAATTTTCGTGACATATTTTATGCTCGTGATGTATATTTTTTATGCTTATTGCTTTAATTTCTTATGCTTATTGATGGTTTTGTGATTTTTTTGCTTTAATGATGATTTTTCGTTTTTTTTTAGCAGCTTGTAATAATGTATCTAACAAACAATTCTAGGAAGATTTCCAGACAAATAATCCTGAAAAGGCTATCAGAAAGGTTGGATTCTCGAATAGTTAAATCTGGGTCCCACGTCATCATAGACCCACGTCTAATTAAGGATTATTTGCCGGAACAAAGAACTTTTGTAAATTCGTCTTGGCAATTGCTCAAAGAAATCGCAGATTTTTGAAGAGCGCCCCATGTATTCTTCGGTAAAATAAATAAGGTGTATTCTTAGAAAAAATACCTCTCGTCTTGATCATTGTATTCCATACTAAAATAATTATAGCAGTTTAGTGATCAGGTATGGAGAAGCTGAAGACTGTCAACAAGTCAAATTTATATTCCTAAGTTGCGTTGATCATTTGTGTATTGAAGATAGTTTTTTGGTGAATAATATAATAGCCCATTGCAGTAATATTTGGATACTTACGTAAGTTGTGTTTTCAATCTTGACATTGCATATTTTTTCATAGTCAATTAAAGTTGGTTTATTATAAAAAAATGTATTTTTTTTTTATTTTATCCTGTATATTTATGTTGTTAATAATATACACTAGCATATATATAATTATATTAGGCTCCTATTGTTGAATGTTAGCCCAAAAGACGGAAAATATCCGAATATTACTACCAAATTCTATGACCCAACGTCATTCTTCGCGTAATTATTTTCACGTCATTGACGCCGGCTTAATTTCTTACTTTTAAACATTTACTCCACACCATGAAAGCTGAAAAGAACTGATTGAGAATGATGTAAATTCTAAATAAAAAATATTGAAGAAAACATATGAGTTTGTATTTAATTAATACAACAAAATATATATATGTTCAAATAGTAAATGAATTTCTTGATAGAAATTGCAGTATTAATAGGTATGATATGGTAATTGGGTATTTCGACCACTCTATTTATGTCTATCTAAAATATAAGTGCATTCTCTTGTTTCTAATCATTGGTAATTCAATATTCTTACTTGTTCTTGAAGTACAGTTAACAATTATTAAATTTACAGAGTATTGCGTACATGGCGTAGAGATTAAATAACGTCCAATGGCTTACTGTGGGGTTTTGATTTTTAGAAGAATATATAAAATTAAGTTCAGCCCTTTAATTTTTAGTTTTTAAACGCCCACGTTACACAGGGATTTATTTCATAGTGCGGCGGGTTTATTTATTAGATAACAGAAAAGGTGACAAGATTTATTCACAATTTCAGTAGTGTTCAATTTTCATTTAGCTTTTCCGTTCTCTATATATTCCAAGTAAGGCAAGCAATTTCACTGCTATTCAACATTTGCTGATGTTTTGTTACTTCTAAATATAATATTTAGAAAAATCCGTTGTCAGAATTCTGAAATAAGACTGTAGATACCTATGTAAAAATAATTATTCAGAAAGGTTTTCAAAAATTCATTATAATCGGTTAAATTAAGATTTGTAGACTGAATACGCAGCTGAATGTTTCAGATTTTTTTAAGATGTAGGTACACAATGTTAATTAAAATTATCAAAACTAATAGCGATTTATACGGTTAATCAGTTGAAGGTATTATTTTTACTTTGTATTCTCTAATACTTTGAGGCCTTACCAGTACTCGCGGGTGTACTTCCGGTTGATTTGGAGATTCAGAGACGAGCGTATTACACCACAAAGGAAACTATGAATACAGATTTCCTTCTACCGCGCGACCGAAATAAAATTGCTAGATTGTTTGCACCACAATCCATTGTCTATGAGGAACTTTTAACTGAATGGCAAGAAAGATGGGATTCATCATCGAAAGGTCGTCATCTTTATCTTTTTTTTTCCATGCATCCGGGAGCGCATGGAGAAGGTGTGGCTGGAGGTGACCACTTCGTGGCCCAATTTTTAACTGGCCATGGCAACTTTAAAAGTAAATTATTTTCTTTTAAACTCGTACCATCACCATTATGTCAATGTTCCACATCTGACCACGAGTATGAACAATCAGCACATCACATTCTCTGGGAGTGCGATCTCTGGCGAAACGAGCGTAACCTTATGTTAAACTGTTTGCAAGTCATCTGTGGGGTAGTATACTATACGGACCTTGTAGCAGCTCGAGAAAATTTTCGTGCGTTCATGCGTTTCTGCCGTATCTACTGTAGCAATCAATCTTAACGCTCACATATAAGCCTCGTTAAGCTCTTCCGTATTCGTGGTGCCGTACTGCTGCGCTATCGTAGCTGTACACCTTTTTACTTATTGGCTGACTAGTCATTTTGTTTTCTTGTCTTCCGCTTTGCCTAGGAGGGAAGTGGAATCTCTCTTTCCAACTCCTCCTCTTTAATCTTTTCTAATTAAATTTGTTGCGGGTCCCAAGACAATTTAAAATCATATCCCGGGACTGCCTGAGAGTCAAACCTCGGTGTCATTTATGGAGACCATTGTGGATCCTGGCTTACAGGAGTTACAATGGTGGGAATGTGTGGTGGGATTAGTCCCAATCTAAAAATAATACTTTGTATAATCATTAATATCTGAATGACGGACGCTATTTTTTTTAGTGAAATGTGTTTTTTAGAAAAATATTAGGATATTAAAAAATAATTGATTAAATTATGAAAAATAAAAATAATGATTATAAAAAAAAATAAAAAAGGGGCAAGCCAAAGATCAAACCAGTCTCGGTTCTGAATTAGACTGCTCGATTTCCAAGTAAGCTATAAAAACTATGCTCGATCTTTTCTAAATGATTGATGGATGGCAGGACGGTGTTCTGTTCCTCTTTGAGATCATGGGCATTTACTTGCCGAAGCTACCGTGCCTTATAAAGACTAAAGGTCAGGGACTTCACTCACACGGGTGCACCGTACAGGACCTTGGACCGAATAACCGGCGCATATAATAGCTGGCGCGTATCGCTGGGTCCACCCATGTTGACAGGCGGGTGGACCGAGGCTGGTGACCATGAAATAACAGGGCCTTTGTCTTATTTATGACCACTCTTAGCCCCAGCGTCTCGATCTGCCTGATAATCTATTTGACAATCTCCTTGCTGCCAAGAATTGCTAGGCATACCGCCTCTTCTAGCCACCCCGAGCTGTAACGAGCTTGTCGTTGGCGTAGACGAAAGCTAACAGTCTTGGAGTTTCGCATTGTATTACTAGAATTTAATATGGAGTCACTACATCGTAATAATTTTCCCGTCTAAATTACACAAAGATTAAGGCAGTGCCTATGAAAAGAAAAACGGAAAATATATTGAACATATTCACCAAAAAAGGTTCAACAGAAAAAAAAAATTCCAAATAAATTTAAAAAGTACCTACTGCATTATTTGCGATAGCTAATGGGTTAAGATACTTCGTGAGCGTGCGAGAATACTTGAAGAACTATGCTATAATAATTATGTAGGTTTAGTGGCAAATTCCATCAAAAATAAGCCCAAGTGCTTATGGACCCACGTTAAATCGTTTTCGAAATCGACTATAATACCGAATAAACATGATTCACAGTAACAAATTTGCTAAGGATGGTAATGACACCTGCAATTTTTCTCGGACTTTTTTATTTAAATATTTTGCACACTCATAAAATTTCTTGCAACCCCATGCGTAGTTACGATATTGATATTTCTAATGTACTTACTTCAGAAAGTCTACAATAATTATTTTTATGGATTATTAAATTTAATACTTTCTTGGTATTTACTATGTTATAAGTTATGGTATTTATATAGAACTAAGTTTAAGTGTATTTTTGTCCTAAAGCACTTTTTGTTTTCTTTTATGTAATTGTTATATGTGGAGACTCATAAATGGCGTTATCAGCATAAATAGCAGTCTATTTAAGGTATTATTGTAAGTTCTTTATCAGCTATCAGTTTCTTTATAATAAACTAGCAACCCGCCCTCGCTTCGCTTCGGTTTCAGTCGCCTTACCCGCGTAGTTCCCAATCCCGCGGGAATATCGTAATACAATATAGCCTATGTTACTCCCTGATATTATAGCTTTCTATTGGTGAAAGAATATTTGAAATCGGTACAGTAGTTTCAGAGCCTATTCAATACAAACAAACAAACAAATCTTTCCTCTTTATAATATTAGTGTACATAACTTTATAATATTAGTGTAGATAACTACAATAACTTTATTTTGTATATTGTATATTTAGTCAGTAAGGTATAAAAAATTGTTTGATATAAAATATAAGAAATGTTCATTATCACATTACATTTTCTATTAATCTACATTGACGTGAATAAAAATCAATTTTCTCAACGAAGATTGAAGCAATTTTGCTATACGCAAGAACAGCCTATTCAAATTGGATTATTAGCTATCTGATAACGAATTCGTGAGGGTGTGAAAACCGACAATGAATATTTCGCCCTATTTCCTATTGAATTTTGAAAACATTCGAACAACACGAACAAACGTGAAATGTATAATGCCAACTGCCACCTGACGAGAATGGCGATATGGCATTGTTTCCACTTGGGGAAACCTACGTCCAACAATGGACATGATAAGCACGGATCCACCCTTCAAAAAGAGGTCTGAAAATCGGTCAAGTGCGAATTAACATATAAAGTTACTTATGATTGATAGAATTCTGAGGACAGTAAAATATCTACTTACCTCGATTCTATGTTCCAAATCACGCACAATTAATTGCTTTTTTTTCTTTATGAAGGCAGGTCCTCCCGTGACCAAGATCGCTGAAAAGTGTTTGAATGTAGTCGGCAAATTAAAAATCAAATACAAACTCGATAAAATCCGTGAAAATGTTTTATTTCATCATCATTTCAGCTCGTCCTATTGTTGAGTTCAAGCCTCCTCTACTATAAGAAGCAAATTGACCCACTATATGAGACTAAGCAGAAGGATTGGCATAGGGCTTTATTTTGAGTTTTCCATCTCTTGCAGAGATGTTATTATCATCATCATTTCAGTTCATATACGTCCCAGTGTTGGGCTCGAGTCTCCTCAACAATAGGAGGGAAATTGATCTTACTATACCATACTGGTCAGACAGGTTGCTATAGGATATTATTTCAAGTTTTTCTTTTGCATAGATGTTATATGCATATTATATCCCTTAGTCGTCTTTTACGACATCCACGGGCAAGATAGGGAGTGGTGAATTGTATTCTTACTCCGTCACCAGATGGAAGAAGATATTATATGCATAATTAATCCCTTAGTCCTCTTTTATGATATCTACGGGTAAGAGAGGGATTAGTGGCGGTTTTTATGCCGTCACCACACAGAAAACGATTGTATTTCAAATATACCCAGGTAAAGATCAGATATAATTGGTTATAAAGTATAAAATTATCAGTCAATTCATTTGAATAGATAGTTAAAATGTGTAGGGTTGTGGGAATGTTTATCATGCCGGTGGATACGCTCTTGGGACGTGTATGGACTGATGAATGGATATGACTAAATATTCAGAGTTTGTTCACATAATATACAGTACATGTATTGTTACTTAATATATTCATTATTTTTTAATAATATATCATATACACGCCTAAATAACACCTAAAATACATACCTATACGGCAGATAAACCTATATACAGAGCAAATAATTTTTTATTATACATATTTATTAATGTTTGATTTTTAGATAATATACATATATAAATAGCACTATATTGGATACTTATTACTTATACGGCAGAGGTTAGAGTAAATAATTTGTTACTACACATATTTATAATTGTTTTTAATTTTATTTAATATACAAACACAAATTGCACCTAAATGCATACCTATACGGCACACATATTTCATCATCATCATCATCATCATTTCAGCCTATTGCTGTCCACTGCTGGAAGTAGGCCTCCCTCATGTTGCGCCACAATGTGCGGTCCTGTGCCGCCTGCATCCAACGACGCCCAGCAACTTTCACTAGGTCATCGCTCCACCTAGTTGGGGCGATACGTGGTCGCCACTCGAGAACCTTTCTTCCCCAGCGGTTGTCGGTTCGTCGAGCGATGTGGCCTGCCCATTGCCACTTGAGCGTGCTAATTCTTCGTGCTATGTCGGTTACACCCGTTCTTCTGCGGATTTCCGTATTCCGGATTCTATCTCGCAGAGAAATCCTGAGCATAGCCCGCTCCATAGCACGCTGAGCGACTTTGAGCCTTGATATAAGGCCTACATTTAGGGACCACGTTTCCGTGCCGTAAGTCATCACTGGTAACACACACTGGTCGTAGACTTGTATTTTCAGACACTGAGGTATGTTGGACGAGAAGATCCTTTTAAGTTTCCCGAACGCTGCCCAACCGAGCTGGATTCGTCGGCTGATCTCTTTCTCGAAATTAGATCTACCTAACTGGACTGTTTGTCCGAGGTAAACATAGTGATCGACAACTTCGAAAATCGCATTGCCAACTAGGACCGGTACAGGAATTACATGGGCATTTGACATGACTTTCGTCTTGTCCATGTTCATTCGTAAACCCACTAGTTGGGATACCCTGCTGAGATCATTGAGCATTGTGCCAAGGTCCTCCATGGATTCTGCCATAACGACTATATCGTCCGCAAATCGAAGGTGAGTGATGTATTCGCCGTTAATGTTGATACCGAGTCTAGTCCAGTCTAAGAGCTTGAAGACATCTTTCAGTGCAGTGGTGAACAGTTTCGGAGAGATGACATCTCCCTGTCTCACGCCTTTCTGCAACTGGATCGGTTTCGTACTCCTATTCCGGATACGGACTGACATTGTGGCGTTCCTATACAAACACTTCAGCACTTCGATATAGCGATAGTCGATTTGGCACCGCTGAAGGGACTGCAGCACCGCCCAAGTTTCGACTGAATCAAAGGCTTTCTCATAGTCCACAAACGCTAAGCACAGGGGCCGATTATACTCCTCGGTCTTTTGTATAATCTGCCGAAGCGTGAGGATATGGTCTATGGTGCTATAGCCTTTTCGAAAGCCGGCTTGTTCGGGCGGCTGGAAGTCATCGAGCTTGCGCGAGAGTCGATTGGTAATGACCCTCGAGAACAACTTATAAACATGGCTCAGGAGTGAGATGGGTCTGTAGTTCTTAAGAGCTTTGTCACTCTTCTTGAAGAACAGCACCACCACACTCCTGGTCCACGACTCTGGAACGTCGCCCCCGAGGATAACGGAATTAAATAGCTTCTGAAGGGCTATTAAGACTGGCTTGCCGCCCGCCTTTAGAAGCTCTGCCGTAATTCCGTCATCTCCCGGTGCCTTACCGTTACGTAGTTGTTTGAGAGCCATTCTGATCTCGTACAAGCTGATGTCCGGGATTTCTTCGGTATAGTGCCGAGTTAGCTTGGATCTGGGATCTTGGACCAAGCCGACAACAGGATTTCGGGATGATTTGTATAACTGTCCATAGAACCTTTCGACCTCTCCCAAGATCTCACTTTGGGATGAAATGACAGTGCCATTGTCGGTCTTCAGCTTAGTCATTTGGCTTTGCCCAATAGACAGATCTTGTACGAACACTTTCGAGCCACGATTCCGCTCTATCGCTTCTTTGATACGGAGCGTATTAAATCGGCGAATATCGCGACGCACAGACCTGGAGATCTGCCTATTTAGCTGCCTATGTTTGGACCAATCGGCTGAAGACTGCACCGTCATCTCTTTTCTCCGCTCCATGACCTCGAGAGTCTGGTCAGAAAGTTTTTTAGGTCTATTAACGCGGTGAGCCTTGAAAAATTTCGACCCAACCGCGTGGACAGTTTCCACGAACCTGTTGTTCATATCGTTCGGAGATTCGCACTCGTCCAGACATTGTAAGCGATTTATCACATATATAATAAGCGATATACACACATAGTTATTAATTTTTAATTAATATATTATAGATATACATAAATAACACTAAAATGCATATATACAAAACGGAGTTCAGATTAAATAGGTTGCAGCTGTTTAAATTATTTGGATTATTAATGAAAATAGATAGAAATTACAGAAATAGGAAACGAAAAACAAAATGTTAGAATAGATATATAATATAAATAGATAATAATAGACTTATATTACAAGGTAATATTTTCATTATTTATCAATCACTTTTGAGTAGCATAGGTTGCGTTTATTATAAAGATTTATGTGGCAGGGCGGTGTATTACTTCTCCTCACGACCGTGTGCAGATATTTGGCGAATCAATCGTGCTCTGTCAAAATTTGCAGCAGTTGGAAAGAAAGTACCCCGTGCTGCCGACCCAACTACTCCAACAGCACCGGACGGAAGGCCTCGATGGTCGGAACACCGTACCGAGGTCTCTTGCCGGACTTCCCAACGGCCGGTGTTGCCCCGCCAGGCGGCCATCTCTCTGAGTGCGACTAGCACGCCCTCCACCCATATCGCTGACAATCGCCGATAAAGTTCGGCGAATATCTCCACTTCCAAATCCCACGGGGGTGTCTCAGCCTAGAGGCACGTTGCCTCCATCGTCACCGTGTGGTATCTGCATCTGCCTCTGACCGCGATAGCCCTCATTGGTCACCACTAAGCCTAGTAATTAGTCATACTCTGCTGATATTTAAGCATGCGATAGTCTTAAAATTAATATAGCGTTATAGTACCTTGTAATTATACAATTCTTTGAGCTAGAATCAGCTCGTTTCGAATATTCTTGGGCAAATTGTTTCTGCGTACAGCCCTCCACAATTAAATTTAAAGTGAACCACCGGAGACTTCAGAGCAACGTTGTTTTGATTTAAGAGAATTAATTAATGTAACTTCCAAGTATACGGGCTTTGAATGGCGGGGGTTTAATGTGTAATAATCGTTATGCTTAGTCTCGATATAATTAAAACGGGTACTTTGTGAACTCTGAGCCTGTTTAAGAACATTTTTGCATGCCCGTTTTATGTGGGACGTAATGGAGTAAAGTTCATTTGGTTTAAGAGAAGCGTTCAAGCGTGTACAGCTTTAGTAAGGCTAAATATATCTATACCAATAAATAAAATTGGAGTGCCTGTTTGTAATGTCAAAATAATAGGCTTTTTTCATGCTCACACGGTTATTTGCACGACACCTATGCCTAAAATAGCAATTAAAAAATTTTTGTCTGTCTGTCTGTCTGTTTGTTCCGGGTAATCTTTAAAACGGCTGAACCGATTTCAAAAATTCTTTCACCAATGGATAGCTATAATATCAGGGCGTAAACTAGGCTATATTTTATCCCGGTATTCCCACGGGAACGGGAACTACACGGGTAAAATGACTATAACCTATAACCGAAGCGAAGCGAGGGCGAATTGCTAGTCAAATATAAATGTTTGAATACGTATTTCTTGTAATTTTTAAGAGATGAATTAAAACTATTAATATAAAATACAACTATAGGTATTCCAAACTTTTGATTGCAATGCTGTAATGATATCAACAATAGTCCCGTACATTAATCTTGAGTGTGATTCCCAAGCAGGCTTGTTTTCCTCCAAGAAATGGTTGTCTTGAGTCTGGCTTTCATTGTTTTTTTTTGTAAATTAAGAAATACTGTCGCAAGGCCCTTAGAAATATACAATTAACAGATATAAACAACATTCAGATTCAGAACAATCATACCAATAAATAAAATGGAAGTGTCTGTTTGTAATGTCAAAATAATAGTCTTTTTTCATGCTCACATGGTTATTTACACGACACCTATGCCTAAAATACAGATTAAAATTTTTTTGTCTGTCTGTCTGTCTGTTTGTTCCGGGTAATCTTCAAAACGGCTAGACCGATTTCAAAAATTCTTTCACCAATGAAAAGCTATAATATCAGGGCGTAAACTAGGCTATATTTTATCCCGGTATTCCCACGGGAACAGGAACTACGCGGGTAAAACGACTAGAACCGAAGCGAAGCGAGGGCGGGTTGCTAGTAATTAATTACTCGCATCAAGAATTGACAATGATTCAAAATCTGAATATGACTGAAATATAAAGACTGTTCTTTTATTTGACTTTTAGACTAAGAGCCTGTGGACCCCAGACCTTCGTGATTTTATTAAAGCTGAGAGTTTATCAGTGCATGCTCCCAACACAGGTTAGAACGGTGGCCCATTATGAAGTTTGGGTTATAGTGGCTTTGGCAGATAAAAGGTACTAAAGGTGTGTAAAATACCGATATATTTTCGTCAAATTATATAAGCGTGATTTTTTTATTTTACCTTCAGAACGTTATTAAAAATCACGTTATTCATTGCCAAACACTTAACATAGTGGCAACCCCTTGCCAGACACCCTTAACGTTCATGAAATTATAATTTTACTTACGTGATAGTATAAAAGCTGATTTTTATATATAATACTTGGGTTATTACGCATGGAATATTCATTTCGTCGCATAGAGGTCCACTAAGAACGGATTTTCCAAAAAGCCACTTACATGGAGTGTTGCGGGGGCGTTAACAATATTATACATTTAAAGGAACAGGGTGGGCCGAAGCTACTGAAGCTTTTAAAATTTAGACCGAAGTTTCATTTCATAACGTAGGCACCCACTAAGAAAAGATTTTTTGAAATTCCACCCTTAAGGGGGTGAAACGCTACGTCAAAGTCTGTATGGAAAGAAAAAAAAATCTTTAGCTGCTGTCTTCAAATTAAGCGCGGATACCGCACGGTGGCGACGGAGGCAACGTGCCTATTGGCCGGGACTCCCCCGTGGGACCTGGAGATGGAAATGCTTGGCGGATTGTATCGGCGGGTGACGGGGGTGCGAGCGGAGGGCGGTGTGGTCTCGTTGAGGGAGCTCACCGCCTGGCGCGTCGACGCCCGCTGAGACGTCATTGCCCGTTGGGCAGTCCGGCTGGAGAGGCCTCGGTTCGGGGTGCGAACCGTGGAGGCCTTCCGGTCGGTACTGATGCAATCATTGGAAACGGCGGCACGGGGTGCTCTCCTTCCGACTAGTGCAGGTGTTGACGGGGCATGGGTGCTTCGCCAAATACTTGCACAAGGTCGTTAGGAAAGAGAGTACACCGTACTGCCACCACTGCGATTGCGACGAGGACTCGGCGCAGCATACGCTCGAGGCCTGCGCCGCTTGGGCAGCGCAGCGCCGTGAACTCGTCGCAATCATCGGTGCCGACCTGACACTGCCGACTATCGCTAGGGCGATGGTCGGCGGCGTCAGGAATTGGGACGCGGTCGCAGCCTTCTGCGAGGTAGTGATCTCGCAGAAGGAGGCGGCGGATCGCCTACGCGAGGAGCCCAGCCTCGATGAGGCGATCCGCCGCCGGCGACTGGGGTGGCGTAGGTGCGTATACCTGCGCCTCATGCCGTCCTAGCCGAGGCCGCGGGTGACGTGACCGGGGAATTAGTCCGTCACCCGCCGAGAGGCCGACTGCGTGAGAAAAGACCGACGTTCTCCCCTCGGGGAGGACGTCGGTCGATGGGAGGGTACCCCAAGTATGGTGTATTCCGTCGGGCCGACCACTGATGACAAGTAACCCTGCCCCGGTGGTCGGCCCAACGACGAAGGCGACGTGCATCGTGGGTGGGTTGCGGGTATGCATGCTTACGCCCTTCTGTCGCCCCGGACGAATCGCCCAACTAAGGGATACAATATGCATATAATATCTATGCAAGAGAGGGATAACTCGAAACAGAACCCTGTATCAACCTGTCTGACCGGTATGATATAGTAAGGTCAATCTCCCTCCTAATGTAGAGGAGGCTCGAACCCAACAGTGGGACGTCTATGAGCTATAAGGATGATAACGCGTTAGCGTTTATGTTTAATGGTTTACGGCGCTCGTACGCCGAAACTATTAATTTAGGAAAAAAAGGTTAAGACATAAATTGTAGGAAATTTTCTCTACAATTATTTTGTATAAATATGTTTTCCTGTAAAATGCGTGGGAAAGGAGTTATTATCAAAAAACTGCTTTTAGGCGCCATTTTGCCAATGGCGGCGCGTGCAGCAAAGATACGAGGTAGCAAAGTTGAAATTCGGAAAGAGCACGTCAAAATCTATAAAATTGCCAATTTTCAAAACTCCCGGAAAACTTTCCAGGTAGCCTCTATTTTTTCAACCAAATGACTGCACTATCTATCTTAAACGACATTTGCAGCGCATATTCTGACATTTATTTCAAACGACTGGCCGTCAAAGAACTGATACTAGGCATGCCTTTTAAGTTCTGTCGTTTCCACATTGCCCGGCAATTTTTAATTTGGAACTGTTCTATATTCGAATGTGTTTAAATTTTGAATCTCAAAACAGTTGAAAGTATTAGGATTAATGCTATTGTTTAATCACAGCGTCGATTGAAATCTGTCAGGTTACGTACGAAAATGAATCTTTCTAAGGAAAATGTTCGTGCAATAATTTTCTACAACTTTAGAAGAGCAGGCCTCTTCTTCACGGCTTCAGTGTATTGAAGAGCTAACATCTGTGTTCAGTGATGAAGCCCCATGTCTGCGGACTGTCGAACGCTGGTATTTAGAATTCGAGCGTGGATATATTAGTGTTAGTAGCAAATATCGCGAAGGACGCCCAAAATCTGCCTTCACTGAGGATAACATCATTGCTGTGAGACAACTAATTCTCGAAGATCGACATATGACATATCGAGAGATAGAGGCTCTATTAGGCATCTCAGGGACAACCATTTGGAAGATCTTGCATGAAGCGCTTGGTGTGAGAAAGCTAGTTTGCCGTTGGATACCGCATCTGCTTTCCGACAATCATAAGGCGGCACGCGTCAATTGGTGTAAGAAAACTCTGCAAAGGTTCAACCGAGGAGAGTCAAATCACGTCTACGACATCATTAGTGGTGACGAATCTTGGATCTATGCCTAGGATCCTGATTCCAAACAACAATCTACAATCTGGGTCTTTCAAGACGAGCCAAAACCGACTAAAGTTGTTCGTTCTCGAAGCACTTCAAAGAAGATGGTGGCCATGTTCGCTGGAAAAACCGGCCATGTTGCGACTGTTGCACTTGAAGATTGTAGAACGGTTAACGCAGAGTGGTATACCACAGTTTGTTTACCACAAGTCTTCGCCGAACTTCGAAAATCTAACTCAAAGCGACGCATCATCCTGCACAACGATAACGCAAGCTCACACGGCGCTCGTCAAATGATTGAGTATTTGAAGCAGGAAAAAGTAGAAATTCTTGACCATCCTCCATACAGTCCTTACCTAAGCCCTAACGATTTTTTTACATTACCTAAAATTAAGAAAAGTCTTCGTGGTCAAAGGTTCCAGTCCGGTGAAGAAGCAGTCGACGCTTTCAAGTCAGCCATTTTAAACACTTTAGAGTGGAATAAATGTTATAATAACTGGTTTGAGCGAATGGAAAAGTGTATTAAGTGAATACTTTGAAAAACAATAAAAAGTACTATAAGATTCTAGTTGTGTCCTTTTCTTCAAACAACAAAACTTAAAAGGCATACCTCGTAATCATATAGAATTAATATTGTTAAGTTTTCTTTCATATACTATTCAGCGTTCATGATCCTGGGAGGACTCTAAAAGGAGGACTCTCCCCTTAAGGGCGAATGCTCGTAAATTCGAAAATATACAATATAATCTTATCGTTTAAGCTGTTTTGAATAGTCAGTTTACCTATCTAGGTATCGTCATACTTCAAGTTCTCGATGTCTATTATCGATTAGAGTTTTATTAATTAGACTAAAAGTCTTCTAAGGGATCATCATGTACACACGGGGGTATAAGATGATCCCAGGGGATCATCAGAGCTCACTTTTTATTTAAAATTCTATAACCTAACCTAAAAATATTTTACAATTACCGCAACACGTTTTTGTCACAAACGTAGGTACATATTTAGAAACTATAAATATAATAGCCATTGCATAAAATTGAATACAAAAAGTAAAGTAGTTTCAAACACAGGCTTATCTTAAATATCCACTACACGTTTCTTTTTTTTCACAAAAGCACAGCATTCGTCCTTCCTGCAGCCATGACGGTTTGACTAGCGTCAGTGGGGGTGGGAACCTACACCCTACTCGAAAAAACATCTAGATTACCTGCATAGTGTCGTCACAATCGAAAAAGATCATCTTACCTCATAGGATCATCTCGTACACCTTGCCCATACTAACTAAATAAAATCCGTTAAAATAGTTTTATTTAATGATTTCTGATGTTTACGCGAGTATTATACATTTTAAATAAAACTACTTCCCCCTTCACAGTTAGCTACCGTGTGTAAATCTTTGTTGCAGAGAGCACGAGGAATCTGTGACGATGAACACCTGGCTGGGGAGCTGCAGCATGTCAAGCAGGTGCTACGTGCAAACAAGCTGCCAGTTCCTCGCCCCCGTCGCAGAGACCGAGTGAAACCACCCACAGTTGAGCGCCTTCCTGCAATACTACCTTATGTCAAAGGAGTCACTGACAAGATTGGCTACATCCTGAAACGCTCTTCCATTAAAACTTATTTTAAGCCACTGAAGAGGATTAGCCAATTCTTACCACCTGTCAAGTGCCAGATCCCTTTACAAGATGCAGGAGTATATAAACTTGACTGTGACTGTGGTCTCTCCTACATTGGACAAACAAAGAGATCCATAAGAACTTGGATCAAAGAACACATAGCCGATGTGAAGCACCGCCGGGACACTAGGTCTGCAGTCTGTGAACATAGTCAGGACCGCGCCCACCATAACATCAGGTTTGATAAACCACAAATCCTCACAAAAGAACACCGATACCTGCCTAGAATGGTACGCGAGGCTATTGAGATTAAAAAACATAAAAATTTCAATAGAGAGGATGGCTGGGTGTTACCATCAAGCTGGGATCCTGTTATAAACATTATTAAAAACAAATCCAAAAAGACCACCACAAGACTGCAAGACACCGTGAGCTCATATTGTATAGATTTGACCCACAATAATAATAACTAAAGATAATTTTATAAATTAAAACCTTTTTAGTAACATAAAGTAAGCCGCCTTCAAAATTAACTTTAATTTAGCATCATGTTACCTGAGTTTTCTTGCCGGATCTTTCTCAGTGTAACCGTGTTCCGATCCGGTGGTAGTATACTAGATTATTAGTTAGTTTTTAAATATAATTACTATTAATTTTAATGTTTAATTATTACTAACCATAAACAATATAATTTTTTCATATAGAATCATTTTCTTCTTACACTAGCAATAAATTTTGTATCAAAATGTGGGTCAATATTTAATAACTAATTTCTGTATCGGGTAGATAATTATAAAATTTTCTGCAGTAACGATGACTTGTTGGACGTGAGACATCTTAGTCCACCCGTGATCATGAACGCTGTAAAGTGTTCGAAACGTCAGGTAATCAAAAATCAAATACAAACGCGATAAAATCCGTAAAGTAGTTTTATTTAAAATAGTTTTATTTATTTGAAACGTAATGTGTTTAAACTATACTGACGGACTCATAAACTACATCAAACTTCAGGAATACTTTGAAATGATTTTTTTAATAAGTATGCAAACTTTTTAGTTTAAATTATATAAATATGGAGAGACTGGTCCTTAATCTTAAAAAAAAGTAATATATAAAAATAGAACTGCAGTAAAACAAATGAATATAGCCGGGAAATGAAAATTTACTCGTAGTATGAGATTTGCGTGTTATTTATAGCAAAGTTTTAAAATTGATTCTTATTGATTTTTTATTCTTTTGTCAATTGAATTATTGTTACCAGCAGAATTGTTGGGTTAGCTTTTTAACTCATCGAGAGTTTCTGAACCATAATATGGATACTTCGTCCGAACAAGGTGCTCAAATTGTAGCATTGGTGCGGGAGGGCTTGGATCAACGAACGATTGGTAGAAATTTAAATTTAAACCAGTCTACGATTTCTAGAATATACAGAAGATTTGTGGAGACAGGTTCTTACAAAAGGAGACGTGGTACAGGCAGAACTCGAGCAACCACCGGTCGTGATGACCGATTTATTGTTACAACTTCCCTGCGAAATCGTTTCCTCACGTCAGTTAACATCAAAACAGAGCTTAATGAAGTGCGTGGAGTAAACGTTAGTGCACGAATAATAAGAAGAAGGTTAAAGGAAGCGAATATCACTCATTTTAGACCAGCAAATGGTCCAAAGTTGTCTGTAGCTCACAGACAAGCTCGCTTAAGATTTGCGCGTGATCACCTAAATTGGACAGATGAGCAATGGGCCTCCTTATTGTTCACAGACGAGTGTAGGACATGTTTATATAGTGCAGATGGTCGCAGAAGAGTCTATCATCGACGTGGGGAGCGATATGCTCAAAGTTGCATTGAGGAGCGTGTTCCTTTTGGAGGAGGTTCGTGCATGCTCTGGGGTGGCATATCGATGAACGGGCGAACAGAACTTGTGTTCATAGACATGTTCCGTCAAAACGGTAGTAGAGGGGGTTTGACTGCACATCGCTACATAACAGAGATCTTAGAAGATCACGTGGTGCCTTACATGGGATTTATAGGCGAAAATTTTACTTTAATGCAGGATAATGCCCGGCCGCACGCTGCTGCACAAGTTCGACAATATTGCGAAGAGGTTGGGATACGTACAATGAATTGGCCAGCACGCAGCCCGGATCTTAATCCCATTGAGCATCTTTGGGACAATTTACGAGGGGTGATCCAAAAGTAATGATAATCAGTTATTTCTAGTGCACACAAAAATACAAAAAAATTTCAGTCACTTGCTCAGTTACCCACTAGTTCAGGAAAAAAAAATCATATAAATAGGCCACAATTCCCGGGAGCTACATTCATTTGAATACGGACTGTCAAGGAGTGAACATCAAAATGGAAAAACACGAAATCAGAGCTGTCATTAAATACCTCTGCTTGAAAAAAATGTCTACCAAAGACATACACAGCGACTTGGTGGAAACATTAGGGGACTCTTCTCCTCCATATTCCACAGTTGCACGCTGGGCTAAGGAGTTTAAGCTGGGAAGAACATCGACGGAAGACGAACACCGCGAAGGACGCCCATCGACGTCCCTCACTGAAGAAAATGTGAAAAAAGTTGAAGAAGTTGTATTGGAAGATCGAAGAGTGACTATCAGGCATGTAGCTGAGGTCACAGGGATCTCATATGGCAGCATTCAAAGAATCCTTGCGAACGAATTGCATATGAGAAAGGTCTCCGCGCGTTGGGTACCGAAAATGTTAAACGACGAGCAAAAGAAGAAACGAGTCGACATGTCAAGAGCAAATCTCGAAAAGTTCCAGGCAGACAAGGACAATTTTTTGTCACGTTTTGTGACCATGGACGAGACCTGGATCCACCATTTTGATCCTGAAACAAAACAACAATCGATGACATGGAAACGATCCGATGAACCGACGCCGAAGAAATTCAAAGTGTCAAGCTCAGCAGGGAAGGTTATGGCGTCTGTTTTTTGGGACGCTGAAGGAATAATCATGGTGGACTACTTGGAAAAGGGGGCCACTATTACAGGCTCCTACTATGCAGAACAAATAAGAAGATTGCGGGAGGCTATTAAGGAGAAAAGGCGAGGCAAACTGCGGGCTGGAGTGTTGTTCCATCAAGACAACGCACCTGTTCACAAAGCTGCAATTGCCATGGCTGGCATTCAGGAAGCGGGCTTTGAGTTGGTGGAACACCCCCCCTATTCACCAGATCTAGCCCCCAGTGACTTCTATCTCTTTCCACGACTCAAGGAACACCTCCGAGGCAAGAAATTTGATGATGATAGCGACGTGATGGCCGCGGTTGAGGACTTTTTTGAGAGTCAAGATAAAGATTTTTTTTGTAAGGGAATTTTAGGTTTAGAAAAGAGATGGACTAAATGTATAGACTTGCTAGGAGACTATGTTGAGAAATAAATATATTTTTTTATTTTATTCATTGTGTTTATTATTGATTATCATTACTTTTGGATCACCCCTCGTAAAAAGAGCTGTATATGCGAGAAATCCTGTGCCTACGACAGTGGCACAACTAAGAACAGCACTTTCAGAAGAATGGGACAATATTCCGCAAGATCTTTTAATAACCCTAATCAAATCTATGCGGAACCGATTTGAATCCATAATAAGGGCACGTGGAGGTAATACACCTTATTAAAACATAAAAAAACCCTTGCATAAAGTTTGTGTCTATTGTTAAAACCAATTTTTTAATTAAACCAATTTTCTTTAAATTTCTGTTTTTCTTCAAAAAAGTTTTAAGGTCCTTTCCAGTACACAAACTTAAACTTAAGGATATGACCCTACGCTCTTTTAAAGTTAACGAACCAATCTAGACGTTTCAATTTAAATCTGTGTAGAAAGTTTGCATACTTGGTTAAAATATTTATTTCAAAGTCGTTTTTTACTTTGATGCAGTTTATGAGTCCGTCAGTGTATATAGGTGTATTACAAAATTTACTTGTTGTGGTACACGGAATAGGACTTATTTAATCAAGTTTTTTTTTTTTGGTGCTGGGTTGAGGTCGGTGCGCTCCTCGCACCACTCCGTCTGGGGCGACAGAGGGGCGTAAGCACACACACACCCGTAACTCACCCACGTGCACGTCGCCTTCGTCGCGTTGGGCCGACCACCGGAGCAGGGTTACTTGTCATCAGTGGTCGGCCCGACGGAATAACCCCTATTTGGGGTACCCTCCCATTGACCAACGTCCCCCCCTCGGGGAGCACGTCAGTCTTTCCTCACGCGTTCGGCCTCTCGGCGGGTGACGGACTAATTCCCCGATCACGTCACCCGCGGCCTCAGCTAGGGCGGCATGAGGCGCAAGTACTGGCGCCTATGCCGCCCCAGTCGCCGGCGGCGGATCGCCTCATCGAGGCTGCGCTCCCCGCCCAGGCGATCTACCGGCTCCTTCAGCGGAATCACTGCCACGCAGAAGGCTGCGACCGCGTCCCAATTCCTGACGCCACCGACCATCGCCCTAGCGATAGTCGGCAGCATCAGGTAGGCACCGATGATTGCGACGAGTTCACGGCGCTGCGCTGCCCAAGCGGCGCAGGCCTCGAGCGTATGCTGCGCCGTGTCCTCGTCGCAATCGCAGTGGTGGCAGGACGGTGTACTCTCCCTCCTAACGACCTTGTGCAGGTATTTGGCGAAGCACCCATGCCCCGTCAACACCTGCACTCGTCGGAAGGAGAGCACCTCATGCCGCCTTTCCAACCACTGCATCAGTACCGGCCGGAAGGCCTCCACGGTTCGCACCCCGAACCGAGGCCTCTTCAGCCGGACTGCCCAACGGGCAATGACGTCTCGACGGGCGTCAACGCGCCAGGCGGTGAACTCCCCTCAACGAGACCACACCGCCCCCCGCTCGCACCCCCGTCACCCGCCGATACAATCCGGCGAGCATTTCCGCCTCCAAATTTAATCAAGTTTGGCACCAACTTGAACACTATTTAACCACCCAAGATACTTTGAAGTCCATTGTTATTCATCAAATATCAAGTTATTGTTATTCATCAAATGCAGCGAATAACACCATTACGCTGATCTAATGGCATACACATACCATTGTGTTGTAACAGGTTTAAACCGGTTGGTAAAAAAGTGCTAATATAGAAGATTTCAGTAGCTGTTGTTAATTAATAATTAATACTTACTTAAATAAATATGGAGTTTGTTGATAATTCATAGGGTTTTTGTGATAAATAAACGGTGTAATTTCATTGATCTCAAACTAATCTATACCAATAAATAAAATTGGAGTGTCTGTTTGTAATGTCAAAATATTAGGCTTTTTTCTTGCTCACACGGTTATTTGCACTATACATATGCCTAAAATACACTTTATATTTTTTTTGTCTGTTTGTTCAGGGTAATCTTCAAAACGGCTGGACCGATTTCAAAAATTCTTTCACCAATGGAAAGCTATAATATCAGGGAGTAAACTAGGCTATATTTTATCCCGGTATTCCTACGGGAACGGGAACTACGCAGGAAAGACTGAAACCGAAGCGAAGCGAGGGCGGGTTGCTAGTTGTATAATAATTTTATAATAATTATCTGGCATTTCCCAATGAAATATCAAATATAGGCTAGCAGCTTAAAATTGGACACGATTAATTTACTCGCTTACCGTGTGATGACGGAGTAAGAATGGAAGACTATGGGGTTATAATATGCATACAAGATCTACGCAAGAGAAACAAACCCGAAATGGAAACATGTACCAACCCATCTGACCAGCATGATATTGTAGGTCAATTTCTCTCCCATTGTGGAAGACGTCCGAGTCCAGTAGCAGGATATAGGTATATGAGCTGTGATGATGATGATAAATCTACGCACCCCTATTATCTATACCAATAATTAAAATTGGAGTGTCTGTTTGTAATCTCAAAATAATAGGTTTTTTTCATGCTCACACGGTTATTTGCACTATACACATGCCTAAAAATCACTTTATATTTTTTTTGTCTATCTGTCTGTCTGTCTGTTTGTTCCGGGTAATCTTCAAAACGACTGGACCGATTTCAAAAATTCTTTCACTAATGGAAAGCTATAATATCAGGGAGTAACCTAGGCTATATTATATCTCAGTATTCCCAAGGGAACGGGAACTACCCCGCGTAGTTCCCGTTCCCGAAAATGACTAAAACCGAAGCGAAGCGAGGGCGGGTTGCTAGTATGATACTAAAATTAAATGGCAAAAGGTGATCTGTGGGCGTGTTTCGTTCAGTGATTCAGTGGTAAAGGTTTAAAGTTAAAAGTCTATAAATAAAATAGGTCTCACGAGGCAAACATAATGTGATATTTTGTTTTGCTAATTAACCGACTTATTTGATGAAACGCTTTTTCTAGAAATGGTAAGTAGCCGACAATCACACTCTAATATCATTACCGGTATTAAAAGAAGACACCAGGATATTATAAAATTTGGAGTATGACCATGTCCATGTCCACCCGTGCCATGAACGCTATAAAATGTTTGTAACGTCGTGTCGGGCAATCAAAAATCAAATACAAACGCGATAAAATTCGTAAAAGTAGTTTTATTTTTAACTAGCAACCCGCCCTCGCTTCGCTTCGGTTTTAGTCGTCTTACTCGCGTAGTTCCCGTTCCCGTGAGAATACCGGGATAAAATATAGCTTAGTTTACGCCCTGATATTATAGCTTTCCATTGGTGAAAGAATTTTTGAAATCGGTCCAGCCGTTTTGAAGATTACCCGGAACAAACAGACAGACAGACAAAATTTTTTTAATCTTTATTTTAAGCATAGGTGTCGTGCAAATAATCGTGTGAGCATGAAAAAAGCCTATATTTTTGACATTACAAACAGACACTCCAATTTTATTTATTGGTATAGATTTGTAATACTCGCGTAAACATCAGAAAATAATTACACCAGGATATTGTTTAATTATTGACTATATGACACTCGGTGGTCCGCGTATGATAGTGAAATAATCCACCATTTGTACATAGTATTATCATACTCATCAACAATGATTAATTAAATAATCACGTATATATATATATATATATATATTTCATTTAAAACAACCAAGAATTTATCTTAAAATTAAGTTTACCTAAAATAAGATTACATGTAAGAAAACGTTCGAAGAGGACGACTAGGTGGTCGCGATGCCGGAACATTATACTGTGGTATAATCTATAGACTGATGCTATCTCAATTGTATTAAATTAATTTATATTCTATTTAACTTATATGAATATCTATTCTCTTGCAATTTTATTTACTAACTAGCAACCCGTCCTCGCTTCGCTTCGGTTATAGGTTATAGTCGTTTTACCCGCGTAGTTCCCGTTCCCGTGGGAATACCGGGATAAAATATAGCCTAGTTTACGCCCTGATATTATAGTTTTCCATTGGTGAAAGAATTTTTGAAATTGGTCCAGCCGTTTTGAAGATTACCCGGAACAAACAGACAGACAGACAGACAAAAATTTTTTAATTGCTATTTTAGGCATAGGTGTCGTGCAAATAAACGTGTGAGCATGAAAAAAGCCTATTATTTTGACATTACAAACAGACACTCCAATTTTATTTATTGGTATAGACTAGCAACCCGCCCTCGCTTCGCTTCGGTTTCTGTCGCCTTATCCCCCGTAGTTCCAGTTCCTGTGGGAATACCGGGATAAAATATAGTCTAGTTTACTCCCTGATATTATAGCTTTCCATTGGTGAAAGAATTTTGAAATCGGTCCAGCCGTTTTGAAGATCACCCGGAACAAACAGACAGAGAGATAGACAAAAAAATTATAAAGTTTATTTTAGGCATATGTATAGTGCAAATAACCGTGTGAGCATGAAAAAAGTCTATTATTTTGACATTACAAACAGACACTCCAATTTTATTTATTGGTATAGATGTCCTTTATTAACTAATTGAATAATCGCAAAAAAGAAAGATTATGTGACATTGTGTTCATAGTTCACCATTAAAGGGTAAATATTTTTTTTTATGATATCTTAACAATATATTATTCCTCATTAATGGTAAATATACCTAATCCAAATTGATATTTGTTTTTGCTTTGAAATCGCTTTTATTGAGTTATTTTATGTTGCATAAATTCATTGAATAGATAGTTAAATAAATCCGATAATTAGTTATCGGGTATAAATTTATAAACTGTGTGACTTAAATCATCTATAGAGAATATCGTGGTATTATGTTGCCTGAATCCAATGATTTTCTGCGTCATTGAATCTATATCATCATCATCATCTTGCTCTTATCCCAATTACTTGGGGTCGACGCAATATGTCATCTGTTTTGACATATTGCAAAAAGTTTCGGCAATGACTTTTATGACCGGCCGCCTGCCTGACGTCAACCCTCCTTGGGAATGTAATCGTTGACCCAAATGGTACCAGATGGAGTTGGTCTGGGTCAATCTAGGGCTCTTAGTCGTCTTTTACGACACCCACGAGCAAAGCAAGGGTTTGCAGTATTCGAAGCCGCTACCACATAGCATAGCGTCATTGAATCTATATATATATATATATATATCAAAGAAAGTCGTGTTAGTTACACTATTTATAACTCAAGAACGGCTATACCGATTTGGCTGAAAATTACTGGGGTGGTAGCTTAGAACTAGGAGACGGATATAGGATACTTTTTATCCCGTTCAACTGGGTTTCCATGTGACGTGATATAAAACGTTAAAGAGAATACAAGTCACTATATTATGGTAGTAAGAAGTTCGCCGGGTTGGCTAGTAAGTCATATACGTTTATCTGATGGAACGCCGTCTTAAATTGTTTACCCCTATATAAGTTCAATATTTTAGTTGAATAATGGCTGTGTGGTAGCGCCTTCGAATACTACCAACCCTTGCTTTGCTCGTGGGTGTCGTAAAAGACGATTAAGAGCCCTAGATTGACCCGGACCAACTCCATCTGGTACCATTTGGGTCAACGATTACATTCCCAAGGAGGGTTGACGTCAGACAGGCGGCCGGTCATAAAAGTCATTGCTGAAACTTTTTGCAATATGTCAAAACAGATGACATATTGCGTCGACCCCAAGTAATTGGGATAAGAGCAAGATGATGATGATGATTTTAGTTGAATAATTATTAATTCAGAATATACGAGTATGAATTATTTTTTAATAGGAATATATATAATTCACAGTAAAGTCCGCTCCGTGATTGTGACATTATCCAGAGCCAAGTACCGAAGCTGCCACACCTGCGACATTGCCCATTTATTTGAAGCTAGAGCGACTACGAAATGCTCTATCAGAGCACAGCTGTCCCACGAATTTGTAATTGGCAACCTTATAAATATTTCTCAAATATAATACTATAACTAGACTTGAATTATTGTTATCCTTGGAGAGGTGAGTTGAAAGGACCTGTTAAATTACCGAGAGACTGTCTGCGATTTCTTTCTAACGAATATTTTATGATGGTCCAAAATTGCTGGTATTATAATAGTCAGAATTTTATTTTGTCTGTCTGATGCTTTTGTATTAAATGTCATACGTTTTTATTGATAAATTTACAACATTTTGTATAATTTATCGTTTTATTCATAAAAAACCTAATCCCAGAAATGTTTTATCATAATAGTATCTTAGAGCAGCTATACTCTAAGTGTGTTCCGCGGAACCCTAGGGTTCCGTGATACCTCTGTCGGGGTTCCGCAAGAATTTAGAAATAAAAAAATCAAAACACCTCTCTCTGGTCGCTCCGCGGCTGTGCGGACTCCGCGGCCGCGCGGAGACAAAACGCTATGAATGTTATTTATTTATTTATTTGTATTTGTATAAGCTTGTGTTACATTAGCTGGTACAATATCTCATAAGTTTGGTCTCAACAATTTTATACTTGTACAACGCGTTCGCTCTAAGTTTGCCGGTCTGTGGAATGCGCGTACCCTCCCCCACGTGACAACAAAACTTATAATGTGTCATAGTTTTACCCAAATATCTAACGTACACAATTTTTATTGTTACAATTAAATAAAAAATTTCGAACGTCATACACTCATACCTATCGCCAGCGGCAAACTTAAAACGAGCGGGTAGTATACTTGTAAGCGCTCAGTCTCTTTGATAAAAGCCGCCTCTGAATTAGACGCTATAGTTGTCAACTAGCGACTTTCGTCTCTAACTTCAAAGGATAAAGTCGATATTGTTTACAACGCTATTTTTAAATTTCTGTTTTTATTTTTGCTTTTTGTTTATCAAAGGTGCCGACTCGAGTATTTTCGAGAATATTTGAGATCGAGTCTAGGACTAAGTATAAAAGCGGCGATCGCGCGTTGGCGTCGTCAACACCCCGACGCCGCGAATCACCGCTTCATCGCCGACGAAGTGGAACGTCGTACCACTCTCTCGCGCTCGTTACGAAACGACAACCACGATCAGCCTATCCCAGTAGTAACCACCGATGAGGTCGAATCGTTAGTCAGGGGTCTTAAAACCAGAAAAGCCCCAGGTTCGGACGGAATCTCAAATAAAGTCATTAAATTATTCCCCGCCCACTTGATAGTCCTGTTGTGCTGCATCTTCAATGCAGCACTAAATAATAACATCTTTCCCGCGCAATGGAAAGAGGCCGTGGTAATAGGAATCCACAAACCCGGCAAGCGCCGTACCGAACCCAGTAGTTACCGCCCGATTAGTCTACTAAAAGGTCTAGGTAAGATCTACGAACGAATAGTTCTCAGTAGACTACGCACATTCGCCGAGGCTAACAACCTCGTTCCCGACGCACAGTTTGGTTTCCGAGCTAAACACAGCTGCGTACAACAAGTTCACCGCTTGGTAGAATACACAAGTAGTCAGTTCATCATGAATAGATATACGGGTGTATTATTCCTAGACGTAGCGAAAGCTTTCGACAAGGTTTGGCATGAAGGCCTAATCTACAAACTCTATCTCCTCAAGATCCCTCACTACTTAATTCTCATTATACATGACTACTTAAGTCATCGCAGCTTTCGCTACAGGGTGGAAGGGACGTTGTCGACCTCCCACCCTATCAAGGCCGGCGTCCCTCAGGGGTCGGTCCTCTCCCCATTTCTCTTCACGCTATACACTAGCGATATGCCCAAATTCAACCGGGTACATAAAGCGCTTTACGCTGATGACACCGCACTCTTTTGTGCTGGTATATCCCCGACAACAGTAGCCAAGACTCTCCAAACAGCGGTTACCGCCCTAGCCAATTGGTTTAGGAAATGGAGATTAGAAATCAACCCCGAGAAGAGTCAGGCGGTCATGTTCACTAGACGAACTGCCCGTTCCTACTCTATCGACAGCATTCCCTCCCTTAAAATTTTCAACAAGCCGGTCACTTGGACCAGGCAGGCCAAATACTTGGGTGTGACCCTTGACGATCGACTCAGCTTCGCCCCTCACATAAAGCAAGTCCGCGCACGGGCAGCCTTTGTGATGGGCCGTCTCCACTGTCTACTCAACTCTAGGTCGCGTATGCCCCTGAGTAGCAAAATCCGACTATACACCACCTGCATACGGCCTATCATGACCTATGCCAGCGTGGTGTTCGCGCATGTTAAGCCACACAGGATCCACAGGCTACAGACACTTCAAAATCGTTTCATGCGCCGAGCTACGGGAGCACCGTGGTTCATACGAAACGTCGATCTCCACATCGACCTCGAACTGCCGACCATCAAGCAGTTTATGAAACGGTGCTCTCAGAGCTACTTTGACTCTGCCATGACACACCCCAACCAACTAGTGGTTGGGGCGGCTTCCTATAGACCCTCCAAAATCTCCTCCATCCGACGTCCTCGTCACGTCCTCGACGAAAAGGACGACAATATCACACTCGCTCAACAAAGAGCCTACACGGCCCGCGAGGCCTTAACAAATAAATATCCGCGGTTCCGCCCTCGCCGTCGAGGTGCGAAACCGCGCCGCG
This sequence comes from Lymantria dispar, assembly GCA_032191425.1. Taxonomy (NCBI): domain Eukaryota; kingdom Metazoa; phylum Arthropoda; class Insecta; order Lepidoptera; family Erebidae; genus Lymantria; species Lymantria dispar. Next base: position 14,156,573 of record CM063448.1, read on the forward strand.
CAAAAGTCACTACTAAAATCGTGGGCACGCCTACTTTGCCTCCAGCGACGCCCCAAGCCGAGGTCCGTTCCCCACAGGGGGAGCCCTTGGGCGATGTCGCTTAGCATACTCTTCTCCGGGTTGAGAGCCCTCAGCGCTCACCCATAGTCCGCGTCAAGCTGTCAAGGCCATCTGCGGCCAACAGCTGTACACACACATAAAAAAAAAAAAAAAAAAAAAATTGGCGTCGTCAGTTGATGATTAGCGTTCGGAGCGATAAGTTACTACCTACTTACAAGCTCGCTAGCGAGAAACTAGTGTTCATTGTTTTACTGCCTGCTGTATTCTGTTGTCTCAGTTTTATACATTTCTTCCCTGTAGGTTCTAAATTTAGTCTCTTATACGCAGTAACGATTGTGCATTATTTAAACCCCACTATCCTGACTTGTAACATTATAAATAAAGAAGAATGGAACGTTGGCTTAAAGGTGTTAAACGTGTTCCAACAACATCTTCTAATGACGCTGAATGTTCAAAAGCAATGCGCGCGGAGAATTTAGCAATCACCGATCCAGAAGATGATGCCACGAGTGCCACGACGTCAAGCTCGACGGTTTCAAAGACGAAAAAAAGGAAGTATGATGAATCTTATATCAGTTTCGGATTTGTTGATTCCAACGGCTCACCTCTCTGCATGCTCTGTAGTAAACTGCTTCCTAATAGTTCCATGGCACCTGCCAAATTGCGTCGACATTTAGAAACCGTACACCCCGAGACTAAAGACAAGAATAAAGAATTTTTTGTTCGCAAAAAAGATCAGTTATTAGAAAGTCAAAAAAATATGATGCATGTAACACAAACTACCAACGAAAAGGCCACGGAGGCATCATACTTAGTTAGCTATCGCATTGCACAAGCAGGTGAAGCGCACACTATCGCTGAGAAATTAATAAAACCATGTGTATTAGACATAACAAAATGTATGCTTGATGAAAAATCTGCAAAGCATCTTTCTACTGTTCCGCTATCAAACGATACTGTTTCACGACGAATCCATGATCTGGCAAGCTACGTCAAACAAGAACTAGTTACACGTCTACAAAATACACGATTCGCTTTGCAAATGGACGAGTCGACTGATGTCGCTGGTTTGGCTATCCTGCTGGTTATTGTGAGATATCCATATAAAAGTTCTTTTGAAGAAGACATGCTTATGTGTTCATCGCTGCTTACAAACACTACCGGGGAAGAAATTTTTAATAAAATAAATATATTTTTTGAAGAACATAATCTCAGTTGGAACAATTGCATTGACATTTGTACAGATGGGGCCAAGGCGATGACAGGTAAAACAGCAGGAGCAGTGTCACGAATGAAAAATAAAGCGCCTAATTGTAGTTCCAGTCATTGTATTCTGCATAGACAAGCACTTGCGATGAAGCAAATGCCGTCTAATCTAAAATTAGTTATGGATGAAGCGGTAAAAATAATTAATTTTATCAAATCACGACCACTACAATCCCGATTGTTCTCATTATTGTGTGAAGATTATGGCAGCAAACATAAAACACTGCTGCTCCATACAGAAGTGCGATGGCTGTCTCGGGGAAAAACTTTAACAAGGCTATTTGAACTTAGAGCCGAGTTACAAATGTTTCTTTCAGCAGATACTTCTTTTAATTTGAAGGACCGTTTGTATGATAAAACTTGGTTGTTCCGATTGTCTTTTATGGCGGATATCTTTCAAAAACTTAACGAATTAAATTTATCGTTGCAAGGTAAACAGACAACAGTGTTTCAGGCCTATAATAAAATAACTGCTGCTAAAAGAAAATTAGATTTTTGGATCATTTGCATTGGTAAGAAAGAAATAGAAAGTTTTACGTTACTCAGTGAGTTTGTTAGCGAAAACGACTCGGAAATGTTTGAAGATAATGTGTTTGAAGAATTGGTCCAATATCTCAGTTCGATGCGCGCATCTTTTGAAAAGTATTTTCCCGAAGAACACAATACAAAAATTAAAGTGAACTCCTGGATTCATAATCCTTTTTTACCCAACTTGGAAAAGCCTGAAAACATGTCAAATGAGATATATGAATCTCTTTTAGAAATGTCATCAGACACAAGTATGGAGTCATTGTTCAAAACGACGCCTCTTAATGATTTTTGGTGCAGAATCCAAGATGAATATGCAATGCTTGGCCAAATGGCTCTGGATATTCTTCTCCCGTTCCCAACTACATATTTGTGCGAAACAGGATTCTCTACCTACGCAGCCACGAAAACAAAATATCGCAATATACTGGACGCCGAAGCTGATATGAGACTCCAACTTTCTTCCATCAAACCTGATATCAAGCAATTGATGAAAAATAAAAAACAGATTCATACCTCCCACTAGTTAGATTTTTTCTTTTTTAATGTTTTCTATTATTGTCCTTACCAAGTGGTGAAGTAAATAATAATTAGTAACTGATACATTGTACTTTTATTATGCTGATTAATATAGAATACACTTATAAAAATAATTGTTTTATTGTAGGGTTCCATCAAGTATTTTGCTTCCCAAAAGGGTTCCGTCATTTAAAAAGTTTGAGAACCACTGTCTTAGAGGATATCAAACTTCTTAATTTTCTATTTAAAACACTACTAATCTATAATATTAAATCGATACTTTTTGGGGTTACAATATGTCTAATTTACTATGTGAACTTGGTTAACGAAATTATTTCGGTCTGTGATTGAAGACAAAAATGTTAGATACCTTTCTAGATTTATAAACCAAAGAAGACAAGATGACAAATAGGACATATTATATTATCTATATATAAATACGTGAAGCAAAAACTTTGTACCCCTTTTTACGAAAATTACGTGGATGGACACGTATGAAATTTGGTACAGTTGACGTATATAATGAGGAGAAGTGCATAAAACTGAAATTTCATAGAACAATGGATTATAAATACATTAAATTCATTTAAAAAAGCATTACACACACTACATCGCAATCGCTACACACACACACGTTTGTGTGAGTGTGTTGCGTAGCAACGGTTATAGACTTTTGTTTACGGTTAAAATCTCTGGTCGAACTGAATGTCAAACAATCATAATTATGATGACAATGTCTACTAAAGATTTGTGCTTATATATTAGTTATTATAGTCCATAAAATATAGCTTGATCTCTGTGACAGATGTCAATGAAACCAACGAAGTAAGTTTGAACGAGTTACATGTTTACAATTTCATTTTATACTAGCAATCCGCCCTCGCTTCGCTTCGGTTATAGGTTATAGTTGTTTTACCCGCGTAGTTCCCGTTCGCGTGGGAATACCGAGATAAAATATAGCCTAGTTTACGTCCTGATATTATAGCTTTCCATTAGTGAAAAAATTTTTGAAATCGGTCCAGCCGTTTTGAAGATTACCCGGAACAAACAGACAGACAGACAAAAATTTTTTAATTGCTATTTTAGGCATAGGTGTCATGCAAATAACCGTGTTAGCATGAAAAAAGCCTATTATTTTGACATTACAAACAGACACTCCAATTTTATTTATTGGTATAGATTAAATATATTTTCATTCTTTTCGTGCCAGTTTTATTGCAACTGAATTGAAATATATTATAAATATAAAAATATTAATATTCATGCATAAAATATACCTCGTAACTACTGAAATACCTAGTAAACATTTTATACATAAATGACGCTTACGCACGTACAAGGTCATACTGGACTGAAAATAAAAAAGAGATGGGACAGTCGATATACATATATCGATAACCGATCTTTATTAATTTATTTATAAAAGAAATAAACCCAATACAGTACCTATATGAACTTTCAACATATTTTTACAATTACAACAGGCAGGTACATTATAAAATATATAAATTGAATTAATTAAACATTAAGAAACTACCTTTTGTCTCAGACTAAATGATAATATTACTAGCAGTACTCACTATTGTCAATAAACTAGACATATTTATTTATATAACAGTCGTAATTGATCGATTGATCTAACGACTGTCCCTTTGCAAAAATGATAAATGTTCTAGCAGGAACGCTCCAGTGATGACGATAATAGTGATCGACCTTGATTGTCTTGACCTTTTGAATAATTAAAATAGTCAAAAACAGTTTTGTTTGAAATAAATTCAAAAAGATTTTCATTGATTGTATTTTAATTATAATAGAAAATCACAATTATAAAAATAAAGAGGTTTATCGATAAAAGCCTACGTACTTTATCGTAAGCGTGACAGCACTAGGGACAACTGTCACAGAGATCATCCTATATTTTATGGACTGTAGTGAAATACAGCTTGTTCAATTTACAACTATACATAAATAAAATTAAAGAATATTTTGTAGCAGAAAAAATAATTAAAATGAATTATGGCCGAATTTCGACCACACGCCGACCACTATACTCGTTCCAACCATTTATTTTACTTTTGACACATGCTTTAGGACGTAACTGTTTCATTATACGCAATTATTAACTTTGAAACGAGTGAACAGAGAAATATATAAACTGCCCAATAATATTTATATATCTTAATTATTACCCACTAAATACATTAATATGCCGTAAATAGCTCTATTCATAAAATTTAAGTGATAATTCATTTCCGTTATAAAAAAAGTTACGTTCTATCGCATCTAGTGACAGGATCAAAAGTATTCGGTGCAAACTAATGAATCGCAAATAATCGATTACACTTATTTGCAGTTAAGTCAGCTGACAACTGAGTTTTGAATTGTTGTAATAGACAACACGTTAAAATTGTATCAGGGAGATATAAAAATCTTCTCATCATACCTATAACATGAAATAAAACAACCAAAATATTTTAATATTATTTTATTATAACGAATCGTCGGATTCTTCATACGAACTCGAATCGTCGCTTGAATCATCTGCAGTGTTTATTATTAACTCTTGTGTAGGTATGTTGTCAAATTCAATTTCCCGATCCCAATCAGAGAATATTATATTTTTTGTCTTGTTGACGACACTCGCCCAGTTTTCAGGCGTCACACTAGCACATGCGTTTTTTAAAAGTTCAAGCATTTTATTTGCTGTGAAAGGAGGTGTTGTATTGTTTATTGCGGCATGTCCTTTGACTTGTGCCCAGATCATTTCAATTGGATTATATTGACAGTGGTACGGAGGAATTCTGATTACAACATGCCCATATTCTGCTGCCATTTCGTCGATGATATATCGTTTTGGCTGCTTTTTACTTTTTAATATTTTAAGTAATTCTACTTTTAGTAGGGATTCGTCCACATCTTCCCCATTATCACGAAGCCAGTTTATAATCTCGTGTTTTTTGTTGGCCTGTGTTGGCATTTTATTAATTTAGCGAGAGTGATAGGGTGCATTATCAATAAATATTGTTGATGGCTCTTCAAGTGATGTAAGCATTTCTCTGAACCACTTTTCATACACGTCCGCATTAATCTCCTCATGATAGTCTCCTGTTTTTTTTGATTTGAACGCTAACAGAGCGTCTGGTACAAATCCCTTTGTAGTTCCCGCATGGCAAATGATGAGGCGTTCACTTTTCCCCATTGACACTGCAGAAGTAGAAGCAGCAGTATCGTCAGTCCAACCTTTTGGTATGGAATGATTGGCATTGAGCCAAGTTTCATCTGTGAAAACGACATTCGACCAGTCTTCTATTTTCTTCGCTTGTCTTAAAAATTCACAGCGAGACAAGGCTATATCATGACGTTCCATTAAAATTTTTCTTTTGTCGGATTTCTTATACAAGAACCCGATTTGGGGCAGCACCTTTGACAAAGAAGATTTTTGACCACGAAACAAGCCACAATTTCGTAGAGACGCTACTAATTTTTTCAAAGTAGGAATCTCTTTGCTTGTGTAATAATTGTATATATGACGACGAATAGCATCAGTATCAAAACTGTCAATTGCTGTCACTTTACGGGGCTGACGTTTTTTCTTAGGCGTAGATAGCTTGTTCTGTTCAATACCACTACTACCATAGGCTTCTTTAGTGATTTTCGCCACCGTTGGAGCACTAATACCTAATGCTGCTGCAACACGGTCTCTAACTTGGGTTACTGGTATAAGGAATCCGCCATTGCGGCTTTCCTTTTCAAAAAATTCACGAAGCCGCAGCACTAACTCTCTGGATTGTCCTTTAAGCACCATACCTTTCGGCATTTTGCAAGTAAAATCTTACTGGGAGGAACGATACGCTCAACTCAATCAAAGTAAGAACAATGAAATCAATACGGTGGAATATAAATACTCAACACAGCGTATGAAAAATATGAAAGAGCACTCAGCGAACAGAAATGTGACTAGCACGGGAGTCTTGTTGCGAGTGACAGACAACACAACAAAATGGCGTCGCCGGCGCGCCGTTCAGTGTTGCCAATTCGGCTTAAAAAAAAAGGAGTAGGCTGGATGAGAAAATTAGTGATTTACTACCGCAGACGAGGGCGCCATTGTCTCTAAGTAAAGTTTGGAGCAGCGGACCCCGCTTAATGGAAAAATGCTTCATCAAGTAGTTATTTTTTATTTTGCAAAGTACAAAGTAAAATATTTTGGGAGGACTGAATTAGTGGGTATGCAAAAATTAATGTGCCCAAATAACAAATATATTTACAGAAGTGAAGTTTTTAAATAATATGAAATATGTATTTAAGCAAAAATAAAATATCCGTGTTAAATCGATTAAAAGTTCTTCCTGAATAAAATCGATTATTACAAAACATAGTATCCGTAATACATTGGTACAACACTAATTGATCAGAATTCGACCTGCCAAAAGTAAAATAAATGGTTGGAACGAGTATAGTTGTATTAAATATGCATATCAAGTTTAATAAAGAAGTTGACGTGAAACTAACACATTTACCATTCATATCTAATACTCTTCCGGTAAGTACCTTTGTCCGGTATCATAAATATCTGGGTTATTAGCTATTAACCGATTTTCCCTTTTAAAGCTAGACACGCGCTTGCGTGTTAAGGCAAGTTCAAGTAAGAAATAATAAGCCGCAACCTGTGTATAGTACACGAACCATTTCGAGTCACTTTTAACCAAATAGAGTTGGAACTATCAAAAATGTCTGGCTAATGAGGAAACATCATTATTACCCAAGTATTATACTATTATACTAGCAATCCGCCCTCGCTTCGCTTCGGTTTTAGTCGTTTTACACGCGTAGTTCCTGTTCCCGTGGAAATAGCGAGATAAAATATAGCCTAGTTTACGCCCTGATATTATAGCTTTCCATTGGTGAAAGAATTTTTGAAATCGGTCCAGCCGTTTTGAAGATTACCCGGAACAAACAGACAGACAGACAGACAAAAATTTTTTAATTTGTATTTTAGGCATAGGTGTCGTGCAAATAACCGTGTGAGCAAGAAAAAAACCTATTATTTTGACATTACAAACAGACACTCCAATTTTATTTATTGGTATAGATAAAAATCAGCTTTTATACTATAACGTAAGTAGAATTATAATATCACGAACATTAAGGGTGTCTGGCAAGAGGTAGCCACCATGTTAAGTGTCTGGCAATGAATAACGTGATTTTTAATAATACTTTGAAGGTAATACCTAAAAATCACACTATTATTTGATGAATTTAGATCAGTATTTTACACATCTTTAGCAGCGTTTAGCTGCCAAAGCCACGATAACCCAAACTTCATAATGTTCCATCTTTTTACCTGAATTGGGAGCATGCGCTGACAAAGTTTCAGCTTTTATAAAATAACGAAGGTCTGGGGTTCACGGACTCTTACTCTATTATATTTCATCATCGCAGCCCACAAACGTCCCGCTCTGGCCTCCTCCATAATGGGAGAGAATTTGACCTACTATACTATGCTGGTCAGACATGTTGGCACTTTTCTTTTTTTTTTTTTTTTATGGGTGGGCTACGGTAAGCGCACGCGCGGTCCAGTCCGTCCGGGGCGATGAAAGGACGGCGCGCGGGCCCATAACCCACCCGTACCCACGTCACCTCGTTGTTGGGCCGACCACCGGAGCAGATGTGACTTGTCGTCAGTGGCCGGCCGACGGAATACCCTTTCGGGTACCCTCACCTCTCGACGTCCTGGGACGTCAGTCGCCGTCGCGCGGTCAGCCTCTCTGCGGGTGACGGACAATTCCCCGGTCCAATCACCCGCGGCCTCGGCTAGGGCGGCATTAGGCGCAAATACTCGCGCCTGCGCCGCCCGAGTCGCCGGCGGCGGAACGTGTCGCCGAATAGGAGCTCTACTCGCACACGATCCGCCGCCTCCTTCCGTGAGATTACGGCCTCACAGAAGGCGGCGACCGCGGCCCAGTTCCTGACGCTGACGAGCATCTCCCTGGCGATGGTCGGCAGCGCCAGGTCGGCACCGATAATTGCGACGAGTTCACGGCGATCCCCCTCCCATGCAGCACACTCTTCGAGCGTGTGCTGCGCCGTGTCTTCGTCGCAACTGCAGTGGTGGCAGGACGGTGTGCTCTCCCTCCTGACAATCTTGTGCAGGTACTTCCCGAAGCAACCGTGCACCGTCAGCACCTGCACCAGTCGGAAGGAAAGCACCCCGTGCATCCGCTCCAACTACTCCATCAGCACCGGCCGGAAGGCCTCGACGGTCCTGACACCGTACCGAGGACTCTCCAGCCGGACTGCCCAACGGGCAATGACTTCTCGGCGGGCGTCGACCCGCCAGGCGGTGATCTCTTTGATGGAGACCATGCCGCCGCGGGCGCGCGTCTCCGACACCCGCCGATAAATTTCGGCGAGCATCTCCGCCTCCAGGTCCCACGGGGGAGTTCCGGCCAGGAGGCACGCTGCCTCCGTCACCACCGTGCGGTAACCCCGTATGGCCCTGATCGCCATGACCCTCTGTGGTCGCCACAGGAGGGCCCTAAGACGAACGGTCAGGGACCCCGCCCACACCGGTGCGCCGTACAGGGCCATCGACCGGATCACCCCCACGTACAGCTGTCGGCACGTAGCGCTGGGTCCGCCCACATTCGGTATCAGCCGCGAAAGGGCGGACGCCGCGCCGACAAGCCGGGGAACAAGTCGATGGAGATGCTCCCGGAACCAAAAATGCCCGTCGAGCACCAGGCCCAAGTACTTCATGTGGGCCTGGATGCTGATGGTGACCGACTTCACGGTGATCGAAGCGCTGGCGGGAGGCCCGGCGGTACGGAGGCCATGGAACAAAAGGGCCTCCGTCTTTTCCAGGGCTACCCTCAACCCCAGCGCTTCGATCCGCCTGCCAATCTCGCGTCCCACCCCGGGCTGTGACGAGTATATCGTCGGCGTAGCAAATTACGCCCAGCCCGGGTGGGAGGCTTCCTCTCAACGCCCAGTCGTAGCCGATGTTCCACAGGGTCGGACCCAGAACCGACCCCTGTGGGACACCGCATGTCATGGACGTTCGCACAACGTCCCCTACTCGGTCAACGTAGAGGACGCTGCGCCCCTCCAAGTAGTCTGCCACCAGCCGCCTGAGGTACACGGGCACCCCGTGATATCTCAGCCCCTCCCTGATGCAGCTGAATGGCAGACTGTTGAAGGCGTTGGCGATGTCCAGGGACACCGCCAACAGGACTCCTTCGCCGGTGACGGCCTCCGCTACCACGGCCTTCAGGCGAAGCAGGGCCGCGATCGTCGAACGCCCTCTCCGAAAACCAAACTGGGCGTCCGACAGATCGGGCCCGACCCCGACGAGGTGCCGCTCGATGCGGGCAGCCAACACCCTCTCCAGCAGCTTGCCCGCATCATCGAGCAGCACGATGGGCCTGTAGGCCGAGGCCGACTCGGGAGACCGACCCGGCTTCGGCAGGAGAACCAGTCTCCCCTCTTTCCAGCATCCAGGGAACTGCCCGGACGTCAAACAGGCGTCGAACAGTCCCCTGAGGCGTGGTCCCAGGTGCTCGAGGACCAGGGCCAGCCCACGGTTCGGAATACCGTCGGGCCCCGGGGCGGTGGATTTCACTCGCATACGCGCCACTGCCGCCCCCATTTCCGGCTCCGTGATGGGCGGAGCACTTTCATCTTCGGCCTCCCGGTCGCTGTCCGGCGAAGCCATGACCGGGGGCGTGTGTTCCGCCCGCCGTGGAAAGAGGTCCTCGACAACTCTGGTGAGGAGGCTGGGCTGGAGAGTCTCAGTGAGGGGGGGGCCCCGCCCGCGGAGCTTGCTCAGCGCCGCGAGATAGGGGCGACCCCAGGGGTCACGCTCGAGACTGTCCAGCATCTCCCGCCGACTAACGTCCTTGGCGATACGGACGGCCAGCCTGAAGGCAGACCGCGCACTGCGGTAAGCCTCGTACAGCTGGCCCTCCCGCTCAGCGTCGCGGTGACGCGCTTGGCTGCGGGTGTAGGCCCTCCGGGCACGTATGCACGCGGCCCGAAGGTCCGCCAATTCTCGGGACCACCAGGGGACCGCACTCTTCGGGGGCAGACGCCTCACACGGGGCATGGCCGCATCGCAGATCTGCGTTAACGCACAGCGGATGCGGCCAGCCTCGGCATCAACCCCGTCCACCTGGGGCGGTGAGGACAGCCACGACTGAACGATGGCTGCCTCCGCCAACAGGTCCCGATCCAATCGACCCACAGCCCACCGCGGAAACGCGGGAGCAGCCTCCAGTAATTTCTGCGCCGCCTGTCGCAGCTTAGCAGCGCGCCGTCTTGCGCGCGCCGTTTCAGGGGCGATTTTGCTGCCGCTTTTCTTCTTACGGGCCCCTATTTTCGCCGGGCCCTTGGCTGATTTTGGAGCCTCCAGTACCGGACTAGCAGCCGAGCTGCAGTCGGACGAGGCCCCTCCTTCTTCTGTGCCAGTTTTGCCGTAGCTTGGCAAGGCTTTTGGGTGGGAACAATGTGAATTCTCGTTCTCCGTGGTGTTTTTGGGCGTCTCACCCCTCCTTTCTACGTCAGGTGTGCGTGAATAATTTTCCATCTAGTTCCCACGAGTATGGGAGAAGTAAACGGTCGACCCGGGCAGAGATCCCGATACCCGGGCAAGCGTAAATTTGTATCCCAACACAGGGGGTCCGCAGGTACCCTGGCTGGGGGCGCGCTAACGACTGAACAACCCATCAGCCATGCATCCTCTCGCCGCGCGCCAGAACTTAGGATTCTGGGTGATTGTTTTATAGAGGTTTTCTTCCTCGCGATCCAGGCGGTTAAGCCAAGACCCTCGCTCCTGAATCTAGGCCTCAAGACAAATGACCCGAAGCAAGAATCAGGTCTACGATTTGTCGCGGTTGGCAAATGCCTGCCCAGTCCTCAAACGAATGAGTGACTGGGCCCGTCGAATTTTCGCGTCCAATACCCTATACAATTAGAGGGCATGGAGTGAATTTGGGGCATCCCACAAACTGGGCCCCCCCTCGGGCCAGATATTTGCCACGAGCGACAATTCCAGAGAGCAGTCCAAGGAATTGTCGCTCGTGCCCAGGGTACACCACGCGGAGGTTTCTGGCGTAGTACCCCCAGACATGTTGGCATAGGGTTTCATTTCGAGTTTTTCTTCTCTTGCATAGATCTTATGTACATATTATATCCCTCAGTTGTTTTTTACGACATACACGGGCAAGAAAGGGGGTAGTGAATTGTATTCTTACTCCATCACCAAACGGTAAGTTATTGTAGTAGTTACACTATTATATTTAGTTATAACATAATATACGGTCCAAAGATTGTCATATATTAAAAGTTTTATTTATAGATTATTTATAAATAAGAAATTGTGTTTTAAATTTTCCAAAGATGTTATACGTTCTTCTGATAAATAAATTAGACGATTGTCAACAGGATATAACATCTATGTACTTCTCGAGTCATTTGTTTGTGAAGTTGACAATCACCACCATAATTATCATAAGATCGAACTTGGCTACCGTTTTCACATTTGTGTTTATGCCGGGATTCATTTTATCCCTTATATTGTCCATTTTTATCACACTTCTTCTTCACATCTTTGAAGGAGATTCACTCGTATCTCTCTTAAACGTAGTTTATGCCGATTTTTGATGAAATATAAGAATAATAATCAAATTCAAATCAAATTGCTTTTCCTACTAGTAACATTGGTCAGTTGTACAGTGACCATTTTAACTACTATATCTAAATTATTATACTACTTTGTAAATAAAACAATTTTACGAATTTTATTGCGTTTATATTTGATTATTAATTGCCCCTCATTTTGAACTCTTTACAGCGTTCATGGTTACAGGTGGACACACTAAAACAAACACGATTAAATCCGTAATATAGTTTTATTTACAATTTATAATACTCGCGTGAACATCAGAAATCATTATTATACTACTCCTCAAAGTTAGGCTTAGCTTAGAAAGAATTTACAAACCAAGAGACCTTTTTTCGTACGATGTATTTCAGTAGTATTGATTTGTAATACATAGATAGCGAGGCAACACATTCAGTGAGTTCCTTTTCATGTAAAATCCGATAGTGTTGGTAACAAAGGGCTTCAGTACAAAGCGATTATTTCACACAGCATTAGGTTTTTTAGTTATGAACTTGAACTATGTTAGTAAGAATATGTTAAGATTTCATGTAACAATGTTTGTGTGTTTGGAAGTACGAGAGTTACAAATTTACATTTCAATTCATAATTGACGATATTATTAATACATTTTTTATGTTTAATAAACAGGTTGTCATAATCATTTCGGCACATATGAGTCCCACTGCTGGAGCCGAGTGTCCTTATTGGAATTGACTTTATTATACCATGCTGGTTAGACAGGTTGGTATAGGGTTTTGTTTCGAGTTTTCCTTTTCTTGATGCGTATTCTAATATCCTTTAATCCTTTAATCGCCTTTTACGACACGGGTAAGACAGGTATTTGTGAATTGTATTCTCATTCTGTCACCACACGAACATCATTAAACAAGTTGTAATGAGATCAAATTCAACACTAACCATTCATTAAGCGGAAAATATATTTATATATCTATTATTAAGATTATAGATATTGGCATTACACTGTTACGTTAATACCTCAAAAAATAGGTTTATAACAAGGAAATAAAAAAGCAACTATTTTTATGGTTGATTTCATATTTCGATTCAACATTACGCAGAAACTCATATAAACACGCTCCATTCCCGCTTTGTTACAATCGATTCCTGCTATTCTTGTGGGAAGATGAGCAGCTGGTATATTCTTGGTGTTGTTTTTACTCTACATCGATAAAATATTGTGGGAAATAAGGTTTTTATAAAAGTAATTCTACTGCCCGTTCACACCAATGACGCCTAAATATTTGTAGCAGTAATATTTAAGCCAATTTAAACACCATTGTTGACCATTAATAATATATTTAAATGATGCTGAATAATACGAGTATATTTTCGTCAGGCAATCAATTAAATCATTCAAAGCAATTGCATGCATTGATTTAGATATTGGTGAAAATGGACATATGCCATGTAGACATTTAAATATTTTTAATCAAATAATATAAAACGATTTGGAAATTAAATTCTTTAATATTCCCGCGGGTATAATTAATTGCAAGTAAAAGAAATAAACCTCTTATTGACCCGTATAAACAACGTAGTAAAATAATATGTCAACTTCTTTCCCATTAGCCTGTGCTCAATATGGGGCATACATGGACCAACTAAAAAAGATTTCCAAAAATTGAAATCATTATTCATCATCATCATCGCAGCCCACATACGTCCTGCTGTTGGGCTCAGGCCTCCTCCACAATGGGAGGGAATGTGACCTATTATACCATGCTGGTCAGAAATTTTGAAATATCTATATAGTTTAAATATATAATATAAAATATATAATATATATCTTTATATATAAATTTTTTGTGTACGTGTGTGTCACTGAAGTTCTAAACGGCTGGACCGGTAGGTGGCGTTATTTTATTTGAACAGAACAACGTCTGTTGGGTCAGCTAGTATATATATATATATATATATATATACATATATAATTTATTGAAATATCTATATAAAATTTGAGGTCTTAACTATGCGACCCACTAGATCTATTTATAAAACGTACACATCCTTACATTGCTAACGTTCAATTTTCTATCAGATTTCAGTTCAATCTCATAAAGGCAGGAGGCATCCGTTCTGAGACACAATATTTCATTTTTTATGATGTAGGTGGTATCCAGTGCGTCGTAAAAAATATATAGAGAAAGAAAGTGTGCCAGCAGTTTTACGATGCTTTTAATACAGCCACGTTAGTTGCTTGTCTTTTTAATGAAAAAGGTGTTTCCCTTGAGGTTTTTAGGGTTTCGTACTTTGGAATGATAAATGAATCCCCTAGTGGACTACTTATCTATCTGTCTATCAATCTGTCACACTCATTCTGTTTCAAATTTAGTGGATTCATCATCATCTTAGCGCATATATTTACTTTGCTGGGCTCGAGTCTCCTTAACAGGATCGGAATCGATTCATTATATCAAACTGGTCAGACGTGTTTGGTAGAGGGTTTTATTTCGAGTTTTCATTCTTTTGATGATGATCTGCAATTTTAACACCTACGGGAAAGGAAGAGGGTGGTGAATTGAATTCTTACTCTATCATCATCATCATTTCAGCTCGTATATGTCCCACTGCTGGGCTCGAGCCTCCACAATAGAAGGGAAATTGACCTACTATACCATGCTGGTCAAACAGGTTGGTATAGGGTTTTATTTCGAGTTTTCCTTCTCTTGCTCATGCAAATTATTATTCCTTCCCAATACATCATTCCTGCTCTTGTTAAATGCATATTATATCCCTTAGTCATCTTTTACGAAATCCATGGGCAGGATAGGGAGTGGTGAATTGTGCTCTTACTCCATCACCACACGGAAAAGCATCACCACAAGACACCATTCCGTCGCTCCGGACAGATTGAGCGGGGTGTGTCTGGACTATAGCTTGTTACGAAAAAAAAAACGTCCTTGGTACCAAATAATGATATATCGATATATCTGTTAGAAGTAAGTTAAAATCGACTAGTAGGATATGACTAGTAAATTCGAAGTGAAACTTATATAACCCATTCATACATCAGCTCATTGATGTCCATTATTAGACAAAGGGTTCACAAAGGCGGATAGTGTCGTAATTGTCACGCTTGGCAAGTTGTGGTGGCTGGTGATCGGAATTGGCGTTATAAGCGAAGAGAGTGCTGTATTCACTCGAGAATAGCTAATATAAGACGTGTTAAAAAACTTAAGTATAATATGTACTGTAGTACGGGACCTTTACACGCGAGTCGTACTCGCATTTGGCTGATTTAAATTTTATTTTCAAAAGCGGGGGATAACAATTTAATATAATATATAGTTATATATTGTACATTGTTCATCATCATCATTTTGGCTCATTGAATATACGTTCCACTGATGGGCTCGAGCCTCCTCCGGAATAAGAGGGAAATTGACCTCACTATACTACGCTGGTCAGACAGGTTCGTATAGAGTTTTATTTTGAAATTTCCTTCTCTTACTCTTTAAGTCCATGTCAACACAATTGTGATATCTATATGAATCAATTTTTTTTAGACATTTTAAAAGTGTTACTAAAACGGACCTATCATCATACTGTTTTGTCAGATTCCGTCAGTGTAACGGAGACAGGTGCTTCTCCTGTCCAAGCTTACCATTTATATTGAATTGACTTTTAAATTACTTGCGAGGTTATGCTCGGGTCTGCAAGAGATAGGGGTTCCATGTGGTGATGGAATAAGAATATAACTCACCACTTCTTATCTTGCTCGTGGACGACATTTATTACTACTATCGTAGAATAAGCATAGACGCCTGAGCTAGAGATCTCTTGGCCCGTTTGATATTATCATAGAGAACCTTAAATATTTACTTAATTTTTCGGGAAAAGAAACTACAATAAAATAGTTAATTTTCGGCATATTTCATTTTCAGACTTGCCTTAAAAATAATGGTTAATGGTATAAACTTACTAAAACCTTTGAAGTTTGATAAGTTTAGACACATGTATGTATATCCTTTGGAAGGCAGTAATAGACATGTAACATAGTGCATTTATTAATGGCAATTTGAATATTACCATTTCAAATTGCCAGCCTGGCAAATAATGGTATATGAATAAATGAGTACGATGAATTATTTATGTTTTTAATTTATTTTTAACTTACTAAAATTCGAAAAAATCACCAATACATAACATAAGACACATAAGATGTCTAATGGATTATAATACGTAGATAATATCTATGAAAGGGAAGGCAAATTCGAAATATAATCCTATACCATCCCGTCAAAACGTGGTTAGGAGGTCAATTAGATCACTGAAGATAAGGAACTCGGCTCCGGTGGTCGGTCCAACGACGAAGGCGATGTGCTATGGGTGGGTTAAGGGGACGCGCGCCGTCCCTCTGTTGCCCCGGGCGGAGGCGGACAGCAAGTACACTGACTGTAGCCCACCCCCAAAAAAAATAGGAAGTCAATTTCCCTCTACTTGCGGAGAAGATTCGAGCCCAGCCGTGGGACGTATATGAGCTATAATTATGATGATGATGACACATATGAAGCGTTCATGGTTATGTAAGGATCGTGACCATGACCGTCAAAAAATGTTCCATACGTTGGGAAAGCAAAATTCAAATACAAACTCTATAAAACCTTTAAAAATAATTTTATTTCACGTTATCAAGTTCGTCTTTATTGTATATTTTTGAATCTGTTACTATTTTATTACATGCATATACAGGTCTATATAATAAAATAAATATATCTACTGGGTAAATAAGTTGGTCACCAGAACGCAATCTGTCAGGCAATAAGTCACGACTGTCAATACAGGCTCAGAATATAAAACATTAGTGCCTCGGGGTGAGCTCTCATATTTCAGGGCTTGTACGTGTGTTTTGGAGCAAACCAGATGTGATTGATTAAAGTCCGACCTTTAAGATTCTGTTTGCCACTGGCCGATTGGCTACATAATCTTTGTTTAGATCTAAATTATTTCTTATTTAATATTTTCTGTACATTTTTATGTAATAATAAGGTAGTAATTTATTTTCAACTCCAACGTAAAAGGTTATAAATTTGACGTGTCTGTATGTCTGTCTGTTACTTCGCTCTTAAATGAATAGACCAGTTGTGGTGGGGTGTTTTTAATAGGTGAGGGAATCGAGATTTTTCTTAGCTACAATTTTTGTTTAGGCATTGCTGTCGTTGTTAGTAGCCGTATAGATCGTAAACGAATAATGAAATTTACTTATTGAAGTGAAACTTCTTTACAGTTGTGATTTCAAACTGGATGCAACGGAAAAAACGACAGGTAAGAGACACAAATATAAAAAAAAATATGTAGGATGAAGCCGGCAAAGAATGAGACAGAAATATATATACTATTTTATATTATTTTTAAATCCGTCTATAATTGACGGATTAAGGGATAAAGGATGAGGGATGAAGGATGAAGGATGATGGGTGAAGGATGAAGGATAAAGGATAAAGGATAAAGAAGTTTCACTTCTGACATGCGTAGTTTGCACGCACTCTTTTTTTTTTACCAGATGGCATCTATACAAAGAGAAGGAGAATTCGAAATAAGACCCTATGCCAACATGTCTGACCAGTACGGTATAGTAGGTCAATTTCCCTCTCAATTGGAGAAAATGAATTTTTAAACATATCTGATCTATTATTTGAAACACCAATGTATAAGGGTACTACTGAGTTACCTTGCTGATGGAGTTAGAAGATAATTCTGTTAGTTTTCATTGTAGACAAGGACGTGATGCTTTCTTTTTAGAGATTTTTGTTCTTGGTTTTATAAAACATACTAGCAACCCGCCCTCGCTTCGCTTCGGTTTCAGTCGCTTAAACCCGCGTAGTTCCTGTTCCTGTGGGAATACCGGGATAAAATATAGCCTATGTTACTCCCTGATATTATAGCTTTCCATTGGTGAAAGAATTTTTGAAATCGGTTCGGTGGTTTAAGCGTGAAAGCGTTACAAACAAACAAACAAACATCCTTATTTCGCATTTATAATATTAGTATAGATATATAGACTCTCGGTTTAAAACTAAAAATTTTAATTTTATGATGCATACCTTACTCTTTACTGTAGGACGTTTTTAAAAATGTTAATCTTTTTTTTCCTAATACCTATATTAAAGCGTTTTTACAATTAAAAGCATTTCCTGGGACTTCCTGGGGGTCAAACCTCAGTGTCTTATACGGAGACCATTGTGGATCCGGGATTACAGGAGTTACAGTGGTGGGAATGTATGGTGGAATTAGTCTCAAAAAAAAAACACTTACATGTATTAGGTTTTAGAGAAAAAATTTGAGAATAAAATACCTATGTAGTATTTTATTAGAGAATTTTGTAGTTATTGAATTATGTTAAAAAGCGCATGTAATAAGTTGTTAGTTATTGTGGCGACTGTCGCCATCTTTTTGCACGTGGGAGTCATAAAATTTACTAAAGTTTCGCTAGAAATGAGTAGCAGCGCTCTTTTAGGAAACGTTAATTATACACATGACTGGGATCCCCAAATCACCTGCCAAGCATAACGATTGTGACGACAAGTAACCCTGCTCCGGTGGTCGTTCCAACGACGAAGGCGACGTGGTGTTCGGGTGGGTTGAGGGTGTGCGTGCTTACGCCCCTCTGTCGCCCCGGAGGGAGTGGTGCGAGGAGTGCACCGACCGCAACCCACCAACAAAAAAAAGCATAGCGATTATGGAAAAATCCCGTTAATGAATGACCACTCCATGAAGTACTTTGAGGAGAGGTCCACGTCCAGCAGTGGACGACGAAACGTTAAATGATGAATCAAAACTTGAAAGAAAATACACATTGTAAAACACACAAAAAATCAATAACACTCAATAATTATTATACTTCGATATAAAAGTGCTATTTGTTCAAATATCGAAGTGCGAATATTTAGTTCAACGGGCAGATGTGCGCTGAGATTGAGCGCTGTTCTGTCACTCAAGATTTCTTCTTCTTCAATGATTATATATTACTTATTGTATAGTCATTTACAATTATATTTTGTGGTGGTTTCCTACTCATGTTCAAAATTATATTAAACTCGTCAGTTTAATATATTTTTTGATCATCATATTTACAACATTTGGAATTTTCTTTTTTTGTGTAAACAACGTTATAAATAAATATTTGTTATACATATTTTGTTAAATCCAATCTTTAAATATTTTCGTTGCGTTCTGCGAGTAAGACAAGTTTCATTATTGTTTTCTTTCCTCTCGGTATAAAAAACGAATACTGAATAGCTAATATGAAGAGAAGGAAACTTGAAATAAAACTATGCCAACCAGTCAAGGCCGTATTCCTGTGCTTAGCAGTTTGAAGTCTAGGATATATAATTATATTCCATGATCATGGATTAGTAAACTGAAAATAATAGTTAAAAGTAGTTAATAAACTCAACAAATAAGTTTTATTTTAATGTAGATACATTAAAACGAACTTAATTCTGCAGTGAATACTAAACTAACCTGCCTGTTGTTAAAATAAAAGTCTATAAAAAACACCTGTGTCTCAAAATAAAGAAGTTTGTTTACTTATGAAAGTGTTTCAGGAATAATGTTTCAGCGTACTAAAAATATTATTATAACACTTTCAACGACAAGATATTTTTGGAGTCGTATACTGTTTAATAAAAAAAAATGTATTTAACATTGATATAAAGAGGAGGCAGCAAGGACGCGGTTAATGAGAATGAGAGTCATTTCGCATCCCACCTAGGGGTGGAGCGAGTAATAAACTTTTACGTCACGACCCTTATTACAGTTCAACCAGCTCTCCGCTGGACTAGCCCATCAACTATACGTAAAACGATTTTAAATGGTTCCAGATTACTAACATATTATGTATAATTTTATCACAGAAATGAATGATATTATTCATGTTGTTAATGTTTTAGAAATTCACCAATGTAAGCTTAATTTTGTTCACTGTCACAGTGATTCTGTTAAGTAAGTGTAGAGTTAACTTTTATATTATTAGATAATCTAAATCTCGATCCAGTAATAATTTAAGTGTTTAAATGTACTACCCTTACGAAGTAACTACTCTTCATCCATATTCCTCTTCAACCATATAGTATATATTGAATAGGTTTTGGCAATAATATTATGATTTGCTGCCTGTCACACGTTAACCCTCCTTGAGAACATAATTGTTGATCAGATGTCATCAGGTGGCCCGGATTAATGTAAAACTTTTAGTTATCTTAAGAGATAACTGACTGACTGACTGACTGACTGATAACTGTGACACCCACGAGCGTTAGAAGGGTTTGCAGTAGTTTGTAGTATTTGTAGCAGCTATCATACAGCATTTATTAGGCCTCTGTACAATAACCCCAACTTGTACTATGCTTACCAGATGAGTTGCCATAGGATTTTATTTACAGTTTTTATTTATTCATAGTGAAATTATCTGCTTTCGCTTAAGACACTTTTCTTTGTGGGTAGAAAAAGGGTAGTTATGCATTGTAGTCTACTTGTCCACAAGAATATTACAATTTTCTTTTCGAAAAACTTGTATTTAAAGGTTAAAATATTTAATCTAATTATAAATAAAGTTAACTTTAAACTAGAACATTGAAAATTAACATTTTAACTAGATAACAGCAATCAATGCCTGATTTCATGTAGGCTAGTTGCCAAGAGTAAACTGGCTCATTAGGTCTTGCAAACCAAAGAGTTACGTCGGGCACTCGAGCTGCGTCAGCAGCCTTCCCTCGTTACCCTAATGACAGCGATTTTGTTCCATTGAAGGCACACTTTTAGTTACACAGAAACGTTTAGTGTTGCTCGTCATTAATGATCTAATACCTTCGCGTTATTTCATAGCGTTTATTTTGTTACTTAATCACCTTTATCTTATTGCGGTAAATAAAGTACAATTTCAATTAGAAAATTATTATTAACTTCTATTGGGCTCCAACGCGACCTTTCTCGGCATGGTCCAGTGGATGGTAGAAATTTCCGCACCGAGTGTACACCGAGTCGCTTCACAATTCGAGGGCTTGACGGGTCGGACGCTCAGGAGCGGTAAATCCGGAAGGCTACGGCCCACCCGTAACTGGCCGACTTAGCATGAAACTTAGGGCTGGGGATAAGAAAATCCCTATAAAAATCACCCTAATATCAACTGGCCACTCGGTGAGTGGATGCATGCTTATTAAACGTGATGGCGCGAAAGCGCTCAGCCGTTAAATTGGTAGTCAAGGTAGGACTTAAAACTCCAAACAACATAGCAGACGTTAAAACGAGCATAAGTAGGTCGTTAAAACAAGCGTAAGTAGATCGTTAAAATGAGCGTAAGTAGGTAGGAGCGTAAATAGACGTTAAAACGAGGGTCTCTGTCAAACTGAGTTCCTCCGCAAGATGCGCACAAACACCGGTACAGCCAGTTGCTATTCGAATGGCAGACATCAACATCTGCTAGCTACCTCAGTGACAGCCGAGGGCCTAGCGAAGCTTGAGGCTGCAAAAAAAAGCAGAAGGAGCTCTATAGCGATAGCGAAGTATCGCGCTGCGTAAAGACGACTGGTGGAATGGGGAATACTATGGGCTACCGACATTCCACCCAGTGGCGAGGGCGGCATCATTGTAGAGCTGTCGCAAAACGAGAGCGACAGTGCACGGAGCCGTCGTAACCACTTGAGGTTAAGCCGGAATCTGCCTGTAATAAACGTTCATTACAATAACCAGGCATGTGATAATTGAGGTTACCTGTTAGTATCCTTAAATATCCTGTATCTAGTTTATTTCTAAAATGTCCTCATGCTTGTTTTGCAAAGTTCAGATGGTTTTTGGCTTATGGAAAAATTTTATTCTGCTAAATTGAGTGATACCTGTAGCCGAAGAATGGTCGAAATTCAGCCACATTTCATTTAAATTAATTTTTCTGCTATACAATTTTGTTTTTGATTATATATAAGTATTTATTTATAATTGAATATTGAGCAAGCTATATTTCACTAATAACTAATATATAAGTACAAATATCTATTAGACATTGTCTTCGTCACGTCGCAGCACACACTCGAGGTGTGTGGCGCTTGGGCAGAGTAGTGCTGTGAACGCAATCATCGGTGCCGACTTGACGCTGCCGCCCATCGCTAGGGAGATGCTTAGCAGCGTCAGGAACTTGGATGCAGTCGTCGCCTTCTGCAAGGCAATCCTCTCCCGGAAGGATGCGGTGGATCCTGCGCGGGAGGAACTCTTCTAAGGTGACGCGATCCGCCGTTGGTGACAGGCGGCGCGGTGGCGTGAGTACCTGCGCCTGATTCTACCCTAGCCGAAGCCGCGGGTGACCGCGTGCGGGCGACGCCCCGTGGAGCGTCAGGAATGGAGGGTACCCGAAAGGGTATCCCGCTGGGCCAAGCCAGTGGCGAAGGGGAGGGCATATAGGGGGTTATAGGGTCGCGTGCCCTCTCTCGTCACCCCGGACGGGACGGAAGACGAGTGACCACTACATAGCCTGCAAAAAAAAAAAATTGTCATCATAATTATGATCGTTTGACATTCAGTTCGACCAGAGATTTTAATTATAAACAAAAGTCTGTATACTAGAGAGCTATACTGGCAGTTTCTCTGTCAATCCTTAAGACAATTTTTATGACTCCCACGGAAAAATAACTAGTGGTAATACATTGTTATCTTAATGGGATGCCACACGGCAATAATTCACAGTTAATAATACGGAAACAAATATTGTGCGAGAACATTTATTGCGATATGCTCGCAATGCTTCAATGATTATGTACAAGCAAGTCCGGTTTCAGCCTATTAGTTTTAATCGCGAAGATATTGACTGATAATTAGGCAATTTTATAATTGAGCGGGGCCCAAAAGCTGTAGAATAATTTGTATGATCCTTCCATAGTGAGCAAGGTTATTGGGCCATCATAGTTCAATGGGAAAAGGACAGAAAAATGCTGTTGATATAAATATAATAAATACCTAAGAAATTATAACCTAGATGTAGGTCACACGTATCTAGTCTGTATGCATAATAATATGTCGTTAACCATATTTCCACAAGCTTTTCTATTTTATTCGTTTACCGCGAAAACCCGTCGTTTCCTGACTATGATTTATCTCGGGCCTCTAAGCTGAGGGTCATTTTAATAAATGTATTCGGGCAAGGTGCTCTCAGAAATGGATGAGAAATATTATTCTGGATGCAATAACCTAATATATAGAATAAGATATGCTTGGGGTAATAGCAGGGCAACTTGTTATAATTCATTAGATTTATTTCTGCCTAGTTAACCACTAATACTGTGATCCCATCTCATTTATAAAGAAAATAATGCTTTTCAATAACTGTATTGTAAATAAAATTACTTTAAGGATTTTATCGCGTTTGTATTTGATTTTTCATTGCCCGACGTTTCGAACACTTTGCAGCGTTTATGGTCACGGTGACCATGAACCATGACCATGTGTAATACTCGCGTAAACATCAGAAGTAATTAAATAACTGTATTACTTTAAAGTATATAAAGTCCACGGGAATGCTCGTCATTTACAATATTGAAACGGTTTCTTTTTAATAGCAATAGCTTCGTGTGTATACGAAAAAGTCATAAATTCGGCATTAGGTGAGCTCAACGTCTAACATATTAGAGGTGGTTGAAATACGGTGTTTTCGTTCTCAAGACATTCGTGAAAGGACAAGAAAAGTTCAAATAACCCAAATTAAGGAGCGCAATAAAGGGACCCTTCGGAAAGCCTTGCGGGAGCAATTCATGAAAATGTTAGTCGCAACGTTCCGGTAAAAATACCCGAAACAGAGAGCATAAAGGGTTGAATAAAAGGGTACATTTTGACGCCTCTTCACTGCTTACATTTCAAAATAAACTTTTCCGAACACATTAAATAACCATATCGTATTATCTGCGGCATCAGTTATACTCGTATTGTTGTTGTAAATTTCTTTCCATTTTTGCCAAATAATGTTTTCATATGGAAAATATTTATAGGTACACACATCGTAAGAAAATTTTATATAATTTATATTGTATTTATAAGTATCCCGTTTTTGCATTACATCCCGTCTTTGCATTAGTTTTAACGGTGAGCAATTTTAAATGAAACAGGCGCAAAATATAAAATACACGAATAATCGCGTCCCCAAAATAACGTATTAAGGAGCGCCGAGTATGACATAAATAGTGGTGGTGTGGAAGTCAGTTGACTATATAAAAATAAGATTGTGAGGGATGTAAAAGCGAAGGCAGGGCGCCGGCGCTGTGCCTCTCACCCTCGCTTCATACAGTTCGCGACCAGACCCGGTGGCGCCAGCAACGCCGCGCGACGCCTCCGTGCCTGAGCTTTAAACCTTACGAACACAACAGATTAAACGACACGACACGTATCGCTATCACGTGGCATGCATTGCCTATCTCACTTCCAATTAAATTCAACCCGTGCGCCGGTGTAAATCGACTTATAATGAGTTTATAATTACTAGGAATAACAATAGTGTCACTGATACAATGCCAAATTGAGTGTTTGTGCAAGTGTGAACTTACAAGATGCTTATATTTTGCGAAATACAGTTAGAACGCGAGAATGTGATTCAAAATATCATGTGTGATACGTTGAATTTTCATATTCAATCAATATTTAGACCAACATAAAATCAGAACAATTGAAAAATATCGTCAGAAATGGCAACATTTTTTAAGCAGTGTTTATTTCTATCGGTTATACTTTGGTGGCAAATAACTTATTTAGCTTCAATTTGTCTCGACCATTGCAGTTGTGAAATAAATACAAGTTGGTGTCAACAATGTTCCTACAATATTACTTTCAAAGAAACAACAAATGTAAATCGTCAACTATCTGTGTGTTGTAACGAAAATAGAAAGTTAACGACTTGGTTCCAGGAGTACGAAAATAGGAGTTTATTAGAAGTTAGCGCCCGGTATAATACTATATGTAATGCAAGTACACTTTATTTTGACATACCTTTTTTAGATACATATTCACTTCAAATTAAAAATACCAGTTTCATAGAGATGAGGATCAATGTCAAAAGTCAAAATCTACGAACGATTGATTTATCTTCAAATAAATTGCAGTACATTACAAGGGGAAGCTTTAATAACTTTGTGAATCTTCGTAAACTCATTTTGAGTAAGAATAATATTGTTAGTATATTTGAAGAGAGTTTTACTGGCTTGTCGAAACTGGAATCTTTGGATTTATCCGAAAATAACTTGACGATTTTAACAAATGTATTTACACCTCTCAAAAACCTACAATATCTCAATTTAAGTAGAAATAATCTTGAATTTATACACGAAAATTACTTTAATAATTGGTTGCTGCAACACTTGGATGTATCACATAATAATTTAAGAAAATTAGCGCCTGGTGCTTTGCAGTTGTTGCCGAATTTGGCACGTTTGCTGCTGACAGATAATCCCCATCTTGGTATCACACAGCTGGACACACAGTTATTGGTGGGAACTGGACGAAGACTGCAACAAATAGATGCATCTAGAACTGGGTTGTATCAAGTTCCAGAAGCGTTCACACATTCTGTTCGCTTTTTATCACTTATTGGAAATAAAATATCGGCAGTTAGATGTGGAGATTTTGATAGTTATCCACTCTTACAATCACTAGATTTTTCTGATAATAAGGTAATTTCAGTAGAAGATGATTCTTTGGGAAGATTAGAAATGCTTCTATTTTTAAATATTAATAAAAATTTTCTGACATCAGTACCGAAGACCTTACCCGACGAATTAAAATATTTATCAATAAACAATAATTTGATTAAAAATCTTTCTGTACCTGATTTCAACAATTTGCCTAATCTGCGAATATTAATGTTACAAAATAATAACATACATTACATACAAGACCACGTATTCGACGATTTACTTTCATTGGAAATGTTAGATTTATCAAATAATCCAATACAAACCTTGTCATGGAGTACTTTTGACGGGCCGTTATCATTACGAGATTTAAGATTGTGTAACTTAAATATTTCGATGCCTGAACGAGAGGTATCATTTCCAATGTCATCACCAGAGAGCGTCCAAATGTTACACCTTCAATCTAGCCCCGGATTGGCTAGACAATTATTAGCGGATTCAGCGGCTTTAGCTGCCTTTTCTCATTTGCAGTACTTGGATTTGAGAATGAATAATTTGTCAGAAATTAGAAATGACTTGCTATTCTATTTGGTGCAACTAAAAACATTAAGATTGCATGGCAATAACATAAATTGTAGCGCTGAATTATGGTTGAAGGACTGGCTAAGCTGGAATAAGAATTTGTCTAATAGGGAAAGTTGCTATTATTCTACTAATGAAGCTAAAACAGAGATAACTAAATATAATTGTACCTTTCCTGAAACATTTACAATAAGTGACAGTCTGCCGCCAGTAAATTTATATAGTACAGAAATGATTAATAAATTACTTAGATATTATGGATATCTAAACAATAAAACGGAAAAACTTAATTATAAGCACGTGAATAAGAATAAATATGACGATACATCTTTAGAATTTAATAAAACCACTATCAAAAATCGAGAAACAAGTAATGTATTTCCGAATATGAAACTAACAAAAACAAACCTAAATCAAAGTAATAAAATCAACGAATGGAATGAAAATGCAATTTCCTTTCATGACTACAGTAATAAAACTGACACTGGAAAAGATTCTTTAAAATTTTTAGATCACAATAGAATTCATAACGATCAGTTTAAAATTGGTCATAAGTTTTTAGATGTACCTTCTCATATGTCTACGCGAAATAATAAAACAATTATATTAGACTTTGCAGGCAGTAGAAAAAATAAATCTAGATCTGGTAAACGCTTGAATACACCCTTAAATATTTCTAAGCAACGAGCTAATATTGAAATGAATTCCAAATTAAGTAATTTATCTAGCAAGAACTTGAACGAGGCAGATAATTTAACTATACATGAGAAAGACACTGTCAATAATAATTACAAAAGTGAGTATTCGCCCTATCGATCATCTCATAACAATTATGCCCAATGTATAGGAACGGTAGCGGTGTGCAGTTTAATATTGATGTCTTTGATATTGTGGATTAGTTTTCGATTAAGATACAAAAGAAGAAGTTTATCCATCGCTGATACTGAAGCTGAAACCCAAATAGAGGTGTCGAATATATCCGGAGGGGTACTGTGGTGACATCTACGAGCAGCCGACCCGACGCCCTTCGAATACGATTCTCTTTTGACGTAGCATTACGAAACGTGAGTTATTTTTAAATTCTAACAGAGTGTTTATCAAAGGATGCTATTTATACCTCAAAGGAATTAAAATATCGATATGATAAATATGACATAAAATATAAAGAAATACAAAATTGAGCAATACACTATGTATTGCTTAATTTTATAAATAAAATAAAAAATCTTATTTACTGGCTTTAAATCAATTTTTCAATTTAATATAGTGAACTTATTAGTTCAGTCAGTACATCACGATTTAGTTCATTACATCATGATGTAATCTTAGTTAGCGATATGTCATTACCCTATTTCAATTCATAGTATATACAATGTATTAAGTGAAAAAGATATGTTAATGCAAATAGAGAAAAATATATAAAATCCGCGTCCAGCGTGATGTAATTAAATAATTTTCATCGCTTTACGAAGACTTAGAAGATGAATCTATATCCTGCAGCGGGATCTATATCGATTTGATTATATTCGATTTGGTCTATATGTAATATAGTATATAGGAACGTATTTCAAACCAATGTGTTCTTTAGCAATTTCTCGTGGGAGTCGTAAAAATTGGTTGAAGGTATGCTAGAATAACGGACAACAGTACTCTCTAGGGAAATTTTGAACATCAGTTGCAATTGCCAACCGACCTGCCAAGCGTGGCGATTAGGGAATGAATGGTTCACCGCCTTAGAAAATCATTGAAAATGAAGAT
The DNA here is from genome assembly GCA_032191425.1 of Lymantria dispar. Classification (NCBI taxonomy): domain Eukaryota; kingdom Metazoa; phylum Arthropoda; class Insecta; order Lepidoptera; family Erebidae; genus Lymantria; species Lymantria dispar. Next base: position 14,184,566 of record CM063448.1, read on the forward strand.
TATTGATGAATTACTAAGTATACAATGTGACTTCACGTTCTCTCACTCCATAGACGGTTGTTTTTGACGACTATGAGATAATCTCATCATATGTGAAATGAAATGACGTAGTAGCTAATTATCTCCTCATTTTTGGAGCAGGCTTGTACGTAATATTGAGCTGCAAAGGGAAAATTAATATATTTTGTAATAATTGTAGTTTTAAGATGTAATAATTGGCGTAGACTTACAGTTGCATTCTCTTTTGTTGCAGTTCGAAGTGGTCGGCTGCGCACGGAATGGGCGGCATTTTGTGATATAATAATTGAACGTACATATTTTTTTAAGAAATAAGTACAAATAAATTGATCAGGTACACGGCGAGATGACGCACTGTTTTTGATTAAAGTGTAAATAAATTGTCATTGAATTTATTATGACTATAGATCTATAGACATATTTTTGTGTAAAGTCATAGTAGATTTGTTACTTTAATTTAAGTACCTAGCTACTTACTTCACCTAATGCCGTATCTAAAGGCTTTTTGTGGTTAGGCTACAACAGGATCTATCGCAATACGTAATGTTAAATCACCATATCGTAAAAGGTGATGATAGCAATATATGGTGTAAAAAGTTATATTCCATATAATCAATGATGTTTTGCACAAAAATCGTGAAAGCAGTCTTCCTTATAAACTTTGTAACTATAAGTTGTTAGTTGCGTTATAAGCATTTATCACGCAACGAGTTCTGTTTTACAGTGCCAAAGTCATTTGTTTTTTTAAATTATAGACTTTGTAATTAACGTAAGAAATTCATTACATACATACTTTGATTGAATTAATAATTAAGATTAAGTAATTTCTTTTTCCTTTAATTCATGCTATTTCTTTTCGAATATATTTAGAAGTTTGTCAAAGAATTGTGATATCATACAGAATATTTTAAGATCTAAGTCTATACGTTTATTTTTGTCAGAAAATAACTCGACGAAAAGTTCGTTTTATTTTTCTTTTCTTGAATTATTGATTACTTCGATATTATTAATTCATATACTCATTAATAATATAATTAAAAAATAACATTTCATGAATTATTCTGAAACCTACGGTTGTAACTTGATATATGAACATTTTGAGAACAATGATGTGTAGATATATGTTTTTACGTGAATCGTAGCTAATGATGTACAAACAGATAGCCAAAGATTTAATAAATCAAATAGATTGAGAATAAAACTTTTATTTTTGGACATAGAAAATAACCCTAACGTAAAGATATATGCTATGGAAACCAAGATTGTAAAGAGGTTTGTCTTGCACACCTGAAAATTTCATCTGGATAAAAGTCTGTGGAGAACATACATATTCGGCAGTAACAATAAGTCGACTAAAAGGTAACGAGTGAACCGAAAGTAATTTTCTTTAAGACTCATCTAAAGGAAAAATGTGTTCACTTGAAAAGAAAAAAAATGAACGTGGGTAATGATTTTTCAATATTTGTATTGACAGGGAAAATAAGGGACCGCTAACGCTGTTATTTACTTGTAGGGGGTATGCTGTAACGGTACTTATTTAAATAAACTGCTTTATTAATTTTCTGATAAGCATTAGAGTAGGCCTCTGTTCTGTATCTGACATTTCTATTATAAATCAGTGTGTATATAGTAACTATAAGGCGAATTTTTCTGTCCCCTGTTCGTTCATGAGTATTAAGATAAATTGCCAGACTTCAGGGTAAATAGTAGGTATATTTGCCGTCTATTTTCTTCTTAATAACACAGAAACATAGCTAATTTTAAAAATGACATTATCTAGATTTAGATGTATAACTTTTGCCCGTGACTACATGAATGTAGGAGTTATGTCTGACAGAGGCATATACACAAAACTATGCATACCATAATACCCTGGTATTCAAGATAGATTGAAACTTAAACATCCAGAACAGTTTTCAATTTTTATTCATTCTACAAACTATATATATAGCCCTTTGTTTTATTTACTCTTGTGGCGACGGGATAAGAATACAATTGTCGCCATTTCTTATTTGACCGTGAGAAAATAAACCCCCTATTTTTAAACGTTCAGAGAGTAATACAATGAGGGGCCGAATTTCAGAATATTACTTTTTAGTAAAGACCTACATCACAAAAGTAAAACGCCTTCTACTAATTTTAAATTCAACAAGATTTCAAGTATAAGATAAAGGATGAAAATTGATAAATGCTGAAGCATGCGTTTCTTTATTTTTATTGAAGATTGTTTGTGCTTACTTTAAAAAAAAGATTTAAAGACTTTTTCCATACAAACTCTGCCGCAGCGTTTCGAATATATACGAAACGCGCTGCTTTACGGATTTTATCGCGTTTGTATTTGATTTTTGATTGCCTTACATTTCGAAAACTTTACAGCGTTTATGGTGACGGGCGGTCTGAAAAAAATACGTTTATAGATAGGCGTTTACTGGATTGGTGATAAAATACTAATAATCCTAGAGTTTTAGACGTAGACTTTCTAATATTCTTATCCATAACTCCGATAAAATATTAATTCAATGAAGTGAATTGTATGGATATTTTTTTAACTTTTTATGCTGTTGGGGCCAAATGGATAAACAACACACTTGATGATAAGCGATACTGCCGCTGTCTAACAAAAGTCCATGACTTTTGTTAGGCAGCTGTCTACCGTAAAGAAATTAAAAGGAGTGTGAATGGGTGTAATGAGGTGCGGTGATATGAAAATCTACCACACGCAAATATCCTCAGAAAATTGGGCTTCCGGCTCTCGAAGTCAATGAACAAAGTATAGAAACATTTTGCTACTACTCAGATGTTGAATTTCTGCGAATGTGGTACTACCGCAGACGGAACGGGCTGGCGGATAGACGATTGTCGACAGTGTGGTCTTACGGTATAATTACTATTACAGCTATGTGATATAGTTAAGACACTTCTGGTACTACGTACTTTTGCTTAAATAGTATATTTTATATGCTTGTTTAATGACTGTACAGGTGGCGCGACCGACAATTTGTTGTTTCGAGTTTGAGTGTGATTTTATTCCACATATTAAATGTTTGTAAAGTTCTCCAAAATATAAGGATCATTTTCATGGGGCCTACTATTAAAAAAATGCATTTAAAATATTAAAGAGCAAAATTAATGTGAATTTATTAGTCATATTTATTTTTACGATTGAACTCTTTGGTGGAGGCAACGAGTACTACCAACCCTTAACTTGCTCGTGGGTGTTATAAAAGACGCCTAAAAGAGATGCATCGTCATCAACCTTGGTCAATTCTATCTGATGCTTTTAGGTCAGCAATTACACTTCCAAGGAGGTTGATGTCACGCAGGCGGCCATTCATAATTGGCACTAAATTTTGTATAGTATGTACTATGTTTTGTATGTATATATGTACTATGAAGGAAGAGTACAAATTGAGGGGACCCCAAGTAATTGGAATAAGAGCAGGGTGATGATGATGATGCCGATTTATTTTTACTATTCATGATAATTAATAAATTAAAAAAAGCCTTTTAAACAGAATATATTCCTAAGTGCTGCCATCCTTTACTTTCTCATGGAACTTGTAAAACCTGGCTGAAGGATAACCAGGAAATAGTCAATTCTTCCAGAGTCTAACAGTGTTATTGTAGTGATCGCCAATTCGCCAATTCACTTTTTAAGTCTGATGATAATAAAATCCCTTCTTAGGAAGACTTATATTCAACATTAAGCGTCGATAGGTTGATGGATGAATTAAAATACATATTCAGGTAAACGATCCAGTGCTAATAAATTTATAAGGTTCATGAAATTCAAACCGATAACGTAGGTCTTTATGCAATTCACTCTCGAATTCTGACGAGGCTGCACTTTTCCTACAGATCAATAGTTGGGTTCCATTACATAACGACCTGAATTTAGTTTTTGCGATGGTACTCGGGTAGATAATATCATTTTTATTTTTAATATGTATAACAAGAAGCACTTCGCAAAAATGATACACTTAAGTCTTTGATATACTGTTCAGTATTTAATGAAAAGCTATACTACTAGTTATGATATTTAAAATTTTAGATAATGATTCCTGATGTTTACGTGAGTATTACGTATTTGAATCAAAACTATTGTTACGGAATCTATCGCGTTTGAATTTGATTTTTAATTTACCGACGTTTCGAAGCATTTTCAGCGATTATGATCACGGGAAGACTGACCATGATCTTTTCTCATGATCACGAGCGCAATTAAAAATTTAATACAAGCGCTATAAAATTCGTTAACATAGTTATTATTCTTCTATAATTTTTAATAATAAAATTTCAGATATAAGAAAATAGGTTTAAAAAAACAGATAAATCAACACCTAATATTGACTATTTGCTTGATTTTTTAAATATAATTAAGTAGCAATTTATTAAAATATAAGCAATGAATTCAGTTAAATTATTAAACTAAAAATTAATTGTCTAACTGAATTATATATATAGCTGATGAAATTTGAACTTCCCTTTGAACAAAGAAAAGCTTTACTGAGAGAGGTTATAAAACACAGCCCAGAAAAACTAAAAAGAGAGCGAAATATATTTATGGTTTAGAAAGTTGTATAGAGCATATTAAAAATATACATCATTCCGGATTTAATTCAATGGTCCGTAGAAGGTTGCATTTGCTTCACTTGTTTCGAATCACAGTAAATGCCATCCATTGGTCACTCTTAAAAGACGACGAAAATGGAAGAAACATGTTGTTTTCAGAAGCTTTGAGAAGCCTCTTTAATTTTGTTTCTTTTAGTTCTTTATCTCAGCTTTCAGAATAACACAATTATTAATATCATATAAATATATAAAAAACACATATTTCCAAAGAAGCTTTGCAATATTTTTTCGTTAAGTACCACAAGCTTTTATGTCAAAAGTATTATATTTATTATAACAATATAGATATGTTTAACAGATAGAAAATATCTTTTTAAATTGCAGACGGTGGGAAACGTGCGAACAATACACCTGATGGTAAGTGATGCTGTCACTCATTGACCTTTACCAGGCCGCTGCTTACCTTGCTTTTGAGAGTGGTAGGACCACACTGTCGACAGTTATCTGTCTACAGCCGCGGGTCGGTCCATCCGGGGCAGTACCACACTCTCGCAGAAAATCAACGTCTGAGTAGTAACAATTAGTTACTGCGCTTCGTTCGGTGAGCGAGAGAGCCGGAAGCCCAACTTTCTGAGGGTGTTTGGGTGTGGAGGGTTTTAGTGTTGCCCTTGGTATCACAGAGCCTCAATGCACTCATTCACACTCCCTTCACTTTCTTCACGGTAGGCAGCGGCCTTGTAAAGGTCCATGAGCGGCAGCAACACTTATCATCAGGTGTACTGTTTGCTCGTTTGCCACCGATGGCAATAAAAAAAAAAAAAAAAACGAAAACCACGAAGAAAGGGAAAGGGTGTGAATGCGTTCAATGAGGTTCCATGACACTAAAGGCATCATTAAAACCTATCACACCCAAACACCTTCAGAAAGTTGGGCTTTCGGCTATCTCTAAATAAGATTGCATAATGATTACAATATTTGGTTTGTTGTTTGTTTGATTTGGATAAGTGGAATATCGTCTAACCATTATATATCGTCATTCTTAGACTAACTATGATTTAGTGATGCAATAAATTGCCTGTATGAGCATTACCGGCTGGTTCGTATTCATTAAATATGAATTATATATGCTAGTTCCATAAATTCTATGCATTAATGTTTTCACTAGCTGTGCCCGCAGTTTCAACCGCGTTTATGGTTATTATGTTCGACTATGATGTTATCATCATCATAGTTCAGAAATTAAACTACTATACCACGTTGGTCAGACGTATAGGGTTTTATTTCGAGTTTTCCTTCTCATGCATAGATGTTGTACGGATATTATAAACCCTCAGTGGTCTTTTACGACACGGGCAAAAAAGGGGGAATGAATTGTAATCTTACTCCATCATTGCACGGATAATAGAAATAGTCTAGCAGGAATATATTGAGGAATCAATAATTAGGTTATAGAATACAAAATGGACGGGTGATTCGAAGCTCTCAAAAGGCCCTTTGCCGTTTTTACAACTTTTTTAATTGATACTTCGTTCCCATTGATTGTAGCATGATGTTGTATAATCTATAGGTTGTATAACCTATAAGCTCTAGCCTTGCCTTGATAAATTGACTTTATTTTTTGGGGGTGTGTTACGGTCGGCGCACTCCTCGCTCCTCTCCGTCCAGTGCGACAGAGGGGCGTAAGGACGCACACCCGTAACCCACCCGTGACACTAAATTGACTATTTAACACAAAACAATTTTTCAATACGAACCAGTAGTTCCTGAGATTAGCGCGTTTAACGAAACAAACCCTTTAGCTTTAATAGTATATATGTGGAACCTTTCTCAATCAACATGCTGATTTTTTGTAACTTTAACTTAATGTAATATATAGATATAATCATATATTACATTAAGTTAAAGTTACAAACATCATTACGAAAACACAGGTCTACGACCAGTGTGTGTTACCGCGATAAAATCCGTAAAGTAGTTTTATTTTAAATAAAACTACTTTACGGATTTTATCGCGTTTGTATTTGATTTTTGATTGCCCGACGTTTCGAACACTTTGCAGCGTTCATGGGCACGGGCAAACTAAGATGTCTCACGTCCAACAAGTAATCGTTATTGCAGAAAATTTATAATTATCTACCCGATACAGAAAATAGTTATTAAATATTAGCAACCCGCCCTCGCTTCGCTTCGGTTTCGTCGCCTTACCCGCGTAGTTCACGCGCCCGTGGGAATACTGGGATGCAATATAGCCTATGTTACTCCCTGATATTGTAGCATTCCATTGGTGAAAGAATTTTTGATATCGGTTCGGTGGTTTAAGCATGGAAGCGTAACAAACAAACACACAAATAAAAAAACAACCAAACAAACTTACTTTGGCATTTATAATATTAGTAAGGATTGACCCACATTTTGATACAAATTTATTGTCAGTGTAAGAAGAAAATGATTCTATATGACCACACGCAATCACCCTTAGGAAGTTAGGTTCTAATAAGCCAACCGCTTTATTATTATTTACATATTATTATAGAAGATAAATCTTAAATGAATTATTGCAGATTGTATACCGAAATGTAAATAGCCCTTTGGCTATAGAGACGTGGTGCACAAAACAAACAGTCATAGAACCGCGCTGTCTCGATTAAATATTGATATTGGATACTGGGGCACACTCGCCGAGCTTTGGAATAGTAAGCCCCAAACCTGTTCCTCGCAACCCCTTGTGGAGATTCGTACACAATTATATAATTTAATGAATTTCAAAATCTATTCACTCATTTATTTATTTAATTTCAATTGTATTTTATGATTAGATATTTTTGTTTAGGTTGTGTCTTAAATAATAATAATAGGTGACCCATTGTTGGCTTGAGGCCCCCATATTAAAAGGGAAGTTGTCCTACTTACTATATCAAACTAGTCAGACGGGTCGGTATAGGGTTTTATATCGAGTTTGCCTTCTATTCCACAGCAACGACACCCACGGGTAAGAAATAGGATGCTGAACCGTATTCTTACTTCGCTACCACAAAAAAAAATTTCAAGGACGTTGATATATTGTTTATTTAGTAGGTGATTATTATAATTCATTATCGTAATCGCAAATATGTAATTATGTATTTATATTTATATGACTGAATTCAGTATTTAATTCTACAGATATTTATGAAGATGGATATCGGTGTTAAATATAAAGTAGTTTGTTATTAAAAGCTGATATGTATTGTATTATATATATTGTACTCACTGTTTGAGCTTTTGTGATGTTTCCCTCCCGTAAAGGAGTAATAAATTATTTTTCTTTCTTTTCTTTCTTTCATATGTATAATTCTATGATATGCAGATAAAATGTATGCTATAGAAGCTAAACTCAATGTCAACACGTCCAATCAGCTTGGTAGAAGTAGGTCAATTTCCCTTTAATTGCGGAGTAAACCCGAGTCCAACAATGGGACTTATGCGGGTTGAAATAATGATGATACAGCATGCGGGTGAAGTTTTGATATGTCTATTATTAAAATTACAAAAAATGTTTGCTTTTAACCCATTTAGGAGGCATATGCCTTTAGGACCCTAAAGGCATATGCCTCCTTCGGATGAGTGCATTTGGCTTGCTATACTACGCAGCCCAGACGTGTTCTAAGTCGCTTGTTGTCATAGTTGAAGTTGTGGTATTCTATGCATAGATTTCCCACTTTATTCATAACTAGCAACCCGCCCTCGCTTCGCTTCGGTTACAGTCGCCTTACCCGCATAGTTCCCGTTCCCGTGGGAATACCGGAATAAAATATAGCCTATATTACTCAGAGATAATGTAGCTTTCCTATGGTGAATTTTTGAAATCGGTACAGTAGTTTTTGAGTTTATTCATTATAGACATACACACAAAAATACAAATTTTGTCCCTCTATAATATTTGTGTAAACTAGCGACCCGCCCTCGCTTCGCTTCGATTCCAGCCACTTTACTCCCACATTTTAAATCTGCAACATCTCCTAAGATATGGCTTGCTTTTTGAGTTTTCCTGAGAGGAAAAGTAGCCTAAGTTACTCCTTGTATAGACGACTACTTGGTGGTGAAATAGTATCAAAGCGGTTCAGTTATTTTGAAGATTACCTTGAACAAACAGTCAGACAGCCAGACAAAAAATTAACCATGTGAGCATGAAAAAATCTTATTATTTTAACACTACCAACAAATAAATAAATTTGAATTTATTTGTCTATACAAATAAATACAATTGATGTGTCTGAATCAAACGATCTAGCGTTATGTTCATTGATTGTCATTAAGAGCGGAATTTAGATTTTATTCAATTCAATATAAGAAACAAGATTAACTGTTTGAATAGAAATTTGTTTATAATTACTAGTTATAATTTTTAATAATTAATTTTTGTTACGCTTTCACGCTTAAACCACCGAACCGATTTCAAAAATTCTTTCACCAAGGGCAAGCTATAATATCAGGGAGTAACATTAGCTATATTTCAACCCGGTATTTCCACAGGAGCAGAAACTACGCGGGTAAGGCGACTGAAACCAAAGCGAAGCAAGGGTGGGTTGCTAGTTATTAATATTTTTGAAATTTTAGTAAACTATTTTATTTTTTATAGCATAAGCTCAAGTAGCTTCAGCTTCAGCTGCTCAGTGAAAATCATATCAAAGTCGACCCAGTGGTTTCAGTGATGAATTGTCATGAACAGAAAGATATACTAAACTTTACATTTTTTATTTTATTTTAAACCGCACTTACATCATATTCATTAGGACTATTTTCGTAAAAATTATTCTTGTGACATAGCAAACAGACATTCAAATCTGTTTATAACTTTATACATAGATAGAGGATTTAACATAGCAGACGTTGCAGCCGGAGAAAAAAAAAATACATCATCATCATCATCTCAGCTCATATACGTCCCACTGTTGGGTTCGAACCTCCTCCACAATGGGAGGGAAATTGATCCTACTATACCACGTCGGCCAAACAAGTTGGTATAGTGTTTTATTTCGAGTTATAATAATACAATATATAATCTATACCAATATATAAAATTGGAGTGTCTGTTTGTAATGTCAAAATAATAGGCTTTTTTCATGCTCACACGGTTATTTGCACGACACCTATGCCTAAAATAGCAATTAAAAAATTTTTGTCTGTCTGTCTGTCTGTTTGTTCTGGGTAATCTTCAAAACGGCTGGACCGATTTCAAAAATTCTTTCACCAATGGAAAGCTATAATATCAGGGCGTAAACTAGGCTATATTTTATCCCGGTATTCCCACGGGAACTACGCGGGTAAAATGACTATAACCTATAACCGAAGCGAAGCGAGGGCGGGTTGCTAGTAATACAATATTAGTGGTAGGACCACACTGTTAACAGTTGTCTGTCTACAGCCGCGGGTCGGTCCATCTGGGTTAGTAACATACTCTCTCAGAAAATCAACGTCTGTGTAGTAGCAATTTGTTATTGCGCTTCATTCGGTGAGCGAGAGAGTTGAAAGCTCAACTTTCTGAGGGTATTTGCGTGTGGTAGGTTTTGGTGATGCCTTTAGTTTCACCGAACCTCATTGCATGCATTCACACTCCCTTCACTTTCTTCACGGTAGGCAGCGGCCTAGCAAAGTTCTATGAGCGGCAGCAACACTTACCATCAGGTGTACTGTTTGCTCGTTTGCCACCGTTTGCAATCAAAAGAAACTTTTTGCCGTTGCCTTTCTCTTTCATGCGTATTGTATCTTTAGTCGTCTTTTACGATATTTACAAGCAAGATAAAAGGAGTGGTGAATTTTATTTTTATTTCATCACCATGCGGAGAAATGATACATTGTCATTATAATGAAAGGGAAGGATTGGTAACCATTGTATTTTTACTCCTTCGCCACACAGAAAAATAACATAAATACAACCTCTGAGTTCAATCCAATTAGTGTTGTCAAACGAAAAGTCGCCTACCTATTTCATGTTTTGACTTAATAAATCATAATTGAAGTAGACAAAGGTCGTTAATCCTGCCTGGCTTTAATTATCAACCTCTTTAATCCCGAGCGCCAATAAAAGCATTTAATTAAAACAGTAGCGACAAAATGTCAACACTGCAGTTAGAATATCAGTTATCAGCAATTGTAGTGTACAATTGATTGAATTAAATAAATGTCTATTGTAATTTATATTTATAGTTAATGTTGCTGTTCAGACCTTTGGTAGGCCTTTATTATTTTCTTTTTTATTTTACGCTACGGCCTGGACACACCGCGCTTAATCATGGCGAAGTATGGGTGGCGTGTGGCTCCATAACCTATCGTGTAACTACGTTATTGCTATTGGGCTGACCACTGGTACCGATTCCTTGACATCCGTGGCCGATCCTTTTGGGTATCGTTTTATTCGATGCCTAGGTAACACGTAAAGCGTAATGCCGGGGCGTCGCCCTCACGCTGTCGGCCTCCCTGCGGGTGGAGGACCCATCTCCGGTCCATCCACCCGCAACCCCGACTAGGACGGCATCACCTGCCGTAGGCCTGGCCTAGACCCGACGCGGCGGTGACAGAACGTGACATGGTTGAGGAATTGCTGCCGGAACCACATCGTCGCCTCCTTCTGCGAAACGACTGTTATATATGTCAAACAGGCCCCGTCAAGACCTGCACCAGCTGGAAGGAGAGGATCCCGTGTCGCCGTCCCAACCACCCCAGTAGCATCGACCGGAAAGCTTCGACTGTCCGTACACCGAACCGAGGCCTTACCAGCCGAATTGCCTAATGGGTATGACGTCTAGGCCAATGTCGCCTGCCAGCTTGCAGGAAAAGACATAGCCGAAGGAAAACTCGAATTAAAAACCTATACCTACTAACACGTTTGACTAGCGTGGTGCAGTAGGTTTTTTTTATTCTTGGTGGCAAACGAAAAGACAGCACACTTGTTGGTAAGTGATTCTGCCGCTCATGGTAGGCACCTTTTCTAGGCAGCCAACCGAGAAGAAAGAGAAGGGGGTGTAATTGCGAGTTTTGGTGATGTCTTTAGTATCACTGAATAAGTTTCGGTGATACTAAAGGCATCACCAAAACTCACCACATGCAAACACACTCAGAAAGTTGAGCTTCTGGCTCTCTTGATCACCGAACGAAGTGGAGTAATAACTTCTACTTCTCAGACATGGATTTTCTGCGAGAGTGTCTTTATCGCGGACGCACCGGCCTGCGACTGCACACAGAAAACTCGACAATCTGGTCCTGCCACTAATATAATTATCGCGTTATAGTAACGTACCAAGAATAGATACAATTCACCACTCCCATTTTTAACCGTATCGCAAACGACACGAGGACAGAAATCAACATCTATGCAACAGAAGAAAGGTCGAAATAAAGTCATATACCAACCGAAGGTAGATAATACGCTAATTGTCACATTTAACAGGCTAATTAGCAGTCGCTGTGGTGTTGTCAGTTGTCCATTATAGCACTGCTGGCCGTCCCGTGAATCCCTCTTAACCTGTTTTTACGATTCGCAAAAGAAATTAAGAAGTGGCGAGTTATTGAATTGCTAACTTGCCACCTGGGGGAATCACTTAATATATTGCTAACCTGCCACCTGGGGGAAGTTTAATACGGTAGACTAATAGAAGTCAGAATAAATATTCCTTTCCTATATTTGTGAGAGTGTACAATGTGTAATTAGGGAATGCAATCCCGACTCGAGATCGTAAATTCGCGATCCCGCGGGATTAGAAAAAAAAATCTCGAGAGAAGAAAAAGAAATCTCGCGAGATCCCGAAATTTTCGGGATCTCGTCTATTTTAAAATAAAATTCACATGAATGAATATGATGAAAACTGCTTGTCTGTGATAGTGAGGTTCATTAAAACAAAATAATATTTGAAAGAAAACAAAAGCCTTTATCCTTTAATATTGCTAACTAAATAATAAACAGTTTTACTAACATGAATATAATCAAAACAAATGTAGGTAAAGGTATAGCTCAAGGAGATTAAAAAGTAGTTACGGGTGATTTTGAAAGTAACTTCTTAAAAAACAGAGTGTATCATGAGTGCTATCTGCTAACCGACATGTAATGTCTGTTGCAGCTGTTGAGCTGCTGAGAGTCAATGCTCTCCGTCTCAACACTGGTTGGCAACAGCGTACCAATCAGTGTTGAGTCGTCGGCTTTATGGATTGACATCATATGGAGGACTTTTGTAGACCCGGATGAGGTTTTGAGAATAGATTTACATAATTTGCACTGAGCAGTTAAATTATTAACTGCTTTCTTGAAATATCTCCATACTGGTAAACGACGGCTAAACTCCACGTACGCTTGATCTGCATTATTTTTCGGTATTTTAAGGTACTACTAATCGACTTTATCGTTAAGGAATCCATACATTTATATTATTTTAACTCACATAAACAACAAAAATGGTTAATTTGAGAAAACACAATTACTACAACTGCACAAACAAAACTAAAACAATTATGTACGTAAACAAACAAACGAGTGCCCGCCCGCACGCATACACCTTTCTCACTCACTCGATACAGTTTTTTATTATGTCCCGCTCGTCATCTATCGCTATTTCGTAAGTATTCTGAATAGTTTTCTAACGCTGTCCGGCACTGCACTCCCGCCCGGCCGTCAGTCAGTCCATTGCCGCCCAATCCCGTTAATCTCGAATGGGATCTCGCCATATTATGCTTCGGGATTGATCCCGAAGAATTACACGAAATCTCGCGAGATCAGGATCCCGCGAGATCGGGATTGCATTCCCTATGTGTAATATATTGTAAATAAAACTATTTTGTGAATTTTATTACATTTGTATTTGATTTTCGATTAGTTTTGAACACTTTACAGGGTTCACGGTCACGGGCGCACCATGAGCCATTAACATGACCATAAAAGGAGAAAATCCGTAAAATAGTTTTATTTATAAGTCCAATATAGTCTAAAGATAATAATTTTTGTTATCAGTAATTATTAAATAACACCATAAAATACGGCACTACTACAGATGATCCGTAGTTATAATAAGTATACTTACCGAGTTCTATTCATCCCGAGTGTGAATATAAGTGAGGGTATTATGCTATAATTATTACCATTAGTTTGCTTAATTAAGACGTTCTAACAAAATATTTCCACAGACTTGAAATGTGATTTTGTGGCATCATCATACCAAGAAACCGTTAATCGAGTCTGGTAGCAGAGGGAAGAAGAAACATGACAAACTATGGGACCACATGCCGCTCTTCCGTCGCCTCGGCTGGATGGAGGAGGTGTGGTCATTCTATAGCCAGCTCAACCAAAACAGGAGACATTTTCATTCCTTACTTATGAAAAAACCTATTAATATTAAGTTATAATCAAGTTATCTGAGGCCATGGAAAGGACAACGTGTAGCCTCCTAGTGCTATATTGTACCTCGCTGTTTCCATTTGGGCTGATGGCTAATACCAGCTGAATACCCTTTTCTGTGTTGGGATGCCAAACCACGGCAACATTGCTCTTCTCAAAGGCCCGGCTTGGAGGTTTCACTCGCAAGAAAACAAATATGCATACGGCAGCGACCGCACCCTAATTCCTGACGCTGTCGATTAGGGCTTTATCGATTTTCGATAGTGTTAGGTCGTCAATGATGACTGCGACGAGTTACGACCGCTCTCTGTCTAGGTCACACGTACCTCGACTATGCTGCATTGTATTCTCATCGCAAACAGAAAGTTGGTAGAATAATGTAATCTCCCTCCTCACGACCACAGCTACATTACTATGCAACACTTATGATTTTTATAAAAAAATGTAGTAGTTGTAAACTGGGCAAAAAAAAGCAAAATAAGTAAAAGTAAAATATATTGGTGTGCCATCACACCATTATATTTTCGGTTCAATATTTATTATTAATTTAGTATAGTATCTACTTCTCTCCGTGAAGGAATTTTTTGTAGAGCTACAGAACAATTCATTTTATTTTTAACTGTAGTTTTGATTCATTATTTTAGTTCGGCGTTCAAGCAGTTAAGTTAAATGTATATTTTTACAGACGTTTCTATATTAGTGCTTTCAACGTTATTCAACGTGTCTCTGTGAGTGCAGTATAAAATATGCCTTGAACGAAAAGCAGGTGATATACTATTTAACTTATCATAAGGATAATCATTATGAACTAAATCGCGATTTTACGTATGCATAACAATAAGTAATATTAAATTATATAACTAACTATAAAATTTATATTAATATACAAACGGCATACCTACCTATGTACGAACATATATACGTCGAACATATATACGTATCTATGTAATACTTCATTCTGAACAAATTTAAGATTTACCTCAGTCGCGACACGTTAATATCCTAAAATTTAGTCTGAATTACAGGAGCTATATATATTTATTTAGAAATATTTCACACATTGAAAACAAAATATTGAATAGAAGCAGTGAATATACAGACAAGAACTCCAGTAAAATGAAATTTTAAATCTGTGTCTATAGAACTAGCATAGCTAAACCATCGGACTAGGATATACATATATAGGTACACATATTTTCACGTCTGGAAAATCAACCTTCCTTAAATAGTGGCAATTTAGATATTTCAACCTGATTCATTAATTTAGTTTACTCCTTGAAAAGTTAAATCTAATTATATTTGTATATTTTACTATAATAATGTTTATTAGTTTGCATATTTATTTGAACGAGTTAAGAAATAATAGGTTGAGTTATAAAAAGTTTTATTCTATTAGATTGTTTACACAGAAAAATTATTTATTGTCTACAAAATATAATTAAAACGCTGTAAGATATAAGAAACCAAGCTGTGGCTATAAATATTATCAAATCCAGAAAAAATGTAATAACGAGACATAGTTTATGCATTATTAGGTACAGATTATCCTCGGATAGCGAGTTCAGATACAAGTTTTAAACGGTATTTCTTTAATGAAAATATCAATATTGTGATATTTACTTTTGCTTATTATTAAAGAGAAAAAAAGTTCTCGAAATTGGGCAACGAGAATTAATATTGATAGAATATTATGATTTTCATTTTCCATAAATGGAGGAGTAAGAATACAATTGATAACCCCCTTACTTGCCCGTGGGTGACCTTAAAGACAACTAAGGGGTTAAATAAGCTTTAACGTCTAAATATGCAAGAGAAGAAAACTCGAAATAATACTCTGTAGCAACACGTCTGACTAGCGTGGTATCATCATCATCATCTCAGCCTACATAAGCCCCACTTTTGGGCTCGGCCCTAGTCTACAATGGGAGGGAAATTGACCTACTATACCGCACTGGTTCGACGTGTTGGCATATGGTTTTACGTCCAGTTTTTCTCCTCTTGCATAAATGTTATCTGCATATCACATCTCTTAGTCATCTTTAATGACACGCATGGGCAAGGGAAGTGTCTCTGTCACCACACGGAAAGCGTGGTATATTAGGTCTCATCATCATCGTCATCTCAGCTCATATACTAATAATGATTCAACACATTTGTTTCAAATTTTGTATGCATGTCCTTTGTATTACTTTTTGTGAAATAAATAATAATTATTATATACATCCCACAGTTGGGTTCGAGCCTCCTCCACAATAGGAGGGAAATTGACCTTACTATACCATGCTGGTCAGACAGGTTGGTATAGGGTTTTATTTCGAGTGTACTTCTCTTGTATAGATGTCATATGCATATTACATCCCCTAATCGTCTTTTACGACATCCACGGGTAAGATAGTGGTGAATTGTATTCTTACTCCGTCACCTCACTCATTTACCACACGGATATTAGGTCTATTTCCATCCTATTATGAAGGAGGCTCGAGCCCGATAATGGAAAGTATACGAGCCGAAAAGATGACGATGGATATTATGGTAGATATTTAATACCGATAAAACACCTTTAAGAAATAAAAAGATTTTAAATAGAAGTACGGATATTATATTCAAATAGAAGAAACAATACTTTGAAGTATGGACTTGATTGCCCAAAATTATAATAAATATTGAAATAGTCTATGTTACTAAAATTGCAAGTAGTTCTAATTTACCTTAACTAAAACTATGAAAATATTTTCATTACCCTTATTAAAAATATTTCTTCGTAATAAGAGAAGTTTATAAATAAAGTTGTAAAAGAAATTCCTAAGAGAAATATGTGGTCAGAATATAAAATTGCTTTCACCCCGACGATGATCTTGAATTATTAATAAATTTTTTCTGATCTTTTTGTAAATAGGGTATATAAACAATACTTTTACGAATCTATGAATATTATTAAAAGTTATATAATAATAAATCAGTATCAACCTCTCTTCATTCTCTCTTCAATCCATTTCATTGCTTCTTAAAACCAGAAATTTAGTTTATAAACTCGGTAATTTCAGTTCATGGACTACAGAAGAAACAATCTCTCGATATAACTTTAAAGTGTCTATCTTTGAAACATATAGGATTTTAGTCTGTCATCCAGAGACAGGCTGACTGCGCGACGGCGACCGATGTCCCGGGAAAAGGACGTTGAGAGGAGAGGGTACCCTCTCAGGGTATTCCTTCGGGCCGACCACTGAAGACAAAGAATTCGGCATCGGTGGTCGGCCCAACGACGAAGGTGACGTGGCTACGGGTGGGTTATAGGGCTGCGCCCTCGGTCGCCCCGGACGGAGCCGGGCTGCAAGAGCACTGGCCATAGTCCACCCAAAAAAAAGTGTCTAATCTGTCATTATTATTCTCTATCTGAATGTATTAGGTTAATCAGGCATTTGCGTAATTTACTAAAATTAAGATATAAAATCTGTGCAAGAAATTAAAAAGCGTAATAAAACTATGCCAATCACCAGAATGACCAGCAGGTCATTCTGGTGATTGGTATAGTAGGTCAATTTCACTCCTATTGAGGAGAAGAAACGAGCCCAATAGTGGAAAGTGTACGAGCTTTTTTTTTTTTTTTTTTTTTGGGGTGGGCTGCGGTCGGCGCGCCTCCGCACCACTCCGTCCGGGGCGACAGACCGCGTCCCAATTCCTGATGCTGCCGAGCATCTCCCTAGCGTTGATCGGCAGCGTCAGGTCGGCACCGATGATTGCGACGAGTTCACGACGCGGCTCTGCCCAAGCGGCACAGACCTCGAGCGTATGCTGCGCCGTGTCCTCGTCGCAATCGCTGTGGTGGCAGGACGGAGTTCTCTCCCTCCTAGCGACCCTGTACAGGTACTTGCCGAAGCATCCATGCCCCGTCAAGACCTGTACGAGTCGGAAGGAGAGCACCCCGTGCCGCCTTTCCAACCACTGCATCAGCACCGGCCGGAAGGCCTCCACGGTCCAAACACCGTATCGAGGCCTCTCCAGCCGGTCTGCCCAACGGGCGATGACGTCTCGGCGGGCGTCGACGCGCCAGGCGGTGAGCTCCCTCAGGGAAACAACACCGCCCCCCCCCCGCGCACCCCCGACAACCGCCGATACAAGTCGGCGAGCATTTCCGCCTCCAGGTCCCACGGGGGAGTCCCGGCCAACAGGCACGCCGCCTCCGTCGCCACCGTGCGGTACCCGCGGATGATCCTGACCGCCATGACCTTCTGTGGACGCCACAGAAGGGCCCTAAGTCGAGCGGTCATAGATCCCGCCCACATCGGTGCGCCGTACAGGGCCATCGACCGGATGACCCCCGCGTACAGCTGTCGACATGCCGCGCTCGGTCCGCCCACATTCGGCATCAGCCATTGTAGGGCGGACGCCACGCCGACGAGCCGCGGGACGAGCCTGCGGAAATGCTCCCGAAACCACCATCGCCCGTCGAGCACCAGGCCCAAGTACTTCATATGGGCCTGGATGCTGATCCCAACCGAATTGACGGTGATCGAGACGCCGATGGGAGGGTCCATACGGGGCCCATGGAACAAGAGGGCCTCCGTCTTGTCCAGGGCCACCCTCAACCCAAGCGCCTCGATCCGCCTGACGACCTCTTCGGTGCCCGAGGTCGCCAGGCTTACCGCCTCTTGTAGCGTCCCACCGCGGGCTGTGACGAGCGTGTCGTCGGCGTAACAAATCACGCCCAGCCCGGGTGGGAGGCTCCCCCGCAACGCCCAGTCGTAGCCGATGTTCCACAGGGTGGGTCCGAGGACCGACCCCTGTGGAACGCCGCACGTCATGGGCGTTCGCACAACGTCCCCTACTCGGTTGGCGTAGAGGACGCTGCGCCCCTCCAAATAGTCTGCCACTAGCCGCCTCAGGTAAGCTGGCACTCCGTGGTAACGGAGCGCCTTCCTGACGCAGCTGAATGGCAGACTATTGAATGCGTTGGCGATGTCTAGATGACACTACCAACAGCACTCCCCCGCCGGTGACGGCCTCAGTCGCCACGGCCCTCAGGCGCAACAGGGCCTCGATCGTCGAACGACCCCTCCTAAACCCAAACTGGGCGTCCGACAGATCGGGCCCCGTGCCGACGAGGTGCCGCTCGATGCGGGCAGCTACTACCCTCTCCAGTAGCTTGCCCATATCATCGAGCAGCACGATAGGCCTGTAGGCCGATGGCGACTCCGGAGGCCGTCCCGGCTTCGGCAGGAGCACCAGCCTTCCCTCCTTCCAGCACCCAGGGAACCGTTCGGACGCTAAACACGCGTCGAACAGGTCCCTGAGGCGGGGGTCGAGGACCAGGGCCAGCACACGGTTTGGAATACCGTCGGGCCCGGGGGCAGTGGATTTTCCGCGCATGCGCGCCACCACCGACCCCATCTCCGGATCCGTGATGGGCGGAACACTGCCACCATCGCCCTCCCGGTCATTGTCTGGCGGCGCCATGACCGGGGGCGTGTGTTCCGCCCGTCGTGGAAACAGGTCCTCGACGACCCGGGTGAGGAAGCTGGGCTGGAGAGTCTCGGTGAGGGGCGGGCCCCGTGCGCGGAGCTTACTCAGCGCCGCGCCATAAGGGCGACCCCAGGGGTCACGGTCGAGACTTTCCAGCATCTCCCGCCGACTGGCGTCCTTGGCGGAACGGACGGCCAGCCTGAAGGCCGACCGCGCATTGCGGTAGCCCTCGTAAAGCTGGCCCTCCAGTTCCGCGCTGCGATGGCGTCGCCGGCTGCGGGTGTAGGCCCTCCGGGCGCGAATACACGCGGCCCGGAGATCCGCCAGCTCCCGGGACCACCAGTGGACAGCCCTCCTCGGGGGGCAGACGCCGTACCCGGGGCATGGCCGCATCGCAGATCTGCGTCAACGCACTGCGGATGCGGCCAGCCTCGGCGTCCACCCCGTCCAACTGGTTGGCAGAGGACAGCCACGAGTGAACGATGGCTGCCTCCGCCAGCAGGTCCCGGTCTAAGCGACCCACAGCCCATCGCGGAAACACAGGACGCCCTACCGCCCCGTGACCCCTGCCGGGCGCCGGGATTGTCAGGGAGACCTCCATCCGGATATACCGGTGGTCCGACAAGGTCTCAACCTCCTCCTCGACGCACCAGCTCCCCACGCGTGCGGCGACATCCGGGCTAGCGAACGAAAGGTCCATTATCGACCCGCCCTGATGTCGCACGCACGTATGCACCGAGCCTCTGTTCAGCAAACAGAGGCCCAGTGCCGCCGCCCAGTCCTCGACCGCCCGTCCTCGGTCGTCCGTACGGGAGGACCCCCACGCCACGGACTTGGCGTTGAAGTCCCCCAATACGATTACCTGGCGCGGTGCCAATCGCCGTAACGAGGCTCCCAAGATGGTAAGGGAGACCCCGAAATCAACTGCTCTCCAGGCAGGGGAGAGATATACTCCGAGGAGCGTAATCTCTCCCCAGTCTGCCGCGACGTATCCGACGCCCCTGTCCCTAAGGATCAGAGACGACGAAGGCCACGACGTGGAGGCGACGATTGCCACGGTACCGTCGGTGCAACCCAGCCAATTTGGCCGGTCGGGCACCGTGTACGGTTCCGCGGCTACGGCTACTCCTATCAACCACTCCGCCATGGCTTGCAGGAAAACGTCCTGCGCACCGGCGGAGTGGTTGAGATTGGCGTGGAGGAGACGGATGGATACGGGGTCCATTAACGGTCCGTATCCATCGTCACCTCCTCCGCGCTAACGGGCGATCGGGTCGCGCTTGGAGCGGGGGCTGGCCCGGTCGATGGGCCGCCCCGCCCCTTTGGGGCCGATGCCGGGGGTCTGCAGTCCCCAGAGCCCATGCGGTTTTTGGCAGGCCTATTGCCTGCCGCACACGCGGGGCAGTGGGGCACCGCAGAGCACGATGCCGCCTGGTGTCCAGTTTGACCGCAGCGGAAACATAGCCCGCTGCAGTCAAAGCAGTTTTTGCATGTCGGTCGGGTATGCCCGACCGCCATGCATTTGTAACACCTCGCGGGCCGGGGCTCCAGCACTGTTACCCGCGCTGAACTCCAGCCCACGAGGAGCCTGCCTGAGTCGGCCAATTGCTTGACCGACTCCACTGGGCACTGCACCCAGACAGCACCGACGCCGCCCGGACCAGGGCGGATGGTTCCAATCCGGACGGTGTCCGAGGAACATCCGGTACGCGCCATAATGGCCTCCCGGACGTCCTCCACCGTCACGGAATCGTCCAAGCCTGTCAGGCGCATTTCTGCGCACTTGACAGGACTGGCAATTCGGACGCCATCCTCTGGCCCGAACAGCCCCCGCAGCTTCGAGGCCACACTATCGGCCGTCTTCGCGCCCTCGGCCCCAGGGAACTCGAGGATTCGAGCCCCTGTCCGGGCCTTGCGGGTCCTAGCCTCGACGCCTCCGATGTCGGAGACGTCCAGCTCCCGCCGGGCGCGTTTTAGGACGGCCTCATAGTTGAGGCCCCTCTCAGCCGCCTCAGGCAGCATGGTGATGACCACCGCGGCCGTCTTCGGCGACTTGAGGCCCCTGCGCGACCTTTTCCCCTTTCTGCCGGCTTCCGCCTGGGGAACGGCGGCACTTGGCCGCCGCTCTTCGCTTCTGGCCGCGTACCTTCCTGCTTCGCTCAGCCACCTGCCAGCCCTGTTCGAGCCTGGCAGCAGCGCTGAGCGCAGCAGGAGCGGTCGCGGGTGCGCTGGCCGGCGCCTGCGGTGCAGCCGCTGGCGCCGGCCGCGGCCCGGCCTTGGCGGGAGCTGGCACCTTGCCGGCCTTCTTGGCCCCCTTGGGCCCAGCGGCGGCCGTAGCGTAGCTCACCACGCGGCCACCCTGACAGGGCAGCGGGGTGGGAGCCGACGCTTGCGGCCGCCTCGCCTTGTCCGCGGTGAGCGGCGGCCGGAGGGGTGGCTCAGGCGGAAGACGATCCGCCACGGCCTTGATGCGCACATCCATCATCAGCTCCAGCCTGGCGAAGATGACGCGCATCGCTCCCTCCGGTATGCCGTGCACCGCGGGCAACGGCTCTGCCGCCTTTTGGGGCCCGCCGCGCTTCTTGGCGGCGCCCACGGCCGGCGCAGGCGCCACGGGCGCAGTCGACGGGCCCGCCCTCTCCGGCGCGGCCCGTTTTGGCGGCGAGGCTGGCGTCGGCGGTGCGACTGGCACTAAAAGTGCGAATTGAGACCGCAGGTCAGGCACGTCTTTGGCCAACCCGCGGTTCTCCTTTCGCACCGCCGACAACTCCGACTCGAGCTTCCGGTTGCGCTCCCGCAGGCCGCAAGCCTCCTTACTGAGGTGGGCATTCGCGGCCTGCAGGTCCGCAACCTCCCCGTTCTGGCCGGCTGGACGCGGGGTCCCCGGCCTCGCCACCACCGCTGATCCGCGACCCCTGCGCCCACGGCGCATGGTCGGGACCTTGGGAGGAGGCATGATGGAATTTCCCTCCGAGTCGGAGATCGAGCTGCCACCCTTTTGCAGGGGGCGCTTCCGGACACTCGAGGAGACGGCCTCCTCCCACTCCCTCCTAACGCATGGGGCCGCCGTCAAAGCTCCGGCGGCCCCCCTAACCACTACCTCCCTATCCTTATCCACCGTCCCAGACGCACCACCTACCAGCATCCCGGACGGCCCTACCTCGCCGGACGGCTCTGTGGTCCTGCCACCCTTGTCCGCCGACATCTCCGACACAGATGGCCCTGCGGCATTGCCGCCCTCATCAGTCGACAGCGCGTACACCACGTCGCTCCCGGATCCATTGGATAGCCCCGTCGAGCTGCTTCTCCGGCGCATTGGTTTGGACGGCCCTGCGGCACCGCCGCCCTCGTCCTGCGACGGCTCTGCGGCGGTGCCGCCCACGTCGCTCGACAGCCCCGTTGAGCTGTCGCCTCCTCCACGCCTCTTTGGGGACGGCCCTGCGGCTTTCCCGCCTTCGTCCCGCGACGGTCCTGCGGCTGATCCGCCCTCGTCGCTCTCTGAGCTGCTTGATAGCCGTGCAGCACCGGCGTCCCTGTTCTGCGACGGCTCTGCGGTGGCTGCGGCCACACCGCCCTCGTCGCTCGCGGCCGCGGCGGCACCTAGTTGCGCCTGCCGTGCCGCCTCCTTCTTCGCCGCCTCCTTTCGCGCACGCACCCTGTTGGAGTGTACGGTGGTGGCGATCAGCTTCCTCCTCTTCTTCTTCTTCCTCAACTTTGGAGCCTCCGGGTGTTTTGCCAGGCTCTCGGCAACTTCAGCAGCGATTGTCTCCCTCCCATACGATCGGAGACTGACCGTGCCGGTGTTTGTGCGCATCTCGCGCTCAGACACCGGCACAGTGAGGGATTCCCCGGCGTGGCCGGGACCCTCTGGAGTAGGTACGTACGTTTTAACCTCTGCCATTCTTGGAACATTTTTAAGTCTTGCCTTGACTACCACTCTAACGGCTGGACGCTCGCGCGCTTTTTAACCCACCAACCATTCATCCCCTCGCCGAGTGGCCAAACTTAGGATTAGGGGTAATTTTTTATAGGGGTTTTCTTCCCCGCGGTCCGAAGACCCCCGGCCCTGAGCTTCAGCCGCAGTCACACTCAGGGTTACGGTTTGGGCCTTCCGGGTCTGGCCGCTCGCGAGCGACCGACCCGTCACGCCCCCGGGCCGTGACGCCACCGTCTCTGGCGACGGAGTGCCATGAGGCACATCCGCCCCATTGGCCCCGGGTCAGATCCGCCGTGCGCTCTGCCATCAGAGCCGCACGTGGAGACCCCCTCCTGCCGAAATCTTGGCCGTCCAAATGGACGCGTGGCCGTCCAAATGGACGTTTCCAGGGAGCACCACGTGGAGGTGTTCCGGCCCCGCCCCCCAAAGTGTACGAGCTGTATTGATCAATCAATACCCAACACATGTGTGGGTATCAATGGGTTTTACTAATAGGAACTTCTCTAATAATATAAAGTCCGAAGTTGACTAGTGGATAGTAACAAATTCAGATTACATTAGATTTTAGAGCTATACACCCAAATATTATCTTTGTCTTTATTCAGGTATAAAGTAGCTATTAAATAAAAATATTTGATATAGTTGTGTATAGGAATTTATTCAATATCAAAAATAGAAAACATTAAAACATTCATAAATATGTTTTTCGAATCAAATAGAAAAGCAAAATTCAGTTATTTTAGATGTAAAAGCCATTCAATCTAAATATTATGTTTGACATGTAGATTGATCTATAAAATTGGATTATTAAAGTATGAATAATATAACAATCTTAGAATAATAACGTATAGAAGGATAGTGTCAGTGCTTCGAATGTTCGAAACATGAATCTCAAAATACTAATGGCGCGCAGACGAGTACACACGTACACACGTACACCACTATACAAATTATGAAATCATTTTTTGTTTTTATTAACATAAATCGTCGAAATAATTTTAAAAGTAATATTAAAAACCTTTTTAAGTTTTTCAAATGTGTTATGACACCATTTGAATGCACAAACCGTCATAATTACCTATTTATTTTTTAAGAGTTGCGTACGTACGTGCAGTACAATACGGAACGGTTCCGGCGTAAGCTCAGTTAGGCTCCAATTGAAATGCTTCACTTTTTGTGCGCGAACTTACCTTCTATACGTTATTATTCTAAGATAAAAATATATTTTGAAATGTATTTGACATATTCATATAGCTTATTTTTTTTTTGATAAATTTTTTTTTACTATTATCGTTATTAGAGGCAAGACGATGTCATATGAGACAACTAGAATGTGTGTTTCTTTAAATCGCATTGGTAGCAGCTCGAAATGGGTTCCCTCCACGCGGTCATCTGCTATTGCTGTTGCTGTCCTATCTACTTTGTAACTACCTTCACAGCCATCGATACCATTGTAATATTGAATTGCTTTTTTAATATGTAAACTATTAGATTTATAATTGTTTTATTACTTACACTATAAGGTGTGTTTTCTGTATGGACTAAAAATATAATTTACTACTTTATTTTGCCTAAGGATATCGTCAAAGACGTCTAAAGCGTACATATTATGTCCATTACATATAACATCATAAAACCCTATACCAACTTTTCAGACAAGTGCCTTATAGTAGGTCAATTTTCGCTTATTTTCACGGGAGCTCCAATCCAGTAGCGGGACCTACATAAATGATAATAGTAATGGGCAGAGATGAAGATTATATGATAATTTAAACCAGCTTCTTATTCGGGGTAAAATATGATTCATGACACCACATTATTTCTTCCACAAAAGGCTCTTTATTATAAAAGGCTCATTTCATAAAGCACAGTGCAGTTATTAGTTGTGCTACCAAACATGAAATGTATATGATACATTTTTAGATGATCGTATGATAAAATTAACGGACTATCTGTACACAACAAATTTGAGCAAACATTTTAAATTATCACCTTCTTTTGAGCGTGGGCCATGTTCAGCTCGCTCACCGCCCAGCTCCGTCTGGGGCGACAGAGGTGCGCCGTGCGGCCCCATGACCCATCCGTGGCACGTCACCTTCGTCGTTGAGCCGACCACCGGTGCAGAGTTCCTTATCGTCAGTGGTCGGCCCGACGCCATATCCAATCGCGGGGTACCCTCTCCTCACGACGTCCCCCCTCGGGGACGTCGGTCACCATCGTGTGGTCGGCCTATCGGCGGGTGACGGACTAAATCCTCGGTCCAGTCACCCGAAATTACACACTTGGCATCCCGACAAGTTATACAAAAGTGTTATATGAATAGGACAGTGTTAAACTTTTAATCAAATAAATGTTAATTTATATATTTTTTTATTGCCGTTGGTGACAAAGGAGCAAACAGCACACTTGATGGTAAGTGATACTGCCGCTCACGGACCTTTGCTAGGCCCGTGCCTATCGTGAAGAAAGAGCAGGGAGTGAAAATGTCTGTAATAAGGAGATACCAAAAGACCAAATCTCACCATTACACTACAATTCATCAGGCCCTATCTTGTCAGTGGATGTTGTAAAAGACGGCTAAGGGATATATTGTGCATATAACATATAAAACAGAATATAAGTAACAGAAGGAAAGCTTGAAAAATAAAACATTAAGCAACCCGTCAGAGTAGCGTGGTATAGTAGGTGAATTGCTCTCCCACTGTGGAGGAGCCTCGAGCCCAGCAGTGAGACGTAAATGAGCTGTGATGATAATGATAGAATATTATTATTTTTGATAATTGCAGAGATTGACCTTTAGCCTCATGTATGAATCAGGTTGAAAGTTTACTTCCGTCGACTTGCTCCGCGGCTTGTCGGCGCGGCGTTTGCCCTTTCATGGCTGATGCCGATTGAGGGTGAACCCAGCGCTACGTGCTGACGGCTGCGGGTGTGGGCGGGGTCCCTGATCATCTGTCTAAGGGCTCTTCTGCCGTTCACAGAGGACCATAGCGGTCAAGGGAATACGCCTATACCACACGATGGTGACAGAGGCAGCTTGTCCGTTTACCAGGACTCTCCGTGGGACCTGGAGGCGGAGATGCCGGAGATGACCAGTGGGCGACGGATCAGTCTCGCTGAGCGACCTGTCGGGACGACGCTCGCCGCGACGTCATTGCCTATTGGTCCGTGGTGGAGGGGTCTTGATACGGTGTTTGGAACGTTGAGGCCTTCCGGCAGGTCTTGAGGCAGTGGTTGGGTCGGCGGGACGGGGATGGAAAGCACTCCGCTTTCCATCCGACTGGTGCAGGTATTAACGAGGCACGGTTGCTTCCTCAAGTACTTGTACACGGTCGTGAAGAGGGAGAGCACAAGTGCACAAAGAGAGCACACACCACTGCGATTGTGACGAGGACATGGCGTGGGTAGAACAGCGCCTTGAACTCTTCGCAATCATTGGTGCCGACCTGACGATGCCGACCATCGCTAGGGAGATGCTCGACAGCATCAGGAACTGGGATACGGTCGTGGCCTTCTGTGAAGCAGTTATCTCACAGGAGGCAGTATACGGCGGCACGATCCTCAGTTGGCGAGTGCCTGCACCTGATCCCGCCGTAGCCGAGGCCGCGGGTGACTAGACCAGGCAATAGGCCATCACCCGCAGAGAGGCTGATCGCGCGAGGGTGAACCGCGGTTCCCCGCCCGGTTCCCTCCCGGGACGTGTCCCGGGAGGGGCGTTACGAAGGGAGTCTGCCCGAAAGTGTATTCCACCGGGTTGGCCACGGGGAGGGAGTCAGTAGTGGCGCGCTCAGCCCTTTCTTCAGCCCGGAGGGCGCGGATGGCGTCTGCGCTATAGCCTACATAAAAAGAAAGTTTACACTGTAGAACTACATGGTAGATTGTTCAGTGTAAGCACTCTACCTTGGTACAGTATAAATGCCAACATTTACGAAACAGTCAATCAATACTAAGCTGTCGCTGTTTAACTACAATATAATAAACCTACATAAACATTTAAATACGTTGTTAATTTTCGTCAACCAATTATTTACCAATTATTAAGCCCCGCAAATGTGTAAGGTTTTTTAAATATAGACTATTAATCCATACTAATATTATAAATGCGAAAGTAAGGATGTTTGTTTGTTTGTTTGCAACGCTTTCAAGCTTAAACCACTGAACCGATTTCAAAAATTCTTTCACCAATGGATAGCTATAATATCAGGGAGTAACATAGGCTATATTTTATCCCGGTATTCCCACAGGAATGGGAACTACGCCGCGGGGAAAGCGACTGAAACCGAAGCGAAGCGAGGGCGGGTTGCTAGTATACTTATAAAATTTCAGTCTTGATCGTCTCATAGCAGCCTATATTAGTCCCACTTTAGTCCTCGAGTTTCCTTGACAAAGCTAGGGCAATTGATCTGCTAGTCCATGCTGATAAGGCATGTTTGAATAGTGTTTTATATCGCGTTTTCCTCCTCTTGCATCGACGTTACCTGCAATCCTCTTCTAGTCGTCTTTTATGACTCTCACGAACCAGAGACGCGATGGTTATTAGTAATTTTTAGACCATAACCACGCGAAAAATAATCACTCTCAATTCAATTCAATTCAATTCATTTAATTTGCTAAAATATGGTTATTACAGGTGTTTACAAGTCGATAGAGTACATCATATTCTGCCCCGTGGGGCGTGCAAATGGTTATATAATATAATGCTATTTTATATTAATTACATGTCAAAAATATAATTTTAATGTCAATAATATAATTTGTATAAAAAAGATAAAAAAAAAATATTTAAGATTTAGTTACATACAGTTAATTATAAAATTTTTAATGTCCATAGGTTATATTTGATGATTTTATTAAATTATAATATCTCTGAATTAAATAATTTTATATGTAATTAAAAAAATACAACTAACTATAAGGCATGGCTCACAATATTAGCTCCTTTAATAATGTCTGCAATTTATATTTACTACCGGATATTTTTGTTAGTTTTCGCATCCACATATTTTTACACATTTTTTTTTCATATGTGTACAGTGCTGGTGTATCAAATATTCTCACCTATTCTATCGATACCATTACCAGAAATTTCTACCTCCCAAATAATTCTTGCAAAGCAGCCTAAACTCTCAGATTATTACCCTAAAGTTGAGATCGTTGCTTCGGGTTACTTAGAAAGTTCTACTACAGGCAACTAAAAATCTTTAACCCCCATAATTCCACGGATCCAAAAAATACAACAAAAGTAATAAACCACTTTGACTCGCTATTGTTGTCGCACTCCAAAGTGCTTATATTGTAATGTATAGTTTCTTTAAGGCTTAGGCCTATTGCGACCAAAATAAAATTTTTCGTAATGTGGATTGTAATTTCCCATCATAAGTATCGTATAGTGTCATTAAGATAAGCATAGAAGATGCCATGGCTCCATATCAAATCATTTTATGACTGTCGTAGTTTCACGATAACTAACGACGTGAGGGCTCCATCGCTTTGCTTTTATAAGTTTATGTTAGGGATAACATAAAAGAAGTATTGAGTTAAGCAATATATGGTACTGCCTAATTATAGTTTTAATAAAACAAACCAATGCAAACAGCTTAATAACAAAATTTCTTCATTTAATCACTTAGAACAGTTCTTTTCAAGATGTCTTGATAATCACAGCAAGATTATGGGTACTTTTAAAACTGAAAACTAATTATATATCTAAATATTATAAACATTAGGTTTTATTATTTGAATATTATATTTTCTAGGAATGTAGTGGCCTCTCCGGTTCCATTTATTATCTTAGTTTTTAACCTATATCAGTAAGTAACTTTGTTTCAGTTAACGGTATTCTAATTCGGTGAACCCAAAGACTGAGCTGGCATTTTGGTAAAGTGTTAATACGAAGTAGAATTGTAATCAATGACGGTAGGTTATGGCAAACATATATGTTATTAAATTATTACTTATTAAATTTAATTATATGTTATTTAATTTAATGATTTTATATATGTTATAATGGGTCTCGTAAAAATCAAGGTTTGACTTCTTCGCGCATGATATAGTAGGCTCATTGCTTGATGAAGGCGCTTCTATGAGCGCTAGCTTGAAAGAGTGACCGATTCAAGTCAGCTCATGACGGTAACAGAAGCGTACGTATACGTGGTCACCTTTTTCTTATTTTGTACCTGTTGTGTGAGAAAAACTCGAAATAAAACTATTCCAACCGGTGGTGCTAGCAGTAAATTATTAGCCGTTTTCTCTAAATGGTGAACAAGAATGCGTTTATTTGGGCTCAAGGAGAAGAATAAGATGATAGATTATTAACTAAAATGCACTAAATATCAATGTATTGATAAGCAGCAATCAACTTTCCATAAAATCAGCACAGATTAGCCATTTTTACCATTAAATATAAGAAAATAATAAAGCAAGCTTCAATTGCTATACCTACATCGTCTGATACAGATTTGATCAATCTAACAAAGTAATTGATGTATAATAGAAATGATAATTTTGTTCTAAATTTAGATTTAGAGGAGCATTATTGATAGCCGAACTGAATGTGTAGGCTGGGTTAACAAAAATGCAGAGTTTAGGCTATTGTTGGACAAAGTCTTCTAAAAAGGAAAACTAAGAGTCTAACTGGAGCTGTTTTGATCGAGGATGGAGGATAGGTGCTATACTTTTCGAGGTATTGCTTGATTTCCCAAATAAGCTATATATTTTGAGCAGCCTACCATGAAAAAAGTGAAGACCCATTTCAATGAATGCGTACAATGAGGTCCGATGATACTAAAGGCGTCAACAAAACTTAGCACACGCAAAACCCTCAGTAAGTTGGGCTTCCCGCTCTCACGCTCGCCGAACGAAGTACTTGTTTTAGTTACCCTGGTACATTTTGCTCTAACTGATCGAAATTTTGTACTCTAAAAATGCTCTTTTAGTCGACGAGAGCGGAGTTTACTTGAACATGTGCTTCATAGGTGATCGTGATAGCTCAGTCTCATTCAATACCTGCAAAATAAAGTGCACAGCGCACTTAAAAAAGTTTACACTTCAATAACGCCTATAAAACCAAGGGAAAAGCTAGTTATTAAATAAAAGTTATTATTCAAATGAGGACGAATACTTTTCATAATATCGACTCCCTGATCGTATTGGCTGAGCAGAATTCGTAATGAAGATAATCCAAGATTGTATTATCTTAAAAGTTTATCCACTTGGGAAGTGTTATAACAAGTTTTATTTGAAAAAATGAAGATCAAAGTTTCATAAATTATTTGTTATCGAGCGAGTTACAAAGTTATATTGACAAATTGAAACCCTTGATTAAATGCATATCTATTTCGCTGGTATTATTATTGTGTCATTGAAATAACAGGAAGAAATATTATTAAGTAATTGCATGTAAGGCTGGTTTTAGAATCACGCTGACTGTCGGCGCCGACAGTTCAGCGCGTCGCTTGTCAGCGTTAAAGTTCAGCGCAAGACGTTCCATTATCGCAAAATCGCTCACTGAAGGCATAGGCGCGTGTGCGGCGGTCAGCACCGATAGCTACGCGGCGCGACGCGCGACGCGTACTGCCGCTGACCTGTCAGCGCGGACCACCGTACGCGCTGATACTTGCGCGTTATTCTAAAACTAGACGTTCATACATTTTGGCTATCAGCACCGACGGTCAGCATACGGTCAGCGTGACTCTAAAACTAGCCTAACAATATACATCAGTGAACCGATTATTTTACGATTCCTATGTGAAAGACTTTTTATTTATAAATCGTAAATGATTTTCCCGTGAGGTGACGGAGTAAGAATACAATTCACCATCCCCTATCTTGACCGTGGGTGTTATAGAAGACGACTAAGGATATTATATTATTAGATAGTATGTTAGACTACCCTATGCCATCACGTCTGACAGGCGCGTTATAGTAGGTCAATCTCTCTCCCTTCGTGGAGGAGGCCAAAGCCCAACAGTTACTTATTTGGGCTGAGATGAATGAGATGATGAAATATTAAACTAAGGGAATATCTATGACGAAGAAGGCAAATTCGAAATAAAACATTTATCCACCCGTATGCTCCCGTTATGGAGGAGACTCGGGCTTAGCAGCAGGATGTATATGAGCTGTGATATGAAAGTAAGGGATAACAACATATTGAATTGTTAATCTGTTTACACACACGGGGAGTTAATAACTACTTTTAGCTGAACTTACTACCTGACTCAACAGACGTAGTGCTGTACAAATAGAAAAAAAAAACAAAATTCCTTTAAATTGATTACAGCGTCACCTTCTGTGTTCAATTATCAATCTAAACTATTCCTGAATCCTCTTTTTTTTTGGGTGGGTTATGGTCAGCGCACACGCCGTCCATTCCATCCGGGGTAACGAAAGGACAACGCGTGGCCTTCGTCATCCGTCTCCTTCGCCATTGGGCCGGCCACTGGTACCTTAAGTTCCTTGTCGTCCGCGGCCAGCCCGGCGGAATCCACCTGAATAAACAACAAAAACATCATCAAATTCGATCAAGGCTTTTAGGAGAAGTTTAGTTACATACGTAGAGAAGAGTTATAGAAACATCATCATCATTATCATCACGCTGCTCTTATCCCACTTGCTTGGGGTCGACTTTATATGTACTATTATTTCATAGTAAATATTGTTAAAGTTAATGGCAACAGTTTTGTGAGCGGTCGTTGTTGACCTGACGGCATCAGATGGCGTTGGCCCACACAGGTTGGTGAAAAACTCTTAGTCATCTTTTACAACACCCACAATAAGGTAAATAAATATTGGCAGTATTCGTAGCCGCCAGCATATAACTTAAGTCTTGACGGGGCACGGTTGCTTCGGCAAGTACCTGCACAAGATCGTCTGGAGGGAGAGCACACCAGCCTGCCACCACTGCGATTGCGACAAGGACACGGCGCAGCACACACTAGAGGTGTGTGCCGCGTGGATTGAGCAGCGCCGTGATCTGGTCGCAATCATCGGTGCCGACCTGACGCTGCCGACCATCGCTAGCGAGATGCTCGGCAGCATCAGGAACTGGGACGCGGTCGCCACCTTCTGCGAGGCAGTCGCGAGTATCTGCGCCTAATGCCGAACTGGCCGAGACCACGGGTGACTGGATCGGGGATTTAGTCCGTCACCCGCAGAGAGGCTGACAGCGCGACGGCGACCGACGTCCCCGAGGAGAACATCGAGAGGAAACCGCGACCGGGGTATTCCGTCAGGTCAACCACTGACGACAAGTCACCCTGCTCCGGTGGTCGGCCCAACGACGAAGGTGACGTGGCTACGGGTAGGTCATGGCCCACCCCTAAAAAATGCATATATATATATATATATAGCATAATTTCATGCAGGATATTAGTAAAATCCATATGCAGCGCTTATAGCTTACAATCAGGTGATTAGTTTACTTATCTATCACCACAGAATTTTAGAGTGCATTAATAAATGTGTTTTACAGAAGAAAATTAAATAGTTGATATGGCAGTATGCATGGAAAGTAATGAGTTTTAAAAATTGATTACAATTTTAATTTATGCATTTCTAGACCAGGGCCGAAACCTTTAAAAATGGAAAAAGTGAAAAAAAAAATAATAGTAGGATGAAACTCATTGGAAAAGGAAGAGAATATAACAAAAATGAAAGGAAAAATAATTTACGGGCGATCTGAGGTCGGGAAGTGGATGGGGTGAGTTTTTAAGGGTATAAAACGGTTTATCTCGATTTCCGGCAAAACTGCAAGTCCTATGGAAAAAAATTTTATGACAAAGTTGTAGGTAATAAAGAGATCTACAACTTTTGTATTTACACTTTTCTCACATAACCTCAAAATTTATGTGACAATTTCAAATAACCAAGTTTTTCGTTTTCTATTTTTTATGAGAAAGTTGTAGAATCTTCTTTACATTATATGCCTATTATATAGGCATTTATTGCTATTTTAAGATAACTTTTATACCTGAGTTACCTACGGATAATTTTAGTCCATCAAAAGGTATTTCATAGAGAAGTGGGGAAGAGGCTAGGCGGCTGAGGGCTTTACTACTTACTACAACCCTTGCATTTTCTGAGAACATTTACAATAGTAATGTATATTTTTTTTACATCATCAGAAAGAAGAGATTTCAACGAACCAAAAACTCACCAACTTTTTTAAAAAAGCTGATATTTTGACGTGAGAATTTTCGATTAAAATTGGGGTGCTTTTTCGATATTAAGTCAAAATAAGGTGAAAATAAACATTTTAAATCAAAAAATTACAGTGTATTAAAGACATAAAAAGGTAAGTTTTCAGCACATTTAAAATTTTCTTTTTGTATAAGTAAAAAATAAAAAACGAAAAACTTGGTTATTTGAATTTATCACATAAATTTTGAGGTTATGTGAAAAAAGTGAAAATACAAAAGATCTCTTTATTACCTACAACTTTGTTATTAATTTTTTTTCCATAGGACTTACAGTTTTGACGGAAATCTAGATAAACCGTTTTACACCCTTAAAAACTCACCCCCATCCACTTCCCGACCTCAGATCGCCCGTATATTTTTTTTTCCTTTCATTTTTGTTATATTCTCTCCCTTTTCCAACGGGTTTCTACCTACTATTATTTCATTTTTGTTTCAGAAAATATCGACCTTGGTCTATTCCTTGTAATTATATTTTTTTTAAGTTAAATCTTAGGCACAGTATAATGTTAAGTTTATGGAACTAAAACTTGTACTATAGAAGTATGTGTTCGTTTCCGTGTGGCATAGAAGAATACAATACACTACTCCCTATCTTGTCCGTAGATGTCGTAAAAGACGTCTGAGGGATATATTAAGCGTATAATATCTATGCAGGAGAAGGAAAACTCGATACCATAAAACGTATCTGACCCAATTTACCTCCTATTGTGGAGGAGGCTCGAGCCCAGTAGTTGCCTGACCATTATTACTCTACAATAAGCCAAGTTGGCTTTGATGCCCAGTATGGAGAGTCTTTGAAACATCATCCATTGTTTTGACTGCTTTAATCCATCATTAAAATAAATGAGTGTTACCAAAAATTTTAATAGCTTATCTTTACTTTTATAACTCACCAGCTCTCGCTTCGCTTCGGTTTCAGTCACCTTATCCGCGTAGTGCCCGTTCCCGTGGGAATACCGGGATAAAATATAGCCTATGTTACTTAGGAATAATGTAGCATTTTAATGGTGAAAGAATTATCGAAATACTTCTAGCATTTTTTGAGTTTATTCGTAACAAACATACAAAAATACAACGCATCCTCTTTATAATATTAGTGTAGATATACCTACATTGTACTAAATATATTAACTACGAAATTATTAAGTTCTGTTTTCAGGTATATCCTGTACGTGATATTACACTCATTTGCAAAAAAAACGGGCACCTAAGCAATGAACCATTTCAAATGTTAATATTTCTTTGTTTGATAATTATAGGTAGTTTTATCCACACAATTTGCTAAATTAATAAGAAAATAATCGTTTTCATCAGTATTTCATAAAATTTAGATACAATTTATGGGAAATAATGCTAAACCTCGCTAGTAGTGTATATTCGCTAGTGGTGCATATGCTCATGAAGTAAAAATAAAAAAGTTTTTTTTGTTTGTTTTTCTTTAATAAAGTAAAAGCAGATAAATGTTTAGTATCGAGTGTGACCCCCTCTAGCTAAAATCACAGCTTGAATTCGTCTGGGCATGCTAGCGAGTATATCCCGGATACTTGCTTGCGGAATACGTTCCCACTCCGCAGTAATCACATTCTTCAGCTCTCTGATGGTCTGCGGAGCCGGGTGTACTGATCTCACACGCCGTTTCAGAACGTCCCAGACATGCTCTATGGGATTGAGGTCGGGACTTCGAGCTGGCCAATCCAAACGACGAATGCCGACCTCTTGCACATACGCATTAACATCGCGGGATCGGTGGGCGCGAGCATTGTCGTCCATAAAAATCGAGTCTTCACCTAGAGCGGCCAATGCGGGTTGTGCATGAGAAATTAGAACTTCCGTTATGTATCGATGCCCAGTCAGTGAGCCGTTATCAATGAAGACTAACTCTGTACGATCCATTGAATTTATTCCTGCCCAAAACATAACAGAGCCCCCACCATAAGGTGTGATTTCTTCGAAACATGCCTCTGCAAAGCGTTCTCCTTGTCTTCTTAGCACTCGCCGACGTCGATCTTCACCGAACAGAGATATCCTGGCTTCATCAGAGAACAAAACCCTATTCCAATCGTCTTGAGTCCATGATTCACAATTTCTAGCGAACCTAAGCCTGTGAACTCTGTGCTCACGGAGTAATTTGGGGCCGCGGGCCGGGCGGTGACTGCGTATATTGGCAGCGAGAAGCCTCCTCCTGACCGTCCATAGACTAATATGTACATTTCTTACTTCTTGGAGGTTGTTCTTAAGATCCACATACGAAGATTTGCGATTTCTCAATGCGCGACTCACAAGAAAACGATCATCCCGTGGTTGGGTACATGGTTTTCTTCCAGAACCAGGCCTTCTCTCGACGGAACCAGTCTCCTGATATCGCTGCCAGGTCCTTTGGACTGTCGAGCGACTAACATTTAGCCTCCTAGCCACGAAACATTGGCTGCAACCCTCTTCAAGCAGCGCGATAATTTTGGTAGCTTTTACCACTTTATCTACCATTTTTGATACAGCCAAACAGCATTAAATAAAGCTTTGACAGTCAAGGATATGAAATTAATCGATAAAAATTGAATAAAAGTTATGAAAGTCGATGTTAACTTCTGGAACTTCGCGCCAAAAATGTAGGATAAAAAGGGGTTTTCTGTAAAAATGAACATCAAATGAAAAATTGAATTTAGAACGTACTTTTTTAAATACCACAGCATTTTTAAAACCGGCCAGTAACGTGTACAAACGATTGAAACCTTTTTGGTATTGTATCTTTTTAAATATGAATGAAAATCAAAACCGCCCGTTTTTTTGCAAATGAGTTTATTATGGTTCACGAAACGGATATTATCATTCTTCCCAATATGATAAAAATTACATACGTTTCCATTGAACCTATGTATTTGAAACCCAATTTGAGAGGATTGTCTTGAATGCTCGTATTTTGATGTGAACGTGAATATTATCAGCTTATGTCTATGAAATAGGAACTCAGACCCTCTTCGTAAAATCTTATTTATTTGGCTTGCCAATTCCCAACTCATTGCTATTTAATTTTATTGACTATTGTTCTCGTTATTTACGATTCGGTGAATTCTATTTAGATTATACAATAGGTACAACCTTTCCTTATCTCACGTAATTATACTAATAAATCAGATTGATTATCTTTTGTTATTCGGCTCTTATTACTTTTTTTGGAGACGAGCTATAGTACGTATATGTACACATCCTGTCCAATCCGTCCGAGGCGAGATAAGGGATGCTGTAGACATACCTCTCTTACAAAACGTAGGTGGGCTACCGGTACTCGTTCTTATTATTAGTGCCGGTCCCGTGGATCACCCTTTCAGCTACCACATAGAGTCGACGCCCTGGCAACTTTTACTGCTATACATTCTTATTGTAGGCATTTTTTTATTTGTTTGGTAAGAAAATAAG
This sequence comes from Lymantria dispar, assembly GCA_032191425.1. Classification (NCBI taxonomy): domain Eukaryota; kingdom Metazoa; phylum Arthropoda; class Insecta; order Lepidoptera; family Erebidae; genus Lymantria; species Lymantria dispar. The sequence continues at coordinate 14,221,527 of CM063448.1, forward strand.
AATACTATATGTTAGTACCCCTTTTATTTATCATTCCAAACGTTCACGTCTACGCGTTTACTTTGGTTACGTCCCTTTGCTTAGCAGTGATTAAAAGAATTTGGACACATGGTAAATACTACTACATGCTAGATATGATGAAACCTTTCGAGTAATGACAGTGTAAAGATACCATAAGAATAGAAAAAGTAATGATTCTCTTCTCTTCTTGGTCCATATACTGGCCTTACTTTGGGCATGTACTTGCTTCAGATGAGTTAAATTAGCCTACTACATACAGTCCGTCAACATGTGAAAGAAAACAGTTTGCCTCTGTATAAGTAAAGGATAATTACATAATAATTATAAAAGTGTTATAAGTAATATTTAACGTTTTTGGAGATAGTAAATTAGTTGAGTTGGCTTTTCAATTTGGTTTGTCTCTATTAGATTTATGCTACATGTATTTTGATTTATCCGTTTGTTTTGACGGAATAAAATACAATTCACCACTCCCTATTTTATCCGTGGATGTCATAACGAGATATAATACCCATATAATATCTATGCAACAAAATGAAAACTCGAAATAAAACCCTTATACCAACCTGTCCGACCTGCATGGTATAGTAAGGTTAATAAATAAAAAATTATCAGATCACATAAGATGTCGGCAAAACAAATACTTCATTATCTATTTAGTTATCTCTACCTTGGATTTCTTTTGGCTTATTCCTTTTATTTGTAATAGATTCGATACCAAGATAAAAAAGCCATTTTCGTCAATAGTTAATACGTGTGCAAATGAAAGAATGGCCGACACTGATATAAGTAGTTTGGATAGGGTCTTAAGGTGCTATATTTTTGAAATAGGATACATTTAAGTTTTTTTCTATAACTCCATCCACTATTCAACACAGGGTTCCGCAAGGAGGGATAATGACACAATAGCTACGCTTAACAAACGAGTTGGTGATCGAGGTTGGTGTTATAATTGGTGATCCTGAGGGATCTTAAGATTACACTAACAAAGTAAAAACCAGCCTCATAGACGCATGTACGCAGGCATGCCCACACGCATGCACGTATCCACGCACACATATACATACACACACACTAAAATAAATACTGGAAGGCCACGCAATGCGAAGATTTATTGCTTAGAGCCTATTATCTAGAAAAATACAATTTCAATGAATTGAATCTCCAAATTCAAGACCGGCTGGTATTGAGTTTTTGAAGTTCTCAGGAGCAGTACGGGCACTAGAATAGTGCTCATAAAATGGCAATAGGCTCACATTCTGAATATGTTACATGATATCAAGCTCTCAAGCAAACATAGAACATCATTTCATCATTTTGGCTCATATACGTTTTGCTGCTGGATTCTAATCTCCTCCAGAATGGGAGGGACATTGACCTACTTTACCACTATAGTGGTGGTCTGATAAGTTGACATATGGTTTTATTTTGAACTTCCTTCTCATGTAGTTATGTTATCTATATATCATATCCCTTATCTCATCTTATATTACGGCACCCATTATCATGAAAGGGGCTGGTGAATTGTAGCCTTACTTCGTCACCATACGGAAAAAGTACGATACAAGGTTATAAATAAAATAAAATAGTTTAAAGTAAGACATTAGTTTCATAACTGCCTGAATCATTTGTGTAAAACTAATTATTTATTGTCTTGCTTGGGATCGAATACACGACACTAGATAATATAAAGACTGCTATGCCACCCGTGCAATTTAAATCTATATCGATTCGGGTGATATATGAATAAGTACTGTTTATCTAAATATATAATGAAAGAAGTTGGAATATCGGCTATTCTGTCCACCTATATAATAAGTTTATCGTAAAGTTGCTTTACAGTGGGTACAACTGTGCTCGTAATTTTACATCCCTTTATCTTATTCGGCAGAAGTTGGCGATAGCTTTGTTTAATTGTTGAAACTTTGTTCAGTCAGATAACGTGATCAGACACAGTTCGCCGGAATTATGGGTATTCGCTATTTGATAATGAAAGATACTACTTGCTCTTGTATTAAATGAACAAATTAATGTGCTAGAATGTTTTAGTTAGTTTTAAAGTTCATTATAATTTACAAATAGATAGTATTACATCCTCCCTTCATCTTTCTTAAGATTAAAATGAATCACTAATGAGGTCTTAAACCGTGGAAGTCGTGAAAATCGGCTGAAGGATTACTAGTAAAAGTAGCAAACCCCTCCTGGGAAACTCATAAGATCACTAACTGCGATCTGTTAATCCCGGTGATTATGATATTACTCTTAGGTAGCTCTATATTTAATAGTGAATACCAAGAGGTTTGTAGATGTTTGAATGCTTGGGGGAATGATATCATCTTTCTCACCTTTATCTCCAATCACGCATTACATCATGGCACGAAATTGCATTATAAAATTGAAATAATGTTGTTCTAAGAGATGGTGGTAAACCTTCAGTATATTTAAGGGATTGACTTCCCATATTTATTGTTATAGGTCACAGATAACAGAACTTCAGTCGACTTCAAGTTCTTATGAACTTCTTTGAGAACAGTATTTCTAAATGTTAAAGTGAATCGACATTAAAAACGTAAATTTTACTAAGACAGTGGCAGCTGTTTAGATGTAGCCCAAAAAGGAAGATTCCAATGTGAACTTTTAGTCAACTAATCCAATTAGGGACGAGCGGGAGACGTCTGCTGCCCCTTCCACTTTGTTCTACTGGGACGAAGCTTTATTCAATTGAACAAAGGAGTTACCAACTTGTTATCGATTTATTTTCACATTTTTTTATAATACTTTCGTATATATTTGCGTATTAAATATTTTATCAGGCTAATTTTCTTTTGGTCATATTTCAGCGGTAGTAGGTAGTTTCAACAGACGTCAACTTTCTGCACAGGATATGTTGTAGCTTGCACTATGAGATATATATTCTTTCTATTTTTAATATCCGACACCATTGAAGAGAGACAAACAGTTTGAACACCGTATCATGTTATCATCGTCATCATCACAGCTCAAATACTGCTGCGCTCAAGCCTTCTCCACAATTGGAGGGAAATTGACCTACTATTCAAGCTGGTCAGACGGATTAGTATAGGACTTTATTTCAAATTTTCTTCCTATAAATTGTATTATGCATGTAATAATATCAATATAAATCGTTTAGTCGTCTGTTGTACAATACCCACGGGCAGGAAAGGGGTGGTGAATTGTATCCGTCCGTTGAATGAATATGTATCCGTATCATGTACATGTAATAAATTACTAATAGTATTACTAGCATTCATGATTTCAGACGCGTTAATAATCTATTGGTTATACAGTCTTTGATTATATAGACGTGTATATAATCAAAGGTTACAGTGCTACCCGCACTGTAACCAATAGATTATTAACGCGTCTGAGTGCTCCCCGCATTGTAACCAATAGGTGTGTCATTGCATAGAGGATACATTTTTATATTTTTATTGATTTCATGGTATTTATTCCATTTCCATTTTCGGCTTTCGTAGCAACGTTATTTTTTATCTCAAGTTTCTTCAAGTCATGTTGTTGAATATTGAAATTATCGTGACATAATAAAATACACACACATCCACACATACACACGCACGCACGCACGCACGCACGTACGCACGCCCGAACGCACGCACGCGCACACACACACACACATATATATTTAGATTTTTAGATGTCCAGTGACTTTAATATTTTTTATTTATTTTAATTTCAAATTTTTGCACTCTTGTTTTTTTTAGAAACCAATGACAGGGGGCGGTGACACAATCTATCATTTTAGAATAATAATAATACACAAATATATACTTATACCTTTTATGTGTTACGTTTAATATCTAACTTTATATATGTACCTAACTTGTGATTATAATTATAACTAAGCATGTAGTTAAAGGAAACTTTAATCTCAAACCCAGATTTAATTAGAGTCGATGCGACTTAAATATGTAGGTACCTGTTAGAGGTATAAATGGGGATGAAATGCTGACGTTTGTATTTCTTTGGTCGTGAGAATTATGTAGAACGTTAATTAATACCTTTTAATAATGAAAATGAAAAGATTATAAATTCCGTGTGGTGAAAGAGTAAGAAACATCTTTTATTTACCACTCTCTATCCTATCCGTGGATGGCACAAAAGACGATTAAGGAGTAAAATATGCATATAACAGGCAACCTGTTGATTACAACTGCAACAACTTATATACCTTAAGATGAAACGATCTTCATGCTTAAGGAATGGGTTGTTAAATAATGGAATGAGCATTGTAATGAAATAACGATTTTTTGCCGTGTGGTGATGGAGTATAAATGCAATTCACCATCCCTTCTTCTTGGCCGTGAGTATCGTAAAAGACAGTATATAGAGATATACATGTCGTAAAGATGGTATATACACAATATACAGAAAACATCTATTTAAGAAAAAGAAAACTGGAAATAAAACTTATACCAACCCGTCTGACCTGCGTCTATCAATTTCCCTCCAGTTATAGAGGAGGCTGAATTTCAGCAGTGGTATATGAATTGAAATCATCATCATCTCAGCTCATATATGTCCCACTGCTAGGCTTGAGCCTTCTGCATAACAGGAGGGATATCGACCTTACCTACTATGCTTTCCTTACCATGCTGCTTAGACAGGTTGGTGATATAAGGTTTTGTTTTCAGTTTTCTATCTTTAGCGCTTATTAGGTGTTGTACGCGTACAACGTACCATAGGCGTCTTTTACGACATCCACGGGCACGATAAGGATTGGTGAATTATAATTGTTATTTCGTCACCACACTGATTATTAATTGAAATGATGACTGTAAATTACTGTCACCGTTATATTTCGTTATTTCAAAAAATCAAAGGCAATTCAAGATTATCCATATTATATGCAATAAAGTAAACCTTACTCATTTATATAAAATAGTTAGTTTTTCGCATCAAATGGTAAGTGAAAATGTATTCACCCACGCACGCACGCACGCACGCACGCACTCACGCACTCACGCACTCACGCACGCACGCACGCACGCACCCATGCACAGTTAGGTGGTAAAATAAGTTTTAACTTTTAAGCACCTATTCTATTTTGACGGTGGGCTATGTTTTGACCGTAGACAATCGAACAGGGATCGAAACGACCACCTACTAATGTATTTTGGCGTTTCAGTTGATACTTTGGGATTTAAGTTCTATTTTCTCGGCAATGTACCTACTGGTGCATTATAGGGTGTCGCTAGTATGGAGTGGTCTAACTGCTGCATCAGTTAGAGTAAAGCGCGTTTGCACGATGCCTGCATTAGTGCACATCCCTCCCGGTGATAGCGTAGATAGTTTTCACCCTAAATTTCATTACAACACGATTGCAGTGAGGCACTAATATGCACAGGTTGGACTAAATTTAAGACTCCTGAGACGAGTCTTCGTTGTAATTATTCTATAAATAGCTGAGCGTATTCTTTGTGGTTATAAATTCACAAATGACAGTTTTCTTGCGATATTTGCTTTCATTATTAAAGCAGGCGATTATTTATAATTTCCAATTTAATCTAAGAATAAATTTGAGCAGACAGGTGTCACGCAATAGGACCTAATTTGCCACTGTGTAGCAGCTGCCACCCTAACGATGCTAGTTGAAATATATCTTCGTTCTACTAAATATGACTCATCCTTATCTTACTCAAAAAACATCCTTAACGTTCTTAATGTGTAAAATAAGCGGTTGTGCAACAAATTTTCAAACAATAATATAAGGAAAGGACGTGAGTCTAAAACAAAAGAGTAAAACATATTTTTTAATACACCTTTAGTGACTATACAACTTATTTATAATAACAGTCAATTAAACTGCTCATGCCCTCATACAGTATTATGTTATTTTTAGTATCCATCCATCCATAAAAGACCATCAGACAATAAAAGTTCACTGTCGGACATAGGCCTCCCTACGAGAATACCACTCGAATCAGTTCTGTGCCACTTGCATTCAACAGTTCACTGCGACTTTCAAGATGTCCTCAATCCACCTAGTAGGGGATCGTCCTACGATGCGCTTTCCAAATCGTGATCGTCACTCGAGAACCTTTCTTCCCTAACAGTTGTCAGTTTAAGGAGCGATGTGATCTGCCCATTGCCATTTCACCGTGCTAATTCTTCGGCGCTTCGTCGATTACATCGGACTTTATCACGTAGAGAATATATAGATACCGGGCATATTCAATAATTTAAGAAGATATACTGTAATATTAAAAGAAAAATGAACATACCGAATCGTTAAATGTGTCATCGATTTCTTTAATTTTCGGGGATTCTCATAGTAAGGTTAAAGTTATAAACTTTAACCTTACTATGAGAATGTGTGTGTTACTATGAGACTGTGTTTAGCTAATGGGATCATTGTGGGTTCAAAATTACGTTTAGAAAGGTGGCCAAGGTGGGTTATACCTTTGTCTATCCTTTGAGGCAAAAATTGTGCCTTTATTATTTTCAATTTGTCACTGCCTATTCGTCTTCGTAATCTTTTAATTCTGTAATTAAGAAACAATTATTGTATTATGATCGGTAATGGATATTCGCTATGGTTATAAATAAATTCATTAAGTGGAATATTTCTAAATCCTGTTTAACTTTACTAATTAAATTTGTTACGGGCTCCAAGATAATTAAAATCATTTCTCAGAACCGCCCGAGGTTCAAACCTCAGCATCATTTCTGTGAACTATTGTGAATTTTGGTTTAAAGAATTTGCAATGAAAAGGATTAGTGACAACAAAAAAATCATTAAAATTAAAATCCGCAAAAATAAATTGAACATCGGAAGAGACACTGTAAAGTAATCCCCAAATTGCGCAGGCATGTACATTATTAGGATATTCACGTTGTAAGCAGCACTGATTGCAGTAGAGCCAAAGACTACTAGGTATTATTAAGATATCTAGCTCAATTCGGGGTTAAGGATTTCAAACTGTCAAACGTTAAAGGTGCGAAAAAAACCTATTTTACAGACTTTATCCTCCTCACTCTCACGGCTCATATACGTTCCACTGATTGATTTGAGCCTCCTCCACAATGGGAGGGAAATTGACTTACGCTGGTCAGGCGGGTTAGCATAGAGTTTTATTTCGAGTTTTCCCTCTCTTGCATAAATGTTATCTCTATATGTTATATATCCCTTAATAGTCTCTAACGACATCCATCGGCAAGAAAGGGGGTGGTGAATTGAATTCTTACTCCATCATCATACAGAAGACAGATTTTATGAGGTATGCATTTATTTTTTAGGTTCTTGTATTCACAGCTGTAGGACAATTTTATCTTTTTTTTGGAGGATAGGCTATGGTGAGCGCACATGTCGTTCCGTCCGGGGCGACGAAGGGGCGGCGCGCGGCTCCATAACCCACCGCAGCCGCTCTCTTTCGCCGTTAGGCCGACCATCAGTACAGCATCCTTTGTCCTCCGTGGCCAGCCCGTGGACAGTTTTATCTTAACTTATATTCAAAAAGTCAATTCTTTACATTTTATATTTCAAAACATGATTTAAAATTTATGAGTATTATTTGTGTCATGATTTCTATAACTACAATGAAGAAACGGATACAGTCAACTTTTTACTACAAATCTCGGCTTAAACAGGCATCAGTGAACATATATAGAGTCTCCAGAAAAAGGGTTTTTTTATGAGAGAAAAGATAATATGTTCCAGTTACCCGAAAATAGCATCGAGTCCCTTTGGGGTAAGGGACAAGCTTGAATGCGTTTCTTTAGTTACAGATTCAATCCCAAATTATCACTTGGGATTTATTTTCTCTATAGAAAACTAAATTTCATAGTCATTTAACGCAGCCCCTTTTTCAAGATTTCTATTAGTTACTTTTCTATCCTACTTAGACTTAGAATAGTAATTTTAAGTTGATATTTATATTATATACATATGAATATGCTAATAGTAAACACGGAAAGCATCAGATCCATCCTATCCATCGATCATGACAAAATTCCTATTGCTGGACATAGGGCAACCTCAGAGCAATAACGCTATAATCACCATGTGGCTGGCAGTTTATATCTTTATATATAAATTTCTTGCGTACGTGTGTATGTAACTGAACTCCTCCTAAACGACTGAACCGATGTTGACGAAATTTTTTGTGTATGTTCAAGGGGATTCGAGAATGGGTTAGATTCACAATTGGACCCGGTAGATGGCGCTTTATTTGAACAGAACAACCTCTATTGGGTCAGCTAGTCTATATACCAATAAATAATATACCAATAAATAAAATTGGAGTGTCTGTTTGTAATGTCAAAATAATAGGCTTTTTTCATGCTCACACGGTTATTTGCACGACACCTATGCCTAAAATAGCAATTAAAAAAATTTTGTCTGTCTGTCTGTTTGTTTGTTCCGGGTAATCTTCAAAACGGCTGGACCGATTTCAAAAATTCTTTCACCAATGGAAAGCTATAATATCAGGGCGTAAACTAGGCTATATTTTATCCCGGTATTCCCACGGGAACGGGAACTACGCGGGTAAAACGACTATAACCTATAACCGAAGCGAAGCGAGGGCGGGTTGCTAGTCTTATATATAAATTTCTAGCGTACGTGTGTATGTCACTGAACTCCTCCTAAACGGCTGGACGGATGTTGACGAAATTTTTTGTGTGTATTCAAGGGGATTCGAGGATGGTTTAGATTCACAATTGGACCCGGTAGGTGGCGCTGTTCGGGCAGGAGAATAATATAATTTGAGAACGGCTTCACCGATTTCGTCCATCTTTCTATTTTTCTTATACTTTGAAAAAGGCTTTTACGGAAAAAAAAATTAAGATAGTTGCGCAGAAAATAAGAGAATTTAAGAAAACTTAACGTCCAGATATCTACGTTATTTATCCATACTGCAATTAAACGGCTGGATGGATTTGAATGAATTTCTGTGAATGTGTTCAAGTGGGGGCCTGAATAATTTAGATTCACAAATCAGCGTGGCAGACGGCGCTGCAGTCGGTATCTAGGTTATTTACTTATATTGCAACTAAACGGCTGGATGGATTTAAGTGAATTGTTCTGAATGTAATCAAGTGGTGGCCTGGATGATTAAGATTCACAAATCACCCCGTCAAATGGCGTTGCAGTCGGTATCTAGGTTATTTATAGGGATTCGACAATAGTTTAGATTCACAATTGGCCCCGGTAGGTGGCGCTGCGATCGATTTCAAGGACAATTCCTTTGATTTAATTTGAACAGAACAACGTCTGTCGGGTCATCTAGTCTATATACCAATAAATAAAATTGGAGTGTCTGTTTGTAATGTCAAAATAATAGGCTTTTTTCATGCTCACACGGTTATTTGCACGACACCTATGCCTAAAATAGCAATTAAAAATTTTTGTCTGTCTGTCTGTTTGTTCCGGGTAATCTTCCAAACGGCTGGACCGATTTCAAAAATTCTTTCACCAATGGAAAGCTATAATATCAGGGCGTAAACTAGGCTATATTTTATCCCGGTATTCCCACGGGAACGGGAAATACGTGGGTAAAACAACTATAACCTATAACCGAAGCGAAGCGAGGTTGGGTTGCTAGTCTTATATATAAATTTCTAGCGTACGTGTGTATGTCACTGAACTCCTCCTAAACGGCTGGACCGATGTGGACGAAATTTTTTGTGTGTGTTCAAGGGGATTCGAGGATGGTTCAGATTCACAATTGGACCCGGTAGGTGGCGCTGTTCGGGCAGGACAATAACATAACTTGAGAACGACTTTACCGATTTCGTCCATCTTTTTTTTTAAGTTTTCTAATATTTAAAAAAGGCCTTTACGGAAAAAATAAGCAAGTTGCTCAGAAAATTAGAAAATTTAAGAAACCTTACCGTTTTTATATACTTTTCTAATGTAACCTTTTATATACACTTTTCTATCTTTATATAGATAAATCTTCTGTTCGTGTGTTTGTAATTGAACTCCTTATAAACGGCTGGACCAATTTTGATGATTTTTGTGGCCATTCCGATGGATATGAATCGCGAAATCCATCAGAATAGCCATTCGGAACATCCGAACCATTCGGTTAAGATTAATAATTGGAACCGGCAGGCGGCGCTGCGATCGATTTCAAGGAGAATTCAATTTTCAATTTTTTTACAGATTTGAACAGAATAACGTCTGTTGGGTCAGCTAATATATGTATATATTTCTTGTGTAGGTACGTGTGTATGTCACTGAACTTCTCCTAAACAGCTGGACCGCTGTTGATGAAATTTTTTGTGTGTGTTCAAAGGGATTTGAGAATGGTTTAGATTCACAATTGGACCCGGTAGGTGGCGCTGCTGTCGATATCAAGGGGGATTCCTTTAATTTTATTTGAATAGAACAACGTTTGTTGGGTCGGCTAGTGTTTTATAAGTTTTTTTCAAACTTAATATGCTGAAGATAAAATATAAGATAGCTAGAAATACGAGTAAGATACTGAACTTCGTTAATATTTTATTTTATTATTATCGATTCATTAAAAGCTTAAATTAGGTACCTACTCGATTTAAAGCAATGATTTTATTATCTTAATTTTGAATATTATCAAGTTAATGCTGTCTTGGAAATGTTTGAAAACGAGCCCCTTTTTATCGAGAAAAGCAAGATTTCAATATAGATTAAAATAACAGAACAAAGACTCAAACGTTCACATAATTGGTAATCTACATAATATATCTATTACATAATTTACGTATCGCGCACATTTCATTTCATTTTATTAAATATTCTAAGTTGGTAATAAAATTTAAGCTATAACGGAAAACAAAAATTAAATTGATATGGGTCTAAGAAAATACGTCACTTTTCATAACGAGATTTTAGCCAAACACCATGAATGCAATAGAATTATTTCAATCTATTTAGGTAAATTCTGTACAGCTTTTATGGGCTTTTAGCTAAAAGCCTCTAATTGTTAAGCTAGGTAGATTAAGATATAATTAGATCTACCTAGATTGACCCGGACCAACTCCATCTGGTACCATTTGGGTCAACGATTACATTCCCAAGGAGGGTTGACGTCAGGCAGGCGGCCGGTCATAAAAGTCATTGCCGAAACTTTTTGCAATATGTCAAACCAGATGACATATTGCGTCGACCCCAAGTAATTGGGATAAGAGCAAGATGATGATGATTAAGATATAAGATTTTTTTTTGTGTAATATATGGCCACGTTTTTTAATGTTTGCCGTGTGTTGATGAAGTATTGTTCAAGAATTCACCACACCATTGCTTGCCCGTTGGGTGTGGTAAAATTCGACTAAGGGTTACAATATTCAGATAACATCTATGTAAAAGAAGGAAAACTGAAAACGAAAACTGGACTATATTAACCCGTCTGAATGGCGCAGTATAATAGGTCAATCTCTCTTCTATTGTGGAGAAGGCTCGAGCCCAGCGGTGTGACATTTTCGTGCTCATGCACAGATCATGATGTTTTATTCTATTCATTAATAAGTTTATTAAGTTTTGGTGAGTGATATATCACTTTTTTTTTGGGGTGGGCTACGGCCAGCGCATCCGCCGCCCGGTTCCGCCCGGGGCGACAGAGGAGCGGCGTGCGGCCTCAAAAGCCACAGCAGCACGTCACCTTCATCTTTGAACCCACCACCGGTACCGAGTTCCTTGTCCCCCGTAGGCGCCGCGACTGTGATTATAAAGCTACTAGCAATCCGCCCTCGCTTCGCTTCGGTTATAGGTTATAGTCGTTTTTCCCGCGTAGTTCCCGTTCCCGTGGGAATACCGGGATAAAATATAGCCTAGTTTACGCCCTGATATTATAGCTTTCCATTGGCGAAAGAATTTTTGCAATCGGTCCAGCCGTTTTAAAGATTACCCGAAACAAACAGACGGACAGACAGACAAAAATTTTTTAATTGCTATTTTAGGCATAGGTGTCGTGCAAATAACCGTGTGAGCATGAAATAACCTATTATTTTGACATTACAAATAGACACTCCAATTTTATTAATTGGTATAGATTACTAAAACTTTTGCAACATATACTATGAAAAAAGAGTACATATTGAGTCGACCCTAAATATCTGGGATAAAAGAAATATGAGGATGATGATCGAGCTAAAGAGTTGACAATACATTTTGAAGCAGTCGATGTTATTTTGATATTATACGCACGCTTGCGTTTTACTTTAAAATACGTTTCATAGAAACAGACTTTTGTCTCATATACTAGTACTAGCAACCCGCCCTCACTTCGCTTCGGTTATAGTCGTTTTACCCGCGTAATGCCCGTTCCCGTGGAAATACCGGGATAAAATATAGCCTAGTTTACGCCCTGATATTATAGCTTTCCAATGGTGAAAGAATTTTTGAAATCGGTTCAGCTGTTTTGAAGATTACCCGGAACAAACAGACAGACAGACCGACAAAAATTTTTTAATCGCTATTTTAAGCATAGGTGTCGTGCAAATAACCGTGTGAGCATGAAAAAAGCCTATAATTTTGACATTACAAACAGACACTCCAATTTTATTTATTGCTATAGATTACTCTCCATATAACTTTCCGTGTGGTGACCGAGTAAGAATATAATTCTTCACGCCCGTTATTTCCCGTCGATATCGTTAAAGACGACTAAGGTAAATAATATAAAGATAACAACTATTCAAGCGAAGTAGGTCAATTTTCCTTTCATTTTGAAGGAGGCGTCCTTCAAGATGGATGGAAAATTGACCTACTAGTGGGCGAGCCCAATAGTGGGACGTATATGGTCTGAGATGATGAGATGGCTAATATTACACGATATAGTAAAGTAGCATTTATTCTATAGAATACAATTCAAATTCATTGTAATAAGCTATTAGAGATGAAATTACAATGTCATAGCATATATAAAGCTTATCCACAATGCATCGATTGTTTTATGCAAGTAACTGCTGCAGAGCACTCAAAATAGGGCGCGCTGCATGGCCACTTTTCACGGTAAATGGAGTCGCCTTATCGTACTACAAAGTGCTGCTACGTCACGTATAAAAGGCTCGTCAACATTGAGCTCCACAAAGATCATAAAACAGCCTTTTCACAAATGGCGTAGTAGTTTCAATTACGATTTGCCATGTCAATTGTAGTGATTTAGTCATAAAAGTATGTAGTAATCTATACCAATAAATAAAATTGGAGTGTCTGTTTGTAATGTCAAAATAATAGGCTTTTTTCATGCTCACACGGTCATTTGCACGACACCTATGCCTAAAATAGCGATTAAAATTTTTTGTCTGTCTGTCTCTTTGCTCCAGGTAATCTTCAAAACGACTGAAGCGATTTCAAAAATTCTTTCACCAATAGAAAGCAATAATATGAGGGCGTAAACTAGGCTATATTTTATCCCGGTATTCCCACGGGAACGGGAACTGCGCGGGTAAAACGACTATAACCGAAGCGAAGCGAGGGCGGGTTGCTAGTATATTCATATGCATGAAATTTAGTTATTTTATTCTTTAACGCAACTGTAGATGTTTTTATTTTTAGTGAATCGTAACAGGTAATATATGAATATGAAATAAACTATGAACTAAATGTATCATTTAATTATTTTCATGAAACGAGATGAATAGTTTGGTATACGTTACAATTCAAAAACCACTTTCACGCCACGGACCAGTTGATATTGATTGTAAAGAATTATAATTTTAGAGCTTGCTATATTATTATACTACTATAATATTATTAAATCATCATCATCATCATCATCATCGCAGCCCACATACGTCCCACTGTTGGGCTTGAGCCTCCTCCACAATGGGAGGGAATTTGACCTACTATACCATGCTGGTCAGACATTTTGATATAGGGTTTTGTATCGAGTTTTCCTTCTCTTGCACAGATGTTATGTGCATATTATATCCCATAGTCGTCTTGTACGACATCCACGGGCAAGATAGGCAGTGGTGAATAGTATTCTTACTCCGTCACCACACCATATTATTAAATAGAAATGCATTATTAAAACTTTCATCTTTTTTGTCAATGTTGCTATATAGACGAAACGTTAAAAGTTTAAGAAGCAGTAAATGTGTCTAGCATATATTGATTCTGAAGTCCATAAGCCCAGATAGACCTCACTTGGGATTTTCTGTGCCTTCTTTGGCAAGTTGTTCTAATTAAATCTATTTATAATCTAATTTAATTTCTATCGGTAAAATATGTAGCTGTCGAATAAATTTATGTATATCCGCTGTTATTTTTTTTGGGGCTGGGTTGCGGTCGGCGCGCTCCACGCACCACTCCGTCCGGGGCGACAGAGGGGCGTAAGCACGCACACCCGCAACCCACCCACGATGCACGTCGCCTTCGTCGTTGGGCCGACCACCGGAGCAGGGTTACTTGTCATCAGTGGTCGACTTTTTTCATCACATATTCTATTTAATGTCATTCTATTCTTAAATATAAACCTTAGTTTTCAAGATTTCTTGATATTTATGGTCACTGATCCGACACTGTTGATCACATTATAATAAGTTTATTAGTTTGCTTCATCCTCTTGCGGTGGTGAAGTAAGAATACAATTGTCAGCATCTCGCCCTTATTTAATGAGTGTATCCTTAGAATCGATTAAAGTTTAGCCCGATCCCGATTGATCGGGTGCGTTAATAGTCAGAATATAAAAGTATCTGGCGCCCTTTTTGAGGTATGCGACGATAGTCGTAAGTTTACGTCATCATACTCTAACATATTATATTATATCTATACCAATAAATAAAATTGGAGTGTCTGTTTGTAATGTCAAAATAATAGACTTTTTTCATGCTCACACGGTTATTTGCTTTATACATATGCCTAAAATACACTTTATATTTTTTTTGTCTGTCTGACTCTCTGTTTGTTCCGGGTAATCTTCAAAACGGCTAGACCGATTTCAAAAATTCTTTCACCAATGGAAAGCTATAATATCAGGGCATAACCTAGGCTATATTTTAGCCCGGTATTCCCATGGGAACGGGCACTACGCAGGAAAGACTGAAACTGAAGTGAAGCGAGGGCGGGTTGCTAGTATATAATATAATAGCTATATTATCTCAATGGCCGCGCGCCTCTGTCGCATGCAATCAATCGCATGCGTCTATTTTATCGGCCATAATGCACAGAAATTGACTTTAAAGTATGTACCTAAATGGATTCACTACAAAAGAAGGAAAACTCTGTACTAACCGATCTAACAAGGTTACTTGTGGGTGTCGTAAAAGACCACAAAGCTTTATATCGACCTGGGCCAACTTCATCTGATGTCGTTTGGTCAACAATTACATTCCCAATGAGGATCGATGTCAGGCAGGCAGCTAGTCTTAAAAATATTTACGATAATTTTGGCAAAATATATGACGGAAGTGTAGTACATATGTATTACGTCGACCCACAGTAATTGGGATGAGAACAGATTGATTAGAATTTTAAGATACGTGTCGTAAAAGACGACTAAGGGATGTAATATGCAGATAACATTAATGCAAGAGGAGAAAAACTCGAAATAAAACCCTATGCCGACACGTTTATCCAGCGTAGTGTAGTAGATCAAATTTCCTCTCATAAAGGAGGAGACCTAAGGCCAACAGTAGGATTTATAGGCTGAGATGATGATGTTATTCTAAACGATTGAAAGTTAAGTTACAGGAGAAATGCAACGAATGCAACAAGCATTTTACAGTACACCCTTCTTATATATCAATATTTCTATTACAATATTTTAGAATGGTAACCCACACGCAGGTAATTGGTATTGTCAATCATTAGTCTACCTTAAAAATAATTTATTTAATATAAATAACATTATTTTTACTCATTCAAGTTTGTATTTAATTTTTGATTGCCCGACGTCCCTCTTTTCAACGTTCATGATTACGGGAGGACGCTGAAAAGTGTTTGAATATCAAAAATCAAATACAAACACTATAAAATCCGTGAAATAGTTTAATAATTCGTTATACTCGCATACTAAGAAATCATAATCAATTTATCTTTTCAGGTCCTATATTGTAAAAGATTAAATACGAATAATAGAATTCGTTATGCACATTCAAAGAGAGGATAGCAGTTCTATTATAGTGCAGTGAAGGAAAATTCCTTTTGTTATTGTCAGTGCTATGGAGGGATACGTGTCGTCCAGCGTTCGTACAGTTATACATATTAGCGCAGCTGAGAATACAATAAGCTCCCGGGGCACGTCACATTGTGCACGTGCCTTGCCAATACTCTGATTAGAAGCTTCCACCTTTTTAGTAATGTTATTGTGTACTTTATATATTATTTAATGTTTGAGTCATATAATATAGTAAAGTCGTTTATTTTTATTAATAAATATGAAGCCAATATAAGGCGTGCAATATAGTAAAACATTAGCAGAAGATTCTGGGGTATTTATTAGGCCCGTCTAAGTTTGTGTTAGGGATGTGAAAAAATAAACGGTTATTTTTTTGTAATAATCGATTATCTAAACAATAAAAATCGATTCAAAAGGAACCGATTTTTTATATTAAAATTAATCGATTATTTCAGCATTTGCTATTTAAATTTAAAGTTTAAATTTAGAGTTTTCTATTATATAGAAAATAAAATCACTGACCAAAAAAAGGTCATCATGTCGATCGAATGTCAGTGTTTCATACTATATTACAAAATAAATCTCAGATTTCCTAAAAAAAAGGTCATCATAATTCTGTTGGGAGGACGCTTTATTAAATATAATATAATATAATAATACTATAATTAAAAATAATTAATCGATTTTTTGCAAATCGATTTATTTTAAAGAAAAAAAATCGATTAGTTATTAATCAATTTTTCCCTCCAAGTCACATCCCTAGTTGGAGTTCTAAAAAATAATTTATGTAAACAATAGTATTATATATTGTTAATCTTCCCGTATGGTGATGGAATAAAACTACAATTTACCACCCCCCTATTCTGTTCCGTGGGTATCGGAAAAGACGATTTATGAAAATAATAAATGTATAACATCTATGCAAGAGAAGTATAATTCGAAATAAAACCCTATAGGTACCAACCCGTTTGACCAAAGTGCGAGTCGATTTATCTCTTACTGTGGAGGAGGTTCAAGGTCAACAGTGCGACGTATTTGAGCTAAAATGAAGATGAAGATTATATATCGTTAAAACAAAAGGTATTTAGCATCATAAGCGCATTGAATCTGAGGGTCTACTGTTTAAACATGATTGTTTATTATACTTATGTACTAAGTGACAATTTCTTCTTGAATGATGGATGATGATGCAATTATTTTAGGGGGTGTGGGTTGTAAAAGACCATCAAGGTATATATTACGCATATGACATTTATGCAAGAGATGGACAGCTCAAAATAAAACCCTATACCAACCTATCTGACCAGCATGGTATAAGGTCAATTGCTTTCCTATTATGAAGGAGATTCAAGCACAGCAGTGGGATGTATATCAGACGAAATGAGGATGATAATTATACAGGATTAAGTAACATTAAATATTTATTATTGCGGCAGTTGACATGCAAAGGTAAAATAAAAATCTAATATACATAGGAAAACAAACGCTTTTAGGATTAACTAGCAACCCGCCCTCGCTTCGCTTCGGTTTTAGTCGTTTTACCCGCGTAGTTCCCGTTCCCGTGGGAATACCAGGATAAAATATAGTCTAGCTTACGCGCTGATATTATAGCTTTCCACGGGTGAAAGAATTTTTGAAATCGGTCCAGCCGTTTTGAAGATTACCCGGAACAAACAGATAGACAGCCAAAAATTTTTGAATCTATATTTTAGGCATAGGTGTCGTGCAAATAACCGTGTGAGCATGAAAAAAACCTATTATTTTAACATTACAAATAGACACTCCAATTTTATTCATTGGTATAGGTTAGTCGACATAGTGTAAGAATGTACAGGGATCTATAACAATACGTACTATTTAGTAGTTGTGCCTTGACAAGCGGAAGGCGCTCATTGTATTAAAATTATATCAACTTACAGAAATATGAATAAACTATTTACTCGATTATAAAATTTCCAATTAAATTATAAAACGATAAGAAAGTCGGTTAATAATTAAGACGTAACCGAACTAACCTTATGTGTGAGGCCGGAAGTGTTAATTGATAACACTATACTAAATAATACTTATTAGCCTGTATGGTATCTGTGACCGTGGATTAAGATGTTAGGATGACAAGTTTCAAGACTCCTTACTCACTTGCGGGAGTCGTTAGAACCTGCTGAGAAAATACCCGGGAAATAGGCAGTAGCTCTTGGCCAACTCACTTACCATGCGATGCCTTTTCATGGGCGGCCTTTTTTTTTAGGCGTGCGCCATGGTGAGCGCACCCACCGCCCGGTTCCATCCGGGACGACGGAGGGGCGGCGCGCGGTCCCATGACCGGCCGCGGGGCCTATCGTCTATACAGGGCGCCATTTATGGGTGGCGTAGGGTCTATACAGGGGCCGAACATTCCGCCCGGAGTGACAAAAGGCAGCGCGGTACCATAACCTACCATATTCCTTCCATCTTCTATTTTTTAAAGGCAAAACTCTACACTAAGCAACTAAACTTTGTATTCAATAGTTTTATAAAATGCTCCACTTTACAAAATTAATATGGACATAAATTAGAACCAGACTCACGACAACAATTATTACGTAGACAGGAATAGTTACAGAATCACATTGTAGATAGTTAAATTATTAACGCTACAAATAATGTCTTAGATCTACATTTTGACATGTATTATTGCGTGACAAAATAAACAAATCTATATTTGCAATTTAAACACGAAATCATTATAGATAACAACTCCCGGCGGGATACAAGGATAAACAGATATAACAAGGGATTTGGGGAGCGTAATATCTTAATCATTACACAATGATTGCCAACTTTGTGACTACAAGCAGGTTATTAACACACAGGTGGATTTTGGAGTTCACCCTATTGTTATAAATCCTTGGCTGCCGTTTACTGAAGCCAAGAGAGCTTATAAGACTGTGGATTCTGAACTAAGTTAGACAAAATTTTAATAAAGTCGAAAAAATGAAGACCTCAATAGTCTTGTAGCCAATTTCATCAAAATTGAATGAGATAGGAAGCAATGAAATTACTGGGATCTTATTTGAATTGTTAGGGCAAGTAACAAAGAAAATGACTAACATGGAGCTCCGAAATTATATAAAGAGTTCGCTTTGGTAAACTAACGTTTAATCAATATTGTTAATCGCCCGATGCCTAAATTCCACTGTATATTACTTTGGTTCTTTGAAATTGTGATGAAATACGTGAAAATAATTTTATTTCTTATTATAAATTATAATTATTGTATAAATATACTTATTTGACTAGTCCATATTCCAATTAAGTTATAATTTAAGAAAATATACGTAGAATATTTTGATATTAATATATTTTTACTGTCTTATATTTGTCTTTATTCCTGAAGGGTTACATAGAGATGTAATATTTTAGATTCGATCAATAAGAATAGAATGGAAGAAGTTCGAGAGAACAGTGACCACGTTCTGATCTGATTCCTTACCGGTACGTGGTTTGGCGCAATTATAAATGCTTGCTACTGCTACCGTTTTAGCCAGGCTGGCTTCAAAAATGACGTCGAACTATTCCCATATTTTACCATGTAACTTGCTTACGCGACAAGATCACGTAATCGCCGGCTAGTTATGCCCCGGCACTCCCTGGCCAAGACCAAAGGACGTTTCAGAATTGCCGCTTCTAAATGTTGGAATGTATTACTACCACCAACGTATTCTGTCTCTCATTTCACTTTCAAAAATTATTGCTATCGAAGGTTAATTCTGCAACGATCTCTAATTCAGGTTACAATGTGACATGAAGATAAGTAGAAGGTGAAATACATGTACATGGATGAAATTATTTATAACTAAATTATTTATATGTAAATTATTTTTAAATTATTTTTATGTTTCTGTTTTGTGTTCGGGAGGGCAGTATAACATAGGCTTTAGTTTGTAAGTTTGGCTTGGGCTGCAAATCAACGGCTGGGGTGCGTACGCATCCCAACCACAAGTTGAGCCCAAGTCCATTTTGTTTTTACGTGTTTTATTTTTTTGTTTTTGTTTTTTTTTGTTTCTTAATTTTTATGTTTTCAAGCACTAAAAACAAATAAAGATCTTTTCTTTCTTCTTCTTTCTTTCTTCTATTCATTGAAAATAGGCAAAACTCAACGGATAATTACATAATCCCCACACTTTCCAGGCGAGTTGCTACATGGGTTTTTTGGTAAATTCCCATAACAGTGGTCCTTTTTTTTGGTGGGCTATGCTGTGTATCCACTCGCCATCCCTATTGTCCGAGGCGATGAAAAAGCGGCGGTTGGCTCTATAACCTAATGTATTCCCTCCCTTCGTCTTTGGGCCGATCACTGGCACCGAATTCTTGATGTTCGTGGCCAGTCCGAGTGGTGGTGGTGTTAGTACTACCAGAAAGTGAGGAGTGATCGTATTCTTAATCAGTCACAACATACACATTTTAGGTTTTAATGTGGGCTTGCAGATTTTATGATTGCTGTTGAACATTTCCTAGCAAAGTACTCATAACATATATCATTGGACCTAAAATTCAAGCGTATGCTTATAATAAGTCTGCCTCATTAATCTATTGGGTCATTCATTGATGTAATGATACAATGACAATTTATAATTCACAGACCTTAAGAAAGTAACAATGCCGTGATTAACACCTGTACCCACGTCACCTCGTTGTTGGGCCGACCACCGGAGCAGATGTGACTTGTCGTCAGTGGTCGGCCTGACGGAATACCCTTTCGGGTAACCTCACCTCTCAACGTCCTGGGACGTCGGTCGCCGTCGCGCGGTCAGCCTCTCTGCGGGTGACGGACAATTCCCCGGTCCGATCACCCGCGGCCTCGGCTAGGGCGGCATTAGGCGAAGATACTCGCGCCTGCGCCGCCCGAGTCGCCGGTAGCGGAACGTGTCGCCGAATAGGAGCTCTACTCGCACACGATCCACCGCCTCCTTCCGTGAGATTACGGCCTCACAGAAGGCGGCGATCGCGTCCCAGTTCCTGACGCTGACGAGCATCTCCCTGGCGATGGTCGGCAGCGCCAGGTCGGCACCGATAATTGCGACGAGTTCACGGCGGGGTTATTAACTTTTATAAAAGTATTAGCAAAACTACAAAATTATGGGCAAGCAAAATAGAGAATAAATATTAGTTTGGCTGCTTTGTATTTCATAGCTCTATGTTTTAGGGGTGTCCGTTTCATGGGCAGCTCCCGACAGACGTTCACGGAATATTAACTCAGAATAGGATAAAAATGGTGGTACCGGCCTGTTCCGACTCAGGTAACGCTGAAATTTGACGTTGGTAATTTGACGCCTTTATCCGGTGACTTTGCAACAAACGGCGAATGTAGAATGAATTGGTTGCTATATTTTGTTATTTGGAAAATAACGACTGATTCCCTTAGTATTTTATTACACTTTTAGTAGTAATATATATAAATAGTTACCTTATATAGGAGTATTTTTAACCCTCGACGCAAACCGAGGGGTGTTCTAAGTTTGACGTCAATGTCTGTCTGTATGTATGGGTGTGTCTGTCTATGGCCTCGTAGCTCTCAAACGGATGGACTAATTTCAATGCGTTTTTTTTTTTCATTTATGAGTCAGTTTCCTTACCGTGGTTCTTAGCTATGTTTGGTTATAATCGGTCCAGCAGTGTAAGAGTATCAGCTCTTTTCCAAAATGATGTAATGGCGTGTGATTACTCGATTAAGTGCTTGCATGCGTACCATTATATAATCGTTAAATGGCAATTAATTGATAATTCCTGTTGAAAAGAACGTAATATTTTTTTTATTATTTTAGTTTTTGTCGGGTATTTATAAAGTATTAATATTTTCAGATAATTATTAGTAGTTCACAAATGATTATTCTAAATCTGGTTGTGATTTAAATGAGCTATTGTGATTTTTATTTGTAGAATTTTTAACGATGCAAAAATATATAGCTTAAGTAGAGACATTGTCTTTAATTAGAAGTAAGCATTCGCGAATACGTTGAGGCGACTTCAAGACTTATCATACAATTGTGTTACAAAATTGAGTCTTGTTCTTAATCATGTGCTTAATAAAATAAGAGGGTGCTGTGATGGTGCTGGAGGTGGTGTTTTAGTTTAATTTCTGATGTTTACGCGAGTATTACATATCCTTACTAATATTATAAATGAGAAAGTAAGTTTGTTTGTTTGTTACGCTTTCACGCTTAAACCACCGAATCGATTTCAAAAATTCTTTGACCAGTGGAAAGCTATAATGTCAGGGAGTAACATAGGCTATATTTTATCCCGGTATTCCATCGGGCATGGGAACTACTACTACGGCATGATAGTACATTATTATTGAGTTTTACTTTATACGTAACAATAATGTTATTTAAAAACTTTCATGATTTTCATTTCTTCTCAAAAGATTTACTCCTATAATACAGATTGGCGTAGGATTTCAGATTTTCTTTCTCTTAGTGTGTTTCTGTGAACGTCTCTTCATCTACTCATAGGATTATTTAAGGGTCAATAATTTGTCAAGAAAGGCTCTATGAAAAATAAAACTTAGGCATTTTGAACAATCGTAAAATAAATTATATACAAATTCTCATAAATTAAATGTGTTCGTTGTTACGAGCTTGAAGGTTCAATCCTAAAATGCTATTTCGTACCGTGGTGTGATTAAATTTTAACATTAAAATGGTTAAGCGGTGTTGGCAATTAAATCGTTCATTGGTAAGAAAACGAGATAACTGTTAACATCTGAAATGATAGCTTTGTTTTATCCACTTATATATCAATAGAACATTATGGTTCATGCTATAAACGTTACAATCATTTCCATCATCATCAGCCTTGCAGCTGACATAAGTTCCGCTGTTGGGCTCGGGCCTCCCTCACAATAAGAGGCAAATTGACCTTTTATACCGCGCTGGTCAGACGTATTGGCATAGGCTTTTATACCGAGTTCCCCTTCTCTTAGACGTTTTCTGCATATCATATCCTTTATAGGTTTTTACGACACCCATGGGCAGGAGAGGAGGTGTGTATTCTTACTCCGTCACCACTATGATATTAGTACAACCTCAATTTTTCGAGGTTATTGTATGAGTAACATTACATTACGGTTGGTTGTGGGCAGCCCAATGAGGGGAGGTAGGTTATGGGGCCGCATGCCACCCATCTGTCGCCCCGGATAGGTTGGGCGGGGTGTATCTATAATCTAACACAAAAAAGAGTTCAAACGTCTTGAACCATTATTGTTAGTAAATACTTATATGTTGGCGGTATGCCTACTGTTTTCAGTAAAATTTGATTATATCTTTCTTTTAATATTTAACTTTGTAAAAAGCGTAATCATTTAGAAAGCTTAAATAACAGATCATATATATTGCAGGAAGATATAATGGACTTGAAAATTACACGTCACAAAAATAAAAGGTAACGTTAAATGTTTCGCTTTCGACGGCCGGAAGTTTTTTCAGCGTATTTCGTAAATTTTATTACGTACTATACGGGAGGCCTTCATCGTTTCGGATCAGTGATAATCCCATTACATTTCCAGTTTTGGCGTTTCAAATATCGTCTTCGAGGCAGTAAAATGTTATTATTTTAACACAGGTGAAGTGCTTCATCTTAAAATCTAATTAAGAAAAGAAGAATTTATATTGATTTTTCTCTTTAAAGATATATAATGAATAATGTTATTTCATTCATATGTAATATTTTAGGAAACATTTTTAAATATTGCATTTCATCACCAGCAAATGATTACTTTTACATCGACCTGGGGCAGCTCTATCTCATGCCGTTTGGTCAACAATTATATTCCCGAGGAAGGTCGATGTCAGGCAGTCGGCTGATCATAAAAGTATATATTGCGTCAACTCCACGTAATTGGGATAAAAAGAGAATGATGATAACCAACAAATGATTCAATGAAACCTTTCACAGCATAAATAAGTGTGTATACATATGCAATATTCCAGAACACGGAAAAGACGAAAATTATATCAAATGCCCATGTCATTCCTGTAGCGGTCCTAGTTGGCAATACGATTCTCGAAATTATCAATCATTGTCACCTAGGATATACAGTCCCGTTAGATAGATCCAAATTCGAGAAAGAGGTAAGAAGACGAATTCAATGGTTCGGGAAACTTTAGAGGATCTTCTCATCCCACATACCCCTGTGTCTGAAAACACGGGTCTACGACTAGTGTGTGTTACAAGTGAAGAATTACGGCACGGAAACGTGATGCCTAAATGTAGTAATAACCTCATAACCAAGTTCAAAGTCGTTCATCGTGTCATGGAGGGGGCTATGCTCAGGATTTCTCTGCGAGATAGAATCCGAAATACGCAAATCCGCAGAAGAAAGGGTGTAACCGACATACTACGAAGAATTAGCATGAAGTGAAGTGGCAATGGACAGGCCAAATCGCTCGATGAACCGACAATCGCTGAGGAAGAAAGGTTCTCGAGTTCCCACTAGATGGACCAATGATCTGGTGAAAATTGCTGGGCGTCGTTGGATGCAGGCGCTACAGGACTGCATTCTGTGGCATAACATGAGGGAGGCCTTTGTTTAGCAGTGGACGCTGATAGGCTGAAATAATGATGAAATGATGCTGATGATCGCATGAAAACAGAATGTACCTCACAAGTAAGACATATTATATTAAATTAGATTGTTTAGTGCGTTTGTCAAGTCAATCTATTTATTTAAAACATAAAAGATCTTTAATATTGATATAGTCACTATAAGAAGTTGTTAAGTTAGCTATTTACGTGCAGTGGTTGGAAAGGCGGCACGGGGTGCTCTCCTTCCGACTAGTGCAGGTGTTGACGGGACATGGTTGCTTCGCCAATTACCTGCACAAGGTAGTTAGGAGGGAGAGTACACCGTCCTGCCACCACTGCGTGTGTGTTTTCCTTCTCTTGCACAGATGTTATGTGCATATTATACGACATCCACGGGTGAGATTGAGAGTGGTGAATTGTATTCTTACTTTGTCACCACACGGAAAGAACATATAATTAATCGACACAAATTACATTCAGACTCAGAACAACAATTTCTGGATCGTACAAGGTGTTGTCCTGCACGGGATTCGAACCCGCGACACTGGCACGGTACGTCGGTATCTTAACCACTACGCCATCTGCGCAGTCTTTACCCGGGTCTTACGACTCCCATAGGGAAGCAATGATGGCGACAAATGTATTGTTATTTTTTACAAAATTACATTTTATTAATCGCAAATGTAACTTTGTAATCCTATATATTTATATAATAATAATAA
The DNA here is from genome assembly GCA_032191425.1 of Lymantria dispar. Lineage (NCBI taxonomy): Eukaryota > Metazoa > Arthropoda > Insecta > Lepidoptera > Erebidae > Lymantria > Lymantria dispar. The sequence continues at coordinate 14,246,920 of CM063448.1, forward strand.
TATTAATTATTAGCCGCACCGCTCGACACCCCAAGCCACTTGCACCAATGTTGCCCTCCTGTTGCCCGTATGGCCTGTGTGCCTGTGGCAACCGTTTGGAGGGGCCCATTCAGTGAGTTGGCGAGTCACCGTCTGCCAAAGTTCAAGACGATAAAGGTATTGAAGGCAGACGACAGTTTTTCAGTCAATAGTTTCATTTAATCCAATCCATCAAACCTCACAACCCCATAATCATATTAGATACCATCATCAACAATAGTTTTACACCTACCGTTGGCAGTCCACGTGTGTTATCTGCAGACGTGGAGTGTCATCGGTAGACGTCCCATCCCATTTTTAGATTAAATTTCTCCAAAGGCCTCTGCGTGTTGGATCCATATCCCCATGTAAGCCTTTCAAAGGACCGGGTATCTTCCCTAGGAAGATCCCGTGAACAAGGAGATATATTAATAATAATATTTATTCAAGTAGCCAAGACTCATTATTGTTAGTAATTCTTAATCTAAAGTTGTTAGTTAATTAAAATTACAAAAATCAAATGAGAATTAATTAAAATAAAAGAAAAGAAAATAATATCTACTTAATCACTACTGCGTCACACCATGAGAGACGGCACAGCAGTGATTCATATACAAGCAGTCTAGTCGACTTGCAACCATGGCCAGGATGCTGTTTGAGCTAGCCCGCATCCTACGTACCAAAGATGCGCACCTTTTGCGCATTGTGGCGTAAAAACAATCCACGCGAGACTCGGCGAACATCCCTGACGCGCTGCAGAAGCGCGGCAGCCCCAACAACACCCTGAACGCGTTATTATATTGGATACGGAGGGCATTGTAAGATTTACGAGTATGTCTAGCCCACAGGCTGCATGTGTAGAGAGATGTACAATAGGCTTTAAACAGGGTAATTTTCACCTGTGTTGTACATCGTGCAAACCGGCGAGCTATCATGTTCGCTCTCACTGACAGTGCCCTCCGTTCCCGTTCCAGGTCATCATTGTCCTTGAGATCAGGAGTCAATATGTGCCCTAAATACTTAAACCTGAAGACTCTTTTCAGGTTGTCACCTTTAAGAAGTATTGGCGGTACACTTTGAGGACTTTTTCCCTCGGTCTCAAAGACCATGAGCTCGCTTTTATTCGTGTTATATAATAACCCGTGAGATATATAAGATTACAGAATTATTTATGCAGTTAGTGTATCTCGGAAACTGGACGAAAATTACAATGTTTTATAATTTTTCCTTGATTTATACACTAATTACATTCTAAATTTGAAGCTTCTATGTCTGCTAGAAGTGTCTCAACAATATTGATGATCGGTCAGTCAGTCGGTGAGTGACAAAATTACGAAATTTTGACTAGTTATAATTCTTAAACTATTGCTTGAAATTGAATAAAATTTGAAATAGGGAATGTGTATACAATGTCTGCTGGGTTACTTAAAATCCAGGCTTCTAGTTTTATTCATTACGAAGTTATAGGGCGTCGAAAATGGCCTGAATTGCTTCGAGAAAAGTATGTTACGGCAGAGTCGCGTTTTGCCCGACCTTTTTTTTGCCCGACTTGGCGGGGGCACTGCCGTGCCCCCAGATATTGGTTTGTTTTGAAAGTAGCTGTAGTATAAGATAACACAATATTTCTCTGCAATTTCTAACATGACTTCATCCTCGACGATGTAGAAGTATAACAAGTCATAACAATATCCAAGTTTTAGGTAGACGTACTATTACAAAGAATTAATCCAATAACATCCGAGCACGATTCGAACGTGGGCAGCTTGCTTATGCCATTACATATATAATAGAAATATTTAAAGGTTTCATATAATAAACTTTTCAACTTTTGACTAAATTTTAATTTCTATTAGCAAAATGTGTGATGTAATAAAATAAATATTATGTTATAATTTATTTGATTAAGGTTTAATAAGACTGAGCATTAAATAAAGACTATTTTAGGAAAGATAAATCTTCGGGAGGAAGTTGTTACATAATTTTATTTCTCATTTTCCTATCGCGGATCTGCTTTTGTTAATATATCGCCTTGTATAATAACTATTTAGACGGTATGGGTATTGAGCTAATAGCTAAAGGCTCAACACCCGTACTATTTTTAATTTATTACTAAATACCTAAACTAAACTGTAGTTAAAACCCTAAACTATAGTTAAATTCTCAATCACAATGGCAGAGAATAATAACGGTCCTAAAACTTCAATAGAGTCGTTCATATATTCAATATTGAAAACTCTATTGAAGATTTGCGCCAATATAGAGAGAATTGGTAAATTCAAATCGATACGCGTTTAATAATAGTGCTATTGAGCAAGATGTTAATATAAGCGAAAAGAAGCAAACTGTGCATTCAAGTGTGCTGTGCTTTTCCGACTACAGATTTTCCTAGATAAGTATCGTAGCTGTCCACCCATCACGTGATTTATAGAGCTTACGATACAAAACTGAACTAAAAGCAACTCTCGTATTTGAAAAAAAAATCACGTATCGGATGTACATTGAGGCGTCGATAGGGGCCATAGTCGCTTGGTATATAGATACGGTATATGGTGAGTCATCGTAAGCATGGCAAGAAATGTGATAAAATCGAGGGTGACTTATTCCTACATCCCTATATAAATATACAGTTTGGCTGCCTGATGTCAATAAAGATGTAAGTTAATAATGTTTTTTTAATTAATACCTTTTTTTATTGTAGTAGATTAGCCATTAAAAGCCGTTTATAAATAATTTATTTTAATTCTTAGAATAATAACGTATAGAAGGTAAGTCCGCGCGCAAAAAATGAAGCATCTCAATTGGAACCTAATGGAGCTTACCCGTAAGCGTTCCGTAATGTTTTTTTTTAATGATTTCTGATGTTTACGCGAGTATTATACACACAAATTATTTTTTTTTTGGTAGATAATTATGACGGTTTGTGCATTCAAATGGTGTCACAACACATTTGAAAAACAAAAAGGTTTTTAACATTACTTTTAAAAGTATTACGTTGATTTATGTTAATAAAAACAAAATTTGCTTTCATAATTTGTATGATGGTGTGCGTGTGTACGTGTGTAATAGCCTGCGCGCATGTAGTATTTTTGGCTTCATGTTTTCGATCGCTCGAAGTACCGACACCATCCTTCTATACGTTATTATTATAAGTTTTAATTATTATTTCTTCTTAATAATCACGTAAAACTAAATATGCAAAAAAAGTTGAATGGATTTTAATGAAATTTGTCATACGGATGACATGAATTCTGATCTTCTCAATGTAGTGACGTAGTAAGAATACAAATTATAAAATCCTATCTTATCCGTGGGTGCCGTAAAAGACGACTATAATATACAGGGATATAATATACAGATAACATTTATGCGAGAGATGGAAAACTCGAAATAAAACCCAATAAAAACCCCTCTGACCAGCGTGGTATGGTGTTACGTCAGCGTGGTACGGATACTCTCTTGTTATGGAGGAGACTCGAGCTTAGTAGTAAGGTTTAAATTAGCTGAGATGATCACCTGGATTAACACAGGAGGCATTTCTTAACCTGACTTAATAACTCAAGTGTAGGCATATCCTTACTAATATTATAAATGGGCAAGTTTGTTTGTTTGTTACGCTTACACGCTTAAACCATCGAACAGATTTCAAAAATTTTTTCACCAATGGAAAGCTATAATATCAGGGAGTAGCATAGGCTATATTTTAACACGGTATTCCTACGGGAACGGGCACTACGCGAGTAAGGTAATTGAAACCGAAGCGAAGCGAATGCGGGTTGCTGCGGATTGCTAGTGACTAAATAAAAATACAAACGAATTAACGAATTGGTTAGTAAAGTTAGTTTCAAATATAATTACCGAGTGAGATAGAGATATTTATTTGTATTATGATTAAACTGAGAATGTCCATTCATTTCATTTCAGATGATGTACATTTCACTGCTGGGCTTGAGTTTCCTCTACGATAGAAGGGAAATTGGTCTACTGGACCACGCTGATTGAAAATGTTGGTATAGGGTTTTATATCCAATTTTACTTTTCTTGTATAGATGTTATCATCATCATCTCAGCCCATATACGTCCCACTGTTGAGCTCCTCCTAAACTAATTTTGGTACAAATTTCATGCCAGTACAAGAATCATTTTCATGTCATCAATCAAAAATCAAATACAAACGCGATAAAAGCCGTAAAGTAGTTTTATTTACAACTAGCACCCACTTGGTTTCGCTTCGGTTTCAGTCGCCTTATCCGCGTAATGCCCGTTCCCGTGGGTCAAAATATAGCTTATGATACTCCCTGATATTATAGCTTTCCATTGGTGAAAGAATTTTTGAAATCGGTTCAGTAGTTTCGGAGCCTATTCAATGCAAACAAACAACCAAATCTTTCCTCTTTATAATATTAAGTATAGATAGTATAGATGTATAACATTTATTAGATAAGTACGGTGTAAGAGTATATATTGCATAAAATCCCAGCAATTGGGATAAGAGCAGAACGATGATCATACTACGTTGCCAAGATGGATTCATTTCCAGTTTTCCTCTCTCGCATTGATATTATATCTGTCTCTTTATTGTCTTATATAATAATCCAAAAAGCCTCTAAGTATAGAGAACAATTGGGATGCAGCCTTCTGCGAGGCAGTGATCTTGCAGAAGGCAACGGGTCGCGCGCGCGAGGAGCACAGGCTCGACGAAGCAACCCGCCGCCGGCGACTGGGGCGGCGCAGGCGCGACTACCTGCGCGTCATGCCGCCCTAGCCGAGGCCGCGGGTGACGTGACCGGTCCACAGCGTTCCATTCCTATTTCAGACATAAATTACTTCCCCCACACTTACAATATGTTGGTTATTTTATATTTAAATGTCAAAACATTCACTAGAAATAATTTATATGTCAAAACAACGTTTGCCGGTCAGCTAATACATATATTTTAAGTAAAAGACTACACCCTGCTAGGTTAGGAACTAAGGAACTAAGGGACTAAGGAAATAATCCTTGCGTTGCGGGGGACTTTACAAAAATACAATTAACGTACACAATTTACTTTCAGAATTAGAACAATAATTTGTGGATCGCACAAAGTGTGGTCCTGCTTCGAACCCATAACACTGGCACTGTAGGTCGGTATCTTAACCACAACGCCATTTGTGTAGTAAAATTTGGTATTTTCGTCTATTAATAAGACACGTTTTAACGCTGTTTTAAATTAAAAAGGTTATATAAAAAGCATTTTGCTAACGATAACTACACAAACGTACAACTATGGAAATGCAGGGACAACGTTACAGTCTACCGGCTCTCATAGCGGGTAATAGTTCAAATAAAACGAAATGAAATTGCACACACGATCCCAACGGGAATGTACCGTCCTATAAAAGCTTCGTATATTTATTATGCTTCGTATTGCCACTATTATGAGACTACGAAGGCAATACATGTCAGGGCACATACTTTATTACTGCCTATAGGCTATCGATCCATTTGCCATTATCTCGTAGGAATAGCAGAATATCTAGCGAAGTGCTTTAGCAGATTTTAAAAGAGACATTTTAAAGTCCTTTTCAAATTGTTTAATATTCCAAATAGAGTTACAATATATTTAAATTATGTTTTTTAATAATTACATATCTCTTTAATCTTACTTCCTATGAATATTATACGAAAGTCTTTGAAGTATGAAGATGTTTGGATGTTTAGATGTTTGGTACTTAATCAAGCGGAACCTGCTAAAGAAATTTAAATAAAAAATTACTACATTGATAGATCATCGCATGGATTAACAGATATAATGATGTCGGTTCCTTTGGGATAATAATTTTAATTTTGCCTTTTTTTACTCAGTCTCCGTTGGACTAATTTGGATAACATATCATCTTGGTAAATTTACTTTTTACTTGGTAAAGCCACGGTCAGAAGCTAGTAATTTTATAATTATTTAATTCTAAAATAAATGCACACAATAGTTTCATCATAGTTTTAAATCACATAATAATAATTTGAGTACATATTAAGATGGTAATCCTTTACTCCATCTCAATGTCGGTGTCTGAACTAGTGTAAACTGTGCGACAGACACCGGTAGGTATTACAATAATGATAGTATAATAAAATATAACATACCTAATTGATATATTACACGTACACAGTATTTTTTATTTACTTTTGTTTGAAATATTCACGATAATAAATCTGCACGTAACGCGATAAATACAATCATTGCAAAGTACCTTTTTTAAATGTTCCGTACAAGTAACTTAGTTAGCTTATACGTCCTCCCCGAGGGGGGGACGTCGGTCGATGGGAGGGTACCCCAATAGGGGGTATTCCGTCGGGCCGACCACTGACGACAAGTTAACGCTGCTCCAGTGGTCGGCCCAACGACGAAGGCGACGTGGTTTTCGGGTGGGTCGCGGGAGTTGCGTGCTTAAACCCCTCTGTCGCCCCGGACGGAGTGGTGCGGAGGCGCGCCGACCGCGGCCCACCCACAAAAAAAAAAAAAAAAACCCATAAAAAAAATTAATAACTAATTTTCTGTATCAGGTAGATAATTATAAAATTCTGTAATAACGATGACTTGTTGGACGTGTGATATCTTAGTCCGCCCGTGACCATGAATGCTGTAAAGTGTTCGAAACGTCGGGCAATCAAAAATCAAATATACATGCGATAAAATCCCTAAAGTAGTTTTATTTACAATAAATATGATAATTTATGATCTAGATATATATTCATTCGTCCATATAGGTTATATTCGTAACATTTCAACAGGATCCTTTCCGTTATTTATTGCTTGCGTATTTTAACTTTGATACAATTTTATTATATGTAACTATATATAATGTATCGCATGCACGGCCGTGGTAGGCGGTTTTATTTTATTTTATTTATGTAATTTTTAGGGTTCTGTACCCAAAGGGTAAAAACGGGACCATATAACTAAGACTTCGCTCTCTGTCCGTCCGTCCGTCTGTCTGCCACCAGTATATGTATTTCTGTTGCCGCTATAACAACAAATACTAAGAAGTAAATAAAATAAATATTTAAGGGGGTTCCCATACAACAAACGCGATTTTTTGCCTCTTTTTTTAGGCTTTGCCCCTTTTTTTGGGCTTAAATTTGAAGGCTAATTCACGTTTACTTGCTTTTGTTTAATTATATGAAAATAATCTTAACCCTATTTTATGACTCCTATTAGTAAGATAGTGTGGTTAATTGTATTTTTATTTTGTCACCACACGGAAAGGATTCATTTAATACCTTTGTATAAAACTAAACACGTTAAAATGCTGCAATAGACTTATACGATTCAATAACCATGGCAATCGAGAACAAAGCGATGTGTTTAAAGTAAACCTTTACCTAAGATTAAATACACATCCTTATTATAATTTTGTGATCACTTTGGATTTCCAACAGTGCGGATAATGAAGTTTAGAAACTTGAAATTAGTTGTGGTCATAATCTCACATCCCACATTATATTAGGTAGCAACCAAACTGAACTCTCAACTCCTTATACCCTCAACTTTGTTGGCTCAAATAGCCAGAAGTATGGTAAAGCGTTGTTCAATATAATCAAACGAAACTTTGTTATTGAAAATATAAAATTTGAGGATTTTAAGTGGTAGTAAATAAGTTGTAACAGGAGTTTATATTTTGTAGATATAACCGAAAGAAATATCATCATCATCATTCTGCTTTTATCCATCTTACTTGTGGTTGACATAATACGTACTCTTCTTCCATCGTACACATTGAAAAGAAAGAAGAGAACAAAAGAAATGGCAATAGTTTTATCACTAAGGCGGCAACCCTCTTTGGGAATGTAATTGTTGATCAAACGACATTATATAAAATTGGATCAGAAATATGCTAAATTCTGTGACTAATTCTTATATGTAGTTAACGACACTCGCCAGTGATGTTAGTTTTGGTAGTATTTGTAGCCACCACCACATAGCATAAATAAAAATAATCAGGTGGAATGTAAAAAGGACGTGGGATTTTATAACTTATCAAATTGATATCCTAACTAATATTATAAATGCGAAAGTAAGTTTGTTTGTTTGTTTATTTGTTTGTTATGCTTTCACGCTTAAACCACTGAACCGATTTCAAAAATTCTTTCACCAATGGAAAGCTATAATATCAAGGAGTAACATAGGCTAAATTTTATCCCGATATTCCCACGGGAACGGAAACTATACGGTAAGGCGACTTAAACCGAAGCGAAGCGAGGGCGGTTGAGCTTGAAAGCGTAACAAACAAACAAACTTACTTTTGCATTTATAATATTAGTAAGGATATATCACTACCTGACCCAACAGACGCTGTTCTGTTTAAATAAAATAAAATTTCATCAAATCACATCTCACTCACGGCCACTTTGTGATTGGGCGATCACTGACACCAATACCAGAAGGAAGCTATGAGGACTAGAAATATAGTTATTTAAAGAGATTTCAACGTGTCCAACAACTCCGAGAACATTATTGGAGAGGCTGGAGTAAAGAATACGTTGCTGGGTTATAGGAAAAAAAGGAAGAAAAGAAATGAACCTCATAATTTAAATGCCCTAGTTATCTTTAAGGAAGATAATTTGCCACAATTAAAATGGCGTTTAAGTAGTGCTGTCATTGTTTATCCTGGTGTTGATGGAATGGCCCGAGTTGTTGATTTCAAAACGAGCAATGGAGTTAGAAGAGCGTGAAGCAAAATATGCCCACTTCCTGAATATTCATTGTAACTGCTGTTTGGTTGGCAGGCAGGCTTTCAACGCCTGGAGGCATACACGAATGAACCGCATACTCTTTACATTGACGTTTCTACATTTACCCCAATACGACAAATTTAACTCAACCGCTTATTTTAATTTAATATATAATATAGAGTCATTACATTCGTTTCTCCGCTGTATCATATTATATACTCATTTTAATTTATTAAAAGCAAACCATTAATTATGACGTTTTATTCTATCTTCCTGAAGTCGGACTAAAAGCATCTCGAAGATCGTACAATGTGTATTTGCCGTTGTCAAAAGGATTCGTGTGTTCGATATCTTTGCTACCTTATGAATAAAAAATACAAAATGATGCCTCGAATGAAATTGAGTATAATATGATTACCTATATATACATGAAAATAAGTCACTGCAGAACAGGTGAAGCTCAGCAATCTTTTATGTGAATCGAGTTTGTTTCCCTAAAAACTAATTTACCATCTATTGTTTCTCCACGTTTACGGAGTTATTACATTTGTCTTGATCTGATGTAATAAATTGCCCTCGCGAAATCAACCAGCCTGCTCTTTCTCCTTATAAGGTTTACAGACAAATGGTACGTGGAAAATATTACTTGGAAAGGTACCCACTCTAGTGATAAGCCATATTATTACATTATGTAAAAAGATTTACACGATTTAATCATTGAGTATATTGGTAGCTGTAAGTAATATCGATATATATTACAAAGTTATGAAAGGAGGGAGGAGTGGGACAATAGGTTAAAGATAATCTATTAATAAAGTCTGTCTCTAAATATAGTGTCTGATTGTTAGCATCTACACTTTCTCCTCAAGCGCTGTAGGTACAGTTTGAATATATTAACAAATTTTGATTTATTTAAGATTAAGCGCTGAACGGAGGTATAAATCATTTTATCGCCGGGGACTTTTCAAATATACATTAACTGATACAAATAATACGCACGTACACAATTATTTGTGGAAAACACAAAGAGTTGTCTTGCGTGGGCCCAGAACAGACTGCCGACTATAATTTTGAAAAATATGTAATATGAAAATACGATTTTGGAAAATCATTATTTTGGTCTTGGGTGCAATGATGAATTAGTTGTCATCTATAACATTGAGTGTTGGAAATTGAAAGAATAGTTTTAGTATATGATCGATGAATAAATAGGTAATAGCAATATGCCATTACGTTTTGACATTATCTTAGCAACTCAAATAAATTCTTTTTATATATTTTCTCGATTGTCATTCATAATTATGTTTTATAGCTTCTATATTTCATATTATAATTGACCTTTGCTCGCCTTGTACCTTGTCACCGCCATCTGTTTACGGCACCCTTACAGATTTGATGTCAAATTAATAATTACCGATACTTTTTACGCGAGTACATACCATTTGTTTAATTATACTAAATACATACATATACTCACGCTTCTTTCTTATAGAAGTAGGTACTTCTAAAGCCCCCACTACACGTCGGCAGATGCGTCCGCAGACGTCGTAAGATGCATCCGCGGATGGATCTCTGTGCACCGTCCACACGTCTGCAGGCCGATCAGTCTGTATTGATTCTTGACGGACGCAACACGTACGTGCGTACGCACGCGAAATGGATATTGAGACCGTAGCTGTTGCAGCTATTTATTTATTTAGGACCTTTAAGTACTATTTAAGTGTCCATCGCAGTAGTTATTAATAAAAAATGGAGAAGAGGAACGTGGTGGACGCTGTAATCACCATACATAGAAACCTAATAATGTGGAAAAAAAATCATTGCCATAATGTATTTTTTGCCTTCCGTGTGGTGACGGAGTAAGAATAAAATTCACCACCATCCCCCACACATTCATTTTTACCCGTGGGTGATCGTACGAGGCGACTAAGGGATATAAAACGCATATAACATCTATGCGAAGGAAAACTCGAAATAAAACCCTATACCAACCTATACCGACACGTCTGACCAGCGTGGTATAGTAGGTCGAATACCCTTCCATTATGGAGGAGGCCCGAGCCCAACAATGGGACGTATATGGGCTGAGATGATGAAGATGATGATTTATTGCAATTTTTTTAACACATCCTCCTGGACGTCATTTTTTTCGCAGGAATAGCGTGGATAACTAGTTTTCAGAACTACATATATGCAGAGCCATCCCGAGAATTTGATAATTTTGTTCGAATTTCTGCTTGATACAGTTCCAGGAATTTGAATGTTTTGTCAGTGCTCGTGTTAGCCATTTTAACGAGCAAGTAAAAAAGAAAGAACGAAAAAATACTGCAGAAATCACGCGTGCATTCTCATCCACTTCCCGATGAACACTGATGCGTCGTCAGACGTGTGGACGCAACACTCAGCGCTGGCGTTGAAACCCTTTGATCCGTGCTACAAAAACCGACAACTAACGGATGAGTGCCGGATGCATCTGCGGACGTCAAATACCTACCACAGACGAGCAAATCACCCCCTCTACACGTCGGCGGACGCGTCCGCCGATGACATCTGCGGACGCATCTGCTGACGTGTAGTGGGGGCTTAACATGGCCTTTCTTAAGATCCTCCCCAATTTGATCGTTCGCCATCCGCCTTGGTCTTCCCCCTCCACTACCTATACATACTATACCTTTCTCATTCCTTGTCACTACATCTACATTCATACCACAACGTTCCTTAATCACTCTGTTCTTAATTCTATCACTCAATTTTATACTAATCATGCTCCTCAGCGTTCTCATTTCCACAGCATTTATTCTACTTTTGTGCTTTTTCTGCCATAGTGAGAGCTAGGCTATCACTTTCATACGTTAGGGTTGGTCCAAGCACTTCCCTATGCACAGCCAGGCGAGCTTTCTTAGACAGGCTTATACTAAATATATAAGTATAATCTGAAAATTGAAGAGATACGTTTCTCTAACATTATCATTATCATCCGGCTCTTATCCCAATTATTTAGGGTCGATGTAATATATACTATTGTTCTTTCGTATATATTGCAAAAGTATTGGCAATAGTTATTTGACCGGTCATCTGATTGACATCCGTGAGTTACGATAATTGACTATTATACACTAAACCCTCCTTGGGCAGACAAGTTTCTCTAACATTATTATAAATAAATAATTATACTCGTGACTTTAATCGCGTTGTAAATTCTATGAAAGAAATTTGTCGTCGTTAATTTTTGGAACTGTAAATATTTCTGAGACAAAAATAGCCTTCTACATCTCTGTACCAAATTATAATTTACATTTATTCTGGCAATATTGAGTAAGAAATATTCATCAATCCAGATTGATTCCTATTATAGGTACCTCTGTACCAAACTATATTATTTACATTTATTCTGGCAATATTGAGTAAGAAATATACATCAATCTAGATTGATTCAATTTGTATTGTTGTAGTAGTAAGATTCATTTTATACAAACACGTTCAAATATCGACTTAAGTTACTTTTTAAGAGCCAGACCTTGATGTGTTTTGACGTGAGGAGTTTAATATTAAGTGTAGTTAGTCCATGAAGGTTACTAATTATTAAGCTTGTTTCATTCTTGCAAACGAAGTTCTGTGAATTTACCGTCTCGTTGAGTCAAAGAGAAACTTTACTAATTAGCAAATAAAACAAATCAAATATAGAAATATTTGCTTAAACGCTTGCTGTTTTATAATGTGTTAAAATATTACATATATTTTAGATACATAAATTTCTTATTTACCTATATCAAATAATTTAATATACTAGCTGACCCAACAGACGTTGTTCTGTTTAAATGAAATAAAAGGAATTCTCCTTGAAATCGACAGCAGCGCCATCTACCGGGTCCAATTGTGAATCTAAACCATTCTCGAATCCCCCTGAACACACACAAAACATTTCATCAACATTGGTCCAGCCGTTTAGGAGGAGTTCAGTGACATACACACGTACACAAGAAATATAAATATATATAAAGATGAGTATATTGTTTAGCTTTTGGCATTTGTGTTATATAGCTGATATTAATTGGTATAACGTCATTAATTAGTCGAAGAATAGCTAATTTCAACAGAGGATCGTGCTGAGTTCAAAATTAGGTATACATACATAGCCTTATGCCTGCTTTCCAGAGGGGTAGGCAAAGACTACGCCATTATCACAAGTTACTATCCTGACATATGTATTGCCATCGCTTCATTCGCACTCGTCAATCTTCATGCATTCACTACGGTTACGCATACTCTTAATTTTTTTTTTTTTTTTTTTTTATGGTAGGGCTATGGTAAGCGCACGCGCGGTCCCGTCCGTCCGGGGCGACCAAAGGACGGCGCGCGGGCCCATAACCCACCCGTACCTACGTCACCTCGTTGTTGGGCCGACCACCGGAGCAGATGTGACTTGTCGTCAGTGGTCGGCCCGACGGAATACCCTTTCGGGTAACCTCACCTATCGATGTCCTGGGACGTCGGTCGCCGTCGCGCGGTCAGCCTCTCTGCGGGTGACGGACAATTACCCGGTCCGATCACCCGCGGCCTCGGCTAGGGCGGTATTAGGCGCAGATATTCGCGCCTGCGCCGCCCGAGTCGCCGGCGGCGGAACGTGTCGCCGAATAGGAGCTCTACTCGCACACGATCCGCCGCCCCCTTCCGTGTGATAACGGCCTCACAGAAGGCGGCGACCACGTCCCAGTTCCTGACGCTGACGAGCATCTCCCTGGCGATGGTCGGCAGCGCCAGGTCGGCACCGATAATCGCGACGAGTTCACGGCGCTCCCCTTCCCACGCAGCACACTCCTCGAGCGTGTGCTGCGCCATGTCCTCGTCGCATCTGCAGTGGTGGCAGGACGGTGTGCTCTCCCTCCTGGCAATCTTGTGCAGGTACTTCGCGAAGCAATCGTGCCCCGTCAGCACCTGCACCAGTCGGAAGGAAAGCACCCCGTGCGTCCGCTCCAACCACTCCATCAGCACCGGCCGGAAGGCCTCGACGGTCCTGAAACCGTACCGAGGACTCTCCAGCTGGACTGCCCAACGGGCAATGACTCCTCGGTGGGCGTCGACCCGCCAGGCGGTGATCTCCTGCAGGGAGACCATACCGCCGCAGGCGCGCGTCTCCGACACCCGCCGATAAATGTCGGCGAGCATCTCCGCCTCCAGGTCCCACGGGGGAGTTCCGGCCAGGAGGCACGCTGCCTCCGTCGACACCGTGCGGTAACCGCGTATGGACCTGACCGCCATGACCCTCTGTGGTCGCCTCAAGAGGGCCCTCAACCGGACGGTCAGGGACCCCGCCCACACCGGTGCGCCGTACAGAGCCATCGACCGGATCACCCCCACGTATAGCTGTCGGCACGTAACGCTGGGTCCACCCATATTCGGCATCAGCCGCGAAAGGGCGGACGCCGCGCCGACCAGCCGGGGTACAAGTCGATGGAGATGCTCCCGGAACCAAAAATGCCCGTCGAGCACCAGGCCCAAGTACTTCATGTGGGCCTGGATGCTGATGGTGACACGCATACTCTTAACATGACCTTTCGTCAGCACCTCTCAAATTTGATTCAGAAACGTACGACGTGGTCTTCCTCTTGCATTTATGTAATACTAGCAACCCGCCCTCGCTTCGCTTCGGTTATAGGTTATAGTCGTTTTACCCGCGTAGTTCCCGTTCCCGTGGGAATACCGGAATAAAATATAGCCTAGTTTACGCCCTGATATTATAGCTTTCCATTGGTGAAAGAATTTTTGAAATCGGTCCAGCCGTTTTGAAGATTACCCGGAACAAACAGATAGACAGACAGACAAAAATTTTTTAATTGCTATTTTAGGCATAAGTGTCGTGCAAATAACCGTGTGAGCATGAAAAAAGCCTATTATTTTGACATTACAAACAGACACTCCAATTTTATTTATTGGTATAGATATAGATTACTAATATAGATCAAGATATACGCAGAATTTATTTGTAGTGAGATATACTTATTCTGGATATACTTTCGCATTTATAATATTAGTAAGGATGAATACAATCGTACCCAACCAATTCTGATCAATAATACGTCACGTATAGATTTATCTTATTGGAATGAGTCACCGAGTACATAATATTAATATAAAATGAAAATGTTTAACTTTCATCATCATCATCATCTCAGTTCATTCAACTGCTGAGATTGAGTATCCCCCGAGATAGGAGGAATATTGACCTACTATACCATGATGGTCGAATGGATTGGTATCCCTGTACCAAGGAACTCGGTACTGGTGGTCGGCCCAACGACGAAGGCGTCGAGCTACGGTGGGTTATATGGCCGTGCGCTGCCCCTCTGTCGCCCTGGGCGGAGCCGGGCGGTGGGTGCGCTGACCATAGCCCATCCCAAAAAAGGTTTTAACATTAAAATATTAAAAGAGTAATTGTACTTTTTATCCGTGTGATTCTGGAGTAAGAAATATATTTCTCTTCCATTAGAGTGGAGGCTCAAGCCCAGCTGTGGGACATGTATGAGCTGCGATGATGTTGAATGTATGTTTGGGCCGTCAAAAAGTCTTTAAAAAGTAACTTTTTATACACACAGTAAAAAATTTAAACATTGTATTAAATTCGCGGAGGAATGTCAGGGTTACTTACATTGAAACATTAGAGTAACGTTTCTCGTATAACACAACAGCTGGGGAGTTAATGTTCTAGAAAAGCCTGTGCATTATACCTTTAATCTTGTTTAAACACAAATATAAAGACGTTGTTGGAGTAACGTGATATATGCAGAGATTAGTGGCTTAAAAAGTATATAATCTATACCAATAAATAAAATTGGAGTGTCTGTTTGTAATGTCAAAATAATAGGCTTTTTTCATGCTCACACGGTTATTTGCACGACACCTATGCTTAAAATAGCAATTAAAAATTTTTTGTCTGTCTGTCTGTCTGTCTATCTGTCTGTCTGTTTGTTCCGGGTAATCTTCAAAACGGCTGGACCGATTTCAAAAATTCTTTCACTAATGGGAAGCTATAATATCAGGGCGTAAACTAGGCTATATTTTATCTCGGTATTCCCACGGGAACGGGAACTACGCGGGTAAAACGACTATAACCTATAACCGAAGCGAAGCGAGGGCGGGTTGCTAGTATAACAATAAATATGGAAATTTAGTAGGATATTCTTATTGAATACACCTTTATCTACCAGAACATTTCTACATATAAAGAATATGTGTACCATCGATGAATTATAACGCAGAAAGGTGGTTTCTAAATATCGGATGCTAGGCTCCTATCAAGTAGATCGATGAATTGGTGAAAGTTGCAGGAAGTCGTTAGATCCAGGCAGCATGGGACAATGTTATATGGCGTTTATTGAGGGCGTTATTCTTTCCTAGTGCGGGGTGTTATCTTTTTTGTAAAAAGCATAGTTTGTATCTAGAAGCTGTTGTAATTAATATAGTGTAACTTTTCGTATCTGTTTACTATTTTATTTTTTTAACTAACACAAGGAAAATAAATCCTTGTGCCGATGCTAGTCTTTGACTGATCTTCCGTGTGGTGACGGAATAAGAATACAATTCACCATTCCCTATCTTGCCCGTGGATGTCGTAAAAGGTGACTGAGGGGTATAACACGCATATAACATCAATGTATAGAAGGAAAATTTGAAACGAACCCTATCCTGACCTATCTGACCAGCATGGTATAGTAAGGTCAAATTCCCTTCTAAATTGGAGGAGGCTCGAGCCCAACAGTGGGTACAGTGGTACGTATATCAGTCGAAATGATGATGATTTATTTCTCTTTCGAGTTTTCTTTTTAATATAATGATTAAGCTATCTGGTTATATTCCTAATTAACCTTTTACCCATGTGAAAGGCGGGGATGATAAATTCTATTTTTATCCCATCACGACACAAAGACGTAAAACGATAGATACCACAAATCACTCTAAGACTTAAAACAATAAATTATGGATCTTACAAAGAATTACCCGGCGTGTGAATTAAACCCAACACGACACTCATGTTAAGTGCCTTGGGAAAGAGCTATAATTTACCTCAATTATGTATAAAACAAAAGGTTAGAAAAAATTATACCATTTTTAATTAATCACAACTTGTACACGTACATTTTATCTGTTCTTTCTATTTCATTTAATTATTAAGACAGACTTCCGTGTGGTGACGGAGTAAGAATACAATTCACCACTCCCTATCTTGCCCGTGGATCTCGTAAAAGGCGACTGAGGGATATAATATGCATATAATGTCTATGCAAGAGAAGGAAAACTCAAAATAAAACCCTATATCAACCCGTGTGACTAGCGTGGTAAATTAAATCAATTTCCTTTCTATTTTAGTATTGAAATTATCGTGAGATTGATACATATTATAATATGTATCTATAACGGAAAAACACTCATGTACTGCGATCGATTACGTCGACCCGGGTTTCGAGCATATCCGATGCTCGTCATCAGGGCGAGTGCGCAACGGCGTCTGTGAAGCCCCGGCGTGCACTGCGAGCCACGTGTTGTCCTCCCTATTGTTGAAGTGACTCGGCCCGGCGCTGGGACATGTATGAGCTGAAATTATGATTAAGCGAAAGATTATATAGGTCGTCATTTATATATTTTTATCATCTATTTATCAGTTTTTCAACGATCACTGTTGCATATAAGGCAGTAATACTATAACTGCGATCAACCCAATGGATGGCTAATCGCAGTGAGTGTTATAAATTTCCCAGTCCTAGTACAGTGCTACTGTTCATTCACTTGGTAATCTATCATTTGGTTTCTCTGAGTCCCACAGGTGAGTAAGGTACCGTGATAAATTATTTTAAACCCAAACGAAATTTCAGCAATCAATTCTTAGAATTAGTGAACTATCATAAATGGGGCCTTATATACAGTAATTTCACAATCATGTTGAATTTTCTCAGCATATTTCGCAAGGTAACTATGGTGGTCTCTTTAAAAAAAACTAGTCCTTTTTTTGGGAGATGGGTTACGGTCGGCGCACTCCTCGCCCGGCTCTGTCCGGGGCGACAGAGGGATGTAAGCACGCACACCGTATAGCACGTCGTCTTCCTCGTTGGGCCGACCACCGGTGCAGAGTTCCTTGACTTCAGTGGTCGATCCGACGGAATCTCTAGCCCTAAGCCTTGATTATAAAATATCATAAACATTAGTAGTAGGGGCAATGCATACTATCAACCCTCCCATATTGCTCGTGGGTGTCGTAAGCGACAACTAAGAAATTTACATCGATCTAGATCATTCCATATGATACCATCTGGTCAACAGTTACATTCTCAAAGATTGTTGATATCAGGAAGGCGGCCAGTCATAGAACTATGGCCAATAATTTTTACAAATGGAAGAGAAGTGCATATTTTGTCGAACCCAAGTAATCGTTATAAAGGCTAGGATGTTGAAAGACATTTTTTTTGTCATTTAAATAAATTCAATAAAAACTAAGAAAATTTAAGTCTGATAGAAAAATGTTTTTGAACTAATTTATCACAAATAACAACTCACCCTCGCTTCGCTTCGGTTTTAATCGCCTTACTCGCGTAGTTCCCAATAATGTTGAAATACCGGGATAAAGTCTATATTATAGGGATATAGTCTATGTTACTCCCTGATATTTTAGCTTTCCATTGGTGAAAGAATTTTTGAAATCGGTCCAGTAGTTTAGGAGCCTACAAACAAATAAATCTTTCCTCTTTATAATATTAGTGTAGATATAAACGTGAAAATAACACATTTAATTTGAAAAAAAAAAGAAAACAATTCTCTCGCTTCGTTATAATTCTAGGATCGAAATATGCACTATTTCATTTTTACGAATCTTATTGTGAAAAGTCATTCTTTTAACGGCCCGTAAACCAGTAATGTTAGAAGAGCTCATATGTGAGTTGACTAACATTTACATCAAAGGGATATGATATGATGGTTGAATCAGTTTTTACAATATTCAAGTTCAATATTCAAGCTATTCTGCTGTCAAAGGGCTATTATTAGCGGCATATTAAGTACCCAATAATTTATTCACCCGATCAACGGTGACGATAGTCACAGTAACATTGAATGTTCAGTTCTCCAGCAACTCCAGCATTGGGTTGATATAGCGTAAGTTATTCTATATTTACACAGGACGAGTACTTGCTCCATATCTGAAAATATTTGGAGTCCATTATAGTTTATTTTGTAACACAAGACGTGGGCTTAAAAGTGCGTTCTTATAATTTTTCTCTTCTTATCAATCTGCTAATAAAGGTATGCTATTCTGTACCAATCTATGAAAAACAAAAATGGAATGTCTTCAAATCGTTTGCAACCTTACCTACCGAGTCGAATTGTTAATCTAAACCACCTGAATCATTCATCTAGTGTTGCCCAAATGCAAGACCAAGACGAGACTTGGACTGGTCTTGGTCTTGGTCTTGCAACATCACATCTGGTCTCGTCTTGGTCTTGGTCTTGCGCACCCGAGTCTTGGTCTTGGTCTTGCGCACCCGAGTCTTAGTATTGCAGCAAGAGTCTCGCAAAGTTTTGCAGTTAGAATAACGTAACAGTAATTTATCATGGCAATGAAAAATCCAACTAAATTAATCAAATATCCTATCCTAGCTATCCATCTGCTAGCCTATAGTTCACTATTGAATACAATACTTACCACTGGAGAAAATTACTCTTCTATTCCCCTGGTGTTCCATTAGACAGCGTTACTACTCTTATGACAGGACTTTCGACCCTATTTTCTTAAGACGTCACCACACGAGGCAGTTGATACAATAAATTTTATGTCATTTTATAATCAATGCAATATTTTACAATTAAAGCGATTGTTTATATTCCCCTTCAAGTTAAGTGGTATGTATCTATTGTATTTCCAGTTTAGTTACTGATACTCTGGATACTTGAGAAAACCTGTTGCTCTATTGCCTATATAAATACTTTGGCCGCTGGATCCATGTAGCTCTTAATATACTATTTATTCAAGAACATATAAAACTGATTTAAAATTTTAGTGCCACTTTTTTTTTTTTTTTTTTTTTTTTTGGGTGGGTCGCGGTCGGCGCGCCTCCGCACCACACCGTCCGGGGCGACAGAGGGGCTTAAGCACGCAACTCCCGCAACCCATCCGAAAACCACCTCGCCTTCGTCATTGGGCCGACCACCGGAGCAGGTTTACTTGTCGTCAGTGGTCGGCCCGACGGAATACCCCCTACGCGGGGTACCCTCCCATCGACCGACGTCCCCCCCTCGGGGAGGACGTCGGTCTTTCCTCACGCGGTCGGCCTCTCGGCGGGTGACGGACTAATCCCCGGTCACGTCACCCGCGGCCTCGGCTAGGGCGGCATGAGGCGCAGATAGTTGCGCCTGCGCCGCCCCAGTCGCCGGCGGCGGATCTCCTCATCGAGGCTGCGCTCCACGCGCAGACGATCCGCCGCCTCCTTCTGCGAGATCACTGTCTCGCAGAAGGCTGCGACCGCGTCCCAGTTCCTGACGCTGTCGACCATCGCCCTAGCGATGGCCGGCAGCGTCAGGTCGGCACCGATGATTGCGACGAGTTCACGGCGCTGCACTGCCCAAGGCGCGCCGTGTCCTCGTCGCAATTGCAATGGTGGCAGGACGGTGTACTCTCCCTCCTTACGACCCTGTGCAGGTATTTGGCGAAGCTCCCGTGCCCCGTCAACACCTGCACTAGTCGGAAGGAGAGCACCCCGTGCCGCCTTTCCAACCACTGCATCAGCACCGGCCGGAAGGCCTCCACGGTTCGCACCCCGAACCGAGGCCTCTCCAGCCGGACTGCCCAACGGGCAATGACGTCTCGGCGGGCGTCGACGCGCCAGGCGGTGAGATCCCTTAACGAGATCACACCGCCCTCCCCGCGCACCCCCGACACCCGCCGATACAACTCGGCGAGCATTTCCGCCTCCAGGTCCCACGGGGGAGTCCCGGCCAATAGGCACGCTGCCTCCGTCGCAACCGTGCGGTATCCGCGGATGGCCCTGACCGCCATGACCCTCTGTGGTCGCCACAGAAGGGCCCTAAGTCGGACGGTCAAGGACCCCGCCCACACCGGTGCGCCGTACAGGGCCATCGACCGGATGACCCCCGTGTACAGCCGTCGGCACGTAGCGCTCGGTCCGCCCACGTTCGGCATTAGCCACGATAGGGCGGACGCCACTGCTGGGCTTAAGCTTCCTTCCAGTAAGAGGAAAATTTATCTACTATACCACGCTGGTCAGACATGTTGGTACAGGGTTTTCTTTCTAGTTTTACTTCTCTTGCACATATGTTATATACACAGGGTGTATCAGGTTATGGGACAACTGTTCATGTATGTTGTAGTTCAACAGTCATAGATCATAATTAGAATGTATATTACACAAAAACAATATAACGTAAAAGTTATAGTGATTACAAAAATGTGTGTCTAAGAGTTTATGCCTTAAATTTTATGCATTATGTAGGTATGTACAGACAGGATATATGTAAGCATGTAAAATTTCAACAGTATAAATAGGTATTAGATTTGCGCGAACTTTTCAATGGTTACGTAGGTACAAAGGCGACTCATCAACGGTCATCGGCCGATCAGCTGATTTATGTTAAAGCGAAGTTTGTCTTGCTTATGCAAACGTAATCATTGATTTATTCAAATTCTAATGAACATATAACAAAATACGAATATGTTGTAGATTAAGTATCATTCCTTTATACATTTTAATCAATTTAAACGAAAAAACGATGACAAAATTGAGAACTTACATGTCTCTCAATTCATTAACGAATCGATATTTTTATTTCAATTTTTTTCATGGGTTCCTAACACCATTGCCCGATCCGATTTGATACGACATCCACGGGTAAGAGAGTGGTGAATTATATTCGTACTCTGTCTTTTTTTTTGTGTATGTGTAGCTGTTGGTCGCAGATGACCTTGACAGCTTAACGCGGTCAATGGGTGAGCGCTGATGGCTCTCAACCCGGTAAGTAAGTTAAGCGAACCTCGCCCGAGGGCTCCCCCCTGTGGGGAACGGACCTCGGCTCGGGGCATCGCTGAGAGCAAAGTGGGCGTGGCCAAGTTTAAGTTATTGACTTTTACGCGGCGCGGTTTTCGACCTCGACGGCGAAGCCGATACCGCGGAGTTTTATCTGTTATCGCTGCGCGAGCTGTGTAGGCCCTTTCTTGGGCGATCATAATAGCGTCATCTTCTTCTTCAAGAAGATGACGAGGACGTCGGACCGCGGATATTTTTGAGGGGACGTAGTTTACCGCCCCAACCACTAGTGGATTGGGGTGAGTCGTGGCAGAGGCAAAATAGCGCTGGGAGCAACGCTTCATGTACTGCCTGATGGTGATCGTACTCTGTCCCTACATGGACATTTATATAGATTAATTGTAGGCATATTTCTATGTCCAACAGTGAACGTCGTTGGGCTAATGAATAAACGGGAAAAAAAATATGTAAATAAAAATAAATATAAATATGTATAATGGGCAAGAGCACTCTCGTGATTACGGTATTTTTGTCTTTAAGCCTTTCCGAAGAGTAATTCTGAAAAGCCAACACCAACATTGGAAATCGATTGGCCAATAGATGGATATCTCAAGACTGATTTGACTTGCCCTGTAGTGACAGAGTAAGAATATAATTCATCACCCCCTATTTTACCCGTGACTGCGAACCCACGACTAAGGGCTATAATATATAACATCGGTGCAAGAGAAGGAAAACTTGACATGTATGACCTGTAACAACACGGCCGATCACCGTGGCGATTCCCCTCCGGCCACGGCCGATTCTCCTCCTGTTATGTAGAAGACACGAGCTCAACCGTATATAAGCTGAAATGGTGATTTGAATTAAATGCAAGACCGCGAGACTCTTGCAGGCCCAGTCTTGGTCTTGTTTAAGTCTTGCAGGGCCAGTCTTGGTCTTGGTCTTGCAAAAATTAAGCGGTCTTGGTCTTGGTCTCGGTCTCGCATTTCTCGCAAGACCAAGACCAAGACCGCAAGACCAAGACTTTTTTGGGCAACACTACATTCATCATCATCATTTCAGCCTATCGCTCTCTGCTGGACATAGGCCTCCCTCATGTTGCACCGCAAAGTGCGGTTCTGTGCCGCCTGCATTCAACGACGCCCAGCAACTTTCATCAGGTCGTCGTTCCACCTAGTTCTTCCGACACTGCTTCGTCCTATACTGCGACGTCCGATACGTGGTCGCCACTCGAGATCCTTTCTTCCTCAGCGGTTATCTGTTCGACGAACTATGTGGCCTGCCCATTGCCACTTCGGCGTGTTAATTCTTCCACCTGAATACATACAAATAATTTCATAAAAATAGATCCAGGCGTTTAGGAGAAGCTCTACCAAATACAAATGAAGACAGAAGATTTGTATAGACATATACAAATCTTATACGTATACATCTGTAATGGCTTATATAAGCTATATATCATTTCTGTATATTTAATATATTTTTTTATAAAGAGCATAAACAACTTGGTCTTTGTTTTCATACAAACAATTCATGACACATATTTAGTATTATTTTATTATAAAATCAAAACAATGTTAAAAGGCGTGAACGGATACAAATTTCAAATTGGCAGCGTGTGAAATTTGTTAGTTCATTACGCCAGTGGATTGGAATACAGTCGGCGCCTTTACATTTTGAGAGAAGACGCACGCTCTGTAATGATACAATAAATTAGAAGGGGTTAATAATTAACGTACCACATTGCGTTACTTTTAAAAACAATATTTATGCATTCATTCGTTTCAATTAAGAGAAGGGTTGGAGACTATTTGTTGATATTTAATTATACGCCTTGTGTGTGAACGTGAGTTTCATGTGTTTTTGTTGTAAAAAGTAATGAAGTCGGCATTCAGCCCACTTAGGTGCACCCTAATTTTGTTCAATGATATATTATAGTATTGTCTTTCAAATATATGCTGAACGAGACGCTGAAGTATTTAAAATAAAATTACGAAAAATAGTAATAAATTGTATTTCGTTTAACTATATTAGTTCAAACAAGCAATTATTTTATATATTCAGTTTTGGTGTGGTGATAAAGTAAGAATACAATTCACCAATGCTTTTCTTATTTGGGTTTCGTAAGAAGTGACTAAGGGATTAAAATATGCAGAAATAAAACCTTATAGCAAACCGTCTCACTATCGTGGTAAAGTAGGTCAGTTTACTTCCCATTGTGGAGAAGGTTCGGCCCAGCAGTGAAGAGTATGAGCTGTGATGATTACATAATTATGATAATGATGTATTTAGAATTTAGGCAACGGCTCCAACGATTTCCATGAAACTTAGTATACATGAAGTAGAATGAATGGATCTATGGAGACCATTGTTGTTCCTGGCTTGCAGAAGTTACAATGGTGGGAATCTGTGATGGAATTAGACCCAAAACAAAAACTACATGAAATTTAGGTTTCGCAGGTGATAAATTGATCTAGCTATGATTCATTTCTGAAAAAGAAAGCATTCTATCAGTGCTATCAGGTAATGAATAAAATAATGCAATATGAAGATAAATTTAGGCACTGTTTATCAGAATAAATACAGTTCGGTTCGGCAGTTGAGCAGTCCCTTTATCTAGATAGCCCCCACTTCGACCTTTGACTTTCTTTTTTTTTTGCATGATTATTTTTTTGTGTAAGAAACTATTATTATTTAAATATATGTTCCAAAAACAACAATTTACTAAAACAAAATCTTGGTTATCTGAGTACTAGTAATTAAAATATTTATTATTATTGATCAAGGTCCATTATATAAAATGAGGATTATTTATGTCTTTCAAAACCTATGGTATAACTTGGGCCAATAAACGAATCTAAAATGGCGGTTACTACTTATAACGATAGTTAAACTGTCAGCAAAAATGTCTATCCTATATAAGTATATATATAAAATATCACCCATCGGCGATATTTACCTGATATAGATCTTTGCTTTTTAATAATAAATAGTAAGTAAGGTATTTAAAAAGCTAACAAGTGCTAACCCAAGTCGCGAAGAAAGGCGGGTTCAATATTTTTTTGGAACCTATAAAACTTAATGCTGATTAGATAATTTAAATATGTTATTGAATAATGGTTTAAAACCCTTTGTGTCGGTCCAACTGACATTTGGTGGGTATTTAATACATATATTGTTTTAAATCTAGTTAAGACATTGCATTATTATAATTTATAAATAAAGCAAGAAATTAACTTTATCAAAACCAGCAAACATATTAACAATTAACAGCAACAACGAGGACCGTCAATCACAAAGAGAAATTTTAACAGAAAAGTAAAGAACAATAACAAATAACAATGAATTTTGAAAGAGCATGTTCAGACTGATTTAACTGATTATTTATTTGTATACAGTACTGACGTGTGTGAGTCAAAATAGACACAAGGTGTGAGGGAGAAGGAAAGATTAGCGCCGCCAATTATGATTTATTTCTTTATTGGTGCAAGTTATACCATTGATCTACATGGGTTTATATGAGTATTTTTTAATTGAGTGAACGAGTAAGTCATATACATCCTTATTAATATTATAAATGCGAAAGTAAGTTTGTTTGTTTGTCACGCTTTCATGCGTCAACCACCAAACCGATTTCAAAAATTCTTTCAACAATGGAAAGCTATAATATCAGGGAGTAACATAGGCTATAATTTATCCCAGTATTTCCACGGGAACGGGAACTACGCGGGTAAAGCGACTGAAGCCGAAGCGAGGCTAGGGCGGGCTGCTAGTACAATATACATTACAAAACTCGCGTCCATCACGAGAGAATGAGCTTCAAAGAAATACTAAGTTGGACAAGATGATTAGATAGATTGGTATAGGGTTTTTTATTTCAAGTTTTTACTTTCTTAGAGGAGAAATTTTATTTATACGTCATTATAATCCCTTAGTCACCTTTTATGATACCCATGAGCTTCTAGGGGGATAGCAAATTATTTACTCTGTCACCACTTGAAAATACAGGATATAATATACATATATATAATATACAGTAAGAGAAGGAAATGTCGAAATCAAACGATATGCCTACACGTCTGACCTGCCTGATATAATAGGCCAATCTTTTCTATTGTGGAGGCGGTCTTATATGAGACCACTTAATATGTATTAAAAAAGAATCCAGTAAAAAAAAGGAGTAAAGAAGAGGTTGGTTACAGTACTTAATCATATAATGTAGAAGAATATATCGTAGGCTCAAGTATTCTTATTAATATTTCATATAAATAAAATATTAATAATTGTTGTAAAATAAATATCAGCCTTTGTCAAGACTTCTTCTAAACTTTTTTAAAATCAATTAGCAAAATATTTATATTATTATTTGATACTAATATCAAGATTTTTCCAATTAACTTTATTATGTTTGTCAGGTGTCGGACTAAGAAGTAATCGTTGAATTGGTTCAATTATCTGTAGGGGGTGCTATGTTATAAATTTTGTGTCCGCATAGCGACACGACAATTACTGTCGCCACTCATCCGCAAAACAATGTTAATAGCCCTCCTATTCGATCATTTATCGTTGCTGCTCTAAAATGTTGCTATTTACCTTATATTATAGAATATATCCTACTAAGAATGATATGGATATACTCAAGGCCCGCATATTGTTCAGTTGTATATATTTACTTGTGATAATCGTACTTTGAGTGTGACCTCTTCTACCCACGCTGTAAATAAAATAGCCAAAAATAGAAAGGTTGATTTTAGATATGATTGCAGCAAAATGCCACAAATGCTGGTAATCAACCATACCATTTTAAAATTGTAGTTGGTTGCGCCAATTTTTAAAACTATTTGCCATAGTAGTGTCAATACTTTTTTTTTCACCATGATGAGTGAAAGTGAGCTGAAAGTCAAAATCTTACATAATTTATGGAAAAACATAGTCTTGGTTAATTTTTATGTGAAAACTATAGATATTCTGGGATTTTTAATGATTTTGATCGATAAAAGAGCTACTTACGTTGCTAATACAAAAAAAAAAACAGAATTATTTGTAAAATTGTGGCAATGGCACTTAAAAATGTAATAAAAGGTATCCATTTTTTAAAGATTTCACTTTTTTGTTCGTAAAGACAAAAAAAAAACAGGGCAGCATTTTTTCTATTTTTATCTTGTGTAGTCATAAGTAGGTCCCATCAGTTGGTGTCCGCTTATCGTTGAATTTTGGGACACGCTGTATTTATTTTTTATTTTTTGGGTGGTTTGCGGTCGGCGCGCTCCTCGCACCACTCCGTCCGGGGCGACAGAGGGGCGTAAGCACGCACACCCACAACCCACCCACGATGCACGTCGCCTTCGTCGTTGGGCCCGGAGCAGGGTGACTTGACGTTAGTGGTCGGCCCGACGGAATACCCCCTATTTGGAGTACCCCCCCATCGACCGACGTCCCCAATAATTTATATTAATAATTTTATAAATTCATTATAATTCATCTGAATTGCGATATGTCATGATATAGGCATATAATTATGTATGTTATATACATACATAATTATATGCCTTACTATTGGGCTCGACCGCTTTTCATATTAGGTAGGAAATGCATCTTCTGCACCACGCTGATCCGACGTGTTAGTTTCAGTTTTTAATACGAGTTTTCCACGGGCAAGAAGGGGTTGGTAAATTGTATTTTTAGTTTGTTAGCACACGGAGAAATAAAAACACTAAATTTAAGTAATGCATTTGCATTTTTAAATTTTTATTATTTCATCATATCAACTCATAATGTTGCACGGCTGAGTTTGAGACTCCTTCATGATATAAGAGACATTGACCTATTGTACCACCCTGGACAGGAACAATCGGCGGACGGAAGACGGCTTGATACAGAGTTTTATTTTGAGAATCCCGAGTATTATTTTTTTTTGCAAGGTATTATATGCTCATCTTTCCGTGTAGTGACAGAGTAAGAATATAATTCACTACTCCCTATCGTGACCGAGGATGTCGTAAAAGACAACTAAAGGATATATAATACGCATATAACATCTATGCAAGAGAAGGAAAACTTGAAACAAAACCCTATACCAACCAGTCTGATCAGCATGGTATAGTAAGGTCGATTTCCCTCGTGGAGGAGGCTCGAGCCCAGCAGTGGGATGTATGCGAGCTGAAATGATGATGATATGCTCATTATATCCCTTTATCGTCTTTTAAGACACCCACGGCGCGATAAGGGTGAATTATATTCTTATTTCGTCACTTCACAGAAAATTTTTAAATTTTTTAAAGTGACGATTGGGATTTAATTAATAAGTTTTATTTATCTAAATTTGTTTATTTAACTTATACGTTAACATAAAGATTTTAAATACGATACTATAGTCCATAAAATATAGCTTGATCTCTGTGACAGATGTCAACGAAACCAACGAAGCAAGTTTGAACGAGCGACCTGTTTATAATTTCAGTTTGTATCAAATCTATTTTCATTATTTTCGTGCCGGTTTTATTGCAACTGAATTGCAATATATTATAAATATAAAAATATTAATATTCATGCCTAAAATGTACTTCGTAAGTACTGAAATACCTAGTAAATATTTTATACATAAATGACGCTTACGCACGTACAAGGTCATACTGGACTAAAAATTAAAAAGAGATGGGACAGTCGATATACGTAATTCGATAACCAATCTTTACTAATTTATTCATAAAAAAAATAAACCCAATACAGTACCTATATAAAACTTTCAACATATTTTTTTTTTTATAATCAAAACAGACAGTTACATTATAAAATACACAAATTGAATTAATTAAACATTAAAAAACTACTTTTTGTCTCAGAGTAAATGCTAATATTATGTACGCATTATTGTCAATAAACTAGACATATTTATTTATAAAGCAATCGTAATTGATCGACTGATCTAACGACTGTCCCAATTTTGGAAAAAATGATAAATGTTCTAGCAGGAACGCTCCAGTGATGACGATAATATTGATTGTGTTGAGCTTTTGAATAATTAAAACTTGCAAAAAACAGTTTTATTTGAAATAAACTCAAAAAGATTTTCATTCATTGTATTTTAATTATAATCGAAAATCACAATTATAAAAATAAAGAGTTTTATCGATATAAAACTACGGACTTTATCGTAAGCGTAACAGCACTAGGGACAACTGTCACAGAGATCCTCCTATATTTTATGGACTATACCTATAAATACGTACATCAAAATGATGTTGACAGTGAGCAAAATACGACGTTATTTAGAGTTTGTCATTCGGACATTCCCAGCTTTGGCAGGAGCACCAGCCCAGAAGGCCTTTAACACCCAGATGCTAAAAAAGCGTTGTATAGTCCCCTGAGGCGTAGTCCTAGGTGGGTGAGGAACTAAGGGGGGGCAAGGATTACAGACCCCCGGCTTCGGCCCCAAAGGGGCGGAGCGGCCCGACGACCCCGGCCGCTCCCGCCTCTAGCGCGACCCGATCGCCCGCCAGCGTGGGGGAGGTGATGGATACGGCCCACTAATGGCGACTGAATCCTACCACCTCCTGCAGGCCAACCTCAACCACGCCGCCGAGGCACAGGACGTTTTCCTGCAAGCCATGGCGGAGTGGTTGATCGGTGCAGCCGTAGCCGTAGCCGTAGCCGGTATGGCGGACCTTCGGGCCACGTGCATACGTGCCCGGAGGGCCTACACCCGCAGCCGAGCGCGTCACCGCGACGCTGAGCGGGAGGGCCAGCTGTACGAGGCTTACCGCAGTGCGCGGTCTGCCTTCAGGCTGGCCGTCCGTACCGCCAAGGACGTTAGTCGGCGGGAGATGCTGGACA
Source organism: Lymantria dispar (assembly GCA_032191425.1). Lineage (NCBI taxonomy): Eukaryota > Metazoa > Arthropoda > Insecta > Lepidoptera > Erebidae > Lymantria > Lymantria dispar. Next base: position 14,276,509 of record CM063448.1, read on the forward strand.
GTCTCGAGCGTGATCCCTGGGGTCGCCCCTACCTCGCGGCGCTGAACAAGCTCCGCGGGCGGGGCCCCCCCCCTCACCGAGACTCTCCAGCCCAGCCTCCTCACCAGAGTTGTCGAGGACCTCTTTCCACGGCGGGCGGAGCACATGCCCCCGGTCATGGCTTCGCCGGACAGTGACCGGGAGGCCGACGATGAAAGTGCTCCGCCCATCACGGAGCCGGAAATGGGGGCGGCAGTGGCGCGTATGCGAGTCAAATCCACCGCCCCCGGGCCCGACGGTATTCCGAACCGTGTGCTGCCACTGGTCCTCGAACACCTGGGACCACGCCTCAGGGGATTGTTCGACGCCTGTTTGACGTCTGGGCAGTTCCCTGGTTGCTGGAAAGAGGGAAGGCTGGTTCTCCTGCCGAAGCCGGGACGGTCTCCTGAGTCGGCCTCGGCCTACAGGCCCATCGTGCTGCTCGATGATGCGGGCAAGCTGCTGGAGCGGGTGTTGGCTGCCCGCATCGAGCGGCACCTCGTCCGGGTCGGGCCCGATTTGTCGGACGCCCAGTTTGGTTTTCGGAGAGGGCGTTTGACGATCGCGGCCCTGCTGCGCCTGAAGGCCGTGGTAGCGGAGGCCGTCACCGGCGGAGGAGTACTGTTGGCGGTGTCCCTGGACATCGCCAACGCCTTCAACAGTCTGCCATTCAGCTGCATCAGGGAGGGGCTGAGATATCACGGGGTGCCCGTATACCTCAGGCGGCTGGTGGCAGACTACTTGGAGGGGCGCAGCGTCCTCTACGTTGACCGAGTAGGGGACGTTGTGCGAACGCCCATGACGTGCGGTGTCCCGCAGGGGTCGGTTCTGGGTCCGACCCTGTGGAACATCGGCTACGAATGGGCGTTGAGAGGAAGCCTCCCACCCGGGCTGGGTGTAATTTGCTACGCCGACGATACACTCGTCACAGCCCGGGGTGGGACGCTAGAGGAGGCGGCACGCCTGGCAACTCTCGGCACCGAGGAGATTGTCAGGCGGATCGAAGAACTGGGGTTGAGGGTAAAGGCCCTCGAAAAGACGGAGGCCCTTTTGTTCCATGGCCTCCGTACCGCCGGGCCTCCCGCCGGCACTTCGATCACCGTGAAGTCGGTCACCATCAGCATCCAGGCCCACATGAAGTACTTGGGCTTGGTGCTCGACGGGCATTTTTGGTTCCGGGAGCATCTCCATCGACTTGTTCCCCGGCTTGTCGGCGCGGCGTCCGCCCTTTCGCGGCTGATGCCGAATGTGGGCGGACCCAGTGCTACGTGCCGACAGCTGTACGTGGGGGTGATCCGGTCGATGGCCCTGTATGGCGCACCGGTGTGGGCGGCGTCCCTGACCGTCCGTCTTAGGGCCTTCCTATGGCGACCACAGAGGGTCATGGCGGTCAGGGCCATACGGGGTTACCGCACGGTGGTGACGGAGGCAGCGTGCCTCCTGGCCGGAACTCCCTCGTGGGACCTGGAGGCGGAGATGCTCGCCGACATTTATCGGCGGGTGTCGGAGACGCGCGCCCGCGGCGGCATGGTCTCCATCAGAGAGATCACCGCCTGGCGGTTCGACGCCCGCCGAGAAGTCATTGCCCGTTGGGCAGTCCGGCTGGAGAGTCCTCGGTACGGTGTCAGGACCGTCGAGGCCCTCCGGCCGGTGCTGATGGAGTGGTTGGAGCGGACGCACGGGGTGCTTTCTTTCCGACTGGTGCAGGTGCGGACGGGGCACAGTTGCTTCGGGAAGTACCTGCACAAGATTGTCAGGAGGGAGAGCACACCGTCCTGCCACCACTGCAGTTGCGACGAGGACACGGTGGGGGATCGCCGTGAACTCGTCGCAATTATCGGTGCCGACCTGGCGCTGTCGACCATCGCCAGGGAGATGCTCGTCAGCGTCAGGAACTGGGACGCGGTCGCCGCCTTCTGTGAGGCCGTAATCTCACGGAAGGAGGCAGCGGATCGTGTGCGAGTAGAGCTCCTATTCGGCGACACGTTCCGCCGCCGGCGACTCGGGCGGCGCAGGCGCGAGTATCTGCGCCTAATGCCGCCCTAGCCGAGGCCGCGGGTGATCGGACCGGGGAATTGTCCGTCATCCGCGGAGAGGCTAAGGGTACCCGAAAGGGTATTCCGTCGGGCCGACCACTGACGACAAGTCACATCTGCTCCGGTGGTCGGCCCAACAACGAGGTGACGTGGGTACGGGTGGGTTATGGGCCCGCGCGCCGTCCTTTCATCGCCCCGGACGGACTGGACCGCGCGTGCGCTTACCATAGCCCACCCATAAAAAAAAAAAAAAAAAAAAAATGGTGGGTGAGGACCAGGATTAGCACCCGTTCGCGTACCCCGTCGGTCCTGAGCGCGGTTCTTTTGACACGCATACGTGCCACCCTCGCCCCCATCTCTGTCTCTTTGACGGGCGTAACACTTTCGTCGGCCTCCCGATCACTGTCTGGCAAGGCCATGACAATGGTGTGTGCGTCGCCTGCTGTGCGCACGCATACCCACGCAGCCTGGAGATCCACCAACTCTCGGGACCTCCAGAGGACCTTGGTAACCCTGTTGGCCTGTTGGCGTGGGCAGTCATCGTTCAAACGTGGCTATCGTCAACACCCCAGGCGAATGTGGCTGACGCCGAGGCTGGCCGCATTCGCTGTACGTTGATGTAACGTACGTAGATCTGCGATGCGGCCATGTGCCGTGTGTGAGGTCTGCCTGTAAAGAGGACGGTGCCCTAGTGGTTCTGAGGGAGGGCGGATCTCCGGGTTGCATGCATATAGGCCCGAGACCTACACTTGCAGCCGGCGTTGTCACCGCAAATCTGAACGGAGGGGTCAGCTGTACCAGGCTTACCGCAGTGCACAGTCTGTCTTCTCTCTAGCTGGCCATCCGTCATGCCAAGGATGTTATTCGAAAGGAGATACTGGCAAGCCTTGAACGTGGCCCCCCAAAGGACTAGATTGTTGGCATTTTAGAAAACTTCACCATAAAAAAAATAGCGGTACAAAGTTCACCTAGTCAGTGAATTATAATCAAGTATCTATATAGATTGAAAGAAATTATTTTTCATCATTCATTCATCGTAGTTCCTATATGTACCACTGCTGGGCTCGAGCCTCCTCCATAAAGGGAAGGGAATTGACCTAATATGCCACGCTGCTCAAACGGATTGGTATACCATATATCTATAATAAAACTTTTTATTTAAATTTTTCCTTCTCTTGCAAAGATGTTATATGCATATTATATCCCTTCGTCGCTTTTACTACACCCACGGGTAAGATAGGGGGGTGGTGAATTGTATTTTTACTTCGTCACCATACAGAAATTATTATCAATATTTAACCTTTAATTATAAGACTCGTATAGCTAATATACTTTATCATCCAGGACTTCATTACTATTTTCAATTAGAATGGATGTAGTCAAGTATTTTGTTTTATGAAAAAAAGGATTGCATTTCAGTTAAAAATTATATTCGTATAAATACAGCCCTTATTTGCTGGTTGCTTTAAAGTTCTCCTATTGTCTTTGTTCTATTATCCCTTGCGTATTTGCGTTCGTTGTAATACATTGCATAATTTAATTTGCACTGGTAAATAAATGGTGGCAGCTAACACAATTGGTTAATGAAACTTCGTTGTATTGTATCTATGTATTGGCAAATTGAACAATACTCGTAAATTGCCAATTATAATGATCCTGCTGATTTTCAATTATTAAACACATTTTCCATTAAATAAAATTTAGTGGATCTATGAAATAAAACTACTTTACAGGATTTTATTGCGATATTTGATTTTTAATTCACTATTGTTTCGGGCTCTTTCAATATTCATGATAATAGGTGTCTTCGTTATTATACAGGTATTTATCTATTCGCTACAGTATTTGTTATTATTTTTTTATTTGAGTTTTTTTGTCGGATTTTACTCAGTATTGGCGGGTTCTGGTCTGGCAGTACCATTAGATGTACCAGGTTTAAATTAATAGATTGTTATAATATTTACTATACATTTAGTGTTTAATAATAACTGACTAAAATATAATATTTATTTAAAATCAGTTTCTCAAGAAAGTGTTGGTGTTTTATTTGAATTGTCTTCATTAGGGTCTTTTTTAAATTATTTGTCATTCATCATCATTTCAGCTCATATGCATCATTGTTAGGCCCGAGCTTCTTCCACAATACGAGGAAAATTGACCACGCTGGTCAGACGTGTTACTATAGAGTTTTTCATTTATTGCATAGATGTTATATGCGTATTTAATTTATTAGTCGTCTTTTACGTTATTTTCTTGACGTTCTTAGATTCTTATTCCGTCACCATCCAGAAATAACATTTAATATTTTCATCTCACCTTATATGAGTTTCATTTTTGGATTCAAGCCTCATCCACTATGGGAGGGGGAATTCGCCTACTATTTCACGCTGGTCAGTCGTATTGGAGTAGGGTTTTATATCAAGTTTTTTTTCTCTTTCATCAATGTTACTTGCATATATATTTTATTTTATTGCCAATGATTATTGATCATTATTGAGTATGGTATATCTTTATATATAAATTTCTTGTGTAATTGTGTATGTGTATGAAATTCCCGTGGGAATACCGGGATAAAATATGGTAGTAGAGTAACCCTGATATTATAGCTTTCCATTGGTGAAAGAATTTTTAAAATCGGTTCGATGGTTTAAACGTGAAAGCGTAACAAACAAACTTACTTTCGCATTTATAATATTAGTAAGAATGATTAGTCAAAAAGAAAAATGCAATTATAATAAATTGCATGCTCCCATGTGTGTGAAACTGATTTCAACAGACAGTGTGTGTATATCGACTGGAACAGCCCACGTTTCGCATCCGGCAAGTATAATGCTCATTCGTTCCATCTCAAGGGACGTGATACAAGAGGCAGTGAACCGTATGCGGACAATAACGTTACTAGCAATATGCTTTTATTTATCTATCATTTGTTCTGATAACCTATGGTATATTTTTCAGAGTGGTTAGTTATTGGTCACTTTATATATATCTTATATCTTTAAACGAGCAATTCTTGTATATATATATATATATATATATATTTTCAGGATCTTGGCAACGGCACAAACGATGTTGATGAAACTTGGCATACTAGAGGTTTCGAGGCCAAAAAATCGATCTAGCTAGGTGTTATTTATAGAAAATGTTATTTTGTCAGTGTTTTTAGCAAAACAATATAATGACATTAAATTTTAAAAGAATAGGAATTCAAATTTTGCCGTCAACGTCATGAGTTACGATAGCTCAGTTGTGAAGTAGTCCAATTTCATTTTAGTTTTGTTTTGGCATTCAAACGGCGTCGGATCGAATCTCGGTGTTATTATTATTCTCTTTTTGTATTTTTTTATATTTTTTTCATTATTTAATTTTTATTTTTTATTAATATATATCTAAATAAATTCGACAAAATACATCAAAAATATGCCGAGCGAAGCTCGGTCAACCAGATATTTTTATTTAAGACAGCATTGTATTAAGGAAATAATCCTTGTGTTGCGGGGGCATTACAAACATAATCAACGGACAAATTATATTCAGACTCAAAACAACAATTTATGGATCGCACATAGTGTTATCTTTTGTTTTGTTCATGCTGTGGGAATACATTTACACACTCTCCCCATCGGTGACAGACGGAGGAGTGTGTGGGACTCACCAGCCACTGCGTGACCGGAATATCCACTAAAACCACAGCGACTCCTTCCGCGTTTTTTACGGGGCGTCGGAGAGATCGTCTGATGACACTCGATCCCCGACACCCCAACGCATGGCCGTACATAGTGTTGTCCTGCGCGAGATTGGAACACACGACACTGGTACGGTAGGTCGGTATCTTAAATACTACGCCATTTGTGCAGTCAAATCATAAATATTTTATATCATCTTTATACATAAATTTCTTGTGTACGTGTGTATGTCACTGAACTCCTCCTAAACGGCTGGATCGATGTTGATGAAATTTTTTGTGTGTGTTCAAGAGGATTAAAGAATGGTTTAGATTTAAAATTGGACCCGGTAGGTGGCTCTGCTGTCGATTATAAGGAGAACTCCTTTAATTTTATTTGAACAGAACAACGTCTGTTGGGTCAGCTAGTCTTTATATATAAATTTCTTACGTACGTGTGTATGTCACTGAACTCCTACTAAACGACTGTGCCGATATTGACGAAATTTTTTGTTTGTGTTCAAGGGGATTCGAGAATGGTTTAGATTCACAATTGGACCTCGTAGGTGGCGCTTTATTAGAACAGAACGGCGTCTGTTGGGTCAGCTAGTATTATATACTAGCAACCCGGCCCCTCTTCGCTTTGGTTTTAGTCGTTTTACCCGCGTAGTGCCCGTTCCCGTGGGAATACCGGGATAAAATATAGCCTAGTTTACGCCCTGATATTATAGCTTTCCATTGGTGAAAGAATTTTTGAGATCGGTCCAGCCGTTTTGAAAGACAGGCAAAAAAAATATAAAGCTTTTAGGCATTTTTAGGCATGTGTATAGTGCAAATAACCGTGTGAGTATGAAAAAAGCCTATTATTTTGACATTACAAATAGACACTCCAATTTTATTTATTGGTATCACTACATATTATAAAACAAAGTCGCTTTCTCTGTCCCCATGTCCCTATGTATGCTTAAATCTTTAAAACTACGCAACAGATTTTGATGCGGTTTCTTTTAATAGATAGAGTGATTGAAGAGGAAGGTTTATATGTATAATAACATCCATTAAATAGTGGAGAAATACTGTTATTTTTGAGGTTTCTAATGTGATGTCGTAAATAATTTCATTTCTTTTCGCTTACTTTGCAAACGCAGGCTGAACCCTACGAGATTTATCAAAATAATGTACTAAGTATTGTACACATTGAAAAGGTCTACAGAAAACTCCGCGATGGTATATGTATATTTCTTATGGATATCCCACAATAACATTTTTTTGTTATTTACTTTTTACGACAAAAAATGGCTAATTTTCGAAGCGATTTTAACCAACACAGCATTAATCCATATCCAATTAAATACCTTAAATACATTGTTGATTAAATATAGATCAATATGGCCCTTTACAGCATATGATTTAAATGAATATTTTCGAAGATATTACAGATTTAAAAATTGCGGGACGTAGCGTTTGCGTTTGCGAGGAAAATAACAATCTATACCAATAAATAAAATTAGAGTGTCTGTTTGTAATGTCAAAATAATAGGCTTTTTTCATGCTCACAGGGTTATTTGCACGACACCTATGCCTAAAATACAGATTAAAAAATTTTTGTCTGTCTGTCTGTTTGTTCCGGGTAATCTTCAAAACGGCTGGACCGGTTTCAAAGATTCTTTCACCAATGGAAAGCTATAATATCAGGGAGTAAACTAGGCTATATTTTATCTCGGTATTCTCACGGGAACGGGAATTACACAGGTAAAACCACTTAAACCGAAGCGAAGCGAGGGCGGGTTGCTAGTAGATTATATATCATTACTAGTAATCCGCCCTCGCTTCGCTTCGGTTATAGGTTATAGTCGTTTTACCCGCGTAGTTCCCGTTCCCGTGAGAATACCGGGATAAAATATAGCCTAGTTTACGCCCTAATATTATAGCTTGCCATTGGTGAAAGAATTTTTGAAATCTGTCCAGCCGTTTTGAAGATTACCCGGAACAAACAGACAGACAGACAGACAGACCGACAGACAGACAGACAGACCGACAGACAGACAGACAGACAAAAATTTTTTAATTGCTATTTTAGGCATAGGTGTCGTGCAAATAACCGTGTGAGCATGAAAAAAGCCTATTATTTTGACATTACGAACAGACACTCCAATTTTATTTATTGGTATAGATACATATTTGTCTGGTGATAAATTAAGAATGTTCGGTGTCATTAGACGCTTTTGTTTTGAGTGTGTCGCAGCAGATCATTTAGAGAATAAGCAAATAATATCACTGTCGAAGAAAAGAAGAAACTCATGTAGTGGGACGAATAAGAAAAAAATTGTGGGACGCATATAGTTTTCGAAAAAAAAAATGAATTACGATTACTTTTATTATTCACAACATTTCTGTACGTGCATTTGTCTTCTAACTACTCTTAAGGGCTGCGAGTAGATGGATTCGAATGAAATTTTGTGTGTTATTTAAATAAACAAAATAAAAAAAATGGTCTGAAAATAAAATAAAACCTTATGTTACTCTACTCTACTCCTCGCACCACTCCGTCCGGGGCGACAGAGGGGCGTAAGCACGCACACCCACAACCCACCCACGATGCACGTCGCCTTCGTCGTTGGGCCGACCACCGGAGCAGGATGACTTGACGTCAGTGGTCGGCCCGACGGAATACCCCCTATTTGGGGTACCCTCCCATCGACCGACGTCCCCCCTTGGGGAGGACATCGGTCTTTCCTCACACGGTCGGCCTCTCGGCGGGTGACGGAGTAATTCCCCGGTCACGTCACCCGCGGCCTCGGCTAGGGCGGCATGAGGCGCAGGTACTCGTGCCTACGCTACCCCAGTCGCCGGCGGCGGATCGCCTCATCGAGGCTGCGCTCCTCGCGCAGGTGATCCGCCACCTCCTTCTGTGAGATCTCTGCCTCGCAGAAGGCTGCGACCGCGTCCCAGTTCCTAACGCTGGCGACCATCGCCCTGGCGATAGTCGGCAGCGTCAGGTCGGCATCGAAAAAAGGGACACTGCTGAAAATCAGCGTTGTGGTGTTACATTGACATCGCAACAATTGTTGAGCAGTTATCCTTTTTTCTGCCGCAGCTGAGACGTTCATTCTATCAAAATTATTATGTCTCCTTATTTAGTTTATTGATTTTTGTGTTTTTCATTTATTGTAAGATTTTTCTTTTCTATGTATTTCTAACGTCTCTACTCTGTGGCACAAAATAAATACTTTTCTTTCTTTCTATCTTGTTCGTGTGTATGTGAAAAGGCGATAGAGGGATGTAATGTGCATAGAACGTCTATACAAGAGAAGGGACAATCGATATAAAATTTTATATCAGGCCGTCTGACTAGCGTGTCAGTAGTACATCAATTTCAATCCTACTGTGAAGAAAAGTGTATTGGCTGACGTCATATATTAATACTTATATATTCATCTATTCGGAACATAAAGATATTTAAAAAAAATTACAATTATTGAAAAAGAATTTTCTTTTAGTAGCGGGCCTTTAAGTATTAATATTGGCAATCTACTTTAATGATTTTATCGCAGCCCACCTACGTCCCACTGTTGGGCTCGAACCTCTTTCACAATGGGAGGGAATTTGATCTACTATACCATGCCGGTCAGATATGTTGGTTTTTTTTTTATGGTTGGGCTATGGTAAGCGCACGCGCGGTCCAGTCCGTCCGGGGCGATGAAAAAACGGCGCGCGGGCCCATAACCCACCCGTACCCACGTCACCTCGTTGTTGGGCCGACCACCGGAGCAGATGTGACTTGTCGTCAGTGGTCGGCCCGACGGAATACCCTTTCGGGTACCCTCACCTCTCGACGTCCTGGGACGTCGGTCGCCGTCGCGCGGTTAGCCTCTCTGCGGGTGACGGACAATTCCCCGGTCCGATCACCCGCGGCCTCGGCTAGGGCGGCATTAGGCGCAGATACTCGCGCCTGCGCCGCCCGAGTCGCCGGCGGTGGAACGTGTCACCGAATAGGATCTCTACTCGCACACGATCCGCCGCCTCCTCCGCCGGTGACGGAGATAGGACGGACAGATATGGGGTATAGGGTTTCATTTCAAGTTTTCCTCCTCATGCACAGATGTTATGTGCATATTATAATCCCATAGTCGTCTTTTACGACATCCACGGGCAAGACAGGAAATGGTGAATTGTATTCTTACTCTGTCATCACACTTGAATGATAACTGTAATAAATTACATTAAGATAATTCTATAAATAATTTATCGATGACAGTTATTGATCAGCATTTAGGTCGTGGGCAGTATAACTACTTGTGTAACTTTTACAGGAATATCACTCTATTTTGTTCATAATGTGTTGAATACACATTCAATATGGAATTTCCCACGAGTGTTGCGAAATAGGTATAAGTACTTGTGAGCTTTTGGTTCTGATTCCCTTAATCTATTCCAAAATCTTTTACATGTACATTTCGACTCTATTTACATTTATTTTTTTCATGTCTCACTAAGCTCATATACATAATGTAATCTATGTTTTACATTTATTTTTTGCATGTTTTTAAAGCTATGCTAAAGTAAGACATTGATATAAATATATATTAATTATTTATAATATTGCATATAGTGTCGGGTTAAGAATAAAATGGGGATTTTGGCGGGTATGTGAAAGTGCCAGGTGGTGGTGGTATAGGGTATTAAAAAGTTCCTCCTCTTGCATACATGTTATCTATGTATCATATCCCCTGGTTGCTTTTTACGGCACCCATGCGCAAGAAAAAGGGCGGTGAATTATATTCATACATCATCACTACACGGAAGCCATAGCCAAGCTGCGCCATATTATTCGAATGGCTGGCTCTGGAATGAACTACCTCCTGCTGTGTTTCTCGAGCGCTTTAACATGTCCTTCTTTAAACGAGGTTCAAGAAGAGCATTTTGTTCACGGTAGGCAACGGCCTAGCTGTGCCCCTGGTATTGTAAAGGTCTATGTGCGGCAGTATCACTCGCCATTAGGTGTGCTGCTTGCTTGTTTGCCACCAACGACAATATAAAAAAATATTATCCGCTAATTGAGCGGGCGACTGGACCTGATTCTTTGACCCGCTCTACAGCCTTCCCTGGCCCCATCCCCTATAAACATTTCGTTGTGGCGTGGTAAAACGTCTTCCATAAATACGATATTGTGGACATACAACTGGTTACTATACGCATCTGCCAGGCTAACTTAACACGTTGTACGCCGAGGAGGTCAAATACTATATAAATGTCGTTCAATGTGTTAATTGTTACAGCGGTTGGAAAGGTTACCCGATAGATGTGATTTCTAGTCTTGCTTGTAATGATTATTTTTGTGTTTGCAAATGAGTTTTTAATTACAAGTTTTATAGTCGTAAATTATTTGTATCATTTTTATAGATTACGTGCCAATTATTGGTGATATTCATATATTAAATTCTTAAACTGTAAGGATTATGTCGTAACTACTAACTCGTTGTGAGGGTATTGAAGATAACTCCTTTTAATGATAAGAAAGTTGTACAGACGAGCATCTTTGTTCTCGGAGTAAAGCTTCGAATAGTTAGCCTATACGCTTTGTTAACTCAATTATCTTCACAAACTATCGTCTTTTACATCGATAACTTTGTGAGGCAAATACTTCAAACTTCCCTTTGAAAGTTTAAAATTTTAATATGTGTATATTAAACTTATATACTTCCTACCATTAGGTAAAACCTCCATCAAATTAAATTTAATATGCACTAAGATATGTGTTAAACCATTGGCTAATGTCTGTCGATACTTAACGGTGATTAAATTGCAATTTGAAGGGCATTATTATTATTAAAATATAGCAATGAACTTGGAATTTAAAGTGCAGTCATAAAAATATAGAATTTATATTAAACTATATTACAAGATTCATGTGATTACTTCGCATTGTTATAAAGTCTGCTTTTTTCTTTTGTAGTTATTTTTTATTTTAAAATTACTACCTAAGTTTTTGAGTAATACATATACATACATCTTCGTAACTATACCTTAGTGCCATAATTACAAGAAGTATTCTGTCGGGTCGATCACTGACGACAAGTCACCCTGCACCGGTGGTCGGGCTAATGAAGGCGACGTGTCACGGGTGGGTTACGGGTGTGCGTGCTTGCGTCCCTCTGTCGCCGCGGACGGAGCCGGGCGAAGGCTGGGCCGACTGTAGCCCAGCCCAAAAAAAAAAGAGTGACATAATTACCACGATTGGCATAACAGTGTATATTATAGATTTTCTAGAATACTTTTTATAGTGCATCTATTGTATCTATCTCTTATTCAGGTATATGTTAGTGTAAATTATTGAGCATAAAACTATCGCCAAACTTTTGCAATATCATACATATTGAAAAGTCAAGTAGACGTCAAGAAGAGTCGTCTCATTTCATATATTGCGTAAATGGGATAAAAACAATTTGATGATGATGATATACTACTATTATAAATCTAAAGAGTTTGTATTTAGAAGGCTTAGACTTAAGATCTTAGGAATTAACAATAGAATTATAAAAATTGAAATTATACTAGCCTGCTTATCCATAAAAGTTATACGCTAATGCAGAATGTAGCGATAAATAGATGCGATTCACTGGCTCTAAATGTTATCAAATCGTAGAAATAAAATAATAATAATGGTCGTCAATGCTTCTTCGTAGTCGTAAGTTTTCTGGCAATTACTAAGTTAGCATAGATGTTACACCGGTATAAATATTACTACTAATGTCGTAGGATAACTTGGGCATTTAATTAAAAAATAGCAGTAATATTATGTTATCCAGCAACGAAATGCTACTTGCACAGCTAGTACTACATATAGTAATAACGTCCCATAATAATAACTAATAAGACTAGCTGTAATAGAAACTGAAGAGTGTCCATAGGATTTCCAAATATGACATGATTTTGACGACTGGTCAAAGAAGGATGGTTAGAGCTATATGCTAAGGACTACTAGTATCATTTTCAAGAATATTACTATAGGGAAAACATCGCGGGTCGACGTTTATTAGAGACTTGCGATGGTATAACCGGTGTCGTAACACTCAACAAGCCACTCGCACCAATGTTGGTCCCTATCGCCTGTGATGTTTGTTTGCTATGGCGACGATTTAGGGGGGCCATTCAGTGTGGTGAATCACCGTCTACCAAAGTTCAAAACGTAAGGGTATTGGAGGCAAACGATAATTTGACGTCAATAGTCATGAGATTAACCAGTCCACCGAACTTCAATCCTACAGTCAAAGGTGCTATTTTCACACTATAGTTTTTTACCTATCTTTCCTAAGTGCTGTCGTGGAGTGTCATAGGTAAATGTCCCATCAAATTTTTAAATTAACTTTCTCCAAAGGTCTTTGCATGTTTGACCCATATCCTCATCCAAACTACTCATAGCACCGGGTATCATCCATTTTGGAAGATCCCGAGCAGATACAATAATAACTAATAATATAAATAATAATTACTTTCCTTCTCATCATTATCATCATCGTCCTGCTCTTATTCCAAATTGAACCTCAGCTATGCAATATGTCCTCTTCCTTCATCGTGTTGCAAAAAGTTTTGTCAATAATTTTATGACCGGTCACGTGCTTGACGTCAATCTCCCTTGAGAATGTAATTGTGGACCAGACAGCACCAGATGTAGTTAGCCAGATTGACGTACAGCTCTTAGTCGTCTTTTACGACACCTACGAGCTAAGGGTTGGTATTATTTGTAACCACCACCATATAGGTTATAGAAAGTAATTTATACAAATAAATAAAATTCCAATGTTTGTTCGTAATGTCAAAATACTGGGCTTTCATGCTTTTTCATTTTCAAGCTTTTTCATGCTCACATGGTTCTTTACACGACACCTATGCCTAAAAAATCAGTTCTTTTTGTCTGTTTGTTTGGGGTAATCTTCAAAACGGCGGGGTCGATTTTGATAAAATTTTGCTACCAATTAGCTGCCTATATAAGAGTAACTTAGACTATATTTTATCCCAGTATTCCCACAGGAATGGGAACTATGCGCGTAAAACGATTGAAACTGAAGCTAAGCGACGGCTGGTTGCTAGTTAATCATATTTTTTTTAGTAAATAATCGTATAGTTTCTGTAAAAATTACTTTCTAAAGACCGTATCTTTCTATTTTTCATAAACTAAAACCTAGCAAGCAATTTGCTATAATATTGTGAAATGACAGTTGTTTTAGTGGTGAAGCTTAAGAGCATTACGGGGCAAGTTGACGTCTGCCTCTAAATCCGGCTGCCAATAATGCGCACGTGACCAGCCTAGTAAACGTCGACCTTTCGAAAATCTCTTGGTCGATATACCTATAATTATTGAATACTATGAGTATATGTTGTTTGATATTTATTACTTGGCTCCGGTATCCTAATAATACTCACTACTATCATTCTATTAATATTGATAATAAATAAAATACAAATCATATAATTAAGCCATTGTTCATTCATCTGTGTAATACAAAGCCATAGGAGTACATTATGAAGAATAATAGATTGATTTGATTTTTTTACAAAATATGTATTTTTGTTGCCGTTATAACAACAGATAATAAAAATCAAATAAAATTAAAATGTTGCCGATACAAGAAATGTGTTTGAAATTTTTATAGGTCAATAAAGTTACAGAGTTTCTCTCGTTTCTTTTACGAAAATATATAGTAGTTTGAAATCTTATATGGAAATAAGTCCTCTAGAGTGATTTAGATATGCAGTTATCTGATTTTTAGATATCTTTAACTGTATAAAATGCAGTCCAAAAGTGCATCACTAGTTTGTAGGAACACGTAGCAAGGGCTACGAGAAGCGTAGCTTATTCGTAGGTCAAGCTACGCACATTGATGTCGTGCAGCCAAATAAAAATGCGAGTGAATAACTAAGATTAATGCAATATATGCATTTGTATATTTATACAAAAGAGTTCATCTTTCTTTTATTAGTTTTTATAATAATAAAAAAATACAGTTTTAGGAGTTCTACAGTTTAAAACAGAAAAGCAGTTTAAAATTTTAAGTATACCCCAACACAAGAAGAAAAGAAATTTCTAAAGGTCACGTACTTACACGTCCTTGTTGCCAATTGAAATGAATAGAACCAGTAAATACGTATCCGATGAGTCCAAACATGACTGGTTTACTAATAGATAATGCAGGATTTCGTCTCCTATCTTCGAACTTCATTATTAGAGTAGCTCAGTGGTATCACCGTAGATGCATTCATGCATTACACACATCTACGCATACGCATATGTACGTACACGCACACGCGCGGGTTAAACTTGTATATTTTGTACTCCTCCATTTTCTTTCGACGGTTGAAAAGTTATCTTATAACTAATTGTAAGTACACAACTAATTAATGCTGAAGTAAAATTTGGAAGTTAAGCGTTAACTAATCGTAATTATAATAAAATGTTTACGTATTTCATTCTTTGATGTGCCGTAATTAAATTTTACATTTAATAATTTTCAGTGAATACGCGTTACGTTATTAGGAAAGGGTATGGGAATCCAAATCAAAAGTCATTCAAATAAACTTATAATAATTGTCTTAGCAAACATTTAATAAATTTGTAGAGCAGCGTTTCATATAAATAAATACTTATAGCTATAGCGAATTATATAACACCGGGTTGAGAGCCATCAGCGCTCACCCATAGTCCAGGTTAAGCTGTGAAAGCCATCTGAGGCTAACACACACACAAAAAAAAGAAAATAGCGAATTATGATACACAATAAATACGTGTCGTATTTAATAGTAGTAAACTCAATTTCAAAAAAGTATTATTCTATTAATTCAAATAATACATCGACTTTTACATCACATCACACTTTTTTTTCGCGGCAGACCATGGTGCATCACGCACCTTCCAATCCACCCAGGGTGACGGGAAGGGATGGCAAACGAGCACATAGCCCACCGGGTGCGTACCCCTTTTAAGCACCATGTGAGCGGACCATACGTACCTGACATTGTCCTCAGTGGTCATTTCATCACACTAATATTATAAGGGTGAAAATTTGTATGTATCTATGTTTGTTATCTTTTCACGGTCTAAATTTGGCACGGACTGGAAGGATCTAATTTGGCACATCCTGGAGTAACATTTAGATAATTATATTCCAGTAATAATTCCTTAGGATAATATTTCAACTTTGGGAAAGTTACTTTTTATGTAGGCGAAACAGCGGACATAAACTAGTTGGTAATATTTTCAATAGATAGTAGATATCATTGTCTTTTAGGATTTATATGTTTTGATTCCGTGTGGTGACAGCGTAAGAATACAATTCACCACCTCCTCTATCTCTACCCGTGGGTGTCGTTAAAGACGACTAAGGGCCATATTACGCATATGGCATCTATGCAAGAGACGGAAAACTCGAAACAAAACGCTATACCAACCTATCTGACTGGCATGGTATAGTAAGGTCAATTTCCCTCTTATTATGGAAGGGGTCGAGCCCAATAGTGGGACGTATATTAGCTGTGATGATGATCATGATGTTTTGATTTACATCAGCCGACCTCCTGATTCCGCATAACAATCGCATGTTTTAGAACTGCATACAAATGCAATTTCAGTAAGAGTTATAGAAACTGGTTGAAGAATAACCAAGAGAACGAAAAGCAGCATTCTCCTGGGAAACTCTTAACACTAGTGCGTTTATGAACTCATCTGCCAAGTACGGCGATTCTAGTATTGCCTTGGGGATGATCTTTGGGGATCCCTATATCCAACAGCAGACCTGGATGGGGTATTCGTTGGATGAACAGCATTTAGGGTAATAACTGTACTAGTATTTAAGTTAATCATCATCCTGCTGTTATCCCAATTTCTTGAGGTCGACGCAATACGTATTCTTCTTTCATCTAAATCTATACTAATATTATAAAGCTGAAGAGTTTGTATGTTTGTTTGTTTCTTTGAACGCGCTAATCTCAGGAACCATTGGTGCAATTTAAAAAAAATCTTTCAGTGTTGGATAGTCCATTTATCGAGGAAGGCTATGGGCTATGTTATATTTCCAAAAAAATAGAGATCCGTATTAAAAGTCCAATAATGTAACCCAAGGTGTAAAAAATTTACATTGCGTGTGCTGCGAAAACTATTGATTATAGAACAAAACAATGTACTACAACTTTGCAGAACATATAATTGTCCATAAAAAATATCTCGACACCATCTGTCGAACTATTATAGTTATCTCACAATAAGTGTTTTTTTATTTTTTTAAATAATTAAAATGCCGCCGCTTTATTTTGCACCTTGGTATTAATCCTTATCAAAATAAATTACTTCATATTCAAGACGGATTCAATACCTTTCTAAAACTTTTTGAATTATTAAGTTCGCACATTTCATTCAAAAAATATCGCGATATTAAAAATGTAAGTATTAGTGTTGTAGCCAAATAAGTATTAAGTATTGCGCGCGCATGTATGATGTGGCGGGCGGTCATGAGGGGGAATCAAGTGCTGAACGTTCTCAACGTTTGGCCACAGAAATTTTAACATAAATAAATAAATCTTGAAAGTCACTGTACCCCCCCCCCCAAGCCACTTTTCCACGCGGACGAAGTCGTGGGCATAAGCTAGTCGTACATAATGCAAAAAGATTTGACAATAATTTTATGACCGGCCGATCAACCGACTTGCCTGACGTCAACCCTCCTTGGGAATGTAATTTTTGACCAACATCCGAGGAAACTGGCCAAGGTCGTTAGGGCTCTTAGTCGTTTTATACGACGCGAGTAATATAAGCAAGTTGGTATTATTCGTAGACGCTATCACACAGTCTAATATAATAATACATTAAATATTTATTAAGTACTTTGAACAAAAATGTGTCATGAAATTTACTTCTTCCAATTGTATATTCTATGAGTAGCTGATGAATATGTTATTATAATATAAATATGTTACATAATTCATCATTATCATTAAACACATCAATCTAACGCAACTTCGCAATAATGTTAATCAAATCAAATAAAGGCGATATCAATAATTTGTGATGTGCTGAAAAACTCTACTTAACAATGACTAAAAAGTTATTTATTATCGTCATTTCATATACCTTATTGCTGGGCTCGAGATTGGCTTACTATGCCATACTGAGCAGACTGGTTGACATAGGATTTTATTTTGATTTTTCATTCTCTTACAGTTATGCTATCTGCATATTATATCCTTTAATCATCTATACCAATAAATAAAATTGGAGCGTCTGTTTGTAATGTCAAAATAATAGGCTTTTTTCATGCTCACACGATTATTTGCACGACACCTATGCCTAAAATAGCAATTAAGAATTTTTGTCTGTCTGTCTGTTTGTTCCGGGTAATCTTCAAAACGGCTGGACCGATTTCAAAAATTCTTTCACCAATGGAAAGCTATAATATCAGGGCGTAAACTAGGCTATATTTTATCCCGGTATTCCCACGGGAACGGGAACTATGCGGGTAAAATGACTATAACCTATAACCGAAGCGAAGCGAGGGCGGGTTGCTAGTTGTAAATAAAACTACTTTACGAATTTCATCATGTTTGTATTTGATTTTTGATTGCCCGACGTTTCATACACTTTACAGCATTCATGGTCACGGGCGGACAATTAAAAAACAAATACAAACGCCATAAAAGCCGTAGTTTTATTTACAACTAGCAACCCGCCCTCGCTTCGCTTCGGTTATAGGTTATAGTCGTTTTACCCGCGTAGTTCCCGTTCCCGTGGGAATACCGGGATAAAGTATAGCCTAGTTTACGCCCTGATATTATAGCTTTCCATTGGTGAAAGAATTTTTGAAATCGATCCAGCCGTTTTGAAGATTACTCGGAACGAACAGACAGACAGACAAAAATTTTTTAATTGCTATTTTAGGCATAGGTGTCGTGCAAATAACCGTGTGAGCATGAAAAAAGCCTATTATTTTGACATTACAAACAGACACTCCAATTTTATTTATTGGTATAGATGTGTAATACTCGCGTAAACATCAGAAATCCCTTATTTATCTTTTACGATACACACGAGTAAGAAGAGGGGTAGTGAATTGTATTCTTATAAAAACCATGATTATTTACCACACAAAAAATACATTATTACATTCGTGAAATGGTTTTGCTAATACTATTGTAACATTTCCACAAAATATACTGTTATTTTCATTTCATTAAGCGAACCAAAAATAGTAAAGTCTATCTTTATCTTAAATTTATAAAATAATAACAAAATACAACAAGATTTTTGCTAACAGCTGAAAGAAACAATATATTTTGATCATTAATCAACGTCAGCTTCCAAAAATGACCTTTAAAAGATTGATCTTACGTTCAGCACCAAAATCTACGTTATGATGTGTTTCTAAATTACCAGTTTTTACACGCTACTTTGTTGTTATGATTTCACTGTGCTATATTTTAGGTTTTCCGTGTGGTGACGGAGTAAGAATACAATTCACCACCCCCTATCTTACCCGTGGGTGATCGTACGAGACGACTAAGGGATATAAAACGCATATAACATCTATGCGAGAGAAGGAAAACTCGAAATAAAACCCTTTATCAACACGTCTGACCAGCGTGGTATAGTAGGTCAATTACCCTTCCATTATGGAGGAGGCCCGAGCCCAACAGTGGGACATATATGGGCTGAGATGATGATGATGATGATATTTTAGGTGTTATTCAACAAGATTTTTACGTACATGAAAATTCATATATCATTTATTTCTGTATACATGCTATTTCCGTGTATGAAATTTAAATTCTTTATTATTTGGATATAAAGAGCACATCAAATATTTTTTTGAAGACTATGGGCCAGTCTCTCGACGCTTGGATAGTGTATGGAGCGAAAGAAGTTCGGCGTGGGGTCCTATAGACTGCCTTATATCAACGCTTTGTCTATTGAGCCTACTACGTAAGAGAAAATCTTAATATAATATTATGTTATCCACTCTTTTTAGTGTCATGACGGAGTAAAAATATTATCTATTATCTTCCTTTCTTGCCCATGGATATCATAAATGACTGCTATGGGATTATAACATGCAATTAACATCTATGCAAGAGACGGAAATCTCGAAATAAAACCCTATAAAAACGACCAAATAGCCTGAACCTGACCAGCGGGTATAGTAGGTCAAGTTTTCTCCCATTATGGAGGAGGATTGAGTCGAGCATTGGGACATATGTGAGCTGTGATGATAATGCTGATGAACTTACTCATTTATCTATTTAGCAGCCTCTTGTTTAGTGCTGAACTGAACTTAAAAATTGCCACGAAAATGCTGTTGTGTGGTCCTGTCCTTTGTAGATAGCCTATTCGCTCTAGGCAAGATTTACGTAATAAAGTTTTACCCTCAGATCTCTTTTCTTAATGATTTCCTCTGTTTACGTGAGTAATACATTGTAAATAAAACTATTGTTACGAATTTTATTACGTTTGTATTTCATTTTTTTTTTATTTCTCGGCATTTCACTTTACAGCATTCATGGTCACGGGTGAAATGGTTCGCCTGAGACCAATCCGTAAAAATAATTTTATTTACTATGTCTTCTCTTATTATGATGGTATTTTCTTATACCTTTCTCTCGTCCAGAAGGTGCCACTACCACTTGTCTGTCCGTCAACGGATTAGTGTCACTACGGGCGCGCAATCCCGGACTGCTCTAGTTGCTGCTGTCGTCTCTATCCTATACCCCATGACAGTAGTATTCTTAACCCAGAGAATTCCAGAGGAGGGTTGGTATCAGGCAGGCGGCCGGCTATAAAAAAAATAGCCGTATCTTTTACAACATGGTTTTATATGAAGGCTAGAAGGTAAAAACATGTTGTGCCGACCCCACTTAGCGTGGGATGAGGGCAGGCAAATGATGATGATTTTCTTATACCTTTCAAAAGTTCTTACTACTCACGTAAGAAAAGAGAAATGTATAATGGCATTATACTATATGTATTTATTTTATTGTTTGTCTGCCATCATGCAGGTAGCTTAGTTTTAGTTTGCGGTAATCTTTGACAGGGTGCCAGGTTGCACTCGTGTTGTCCGCTATCTTAACAGTCTTTCGCCACCAGTTTCTAGAATATTCGCCAGTTACATGGCAAATATCATGATACAGTTGCGAACTCCGTATAATTTCTGGTAATATTAAATTATCCAGATTGAAAAAGTAGGTGTAATGATACAAAGAAACAAATTCATGTCGAGCGTTAAACCTACAGCTGCTCCTTTATTGTTCCGCATAAAACGAATGAAATTAAGGGACCCCATTACATTTATTATTTACGCAGTTAGATGTGAAATGAAAAAGTCGGATAATTACGATGCATAGAAATGTAATAATAATGCGGAAACATAAATTATATAGCATTATTGCGCAATATGCATGCATGCACATGGATATTATGCATTCAGTCCATCCGCCTGAGATCGATTATATTTGCAATTGCTTTTGTGTTTGTTGAATTTTAACATCTTATCTTAATATATATAAATTACGTGTCACGTTGTTTGTCCGCGATGGACTCCTAAACTAATTAACCGATTTTAATCAAATTTACATACCGTGTGCAGTTTGATCCAACTTGAAAGATAGGATAGCTTATATCTTAATTTATAGTCGCAATATTATTTTATTGCAAATTATTTGCCTATTATTTGACATTCACAATTATCTGTTAATTCCAAACGATTTTAACAGATGGCGATATCTGTTGACTGGATTGAGTAAGTAATTAATAGATGGCGCTGCTATGTTAAACATACAAACGTATCATATAAGCTACAATTCAATAGCATAAATAGTTTACTAAAATGTAATATAACAAAAACCTTAAAGGTGCCACAGCAACGCGTGGCCGGGTCTGCTAGTAGTATGTATATATCTTGCTCTTCTACCGGGAGAACGATCACCCGTTCCAAGGTGATATAGTGTTTATCATTCGCAGGTCTCTCGTAGACAACGTGGAAAAGCTCGAAAGTATGTCGATAAGGGCAGTATACTTTATACTCAGAATTACCAAGAAGTATCTGTTGAAGGTCATCCAGGTTTACGCGTAGACCACGACATACTCCGACGACGAGGTGGAGGCCTTTTACGACGACACCTCAAGAGCCATGCACGCGTTCAAAACCCACTTCACGGTGGTAATAGGAGATTTTAATGCGAAATGCAGGTGGCACAAGACCACAATTTGTGGTGAAAAATGAAGGAGGCTTACAAGCGGGTATCTCCCTTCCTCCATAGTGGTTGAGGGGAGTGATGGCTGCTCTAGTAGTGAACTCGTGATCGGGTGCCACTTGTGGGATTTGGTCCAGGCATAATTGTTTGAATTATAATACGTATCTTGTGGTTGAAGGGCCTCATACTGGAGCTAGTACTTACAAGACGTCATGACATTATATCTACATAATTTTATATCAAATAGAAAAAATAATATAAAAAAAAATAGAAAAGCCCGCTGAGTTTCTTGCCGGATCTTCTCGGTAGCGATCGCATTGCGATCCGGTGGTAGTTTATTTTTTTTGGATAATTTGATTTATTTTTGTTAACCTGACAGTATGTAAGTGCCCTCTCGGGGTTTACACAGAATAAATGATTTGAATTTGTGCAGCAATGAACGGCGATTGGGTAAAATGATGATGATGATGATATACATTTGTATGATCTACAATAATGATTATTTTGAGTCTGAGTGTAATCTGTTCTCAAGTATCTCTAACAGAGTACTCATATAACGATGCGAGTTTTAATAGATCCCTCAGTTGCGTAAGTCTCTTTCAAAATAGCAGACGACCTTGACCTCGTATGTAACGCCGGTCAGACGGCTTAGTTGAAAATATTTTTTTACAATGACTTCGTATTTTAATATACCCTAGTCGTCTTTCCTAAAGCCCATAAGAAATCTAAGGATAATATTGCTGCATTAGAGGCAGACATTATAAATCAAAATTGTTTATATTTATGAGCAACTCATATTCTGTACAAATAATGTAGGAGTTATAATCAAATCAAATCATTTATTCTGCTTAAGCCCTTTAAGGGCACTTACATATTGTCAAATTTACACATCGTTTGAACTCAATACAATAATCCACCACCAGATCGGAACGCGGCCACAAGCTGAGAAGATCTGGCAAGAAACTCAGCGGATGTTATAATAATAGCTACTACCTTAGAATAATAACGTATAGAAGGTAAGTTCACGCACAAAAAGTGAGGCATTTCAATTGGAGCCTAATGGAGCTTACGCCGGAACCGTTCCGTAATGTACAAGTCATTGTATTGCACGTACGTATGCAACTCTTAAAAAATAAATTGATAATTATGACGGTTTGTGCATTCAAATGGTGTCACAATACATTTGAAAAACTTAAAAAGGTAAAGTAGGTAAGGTAAAGTATTTCGACGATTAATGTTAATAAAAACAAAATTTGATTTCATAATTTGTATAGTGGTCTGCGTGTGTATGTGTGCAATCGTCTGCGCGCCATTAGTATTTTTAGATTCAAATTTTGAAAGTTCGAAGTATTGACACTATCCTTCTATACGTTATTATTCTAAGAGCTACTACATTATTTGTATAGAACAGCATCTGTTGACAGCAAGTAAGCTTATAGGAAGGCAGATAAATATTACATATAATATATTATTTATGATATATTTGCCTCGATATTCAATTACACCCACTATAAAATTAGTTGCTAATTTTCATAGTTTTGACTGATGTACTCCTCGTTCTCGTGGGAATACGGGAATAAAAAATTACTTATATTACTAACGTCAATCTGTTTAAAACATAAAACATCTTTAATATTGATGTGATAACTATTAAAAGTCGTTAGGTTAGCTAATTACTTAATAATTTAAGACAGAATACCTTAAGCAGGGACTCAATAAATTAACCAACTTGGTTTTACATGGATTTCACAACTGTTTATGATAAAAGAACTCAGTTGCGAGACTTGGATTTTTAACAAGATACGTTTTTGATGGCATTGTTATTGACATAAGGTGTGTTCTAAATATACAAAAAAAAAAAAACAGATATTTAATGGCCATGTTTGTCGATTACGCTATTATTATATGAAGTCAGAAGAAATAGTTCCTTCTAGTAATTTGATTTGTAACTAGTTAATAAATAGACGATTCTTGACTGCAGATAAATAAATAAAGAAGTTTGCCGTTCTTATCCCGTCTTCAGTAATATAAATATGTATTAACATGATTAATATCAATGAAACACATCATCTAACTACTTGTGTTGAATTATAACAATAATATATCTAGCATACAATGTTTTTCAGTTTGGTTTCATTTTATTATCACCATATGTTCGAGATGTACATATATAAGTTAGCTTAGAACTTACTTCAAGAGTAAATGTACCTATTATAACACATTAGTCAGACAGGTTAGTATACGGTTTTATTTAAAGACTAGCTTCTGCTCGCGACTTTGTTCGCGTGTTATAGATACTTTGGGCTAACGCTAACTTTAACCTAAGACTTTGTTTAAAGGAAAAAAAGACTCCGAGTTTGAAACATTGGTGCTCCACTCCTGATGGTCTTAGAGTGATGATATAGCCTTCTTCGATAAATGAGCTATCGAACACTGAAAGAATTTTCAAATCAGACCAGTAGTTCCTGAGATTAGCGCGTTCAAACAAAGAAACTCTTCAACTTTGTGTATTAGTATAAATTTCCTCGTTATATTATAATGCTTAAAAAGACCAGCCCGTCTGACCAACGTGGTAAGTCAATTTCACACCCATTGTGGAGGGGGTTCGAACTCAGTAGTTAGTTCGAACTCATATATGAGCTGTAATGTGACATACACTAGTTATCATGTTTTGAGTAAAATCATCATCTTAACCCATTTAGGTTCCATTGTTGAGCTCGGTCTTCCTTCACTATGGGAGGGCAATATACCGAGGGGAGTATCAGACAAGTTGGCACTGGGTTTTCTTTCAAGTTGTCCTTCTCCTGCATAGATGTTTTGTATTTTTATTATTATATATTCCTTCCGTGTGATGACGGGATAAGAATACAATTTACCTCATTATCTTGCTTGTGGGTGTCGTAAAAGACGTCTAAGAGTTTATTACATGGATACACAATGTATGCAAGAGAAGGAAAACTCGAAGCAAAACCTTGTACCAACCCGTCTGACCAAAATGGGTATGTCAATTTCCCTCCTATAGTGGAGGAGGCTCGAGCCCAGCAGTGGGACGTATATGAGCTGAGATATGATGTACATATTTATCATATTTTTATTATTACTCATATTTTCTTTTAACAACACAAAGTATTAAGAAAATGCTTTACTAGAATGCAATAAACATAAAAATTCACCTCATTAGGTACTTCATCTGGTATTTCTCAAAGTTCCCTTTAATGTTAATTTAATATTAAATTTATTTCCAGTTCTGCGATATAAATAGAAAAAGAGATAATGAGACACCATCGCCTTTCCCCATGATCGCCGCTTCGGATTAGGTTCGTTGAGCCCTGAATATTAAATTAAGGCAAAACGTAACGTCTGCGTGGACTTGTGTAATATTACAGTTATCGAGCCAATTGGTTTTCTGGCACACTTCACACTGAATATACTTACTGTCTCTATTGCGACCAATTTGAAAAAGGCACAATCATCTACTTTTTGTATAAGTTGGGATGATTGTATTTTTGAGTCCTTAGAGAATTGTCATTAGCTTACTTGAGAGTATTACGAATATCAATCGAAATGAATAGGCATAATTTAATGGCGGAGTGCTTTGCTCTACTTTATTACAAGTCAACTTTCGTAAATTCAAAGGGGCTCTGAATGATAGCGTAGGTAATGTTATTTTCCTTAAGTCGCTGCACACTTTAATAAAATATGTACTTTTATTTTGTGAAGTTTTGTGTAGAGTACTAATTTTTAGTACATAGTACTAATAGTTTTCTCGCATAACGACAATATAGCATATCCGTTTATCGCCCCTCCTTAGTTGTGGGTGATGTATTCGCCGTTAATATTGATGCCGAGTCCAGTCCAATCTAAGAGCTTGAAAACATCTTCCAGTGCAGTGGTGAACAGTTTCGGAGAGATGACATCTCCCTGTCTCAAGCTTTTCTGCAACTGGATCGGTTTCGTACTCTTATCCCGGATACGGACTGACATTGTGGCGTTCCTATACAAACACTTCAGCACTTCGATATAGCGATGGTCGATTTGGCACCGCTGAAGGGACTGCAGCACCGCCCAAGTTTTGGCTGAATCAAAGGCTTTCTCATAGTCCACAAACGCTGAACACAGGGACCAATAGGGAATATGCATGATATTTTTTTATTTTTTTAAACGTTTCTACTAGTTATTACATTACTAGAAATAAATATAACAAATCCAAAATATAATCCATTGAGCTAAAAAAAATTTTTCAAAATCGCTATCATTTATGGGCGATGTAAACGCGACTACTTCGACGCGCGTATTCTGTGACGTCAGAGTACTCGATACTCGTACAAGTTGCTAGGGCTGTCAACTAGGGCTGTTGATATTTTTATAAATACAGTTTTTCGACATATCGATATTTTACAATGTATCAATATCGGGGTTCGCTATATCGGAAAAAATATCGATATATCGACATTTTTATTATTATTACGATTATTAAATATATGATATCTTATTTACCTTGCAGCTTTTATTCCTCCGAGTTTAACAGACGTAAACTCTGAATTAGACGCGAAATACGTTGTCATCATATACACATCTATTTTAGGAAGATTATCTGACTATATTTTGATGGAACCGGTTTCAGTCATTGTAATAAGACTTATTCACAAGATTAATACTTGAACACAGAAAACTAATAACTTAATATGAAATAACTGGGTAGCAATACAAAATAATTAGGGATGTGACTTGGAGGGAAAATAATCGATTTTTTAAATAATTGATTTTTTGCTCTTTTAAATAAATCGATTATAAAATAATCGATTAATTAAAACTAAATAATCGATCATAAAATAAACGATTTTTTGTAGGAAATGTGAGCTTTGTTTTCTAATATAGTGTGAAAGAATCGTGGTGACCATTTTTTTTAGGACCCCGGTGTCCGAATAATCGATAATAGCGAATAATCGATTAATTTTGATCGAATTTTGAATAATAAAAAATCGATTAACAATCGCTTGTTATTATTTTGATAATCGATTGTAAAATCGATTATTAATCGATTGTTTTTTTGTAATAATCGATTATTATAAAAATCGATTATTTTTTCACATCCCTAAAAATAATCACTATATACATACAAACAACAACTTGATATCAGAAGAAGGAGGGCTGTTGATAAAATATTGATATGTCAAAATATCGATATTATTATTTAAAAATATCGATACTTAATACTGAACTTTTTCTTGGATGATATATTGATAATAAAAAGTAAGTATCGAGGGTCGCTATTTATTCGAATAAATTTGGTGTTTTATCTTTTCTTGTAAAGTATTTATTCTACAAAATCACCGCAAACTTAATCTACTGTAAAAACGCTGGCATGGAATTGATGATCAGTTATCACTTACTCCTAGAATTTGATAAAAAAGCTCGGCACGGCAACCCCGCAATGAACGAAGTTAAAGAGTGGTCATGGGGAAAATATCGAAATATCGATATTTTTTTTCGTTATGTCGAACTCCGATATTGATATATTTAAAAATATCGATATATTGAAAATTATTTTTTTTTAAATATCGACAGCCCTAACTAGAAGACTCGGGTGTCACGTGTTCAAAACGTGACATCATAGTCCTCCAACTAATGCGGTGCGTTTCAGAAATTTTGCGCGCGAATCTCAAAAAAGGCACTTTTTGTTAATTAAATTTAATTATTAAATAATGATAAAATTAATAAATAATTGTATAGGTACGTTTTTTAAGCAATAAAGATTACAAATAAAAATAATTTGTTCATTTTGGAGTTTCGTGCATATTCCCTATTATAGTCCTCGGTCTTTTGTATAATCTGCCGAAGCGTGAGGATATGGTCTATGGTGCTATAGCCCGCGGTTACCGCACCATGTCGATACGCGGTTACTGCACCATGTCGACGGAGGCAGCGTGCCTCTTGGCCGGAACTCCCCCGTGGGACCTGGAGGCGGAGATGCTCGCCGACATTTATCGGCGGGTGTCGGAGACGCGCGCCCGCGGCGGTATGGTCTCCCTGCAGGAGATCACCGCCTGGCGAGTCGACGCCCGCCGTGGAGTCATTGCCCGTTGGGCAGTCCGGCTGGAGAGTCCTCGGTACGGTGTCAGGACCGTCGAGGCCTTCCGGCCGGTGCTGATGGAGTGGTTGGAGCGGACGCACGGGGTGCTTTCCTTCCGACTGGTGCAGGTGCTGACGGGGCACGGATGCTTCGCAAAGTACCTGCACAAGATTGTCAGGAGGGAGAGCACACCGTCCTGCCACCACTGCAGTTGCGACGAGGACACGGCGCAGCACACGCTCGAGGAGTGTGCTGCGTGGGAGGGGGAGCGCCGTGAACTCGTCGCGATTATCGGTGCCGACCTGGCGCTGCCGACCATCGCCAGGGAGATGCTCGTCAGCGTCAGGAACTGGGACGCGGTCGCCGCCTTCTGTGAGGCCGTTATCTCACGGAAGGAGGCGGCGGAT
Organism: Lymantria dispar; assembly: GCA_032191425.1. Lineage (NCBI taxonomy): Eukaryota > Metazoa > Arthropoda > Insecta > Lepidoptera > Erebidae > Lymantria > Lymantria dispar. The sequence continues at coordinate 14,304,937 of CM063448.1, forward strand.
CGTATGCGAGTAGAGATCCTATTCGGCGACACGTTCCGCCGCCGGCGACTCGGGCGGCGCAGGCGCGAGTATCTGCGCCTAATGCCGCCCTAGCCGAGGCCGCGGGTGATCGGACCGGGGAATTGTCCGTCACCCGCAGTGTGGCTAACCGCGCGATGGCGACCGACGTCCCAGGATGTCGAGAGGTGAGGGTACCTGAAAGGGTATTCCGTCGGGCCGACCACTGACGACAAGTCACATCTGCTCCGGTGGTCGGCCCAACAACGAGGTGACGTGGGTACGGGTGGGTTATGGGCCCGCGCGTCGTCCTTTCATCGCCCCGGACGGACTGGACCGCGCGTGCGCTTACCATAGCCCACCCATAAAAAAAAATAAAAAAAAAAAAATGGTGCTATAGCCTTTTCGGAAGCCGGCTTGTTCGAGCGTATGTTTATGGCTACGAATTCTACTAACCCTTAAATTACTCAAAGGTGTCGTAAAAGTCGACTACGAGACTTGTATCAACCTGCACCAACTTCATCTGTTCAAAAGGTGGGTTGAGGTCATGCAGGTGGCCTCATCATAAAACTATTGCCTATTTAACCTTTGCAATATGTATGGTGGAAGAAGAGTACAGATTGCATCAATCCTAAGTGATTGGGATAAGAGGAGGATGATGATGATGACTGTGCTATATTGGGGAAGCCAATGTCCAGTAATGTACAGCGATTTATTGAATGACGATGATGAAGTCATGATTTAGTTTATTTGAGTTTTTTATCTATTACTAGCAACCCGCCTTCGCTTCGCTTCGGTTTCAGTCGCCTTACCCGCGTAGTTGCTGGATAAAATATAGCCCATGTTACTATACCCCCTACCCTAATATTATAGCTTTCCATTGGTGAAAGAATTTTTGATATCGATTCGGTGGTTTAAGCGTGAAAGCATAACAACAAACAAATAAACTTACTTTCGCATTTATAATATTAGTAATAAAAGTAATAATAATAATTATTTGAATCAGTACACTAAATAATACAAAGTGTAAAAATTTCAAAATCAACCTTCTTTGATGTTGTGTAGCGAATATGAATATTATCCAAATCCATTAATGCACTAGGGTATCATAAAAGCAATAAAAGCAACTACACTTACTGGAGCCAATTCGACCAAGTACCGTTTTACTAAACGCTAACATTCTTAAGAATGACTAAAACGTTAAGCAAAATATTCTGCTATTTTTTGCACTCATGTTAGAGGAATAAGATATGCTTCGAGAAGCTCCATGCTCGAGCATGATTAGATCACGATCGAAGCGGCGAAAGGAAAGACATGCAGTTCCATCATCAACCGTATTGTACTTTTCGGCGAAGCAACAGTATCGAGTGCCTTTTTCGGCGGCAATAAGATAAGGCTGAGAAGATTTGAAAGTGAAACGTGGTCTCTAAATATGGGCCTCATAAAAAAGCACAAAGTCGCTCAACGTGCTATGGAGAGGGCTATGCTCGGTATTTCTCGACGTGATAAAATTCGGAATACGGAAATCCGTAGAAGAACGGGTGTAACTGACATAGCGCGCAGAATTAGCACGTTGAAATGGCTGGCCACATCGCTTGTCGAACCGAAAACCGTTGGGGAAGAAAGGTTCTTACGTGGCGACCACGAATTGGACGACGCAGCGTAGGACGACCCCCCACTAGTTGGACTGACGACATCTCAGGAAACCATTGGATGCAAGTGACGCAGGACAGTTCCGCGTGGCATTCTTGTGGAGAGGCCTATGCCCCGCAGTCTATAGGTAGATGGATGGATGGAGAGGATTTTAGGTAAATTGAGAAAGGAGGAACTTCTTTCTTTTTTCTTCTCATACCCAGTAGTAGTACTTCTACCGTGCGAGCCTGTCCTACAGTAGGAGGTAAATTACTTTATACATCTACGCTGACTAGATGGATTAATGGAAGGACTTATTTCGAGTTTTCCTTTTCTTAGTTAATCTCATAGTTAATACTACATTCCTTGATTATTTTATCGTTGTGAGTAATCTCTGTAGATTTGGAGATATATAAGTGAGCCCGAGTGGACACGTGATTGCACCCCGGGATTATGACTGTACGCTTGGTTTAGCCGGTTAGGCCATCGGATAACATTCGAGAGAAAGAAAAACGGATTTAGTGCGATATTCGCGAATTAACTTATATGCCATCCTTACTGGCGGTATACTACGTCTATTAAATGATGAACTCTGATGTTTACGCGAGTATTACACATCTATACCAATAAATAAAATTGGAGTGTCTGTTTGTAATGTCAAAATAATAGACTTTTTTCATGCTTACACGGTTATTTGCACGACACCTATGCCTAAAATAGCAATTAAAAAATTTTTGTCTGTCTGTCTGTCTGTTTGTTCCGGGTAATCTTCAAAACGGCTGGACCGATTTCAAAAATTCTTTCACCAATGGAAAGCTATAATATCAGGGCGTAAACTAGGCTATATTTTATCCCGGTATTCCTACGGGAACGGGAACTACGCGGGTAACACGACTATAACCTATAACCGAAGCGAAGCGAGGGCGGATTGCTAGTTGTAAATAAAACTACTTTACGGATTTTATCGCGTTTCTATTTGATTTTTGATTGCCTGACGTTTCGACCCTTTTTGTGGATTAATATAAAATAATTAATTTTCCGTATCGGATAGATAATTACAAAATTTTCTGTAATAACGACGACTTGTTGGACGTGAGTCATCTTATTTCGCCCGTGACCATGAACGCTGCAAAGTGTCCCCAAATCAAGGTTATTGATTTGTTTGTTCTAATATGTTCTATAATGATATAATTAGTTCTAAAGTCATTGATATCTTTAGTGAATTGCAGCTTATTTATTTGTATATCATCATCATCATCGTTTCAGCTCATATATGTCCCACTGTTTGTCCCCACTCGAGCCTCCTCCACAATAGGAGGGAAATTGACCTTACTATATCACGCTGGTTAGACAGGTTGGTATATGGTTTTATTCTGAGTTTTTCTTCTCTTACGTAGATATTATATGCGTATTATATCCCTTAGTCGCCTTTTCATCTACGGGCATAATAGGGAGTGGTGAATTGTATTCTTACTCCGTCACCACACGGGAATTTATATATAGATCTATCTGATTGCCATTAAGAATATCCTTGGTGGCCTTCAATACCTAATTAAATTAATAAGACACTAAAAATCAATTCATATCCTGCTTGAAGATTACTGCATATAAATAAAACTTTCGTTCACCTATTATAAATAACGACAGGCTCATTCGAATATTTACTACAGAATCACGATAGCTATTCCATTTTGCGAGCAAAAGAAATATGTTTATAGCTCTGTTTATGCGATGGCAAAACTTTTGTTGCGTCATGACTTTTATTATTTTACGCACTTTCGTGTTATTACTATGACATGTAGTTATTAAATTATGACGTATATTTTGAGATATCACGGTACCTCATTAGTCATTTTTATAGTGCGACATATTTGCAGTTATCAATTTCGAAGTCTGTAAGGTATACAAAGATAAAAATTACTAGAAATGTTATACTTTATGTACATACTACTTACTTTTTACATACTTTTTTAATATATTGTTAATTTTTGAAACATATACAACAAGTATGCCTAATTACTTAGGTAGTTACATTAATTAAAAATTCAAGGTACCAGGCTATTGCCAAGTGTTTTAAAGACTGTTGATAGCAAAGAGGTGGATTTAGCAAAATCTTGTATTATATTCAAGAAAGAGCAACATTTTGATTGATGACACAACAACACTGAATGATCTTTTATTATACACTAGCAACCCGCCCTCGCTTCGCTTCGGTTATAGGTTATAGTCGTTTTACCCGCGTAGTTCCCGTTTCCGTGGGAATACCGGGATAAAATATAGTCTAGTTTACGCCCTGATATTATAGCTTTCCATTGGTGAAAGAATTTTTGAAATCGGTCCAGCCGTTTTGAAGATTACCCGGAACAAACAGACAGACAGACATACAGACATACAGACATACAGACAGACAAAAATTTTTTAATTGCTATTTTAGGCATAGGTGTCGTGCAAATAACCATGTGAGCATGAAAAAAGCCTATTATTTTGACATTACAAACAGACACTCCAATTTTATTTATGGGTATAGATTATATATCGGGTGACGGGACAGGGGATTAGTCCGCCATTTACAGAGAGGCTGACCGCGTGACGGCGACCGTCGTCCCGGGACAGGGGTGTCGAGAGGAGAGGGTACTACTACTCACTCGGGGTATTCTGTCGAGTCGACCGCTGAAGACAAGGAACTCGGCTCCGGTGGTTGGCCCAACGACAAAGGCAACGTGCTATGGCTGGGATACGGGACCGCGCGCCGGCCCAGGTGTACTGCCCGTAGCCCATCCCCCGAAAAAAAAAAGGTTAAAGGAAGGTTAAAGAAATTACTACGATTGCCTCAAAATAGCTCAAATTTTATCAAAGTTACATGACGCTGTATATAAACTCATTTGCAAAAAAAACGGGCGGTTTTGATTTTCATTCATATTTAAAAAGATACAATACCAAAAAGGTTTCAATCGTTTGTACACGTTACTGGCCGGTTTTAAAAATGCTGTGGTATTTAAAAAAGTACGTTCTAAATTCAATTTTTCATTTGATGTTCATTTTTACAGAAAACCCCTTTTTATCCTACATTTTTGGCGCGAAGTTCCAGAAGTTAACATCGACTTTCATAACTTTTATTCAATTTTTATCGATTAATTTCATATCCTTGACTGTCAAAGCTTTATTTAATGCTGTTTGGCTGTATCAAAAATGGTAGATAAAGTGGTAAAAGCTACCAAAATTATCGCGCTGCTTGAAGAGGGTTGCAGCCAATGTTTCGTGGCTAGGAGGCTAAATGTTAGTCGCGCGACAGTCCAAAGGACCCGGCAGCGATATCAGGAGACTGGTTCCGTCGAGAGAAGGCCTGGTTCTGGAAGAAAACCATGTACCCAACCACGGGATGATCGTTTTCTTGTGAGTCGCGCATTGAGAAATCGCAAATCTTCGTATGTGGATCTTAAGAACAACCTCCAAGAAGTAAGAAATGTGCATATTAGTCTATGGACGGTCAGGAGGAGGCTTCTCGCTGCCAATATACGCAGTCACCGCCCGGCCCGCGGCCCCAAATTACTCCGTGAGCACAGAGTTCACAGGCTTAGGTTCGCTAGAAATTGTGAATCATGGACTCAAGACGATTGGAATAGGGTTTTGTTCTCTGATGAAGCCAGGATATCTCTGTTCGGTGAAGATCGACGTCGGCGAGTGCTAAGAAGACAAGGAGAACGCTTTGCAGAGGCATGTTTCGAAGAAATCACACCTTATGGTGGGGGCTCTGTTATGTTTTGGGCAGGAATAAATTCAATGGATCGTACAGAGTTAGTCTTCATTGAAAACGGCTCACTGACTGGGCATCGATACATAACGGAAGTTCTAATTTCTCATGCACAACCCGCATTGGCCGCTCTAGGTGAAGACTCGATTTTTATGGACGACAATGCTCGCGCCCACCGATCCCGCGATGTTAATGCGTATGTGCAAGAGGTCGGCATTCGTCGTTTGGATTGGCCAGCTCGAAGTCCCGACCTCAATCCCATAGAGCATGTCTGGGACGTTCTGAAACGGCGTGTGAGATCAGTACACCCGGCTCCGCAGACCATCAGAGAGCTGAAGAATGTGATTACTGCGGAGTGGGAATGTATTCCGCAAGCAAGTATCCGGGATATACTCGCTAGCATGCCCAGACGAATTCAAGCTGTGATTTTAGCTAGAGGGGGTCACACTCGATACTAAACATTTATCTGCTTTTACTTTATTAAAGAAAAACAAACAAAAAAACTTTTTTATTTTTACTTCATGAGCATATGCACTACTAGCGAGGTTTAGCATTATTTCCCATAAATTGTATCTAAATTTTATGAAATACTGATGAAAACGATTATTTTCTTATTAATTTAGCAAATTGTGTGGATAAAACTACCTATAATTATCAAACAAAGAAATATTAACATTTGAAATGGTTCATTGCTTAGGTGCCCGTTTTTTTTGCAAATGAGTTTATTATTAACTAAACTAATGAGTGTCATACTTATACGTCATAGTCGTTAGGGAACGACTAACCTAATGTTAACTGCCGCATTCTTTATGAACTTTTATTTTATTTTACAGATCCACTTCAGTCACGGAAAAACATGTCACTTCGATCTGACAGTGAAAAACAACCCTCGTGTAATTTGTCAATGTCAGCCACTCAGCGCGGGGACAAAACATAATTTCATAAAGACATCCTTGTTCTTGTTACGTTGGGCTGAACCTTTTTACAGTATAGCCTTCATCGAATTTCTAATTTGATAAGTACCACCTGAGAAGGGCCAAACAATATAAAGCTTTATTAGTCGCCTGTTTTATTTACTGGATTGTTTCTTTTATCTAAATTGAAAATAAATAATGATTACAGGAAATATTTGCGAATGAGTGACCTACTTTACAAATAAATCCACTTTGATCATATGAAATGACTTTGTTAATTCAAAGAAATGAGATGAAAATTTTTCATGTATATTTATACCGTATTTCAATTGAGCTTTATAATTTTTAATATTAGGTAATGATGCTAATTTACGAGAATTTCTGTTTTTATCGAAATTTATATAATTTAACAGGTTTTCTTCTCGCACTATTACAATTGAAAGAAGAATAAAACGTCTTGATTATAGTTTTGGTCCAGTTTTGCATCCGAACTAATGACAATATTTTATGGAAATGTTGTCACTGACTACATCATATCATCATCTCAGCCCGTATATGTCCCATTGTTGGGCTTGAGCCTCCTCCACAATTAAGAAGAAAGTAACCTATCGTGCTTGCCATACATGTTGACACAGGATTTTACGTTCATTTTTTTCTTCTATTGCATAGATTTTATCCTCACACCATATCCCTTAGTTATCTTTTACGACACCCACGTGTAAGTAAAGGGGTGGTGAAAAGTATTATTTCTCTGTCACCACACAGAAAACTGAATTCCGATTTTATTCTGCTCTTATAATTGCTTGTAGTTGATACAATATGTACATTTCATCCATCGTACATATTGCCAAATTTTTAACAATAATTTTATGACAAGCCGCCTGCCTGATCTCAAATGGCCTTGGAAATGTAATTGTTGACCAGATTGCATCAGATGGATTTGTTCCAGGTCCAGGTAAAATCATTAGGTACCTATGGATTCCTGATGTTTATGCGAGTATTACACATCATTATCCTTACTAATATTATAAATGTGAATGTATGTTAGTTTGTTTGTTACGCTTTGAAGCTTAAACTACCGAACCGATTTAAAAAATTCTTTCGCCTTTGGAAAGCTATAATATCAGGAGTAACAAACGGGCACGGATTATCTTACGCGGGTAAGATAATCCGTGACCATGAACGCTGCAAAGTGTTCCAAACGTCGGACAATTAAAAATCAAATACAAACGCGGTAAAATCCGTAGTTCTATTTACATCGTTATATATTTTACGATATCCATAAACAATGTAAAATTGGTAGTATTACTAATACAAAGCCATCAACCTGTGGCTCTTAATATGTTGTAAGATAGAATGATGCGATGTTACTGAAAGTCGTTGTCTCTACGGATTACAGTATTCCACTTAATAGTAGATGAAAATCTTTAATAATATTATGTGGATAATTTTTAGGCACACTATGATATTATAAATTGTATCTATTTGAAAAAAAAAGACTTGGTTTCTATTACATGAAATAATAAAAAAACGTATATTAGAGATCTTAGTATATTATTAACAGTTAGAAAGAATCTGTATATAGGTACATTACAGCTTTTAAAATTTATAAATCAAACTTACCTAGCTGTTGAAGAAGGGTCTTTATAAGATAGTATAGCTTGAAAGCTTAGGACAGTAAAATGGTAATTGAGTAATACTATTCGGGTGGCCATCATAAACTGGACAACGCAAGGAAGTGCAGGCTTTTATTAGGTACATTGACATATAATATAAAAGTCTAGAAAGATTTTCCGTGTGGTGACGGAGTAAGAATACAAATCGCCACAATACAATCTTGCCCATGGATGTCGTAAAAGATGACTAAGGTATATAATATGCGTATAACATCTATCCAAGAGAAGGAAAACTCGAAACAAAACCCTATACCAGCCTGTCTGACCAGCATGCTATAGCAAGGTCATTTTCTCTCCTATAGTGGAGTAGGCTCGAGCCCAGAAATGCGTCTTGTATGAGCCGAGATAATGATGAGAAACATAGAACAGCGTTATGTGACGTCATCGGAACGAGTCTTACGCTCAGCAGCAGACGATAAAAGACTAATAAGTTGGGCGTCCTGAAAAGAGCCAGGTGGTACTTCATACCGAGACAGCGTCTTGTGCTATACAAAGCACAAGTTCGTCTTCTGAGTACTGCTCACATCTCTGGGCAGGTGCGCCCAAATATCAGTTAGATCCACTTGACTCCTGCCAAAGCGCGCTGTTCGAATCTTCGCAACTCCAAACTTACAGACATACGTCCGTAAGTTTGGAGTTGCTGGAGCGGCGGAAAGACTTTGGGTCAACCTGTGTACTCTACCGACTCTTTCACGGAGAGTGCTCCGAGGAACTCTTTGATTTGGTACCACCATCACCATTTTACCATCGTACCACTGGACATCGTAGCAGGGCTCATTCATATCACCTGGAAGCGCTATGGTCTTCAACTGTACGCTTCCAGCGATCATTTCTCCCACATACGTGCAAGCTCTGGAATGAACTACCTGCTACTGTGTTTCCCGAGCGCTACATGTCCTTCTTTAAACGAGGTTTAAGAAGAGTCTTCACGGTAGACAACGGTCTGGCTGTGCCTGTAGTATTGCCAAATTCCATGTGCTGTGTGTGTGCTGCTTGCTGGTTTGCCACCGTTTGCAATAAAAAAATATATAATTAAGTCCATGAAATAGAAAACTTTTATAATTTATGTATGTCAAAAATAATATGTATATATTATACTATATCCATCATCAAGGAGCATAACGATATTTCCATTCAAGAACTTGATTACTAGCAACGACTTTCAACTAACTTTCTCGGCTTATAATAAACAGAGACACGGAAAATTATTCTCAAACTTTGTATTCAGTATAAAATTTATGGCACGTTTACCACGAAATTTTTGAACAATAAACAGCCCGCCTTGGTTTCAGGTTTTATAACATCGTGCCATTCGAATGAACAGTATTTAAAAATATGTATTGAATTGCTAATAATTCTAGCACAATTTTTATTCCTTATAGTAAGTTCAGTTTTTGATATACTATTAATTGACATATATATTATGACATATATCTATAATATCTGGTAAATTTACCGAGCAAAGACAACCGGTCGGCTCGGTAATAAAAAGGACTACATACTTGCTAGAGAATTATAATCTATACCAATAAATAAAATTGGAGTGTCTGTTTGTAATGTCAAAATAATAGGCTTTTTTCATGCTCACACGGTCATTTGCACGACACCTATGCCTAAAATAGCAATTAAAAAATTTTTGTTTGTCTGTCTGTTTGCTCCGGGTAATCTTCAAAACGGCTGGACCGATTTCAAAAATTCTTTCACCAATGGAAAGCTATAATATCAGGGCGTAAATTAGGCTATATTTTATCCCGGTATTCCCACAGGAACGGGAACTACGCAGGTAAAACGACTATAACCTATAACCGAAGCGAAGCGAGGACGGGTTGCTAGTTTAGAATGAAAAGCTATGCTAATTAATTTCGTAGAGCTTATGGACAAGGTAAGCCACGTGGATGAATTTGAATTTGGTAAGTGGATTGGTGATTGCCGTTTGTTATAAGGTTTCGCAAAAGACGGCTACTGGAAAATCTTCTTTTTTTTTGGGGGTGGGTTGCGGTCGGCGCACTCCTCGCATCACTCCGTCCGGGGCGACAGAAGGGCGTAAGCACGCACACCTGCAATCCACCCGCGCGGCATGTCGCCTTCGTCGTTGGGCCGACCACCGGAGCAGGATGACTTGATGTCAGTGGTCGGTCCGACGGAATACTCCCATCGACCAACGTCCTCCCCTCGGGGAGAACGTCGGTCTTTCCTCATGCGGTCTGCCTCTCGGCGGGTGACGGACTAATTCCCCGGTTACGTCACCCGCGGCCTCAGCTAGGGCGGCATGAGGCGCAGGTAATCACGCCTACGCCGCCCCATTCGCCGGCGGCGGATCGCCTTATCGAGGCTGCGCTCCTCGCGCGCGAGTTTCGCCACCTCCTTCCGCGAGATCACTGCCTCGCAAAAAGCTGCGACCGCGTCCCAGATCCTGACGCCAGATGCTCCGACGCCTGACTCAGATGGTCAGCAGCGTCAGGTCGGCATCGATTATTGCGCCGTATTCTCGTCGCAATTGCAGCGAATTTGGTAGCAGGACGATGTACTCTCCCTCCTAACAACCGTGTACAGTTATTTGGCGAAGCATCCATGCCCCGTCAACACCTGCACCAGTCGGAAGGAGAGCACCCTGTGCCGCCGTTTCAACCACTGCATCAGCGCCGACCGGAAGGCCTCCACGGTCCGCACCCCGAACCAAGGCCTCTCCAGCCGGACTGCCCAACGGGCAATGACGTCTCGGCGGGCGTCGACGCGCCAGGCGGTGAGCTCCCTCAAAGAGACCACACCGCCCTCCGCTCGTACCCCTGACATCCGCCGATACAAACCGGCGAGCATTGCCGCCTCCAACTGGAAAATCTCCTTGTCTGTTTTTTTACGTTTCCCAGTAGAAGGTAAGAGGGTGATTATACATTTTTATCCCGGCGCCACGAGGATAATTATTTTTTCACAATTTTTATATTAACGAATTATGACACATCATTGGTAAACATATTTTTAAATTTCGTTCGAATTTTATCTTTTTAATGTGAAAAGAAATGATAGATGGTTTCAATAGGATTAAATAACATTAAAGGTGTTATTCTGTGGTGATTGCGTTTTCAGCTTTGCTTTTTTATTCTTGATAAGGTAGAGCTTAATAAATCAATATTTCGCCATGTGATTCTTAGTTTTATTTAACAGGCGACTATATTACTTCCACTTTATTTATTGTATGGGACAGAAATGGATATAGAATTTTAAAATTGTCGCGTTGGTATTAAGTTTAGACGGTCAAATGGTTAATGTTAATATTTGACGTCTTTAAAAGCTTCATCATCTCAGCCCATATACCTACGTCCCACTGTTAGGCTCCGGCCTCTTCCATAATGGAAGGGTAATTGACCTACTATACCACGCTGGTCAGACGTTTTGGTATAGGGTTTTATTTCGAGTTTTCCTTGTCTCGCATAGATGTTATATGCGTTTTATATCCCTTAGTCGTCTCGTACGATCACCCACGGGTAAGTTAGGGGGTGGTGAATTGTATTCTTACTCCGTCACCACACGGAAGTACTTTAAAAGCTTATGCCAGCAGTTTAGATCTCTTTTTGTGGGCTATGGTCAGCGCACCCGCCGCGTGGCTACGTCCAGGTCGACAGAGGGGTGGCGAGTGGCCCCATAACCCACCCGTACAAAGTCGTCTTCGTCGTTGGATCGACCACCGATACCGAGTTCTTTGTCCTCCGTGGTCAGCCCTAGCAGTTTACATCTCTTAAGCTTTGTTTAACAATACGCGTTTTGAAGATAAACATTTGAATAGACCAGCCTTATCTATATTTTTTATAATTACCTCATTATCATACTGCTCTTATCCCAATTACTTGGGATCATACTCTCCTTCTATGGTACATATTGCAAAGTTTTGATAATAGTTTTAACACCGGTTTTTTGTCCAACATCAACGCTACTACACAACATAAATAATATATTGACATATCTTAAGTCTCATCATCCTCATCACGGCTCATATACGTCCCACTGCTAGGCTCGAGCCTCCTCCACAATGGGAGGGAAATTGACTTACTGTATCATGCTGGTCAGACGTGTAGGTATAAATCTTAAGTATTGTATATAAATTCACTCCTTATTACGGTTGAAAAAGTACGCTTCCCTTAAATTAAAATGGTGCAACGTTTGAAACAATTTAACAAAATAATTTCAAGTTAATGAACTTGAAACATAACGAAAATATAAAAACAAACGCTCGAATAAAGTATCTCATTTTTAAATTTGTTAGGGACGTTAGTACCTTTTTAAAGTCGTCCACTGTATAACTCTATGATATTTATTCAAACTTTTAGATACATGTTTTTTATAATGATTTCTGATGTTTACGCGAGTATTAGGGTAAACCATATAATTATTGCCCACTTAAGGATTTCAAAGACAATTACATAAAAAAAACATAGAAATATTATATCTATAAACTGTTTACTATTTTTTTCTCATAACCTAATAAACTCCCCAATATAGCATCAACAGTTTTTACTTAAAACTTACATCGTTTAGAAAATAATGTAATGAAATAAAAATCATCCAAAAAGTATAGTCATTGGCCATAACTTACAGTAATTGCCAATATCACAGCACAGTAATTGCCCAGTATCTTAAAATTATAATTTAAACTTAAAATGTAACTAAATATTTAAAACAAAACATTAATCACAAATCTTATACGATAGTCCTCAATATTTCAGAATAAATCGCGTTTAGCTAAATTAATTATACCAAATATTTCTTTTGCTAATGTCAATGAGTCAGAATCGCAAGAGTCAGAATCATCTACTTCAAAACCATTATGGCATAAAAATAAATGTACTTAGATCGGAGCTGTTGGGTATGGTTTAGTGTAATACAATGCGCATGAAAGTTTTGAACAAGCACTGCAAGATAATTCATTTTTATCACGTTATGGCAAACACCATAAAGAGGCTTTAGTACAATGTTACCAGGTTCTATTATAAACTCATTTGCAAAAAAAACGGGCACCTAAGCAATGAACCATTTCAAATGTTAATATTTCTTTGTTTGATAATTATAGGTAGTTTTATCCACACAATTTGCTAAATTAATAAGAAAATAATCGTTTTCATCAGTATTTCATAAAATTTAGATACAATTTATGGGAAATAATGCTAAACCTCGCTAGTAGTGTATATTCGCTAGTAGTGCATATGCTCATGAAGTAAAAATAAAAAAGTTTTTTTGTTTGTTTTTCTTTAATAAAGTAAAAGCAGATAAATGTTTAGTATCGAGTGTGACCCCCTCTAGCTAAAATCACAGCTTGAATTAGTCTGGGCATGCTAGCGAGTATATCCCGGATACTTGCTTGCGGAATACGTTCCCACTCCGCAGTAATCACATTCTTCAGCTCTCTGATGGTCTGCGGAGCCGGGTGTACTGATCTCACACGCCGTTTCAGAACGTCCCAGACATGCTCTATGGGATTGAGGTCGGGACTTCGAGCTGGCCAATCCAAACGACGAATGCCGACCTCTTGCACATACGCATTAACATCGCGGGATCGGTGGGCGCGAGCATTGTCGTCCATAAAAATCGAGTCTTCACCTAGAGCGGCCAATGCGGGTTGTGCATGAGAAATTAGAACTTCCGTTATGTATCGATGCCCAGTCAGTGAGCCGTTTTCAATGAAGACTAACTCTGTACGATCCATTGAATTTATTCCTGCCCAAAACATAACAGAGCCCCCACCATAAGGTGTGATTTCTTCGAAACATGCCTCTGCAAAGCGTTCTCCTTGTCTTCTTAGCACTCGCCGACGTCGATCTTCACCGAACAGAGATATCCTGGCTTCATCAGAGAACAAAACCCTATTCCAATCGTCTTGAGTCCATGATTCACAATTTCTAGCGAACCTAAGCCTGTGAACTCTGTGCTCACGGAGTAATTTGGGGCCGCGGGCCGGGCGGTGACTGCGTATATTGGCAGCGAGAAGCCTCCTCCTGACCGTCCATAGACTAATATGCACATTTCTTACTTCTTGGAGGTTGTTCTTAAGATCCACATACGAAGATTTGCGATTTCTCAATGCGCGACTCACAAGAAAACGATCATCCCGTGGTTGGGTACATGGTTTTCTTCCAGAACCAGGCCTTCTCTCGACGGAACCAGTCTCCTGATATCGCTGCCAGGTCCTTTGGACTGTCGCGCGACTAACATTTAGCCTCCTAGCCACGAAACATTGGCTGCAACCCTCTTCAAGCAGCGCGATAATTTTGGTAGCTTTTACCACTTTATCTACCATTTTTGATACAGCCAAACAGCATTAAATAAAGCTTTGACAGTCAAGGATATGAAATTAATCGATAAAAATTGAATAAAAGTTATGAAAGTCGATGTTAACTTCTGGAACTTCGCGCCAAAAATGTAGGATAAAAAGGGGTTTTCTGTAAAAATGAACATCAAATGAAAAATTGAATTTAGAACGTACTTTTTTAAATACCACAGCATTTTTAAAACCGGCCAGTAACGTGTACAAACGATTGAAACCTTTTTGGTATTGTATCTTTTTAAATATGAATGAAAATCAAAACCGCCCGTTTTTTTTGCAAATGAGTTTAATATTACTTAAACAGTTATACTTTTACTTTTATTGTTATTATTTTCATTTTTATGTATCTCCGTTTTCACGGGATCGTTACCCGTAACCTGATCCTCTGAAAGGCTTACATGGGGATATGGATCTAACTCGCTGAGACCTTTGGAGAAATCTAATTTAAAAATGGGATGGCACGTCTACCGATGCCACTCCGCGTCTGCATATAACACTCGTGGACTGCTAACGGTCGGTGTAAAACTATAGCGTGATAATTGGTATCTAATATATCTATTTATGGAGTTGGCGGTTTGATGGACTGGTTTAACTAAAAACTATTGATTTAAAAACCGTCGTCTGCCTTTAATACCTTATACGTCTTTAACTTTGGCAGACGGTGACTCTCGCCCCAGACCCGCAGGCCATATGGACAATAGGGGGCAACATTGCTACAAGTGAATTGGGGTGTCGAGCGGTGCGGCGCCGGTTTCACCATCGCAAGTCCCCGATAAACGGAAACCCACAATGGTTTCCCCCGTAGTTATGCCCTCGAAAATGACACTTCCACCCTTGAGCATAAAGCACTGGTGGTCCTGACCCGCCGTTTAAGGCAAGCCATAGTTGAGAATCCTGCGGGTATTCTTCGAGCCATTCAGAACCGCAGTGTCGCCACTCACACACAGCACGCCACAAGCCATATAGAAATTTCATTCTTACTAATATTATAAATGCGAAAGTAAGGATGTTTGTTTGTTTGTTACGCTTTCACGCTTAAACCACCGAACCTATTTCAAAAATTCTTTCACCAATGGAAATCTATAATATCAGGGAGTAGCATAGGCTATATGTTATCCCGGTATTCCCACGGGAACGGTCACTACGCCGCGGATAAGGCGACTGAAACCGAAGCGAAGCGAGGGTGGGTTGCTAGTATTCTACAATTTCGTTGGCATTTTTATCTATTTTTTTTAGTCTTATTGATTGCATTTTCAGTTTTTTTTTCTTGTCTTTAACCAACTTCTTCTCTTCTTTTCTTTTAAGTGTTTTCTTTTTGTTTAATATGTAATGCTACTCTAAAATTTTGAGAGTTGATTGTATAAGTTTGATGTTCAGAGTGTAGCAAAGTGTTTAGCAACACACTTTGATCAAATATTGCTGATTACAGTTATTGCCTTGGTAATAACTATAGATATGCAATTTTTAGTTTAGTGAATACCCACAGACCCACAGTCAAAATAACGACCAGGAATCATATTTCAATATATATTTTCATTAATAACTGAGAAAATAGTAATGATTTCATCATAACTTTGCACCAATAGTTGTATATTAAATAAAAGACGAAAAAAATTAACTTCTAAAGAAGTAATTCCTTAAGAAAATTGCTAATTTGTTCACCTGTGTGAATCAGATGTTCACCCGTCTTGACAAAACCTGCCACTCCTGTTTTTTTTCGTCAGTATTGCCAAGTGTTAATTTTAAATCCATTATACATTAAACATAACGATATCTCATTAATTCTATTCGAACTAGAATAATACCATTTTCAAACTTAGTAATATTTTTCTAAATTACCGTCACTGGGCAATCACTCTATGGTTTACCCTACATATTTTATAAATAAAACTATTTTAACAGACTTTATCGCGTTTGTATTTGATTTTTGATTGCGACGTTTCGAACACTTTACACCGTTCATGGTCACGGACGGGCTCGTTATTCTTTTGTAAGTTACATTGTTTATGATTATTTAACATTAAAATGAATAGTAATTATATTTAAAACCTAACAATCTAGTATACTACCCCCGGATTGGAACACCGCCACACTGAGAAAGATCCGGCATAAAAACTCAGGGGACATGATGCTAAATTAATATTAATTTTTATTTTTAGGCTTTTTTTTTCTTTTTTTTTGGGTGGGTTGCGGTCCGCGCGCCTCCGCACCACTCCGTCCGGGGCGACAGAGGGGCTTAAGCACGCAACTCCTGCAACCCACCCGAAAACCACCTCGCCTTCGTCATTGGGCCGACCACCGGAGCAGGTTTACCTGTCGTCAGTGGTCGGCCCGACGGAATACCCCCTACGTGGGGTACCCTCCCATCGACCGACGTCCTCCCCTCGGGGAGGACGTCGGTCTTTCCTCACGCGGTCGGCCTCTCGGCGAGTGACGGACTAATCCCCGGTCACGTCACCCGCGGCCTCGGCTAGGGCGGCATGAGGCGCAGGTAGTTGCGCCTGCGCCGCCCCAGTCGCCGGCGCCGGATCTCCTCATCGAGGCTGCGCTCCACGCGCAGACGACCCGCCGCCTTCTTCTGCGAGATCACTGTCTCGCAGAAAGCTGCGACCGCGTCCCAATTCCCGACGCTGTCGATCATCGCCCTAGCGATGGCCGGCAGCGTCAGGTCGGCACCGATGATTGCGACGAGTTCACGGCGCTGCACTGCCCAAGCCGCGCAGGCCTCGAGCGTGTGGCGCGCCGTGTCCTCGTCGCAATCGCAGTGGTGGCAGGACGGTGTACTCTCCCTCCTTACGACCCTGTGCAGGTATTTGGCGAAGCTCCCATGTCCCGTCAACACCTGCACTAGTCAGAAGGAGAGCACTCCGTGCCGCCTTTCCAACCACTGCATCAGCACCGGCCGGAAGGCCTCCACGGTTCGCACCCCGAACCGAGGCCTCTCCAGCCGGACTGCCCAACGGGTAATGACGTCTCGGCGGGTTTATTTTTAAAGCTTAACTTAGGCTTACTTTATCTTACTAAAGGGTTTTGATTTATAAAATTATCTTTAAATATTTTTATTGTAGGTAGAAACATTTTCTTTCTTCTTACATTGGCAATAAATTCGTATCAAAATGTGGGTCAATATTTAATAACTAATTTTCTGTATCGGTTAGATAATTATTTTTCTGTTATAACAGTGACTTTTTGGACGTGAGACATCTTAGTGTGCCCATGACCTTGAACGCTGCAAAGTGTTCGAAACGTCGGGGAATCAAAAATCAAATACAAACGCGATAAAATCCGTAATATAGTTTATTTACAACGTACGTATATAGTTTAAATTTGACCAGTAAGTTTTAAGTTATATTAATAGTCTTTGTTATAAACTATAGCTCTGTTAAACTTGTTCTCACAAAAGCACATGGGAACTACGTACCCTTACCGCTGTCAAAATTATACATGATGTTAGTAATGTTTTAAATATAATAACTGTAATCTATTGGTTTTTAAATAATGGTTATCATAGTATAATTTTTGGAATAATTAATTAAAAATTGTTATATTCCCGTAATATTTTGCATGTCCGCGTGATGACAGAATAAGAATAATTCACCACTCCCTTTCTTATCCGTCTATGGAATAACCATACTCAATAACCTCAGCAAGGTCTTAACTAGTGGGCCTACAAATAAACATTGACAAGGTGAAAGTCATGTTTAATGCTCATGTTATACCTGTACCGGTCCTAATTGGGAATGCGATTCTCGAAGTGGTCGATCACTATGTTTACCAAAGATAAGCAGCCTAGTTATATTTAATTTCAGGAAAAAAGTCAGCCGACAAATCCATCTCGACTGCGTACGGTTTGGGGCAATTTACGAGGATCTTCGCGCCCAATATTTCGCAGTGTCTGGATGCAAAGTCTTATAATCAGTATGTGTTACCAGCGATGACATACGGCACTAAACGTAGTCTCTAAGTGTCGGCCTCATAAAAAGATCAAAGTCGCTCTCCGTACTATGGAGGGAGCTCAGCTCAATATTTTTCTATCTGATAGAATCTGGAATACGGAAATCCGTAGAAGAACGGATATAAGCGATATAGCACGCAGAATTAGCACGTTGATTTTAACATGCTAATTTAATTGCCATTTGGTAAAGGGCAGGCCACATCACTCGTCGAACCGATGACCGTTGGAGAAGTAAGTTTCTCGAGTGGCGACCACGAATAAGACGATGTAGTATACGACGACTCCCTAATAGGTGAACTGGCGATATTTTGAAAGTCGCACGGAATCGTTAAACACGACACGCCACGGGACCGTTCCGAGTGGCATTCTCGTGGGGAGGCCTGTGTGGACGTCTACGGGCTACTGGATGGATGAAAGGATATAGTATGCAGACAACATCATATGCAGGAAAGAAGCGCGGAAGAAGAAAGAAATGCCAGTAGTAGAAAGTATATGAGCTGAGATGATGAGGATGATGATGTTTTGCAAATCTGCGTATTGTGCGTATTTTAAAAACCGTACATTTACGCATGATTTACATTTATTAGTTACTAGCAACCCGCCCTCGCTTCGCTTCGGTTTCAGTCGCTTTACCCGCGGCGTAGTTTCTGTTCCTGTAGGGATACCGGGATAAAATATAGCCTATGTTACTCCCTGATATTATAGCTTTCCATTGGTGAAAGAATTTTTGAAAGAGGTTCGGTGGTTTAAGCGTGAAAGCGTTACAAACAATCAAACATCCTTACTTTCGCATTTATAATATTAGTATGGATGAAATAGAACATATTCCGTAGCAGAACATATGCCGTATCTAAAACCTTCAGATTTTTTTTTATTAGACAGCATACGTATTTCCGTGGCAAATGGAAAAATTCAATTAACTTCACACGAAGAGTTTTCGTCGAATTCAATATTCCTACTTTCATTCTATTCCATGAATTTCACATTAACGATTTTTAATATCATTGATGGTATATACCTTATTATTTGTATTCGTGCTGGTGGAAAGCGAAATATACAACGAGGGTAGGTTAATTTTGTTAGTGGCTTAACACTAGTTGCTAGCGTTTAGTAATGTACCATGGTGCGGGTGGTAGTCTACCACCGAATCCCTGATTCGATCACCCTTGATTAGGGCCAAACTAAGTAAGGCTGGTGATGCAAGCACTCCCGTTTATGCTGTCTTGCCCGCAACAGAACAATTAAGCTTGGGTGTTTCCTTCTTTTCTGTGACGAGACAACTGTCTCGTGTGGAAAGAAACTGGGCCTTAATCTCTGACGCAGCTGATGAGAGTTCAAGACCTAATCTTTCCAAGTCACGCAGACCTTGAGCGTGACCATAGTCCACCGTGTCATTGCTCTAATCATCGCGAGCGTATACTTGTCAAGGAAACCATAAGTGAAAAATATTAGAATAATCGGAAGGCAATAGATTACCGCTACTCTTCTGCATTTTGACATACGCTGGTAGAATATGGCGACCATCGACTGCACAAATAGTGGAGTGATTAAGATACCGATCTACTATGCCAAGTGTCACGGTTTCGATTCCCACGTAGGATAGTAATTTGTGCGATTCACAAATTGTTATTCTTAGTATGGGTGTATTTTGTATTCATTAAGTTCATTTTAGTAAAGTGCCTCGCAATACAAGGTTTATTTCTTCAATCCAGTGAGTTGTTTTTAAAAAAAAATCCTGACTGCAGTTCCCACAACTGCACTAATGTCATCTCGTGTAATAAAAACGCAATATTTTTAAACACAAGGAGTAATATAAAAGTGGTGTTATTTACTGTCACATTATTATGATAATATGACAGAGCTGATTGAAGACTAATGTATCTCAGCTTAAAATTAAATTCAATTTGTTGTCTAAATATCTATAATACATAATTCATTTTCTGATATAGAATTATTTTCGAACTCAATGAATACATTTAAAAAAATAATTATAAAAAATACTTCAGTAATACGTCTAATTATTCTGTTATTCAACTACCGTAACTACCAACCTACCTTAATAAATATATTGCTGTTTTTATGTTCACTATGGCCTCGTTTCTCAAATAGATCCTTAGATACTATTCTTTACTACTTTAAGGCCCTCATTGTCCATAATTTTAAATA
Organism: Lymantria dispar; assembly: GCA_032191425.1. NCBI lineage: Eukaryota > Metazoa > Arthropoda > Insecta > Lepidoptera > Erebidae > Lymantria > Lymantria dispar. Next base: position 14,325,341 of record CM063448.1, read on the forward strand.
TTTCATAGTTTGTAATATTTTTCTGTGTGATTGCATGTGCTAAAATAAATTTAAAAATAATAGAGTATATAGATAAAAAAAACACGCTTACAATTTACAAGTCACATTACTTGTAGTTTACTTTCATCTTACAAGTTTTGAAAGCTGGAAATAGACTACCTGGAAATAGTTTTTGCTGCATTGTGCTAAGTTGACAGCTCGAATCATAGAAGTTTCGAATTTCGCGCATGCATAGTTCACACTATCTCTCTTGTTGCATAGGCAAAGCATACGATTAGAAATTTCTAAATTCTGGCGAATCTAATCAAGATATTGGGCTATTTTGATCGAATTATTGTATTGTCATGGACCTTTGACGAGTGTGCAAATTTTAAATAAAATCTATTCCTTCAAAGTGGGGCAAGAGGACGTTCAAAGATTCCTTTACATACATAGTTACATCCTTACTAATATTATAAATGCAAAAGTAAGTCTGTTTGTTTGTTCGTTACACTTTCGCGCTTAAATCACCGCCCCGATTTCAAAAATTCTATCACTAATGGAAAGCTAAGATATCAGGTAGTAAGATGGGCAATATTTTATCCTGGTATTCCCACGGGAATAAGAATGCCGCGGGTAAGGCGACTGACACCGAAGTGAAGCGAGGGCAGGTTGCTAGTACATACATAAATACAGGTGAATCTAATCAAAGCGTGTTAAAAAAGAAATAAGTATATAAAGGCCCAGGTATATAAAGGGTTAGGTTTTATTTAATACGATGACATACGGTAGCGGCTGCGGATAATACCTACATTTACCATTACTACTCGTGGGTGTCGTAAAATACTACTAAGAGCTTTACATCGATAGAGCTAACGTCATTTGATGCTCTTTGGTCAATAATTATATTCCCAAGGAGAGTTTACATCAGGTTGGCAGCCGGTCATAAAACTGCTGCTTTGCTAAGTCTTATAATATGCACGATAGAAAAGACTACACACTGTGTCGACGGGATTCGCCCGTAAGAGTGGGCTTGATGGTTAAGAAATAACTCGATTTATAGCGAGTAACTAAACTCATTTGCAAAAAAAACGGGCGGTTTTGATTTTCATTCATATTTAAAAAGATACAATACCAAAAAGGTTTCAATCGTTTGTACACGTTACTGGCCGGTTTTAAAAATGCTGTGGTATTTAAAAAAGTACGTTCTAAATTCAATTTTTCATTTGATGTTTATTTTTACAGAAAACCCCTTTTTATCCTACATTTTTGGCGCGAAGTTCCAGAAGTTAACATCGACTTTCATAACTTTTATTCAATTTTTATCGATTAATTTCATATCCTTGACTGTCAAAGCTTTATTTAATGCTGTTTGGCTGTATCAAAAATGGTAGATAAAGTGGTAAAAGCTACCAAAATTATCGCGCTGCTTGAAGAGGGTTGCAGCCAATGTTTCGTGGCTAGGAGGCTAAATGTTAGTCGCTCGACAGTCCAAAGGACCTGGCAGCGATATCAGGAGACTGGTTCCGTCGAGAGAAGGCCTGGTTCTGGAAGAAAACCATGTACCCAACCACGGGATGATCGTTTTCTTGTGAGTCGCGCATTGAGAAATCGCAAATCTTCGTATGTGGATCTTAAGAACAACCTCCAAGAAGTAAGAAATGTGCATATTAGTCTATGGACGGTCAGGAGGAGGCTTCTCGCTGCCAATATACGCAGTCACCGCCCGGCCCGCGGCCCCAAATTACTCCGTGAGCACAGAGTTCACAGGCTTAGGTTCGCTAGAAATTGTGAATCATGGACTCAAGACGATTGGAATAGGGTTTTGTTCTCTGATGAAGCCAGGATATCTCTGTTCGGTGAAGATCGACGTCGGCGAGTGCTAAGAAGACAAGGAGAACGCTTTGCAGAGGCATGTTTCGAAGAAATCACACCTTATGGTGGGGGCTCTGTTATGTTTTGGGCAGGAATAAATTCAATGGATCGTACAGAGTTAGTCTTCATTGAAAACGGCTCACTGACTGGGCATCGATACATAACGGAAGTTCTAATTTCTCATGCACAACCCGCATTGGCCGCTCTAGGTGAAGACTCGATTTTTATGGACGACAATGCTCGCGCCCACCGATCCCGCGATGTTAATGCGTATGTGCAAGAGGTCGGCATTCGTCGTTTGGATTGGCCAGCTCGAAGTCCCGACCTCAATCCCATAGAGCATGTCTGGGACGTTCTGAAACGGCGTGTGAGATCAGTACACCCGGCTCCGCAGACCATCAGAGAGCTGAAGAATGTGATTACTGCGGAGTGGGAACGTATTCCGCAAGCAAGTATCCGGGATATACTCGCTAGCATGCCCAGACGAATTCAAGCTGTGATTTTAGCTAGAGGGGGTCACACTCGATACTAAACATTTATCTGCTTTTACTTTATTAAAGAAAAACAAACAAAAAAACTTTTTTATTTTTACTTCATGAGCATATGCACTACTAGCGAATATACACTACTAGCGAGGTTTAGCATTATTTCCCATAAATTGTATCTAAATTTTATGAAATACTGATGAAAACGATTATTTTCTTATTAATTTAGCAAATTGTGTGGATAAAACTACCTATAATTATCAAACAAAGAAATATTAACATTTGAAATGGTTCATTGCTTAGGTGCCCGTTTTTTTTGCAAATGAGTGTATATAGAAATGCAATTTACGTACAATGATGAGGATGGGGAATGAATATGATGACAGTCTTTTCATATCAATCTACACATCATGGATAAGTGGGTTTGGTCCATAGGTCGTAGAAACTCATTTGGTAACGGTAAAAATCAACGACAACGTTTACGAAGTCTAACGCATTGTAGTTTTTTATACCGTCATTATTTTCGCCACCCGTATATGTCCCATTATTGGGCTCGGACTTTCTCCATCGTGGGGTAATTTGAGCAATCTACTAATAGAAGAAAAAATCATGCTGGTTAGACGTGTTAACATAGAGTTTCATTTCGAGGTTTTCTTCTCTTGCATCGATGTTAATTACATATAACCCTTAGTCGTCTTTTTTTTTTATGACACCCATAGACAAAGGAGGAGGTAAATTGTATTCTTACTCCGTCACCACAAGGTACGGTAATCAAATATCCACATCATGAAGTTGAATAAACAACAACATGAATTTCCACATGTAAGTAAATTGCTGAAGTGTGAATTTACGGCAACATAACACCTTTCTGTTGTATGTATTATTAATATCTATTTGACTTTGCCTAGTTTGCAGTGTGAATAATTCATATCAATACAATCCACATGTCCCACGGCATTTGTCTGTAATTTCGTGACAATGGACTATTTAATTGTAGGTTATAGTAATTTAATGTGAATTGATGTTACTTAGAGCAACACGTGTTTGGAACATTGTAGATTAGTTCTAAATATCATTATGTGACGTCTATCTTAATCCTACTAATGGTATAAATGTGAAAGTTTGTGAAGATATTTGGATATTTGGTTGTTTGTTAATTAATCACGCGTAAACCGTTGAAGATATTTGCATGAAAATTGGCCATTCATGTATTAATTTATACGATACTAGCTTTTGCCCGCGGCTTCGCCCGCGTTAAAATTAACTTGCATATTGAACTATTATCGCAAAGAATATTATCGGCATAAAAAGTATTCTATTTCTTAATTTAAGAAATACTCTATCTATGTGTCCATTTTCATTCAAATCTGCTCAACAGTTTACGCGTGATTAAGTAACAAACATCCAAATATCTTCACAAAATTTCACATTTGAATATTACTTCCAGACTTGTGGTTCAGAAATACGATGATAAATATGTCTTTCCTAAGTCCCTGATAATGTAGCTTTCCATTGGTGAAAATAAATTATATCGATTAAATTTTCGCAGTTTCACCTACGTAGACCTCATTCCCATGCGAATGCCGAGATAAAAAATGCCTATGTGACTCACAACACAAAAACAAAAAAAATTGAATCGTTTTTTAGTTATAGGTATCGTGCAAATAGTTATGTGCATAAATCAAACCTATTATTTTGGTAGACAAACAGACGCTTCAAATTTATTTATTTGTAGAGATACAAAATCGACTTAATATCTCGACTTACTGTCTGGTAGCGGCTAGGAATATTACCACGCTTTCATTGTTTGTGGGGTGTCCCAAAATACTACTAAGACAAAGATTTACATCAATCTGGACCAATTGGTGATGCCGTCTGGCCAACAATGTCGTCCGTCAGGCAGCCGGTCGTAAAATGTTGCTAGAACTTTTGCGATATATCTACGATGGGAGAAGAGTACCTACATATTGCGTCGATCCAAAGTAATTAGGATAAGAGCAAAATAATGATGATATATAGGCTGGGTGTCTTCGACTATATGCGTTTCACCCTTTTAGGGCTGCCTAAAATTATTCCTTAGTGCGCTTACCCCAAAAACAGGTCGGTATACAAAATTTCACACATCTTTGGCTATGCACTTTTCAGCCTCTTAGGGGTTGAATTTCCAAAAATTCTTAGTTAATACTCATCATCATCGTTATCATCATCTCAGCCCATATACGTCCCGCTGTTGGGCTCGGGCCTCCTCCATAATGGAAGGGTAATTGACCTACCTATACCACGCTGGTCAGACGTGTTGGTATAGGGTTTTATTTTGAGTTATCCTTCTCTCGCATAGATGTTATATGCGTTTTATATCCGTAGTCGTCTCGTACGATCACCCACGGGTAAGATAGTGGATGGTGAATTGTATTCTTACTCCGTCACCACACGGTTAATGTAAGTACTCGCTTATCCCAAAACAGAACTTTTACGTTCCTAGGACCATTATTTTAGGTTATACACTTTTCATGCCCTTAAGGGTGAGACTGCCAGAAGTTCTTTCATAGCGCTTGGTAAGCGAGCACTAAAAAAAAATCTTGGGATAATCCAAGAGAGCCGACCGTGTACTAAAATGACCGTTCCTCGGCTCACTGATTTCGGATAAACGCTTTTCACCCCCTTAGGGGTAAAATTGCAAAAAACTCTTTTTTAGTGAGCACTTTCCCCAAGAAAGACAACTTTATACAAAACGTTACGTTTCTAGGCCTAATGATTTCAGCTATATATTTTCACCCCCTTAGGGGTTGAGGTTCAAAAAATAATTTCTTAGAGCTCACATATAACAAAAGAAAGTGAATCGCATACAAAGTTTTACGTGCCTGACCCCAATAGTTTCGTCTTTACGCTTTTCACCCCCTTAAGAGAGTGATTTTCCAAAAATTCTTTGCTAGTGTTCGTGTACCCCAAGAAATACGACGGTGTAAAAAAAAAAATACGTTTCTAGACCCAGTGGTTTCGCTTGTATGCTTTTTGGTCTTTCAGGGGTTGAATTTCATCCCCATGTAAGCGAATTTTTCAAAACGCTAGAACGAATATTTATTTTTTTATCATGGTTCTATCATCGAAAATGACGAATTTCCATACAAAATGTCATCCCCTATTTCTACCCCTTACACCCTATGTTTTGAGATAAAAGTAGCTTATGTCCTGTCTTAAGATTTAGTTCATCTCTGTACCAAATTTCATTAAAATCGATTCAGTAATTTAGACGTGAAAGATTATGGGGTTTTCACCCCCTTAAGGGGGTGATTTACAAATAACCTTTGCTAGTGTTTGTGTACTCCAAGAAATACGACGGTGTAAAAAATACTTTTCTAGGCTCAGTGGTTTTGGCTGTATGCTTTTTGGTGTTTTAGGGGTTGAATTTCATCCCCATGTAAGAGAAATTTCCAAAACGCTAGAACGAATATTTATTTATTTATTATCAAGTGCCTTAAAACAAAGATTTATGGTTCTATCATCAAAAATGACGAATTTGTATACTAAATGTCATCCCCTATTTCAACCCCTTATACCCATTTTTTCGCGATTTCTTTGCTAGAGCTCGTGTGCCCCAAGAAATACTACAGTGTAAAAAAATTACGTTTCTAGGCCCAGTGCTTTCGGCTATATGCTTTTTGTCTTTTAGGGGTTGAATTTCATCCCCATATAAATGAAATTTCCAAAACGCTAGCACGAATATTTATTTGTTTATTATAAAGTGCCTTAATACAAAGATTCATGGTTCTATCATCAAAAATGACGAATTTCCATACAAAATGTCATCCCCTATTTCAACCCTTTATACCCATTTTTTCGCGATAGAAAGTAGCCTATGTCCTTTCTCAAGCTTTATTCCATCTCTGTACCAAATTTCATCAAAATCGCCTCGGTGGTTTAGACGTGAAAGCGTAGCAGACAGACAGACAGAAAGACAGACAGACAGACAGACAGAGTTACTTTCGCATTTATAATATTAGTAAGGAGTAAGGATAAGGATAAGGATATTTTATACCAGTAATGTGGTCTCCTGGTATAATCATCATCATCATCATTTCAGCTCACATACGTCCCATTGTTAGGTTCGAGCCTCTTCCAGAATAGGAGGGAAATTGTCCTTACTATATCATGCTCCACCATACTATACCATGCACCATTAATACGCTCCGTATTAAAGAAGCGATAGAGCGGAATCGTGGCTCGAAAGTGTTCGCACAAGATCTGTCTATTGGGAAAAGCCAAATGACTAAGCTGAAGACCGATGACGGCACTGTCATTTCATCCGAAAGTGAGATCTTGGGAGAGGTCGAAAGGTTCTATGGACAGTTATACAAATCATCCCGAAATCCTGTTGTCGGCTTGGTCCAAGATTCCAGATCCAAGCTAACTCGGCACTATACCGAAGAAATCCCGGACATCAGTTTGTACGAGATCAGAATGGCTCTCAAACAACTACGTAACGGTAAGGCACCGGGAGATGACGGAATTACGGCAGAGCTTTTGAAGGCGGGCGGCAAGCCGGTCTTAATAGCCCTTCAGAAGCTATTTAATTCCGTTATCCTCGGGGGCGACGTTCCAGAGTCGTGGACTAGGAGTGTGGTGGTGCTGTTCTTCAAGAAGGGTGACAAAGCTCTTTTAAAGAACTACAGACCCATCTCACTCCTGAGCCATGTTTATAAGTTGTTTTCGAGGGTCATTACCAATCGACTCACGCGCAAGCTCGATGACTTCCAGCCGCCCGAACAAGCCGGCTTCCGAAAAGGCTATAGCACCATAGACCATATCCTCACGCTTCGGCAGATTATACAAAAGACCGAGGAGTATAATCGGCCCCTGTGCTTAGCGTTTGTGGACTATGAGAAAGCCTTTGATTCAGTCGAAACTTGGGCGGTGCTGCAGTCCCTTCAGCGGTGCCAAATCGACCATCGCTATATCGAAGTGCTGAAGTGTTTGTATAGGAACGGCACAATGTCAGTCCGTATCCGGGATAAGAGTACGAAACCGATCCAGTTGCAGAAAGGCGTGAGACAGGGAGATGTCATCTCTCCGAAACTGTTCACCACTGCACTGGAAGATGTCTTCAAGCTCTTAGACTGGACTGGACTCGGCATCAACATTAACGGCGAATACATCACTCACCTTCGATTCGCAGACGATATCGTCATTATGGCAGAATCCATGGAGGACCTTGGCACTATGCTCAATGATCTCAGCAGGGTATCCCAACTAGTGGGTCTACGAATGAACATGGACAAGACGAAAGTCATGTCAAATACCCATGTCATTCCTGTACCGGTCCTAGTTGGCAATGCGATTCTCGAAGTTGTCAATCACTATGTTTACCTAGGACAAACAGTCCAGTTAGGTAGATCCAATTTCGAGAAAGAGATCAGCCGACGAATCCAACTCGGTTGGGCAGCGTTCGGGAAACTTAAGAGGATCTTCTCGTCCAACATACCTCAGTGTCTGAAAACACAGGTCTTTGACCAGTGTGTGTTACCAGTGATGACTTACGGCACGGAAACGTGGTCCCTAAATGTAGGCCTCATATCAAGACTCAAAGTCGCTCAGCGTGCTATGGAACGGGCTATGCTCGGGATTTCTCTGCGAGATATAATCCGGAATACAGAAATCCGCAGAAGAACGGGTGTAACCGACATAGCACGAAGAATTAGCACGCTGAAGTGGCAATGGGCAGGCCACATCGCTCGACGAACCGACAACCGCTGGGGAAGAAAGGTTCTCGAGTGGCGACCACGCATCGGACGACGCAGTGTAGGACGCCCCCCCACTAGGTGGACCGACGACCTAGTGAAAGTTGCTGGGCGTCGTTGGATGCAGGCGGCACAGGACCGCACATTGTGGCGCAATATGAGGGAGGCCTACGTCCAGCAGTGGACGGCAATAGGCTGAAATGATGATGAAATGATGATACCATGCTGGTCAGACAGGTTGGTATAGGGTTTCATTTCGAGTTTACCTTCTCTTACATAGGTGTTATGTGCATATTATGTCAATTAGTCGGCTTTTACGACATTCACGGGCAATATAAGGAGTGGTGAATTGTATTCTTACTCCGTCACCACACGGTATGGTATAATAGTCCAACTTTATTTACTTTTTTTTTTTTAAGATATTGCATAGCTTTTATCACGGGCTTTGAGCGCGGCGACCGAATCAAGAAATTCCGTAACGAAAATAAAACCTTTTTTTTTTGTGGGTGGGCTGCGGTCGGCGCGCCTCCGCATCACTCCGTCCGGGGCGACAGAGGGGCTTAAGCACGCAACTCCCGCAACCCACCCGAAAACCACGTCGCCTTCGTCGTTGGGCCGACCACCGGAGCAGGGTTACTTGACATCAGTGGTCGGCCCGACGGAATACCCCCTATTGGGGTACCCTCCCATTGACCGACGTCCCCCCCCCGGGGAGGACGTCGGTCTTTCCTCACGCGGTCGGCCTCTCAGCAGGTGACGGACTAATCCCCGGTCACGTCACCCGCGGCCTCGGCTAGCGGCCGGCGGCGGATCTCCTCATCGAGCCTGCGCTCCTCGCGCAGGCGATCCGCCGCCTCCTTCCGCGAGATCACTGTCTCGCAGAAGGCTGCGACCGCGTCCCAAAACGAAAATAAAACCTAACACCCGCCTACCATATAGCTCGGCCGAGCGTTCAGTGTGACGGTCGTCGACATTCTGCGTTCGTCCGTCTTGGTGCGCACACGTACCACCGTACCGCTTTGCGTAGCTTACGTCAAAAAGTGTTTTCGCGCGTTTTCTAACGGTCCCAACGATCTTCAGCGGACGACAGTGGTAATCCAAACCGACTTTATTGTTATACATATAAAACATTTGTTTTCTTATCAGTCACTACGCTCAAAAAGTGTAACTTGAATTAATATCAAAGAAAAATAAATACTGCATAAATAAAAATTAAATAAATAATTATAATTGCATAAGTTGATAAAAAATGCTATGCAATAGCTTTACCGCGGCAGTCCCCGAGTGCCACGCGTTTTTTCATTGAAAACGGTGGCAAACGAGCAAACAGTACACCTGATGGTAAGTGTTGCTTCCGTGCTGCCGCTCATGGACCTTTGTAAGACCGCTGCCTACCGCTAAGAAAGTGAAGGGAGTGTGAATGTGTGCAATGAGGTTCGGTGATACTAAAGGCATCACTTTTTTTTTTTTTTTTGTGTGGGCTGTGGTCGGCGCGCCTACGCACCACTCCGTCCGGGGCGACAGAGGGGCTCAAGCCCGCAACTCCCGCAACCCACCCGAACACCACGTCGCCCTCGTCGCTGGGCCGACCACTGGAGCAGGGTTACTTGTCATCAGTGGTCAGCCCGACGAAATACCCTCTACCCGGGGTACCCTCCCATCGACCGACGTCCCCCCCTCGGGGAGGACGTCGGTCTTTCCTCACGCGGTCGGCCTCTCGGCGGGTGACGGACTAATCCCCAGTCACGTCACCCGCGGCCTCGGCTAGGGCGGCATTGCACGCAGGTACTCCCGCCTGCGCCGCCCCAGTCGCCGACGGCGGGTCGCATCATCGAGGCTGTGCTCCTCGCGCTCGCGACCCGCCGCCTCCTTCTGCGAGATAGCTGCCTCGCAGAAGGCTGCGACCGCGTCCCAATTCCTGATGCTGCCGAGCATCTCCCTAGCGATGGTCGGCAGCGTCAGGTCTGCACCGATGATTGCGACGAGTTCACGACGCGGCTCTGCCCAAGCGGCACAGACCTCGAGCGTGTGCTGCGCCGTGTCCTCGTCGCAATCGCAGTGGTGGCAGGACGGAGTTCTCTCCCTCCTAGCGACCCTGTACAGGTACTTGCCGAAGCATCCATGCCCCGTCAAGACCTGCACGAGTCGGAAGGAGAGCACCCCGTGCCGCCTTTCTAACCACTGCATCAGCACCGGCCGGAAGGCCTCCACGGTCCAAACACCGTATCGAGGCCTCTCCAGCCGGTCTGCCCAACGGGCGATGACGTCCCGGCGGGCGTCGACGCGCCAGGCGGTGAGCTCCTTCAAGGAAACAACACCACCCCCCCCGCGCACCCCCGACACCCGCCGATACAAGTCGGCGAGCATTTCCGCCTCCAGGTCCCACGGGGGAGTCCCGGCCAATAGGCACGCCGCCTCCGTCGCCACCGTGCGGTACCCGCGGATGATCCTGACCGCCATGACCTTCTGTGGACGCCACAGAAGGGCCCTAAGTCGGGCGGTCATGGATCCCGCCCACACCGGTGCGCCGTACAGGGCCATCGACCGGATGACCCCCGCGTACAGCTGTCGACATGCCGCGCTCGGTCCGCCCACATTCGGCATCAGCCATTGTAGGGCGGACGCCACGCCGACGAGCCGCGGGACGAGCCTGCGGAAATGCTCCCGAAACCACCATCGCCCGTCGAGCACCAGGCCCAAGTACTTCATATGGGCCTGGATGCTGATCCCAACCGAATTGACGGTGATCGAGACGCCGATGGGAGGGTCCATACGGGGCCCATGGAACAAGAGGGCCTCCGTCTTGTCCAGGGCCACCCTCAACCCCAGCGCCTCGATCCGCCTGACGACCTCTTCGGTGCCTGAGGTCGCCAGGCTTACCGCCTCTTGTAGCGTCTCACCGCGGGCTGTAACGAGCGTGTCGTCGGCGTAACAAATCACGCCCAGCCCGGGTGGGAGGCTCCCCCGCAACGCCCAGTCGTAGCCGATGTTCCACAGGGTGGGTCCGAGGACCGACCCCTGTGGAACACCGCACGTCATGGGCGTTCGCACAACGTCCCCTACTCGGTTGGCGTAGAGGACGCAGCGCTCCTCTAAATAGTCTGCCACCAGCCGCCCCAGGTAAGCTGGCACTCCGTGGTAACGGAGCGCCTCCCTGACGCAGCTGAATGGCAGACTATACTAAAGGCATCACTAAAACCCACTAAACGCAAATAACCTCAGAAAGTTGGGCATCCGGCTCTCTGGCTCACCGAACGAAGCGCAGTAACAAATTGCTACTACTCGGACGTCAATTTTCTGCGGGAGTGTGGGCCACCCCGGACGGAACAGTCCGCGGCTGTAGACAGACAACTGTCAACAGTGTGGTCCTACCACAACGAGCATTTCGTTGTGGTGCATGTGCATTATATATCCCATAGTAATCTTTTATGATACCCACGGGTAGGAGAAAGAGTAGTGAATTTTAGTCTTATTCCGTCACCACTAGGTTTCATCTTAACTAGAGCTAAATAAGATAGATAAGTTTATGTTATCATTAGTTGTTTCTCCAGTGTCATTTATAAAACCAAAAAGCACTAGATGCTATAATTGAAATATCATATTTCATTAAAATCTAACAAATGCTAATCTTAAATCTAAATTATGATTCGATTAAGTCTATTCAAAACGTCGTCGTCGATGATGTAACTTGTCATTTGCAAAAGGTTTTGCACCCTTTAATATTTCACCCGCCGGGTTTAACGCCATAGAGGTCCCCGATTCGATTAACGAATGAAGGTAAGTTTTTCGGCTGCCGAAATATTTTCAATGATATAAAAGCTTTGAATATCTTAAGAAATTAAATTTCTGATTGAAATAGAAATATACCTTGACTTAGCTTTAACACTGAAGCGAGTTCGTTGAAGGTATTAATGCAAAATGACTTTGATACAGTATCTAATCCCTTTATTTATTTCTATCTGTACATTTGATGTCTAATATTGTTGATTCCATCTTTAAATAAGCTAACAGGAGCCAATTACCTTTAATTACATAAACATTTTAACAATTATATATACAATATATATATATACAATTATATATATA